>JBAMHV010000001.1:6651346-6718897 GCA_037177535.1 Pseudomugil gertrudae | reverse complement strand
GGATGGACTGGTGACCTGTCCAGGGTGTACCCCGCCTCTCGCCCGTTGACAGCTGGGATTGGCTCCAGCCCCCCCCCCCGCAACCCCGCTCTGGGATCAAGCGGTAGAAAATGGATGGATGGATGGAGGTCCATTCCAGGTAATTCTGTAAATCAGGATATCTATGCTTCTAAGGCAATGCTTGTAATCTTCTAAACTTCTCTTATAAAAACCTGAGATGAGAAGATTTCATGTTGAGATAGAGCTGGGTGAGTTGTTCATAGATACCTGCTCCCACAATTATTTAATAATAAACCTTATCACTGAAAACGTTTTATAATGTTGTATTGGGTTTTTCCTGAGGAGCAAACAATGTAGATCAGAGATAAACATTGAAAGAGAGCTCATCTGTAAAAAAAAAAAAAAAAAAAAAAAAAAAAACTCATTCAGGGTTCAAATATTTTCAGGCTTCAACCGATGAAGCAGGAAATGAGAACTGTAGATGATCAATCGTGGTGTTAGCCAGACAGCTAACATAAGCTACGGTGACAGCACCTTCCACTTATATCCAACTGCAACTCACAGCAAAGAGTGATTTTTAAGTTCACTTGGTTAATTTTATACAGAAAATAAATTTGAAAATGACTCAAGTTCCTTATTTCTAATTTAACACTTGCTTAAATTGAAACATTGTGTTGCACTTACCAGGTCTTCTGGATTTAAAGAGTTTGTTTAAATTTGGGTTGTACTGTCATTTTAAAGTGTGACAATGTGACTAAACTATTCACCAGCAGTCAGCAGGCAAAACAGAGAAAACAAAAAGCTTTAGATGCAAGGCAAGAAAATAAAAAAGGTATGATAGCTCAATCAGCTACATTGTCAGGGGATGGACAAACATTATGTTATGATGCTTCTACTTGATGCATTTCTAAACAATCAGCATTATGGGTGCAGTTCTACATCAAAGCAAGACGAACACTACCAGCTTTCACAGAAGAGCTGAACATTGACTTAATGATATCTAGATGCCAACACACACTGACCCTTCTGCCTGCCTCTAGGTCTAGCCCATAGACAAGATCTGGTGCAGGGGCTTCAGCGTCTGGGGCCCAGCGCTGGCCTCTCCTGCGACCCACACTGCTGGTCATGTGGCACGGGCCAGGAGTCCGGCTCCCAGGGTACCTAGGCTGGCTGCTTGAGTCTACTGGGAACCTCTGCTCCCACTCAGAGATGCAGGAGGCAACTGAAGGATAGGATGAACAGGGCGTAGAGGAGGAAGGGTCCTGAACTGCTCTAACACTGGCTGGATTTTGATGGGAAGGAGTTTGGAGCAAGTCCTGCAGAGGGATGAGGGAATGGGGTCGGGTATAGTGAACGTTAAGAGGCTGCAGATCAACTTAAAGACATGGGTATAAACAGCGGAGGGAAAAAAGCAGAGGAGGAAAGTCCAGATGATCACAATTATAATGAATAGCATGCAAAACACCCAAATTCACCCAAAAGTACGGATTGAAAATTGATGAGGAAAACTATTGCAAATAGCTTACGGAAAGCGGAGATGGGGAGGGAGACCACTTGTGGGCTTCGTTACGATCCCTCTCCCTGGAAGGTCTTTCTGGCTTCTCAGGTTGCTCAGCGGGACACCCACCTCCACTGGTGCTCTCGGTCACTATGGCTTTAAGCTGCTTCAGCTTTTCATCCTTCACCCACAACTTGTTCTGCATCTCAAGCTGCTTGGCATTTACTCGTCTCGTCTAAAAGGATCACCAGGAACAAGCAGCTTTATTAAATGAAAGCTGAATCAAACGTTTCTAGTAGCAGGCTAACTGGGACGTTAAGCTTTCAGCATGTAAAACTGTACACTAAGGAGGAAATTATATGAAAAAATCATTTTCTAAATAGTCAAGTCAAGTCAAACTTTATTTATATAACGCTTTAAAACACCGCAAACTGCTGATACAAAGCGCTTAACAGAGTGTAAGACAGACAAAGTATCAGAAAAAAAGTAAAAGAAAAACTTGAAAACTTAAAACCATTTAGCATGTTTCTAATAATAAAGTGTTACCAAACAGTGTGGCAACTGGCAGCTCTACTTACACACTCCTTCTCCCACTTGAGCCGGGTGTCTGACACCATGCCATGCAGTCGCTGCTCCATTTGCCTCCTCTCTGACAACTCTTTCTGCAGTCTCTGCTCCTGGGTGTCCAGCTCCTGCTGAAGTGAGCGTTTCTCCTGCTCATACATGTCTGTTGTTTTCTGCAGGATGTCAATCTGCAAGACGAGAATGAGCCAACAAAAGCATCTTACAAAAACTAAATTAACATATCTACTTATTTTTTTTATATTCAAAATCACCTAAAATAAAATGCTAAAAGAAGACAACACCTTGTACTCCAGTGTCTTGGATTTTTTTCCCAGTCGTTCGATCTCCATTTTCTGATTGAGGATGACTTTGTCTTTCTCATTCAGTTTGCTTTGTTGATCATGACAGAAGGTTTCCTTTGCACCGAGCTGACCATCAAGCTGCTGAAGCATGGACTTCAGTGTATTGGCTGTAAAGATATTTAAGTAAACCATTTGGCTTGAAATTGTACAACATTGTACAGAAGTCATACAACACTAGATCAGAAAAAAAAACCTCATGTTTCAACTAATACATAAATTCTGCTCTTACTGCATTACTATAGCTCTCTATGCATCAAACTATTATTTTTGGAATATGAAAATGCCGTTACCAGTTTGGTTAAACTGTTCCATCATCATCTGACGGATCTGATGACGCCTATGCAGGACCTCAATGATGCGAGGCAACGTCTGATCATCAGATGGGTCCACCAGCTCACAGGGAGGAAGCGGTGGGAGGCTTTCCAAGAGCTGGTTCAGCAGAAGTTGGCCATCTAATGAAAAAATACGATAGTATCAGGGAGTTCATTCATTCATTTATATACTGCTTAATCCATTTCAGTGTTGCTGGGAAGCTGCAGCCTATCCCTGCAATTCATCAGGGAGTTTATCCTGTGTAGTAGTATATAAATTAATATGCGCTTTAAGTGTGGTCATAACATCCAGACGATTAGAAAGAAGAAACATAAGAACTGTACGTTTACAGTTATGTTGATGGCCTGACAAGAGAACATAGAGCCAAGCAGTACAGACTTTAGTTTACTCACCTGCATTACATGGACCCCCTCGTTCCTCCAGGCGACGTGACAACTCATCTTTGAACGCCTGGTTTCTGTGTCTGCGTCCTGGTGCAAGGCCACAGATTGGTCGATCTACTGGCCGAGCCACCTCAACCTCCTGGGTCATCTCTGCAAAACGCATCACCAGCTGCAACACACACACACACACACACACACACACACACACACACACACACACACACACACACACACAGAGCAGAAAATCAGTTGCCGGCAATGCATCGTATATGAAAGCTGAGTGTTTTGGTCGAAGAACTTGTAGTTACACATTTTCGTCATCATCACCAAGAATGAATGTGGAGTGTATGAATAAAGGATCAAATTTAAGTGCTTTAAGTGTCAATAAAGCACAATATAAGCTAATTCATTATTCTTATTATAACAGAGTATATAACTTGTTTATAAAGGATAGTGGTGAAAAACACATCAGTAAAATAAAGTTTATATTCCAGACATTCTACCTATTTAAACAATCTCACCATAGTTTCTTCATAATCTTCAGCCTTTGGATTGACACACACAATCATCCTGACTTTTCCTTCTCCATCAAAGTAGTTTTTAAAAAGATGGGTTACTTTTGAGTCCCTGTATGGCACCATCTAGAAGAAAACAGAGACACTGAACTGCTTGAATTATGACCACCTAAAAACATATACGTGTACACAAAGAAACGTGTACAGTGATGGTTTAGTGATAAAATACCAACCTTATTGGTTCCACACATCTGATTTTCACGCAGGACTTCCATACATGTCCGCAGCGTCATCAAAGACTGGTTAATATTACCTGTGAATGACACAAAAATTGCATATAAAAACAACAGAAAATGCACTAGCTTGATTACAGAGAAGAGACAGAAGGGAATAAATTAACCTGCTTCACGGATACGGCTTCCCTCTGCTCTGGTTCTGCTGGTACGTTCACTGCCTGCCAGGTCAACCAGACACAGCTGGCTCACATTCACCTGGTTTTTGTCCTGTTTAAAGATTAAATTACAGACTTTATAGAGTACTTCTAGTCTTGTTGACCAGTTAAACCATTGGGTGCTCTTGCTCATCCACACACATCCCCCCCCCCAAATGTACACAAACAATCTTCTCTCACACGTGTAATTAAACTTCACCCTCTCTGCTGCTTAGTTTTACTGAATAAACATCTTTATCAAAAGTTCTGCTTTCACTAAAACATACAATATAAAAACCTTTTCTGGTATACAATCTGAAACTGTGTGTCACCTGCAGTATGTGATCACCATCAGCATCGAGTGGGGCTTGAGCCAGCTTCACAGTAAAAACACTGTGAGAGCGGCTGGATTCCCGGTTCAGCTGAGTGTTTGCGATCCTTCTCTTCTTTTGTCCTGGACAAACAATAAAATCAAACTTAGTGAAACCAAGACAACAACAATAACAACTGGGTGTACAAATATCTTCTGTTTATACCCTGGATTGGCAAACCAAATTAATGTTATGTGAGAAACTGACAACATGGACAAGAAATTGAACTACAGACCTTTCCAAAAGACTTCAAAAGCCTCTTCTGTAGATTTTACTTCAACTTCTGTGCAGCCAGCGACATACATGTTGTGATTTTGATCTTCACGAAGAATCTTGGACTGAGGGGGTCTAAAAATATGTTGACAAAAACAATCAACACAAATACACAACGCAACGTTTGAAGCACCAAAAGCATGGGACATGAAGCATGTTAGGATCAGGTCTAGAGACAAAAGCTGCACACAGGGGGACACAGCACATGCACTCTGGGTTTGCACAGAAGCAAAAGCCATTCAGTAACATCTGTCGTCTTCACATCGGAGAGGAAAACCTTTAATACAACAGCCACCAAAATGTCAAGTAGTCTAGTTAGTAATCTACACAATGACTAAGGCTCTGGATCAACGGGATGGAAATGGAAAATGACCAAAACAACATGTCAGCTACAGCCAAACTATTGATAAACAAAGCACAGTCTAGTTGTATTTCACTGCTCACATACGTGAACTCTTTGTTTCGTACAGGTGTGCCTCCATCGAGCCACCTACCAAACGGGATTTAAGGAAAAGAAAAAAAACAGAAAGAACAACTTACAGAAGTAAATGATATTCTCCATCGTGCACAAATAGTCTCAATGTGCACTGAGTTTACCAAACATTTGTGCAATTTATTTATAGAGAAGCTGTCATGTTCCATCTGTTGACAAGCGACCACCTCTAATACAAGAAGGCTCCAGAGATAAACAACTCTGGCAAAGGCTTCAATTAAAATGGTTAAAAACAAGTATAGATCTGTGCTCGGGTCTCTTACTTTGGTCTGATTGGGTCAAATGGAGCATCTTCCAGAAGATCATAGATGTAGTTGTTGTAGATTTCAATGTAGGACACAAATATGCTGTAGCAACAGTCTTCATCAATGCTATCAGATTTGCAGGCCTCCTCTGAGCTGATCATATCTGCAAACTCTGGGTCAGCCTTCTGTCTAAAAATAAAAGTGAATTTTACAAAAGTCAGAAAACTCAGCTTACACTAGAACATAACAGAAACTAAGGAGAAGAGTAAAGCCACTCAGTACTACCTGGACGAAGGAGTTTTGGGAACTGCCTGCTGACTATCTCGCTTCTGTCTCTCCAGCAGAGCATCCACTTGGTCCTGGATCTCTATCCCATTTTTGTCATCTGTTTTCAGAACCTGAGAAAGATGGAGAACGCTCAAACACATTTTTCCCCACATCGGACAGAGGAGGAATAAGTCTTACAAATCTTTTGGCCTGGAAAGGTCCAATGCTGTTGAAGAGCATGTCTAGACAACGGGGCAGAAGTCCACCGTCCCCAGGACAGCCAGTCATTGTGTAGGTTTTACCGCTTCCAGTAACACCATATGTAAAAAGAAGACCTGTGAAGACGACCAGTAAGGGAATCAAACTGGTTTTTTTCTGCACTGTGGACAAAATAAAACAAGCCTCAAAACTTTTACTTACTTACCATTTTTACAATGAATGAGGTCATCTACCAGTGGCTTGGCAACATCCTCAAAAAGCTCCATTTGAGTGGTATTGATACCAAATACCTTTTTATAGGAGTACTGTGTCTAAAGGATAAACAACATAAATACATTTTATTGAATAATGATGTGTAAAATGTGTAAAGAGTAGTTAATATGGCAACAGAATATGCTTTAAACTGTCATATAAAGTTGCATTTCTATTCAACATGCTATTTAAAACCATTTTCAGAGTTTTATATTCAGCCTTTACTTTAACGCCCTCCCTTCCACATCACTAGCTTAGCAAAACTACTGGAAAAGATAACAGCACTTAAAGTCAAGTAAAAACCCTTTTCTGTTTGTTTCTTTATAAGACAGAATTACCAGCCCAGCAGCAGATCGGTAATTCACTTTACACACTTAAGCAGAAACACACTTACCACCTTGTATTCTCCATTACGGTTAGCTTTCAGACCCTCGGGAGCTTGCAGCTGAATTGTGCTGCTGCTTATCATTTCAACACAACATTCCTCATCTTCGGTGCCAAGTGGACGTATACGGCAGTAAACCTGGAGAAATGACATGCTGTTTAAAAATACAGATTTTGTAACAGAATTTTTATCAGTTGTTTGTTTTAACATTATTATTCATGAATAATTATTTGAGCTATGAAACACAGCAAAATATTAACAGGTTTAACAAGTCGGGAAAGATGTAACTAGGCTTTCCTCAGCATCATCAATTATTCCACATTAATGTTTCCCATTTTTACTAACAAACAACCAAAATTAATGTGTAATTACCACAAAATATGAAGAATAATTTCTGTCGTACACATAAAGACCCCATTTGAACACAATATATCTAAGAATCTACAAGTAAACACCATCAGACATGAACTTTACACTTGTATATACTGAGAAAAAACTATACATATATAAATTCATTCAAGAATCTTGAAAGATGTATATTTGCAAATACAATGTTTCATGCCCTTTTATTTGAATGGATTGTGTGGTTGTTTTAAATTAATGAGTAAATCATGTTCACTTACTCCCACTGGGTCTTTCTCTGAGTTGGATGCCTTCTTTGGGCCAGGCCTTCGAGGCGTTCTCCATTTTCTGTGATAAAGCAATATTTATATAATTTACTACAAAAATATATAGACAGTGTCTGGCTCTTGCTTCGAGATCCATCGTGGGAATTTCATATGCATGCTTCTTATATTACATCATTTCATTTGTGAGTCTCATCCTTATGCTGTGCTAAAACCATGATAAAGTCTGCACATTCTCTTTACTCAGTACTATTTTCCTTTGTCTCAATAAACTTGTAATCATTTTCACTTTTACAAACAGACTAAAACAAATAAATAAAGCTCCCTACAAAGTTAGAAACTATTCTAGAGCCTTACGGAGAACAATAATATCAAGCTGCGACGCTATACAGACAAAATACACGGGTTAATAAATAAAGAGTGAATTTAAATCCATGTATGCATTCATTCACGCTATTTTTTCAGTTATGTTATGTTAGCTCAGGTGTCATTATCGGCAGTCAACAAGTCATAATTCATCTGCCACATTAAGCCACGTATAACTTCACAGTATTACGAAACGTAAATATAACAAATCAGGGCTTTTAAACTTCAAATGTGCAAATTAACCAATTTCTTGCGGTTAGTTTGCTCCCAGTGATTAGCTAACGTTTTGTAGCTAACCTGTCTTCCGCAGTAATGTGTCAATTATTTCCTTTTACTGAACAAACGCTAGCAAAGCTTGATTAACACAACTAGCTAGGTTAATATAAGTTTAAAAATTACTTCCAATTAGTTGTAATATATTAAAAACGTATAATCTCAAGTAAAACACACTGACCCAGCTCTTTGCATTGTTTGTGTTATCACGCTCGTCACAGCTGCTCGTAGAAGCGCCTCTTCTTCTGGATTTCAAAAATCCCCCCGGTGAAACGTTATTCCGACAGACACGCAGTTCAACCAATCACAGCACAGATGTGGAACCGTGAACCGGAAGTCCCGCCTCCACAGCTTACAGTTCCTGGATCAGAGCATAAATTGACATGTTTTCTTTCATTCCATCTCTTTTTCCCCAACAAAATTCACTAAACTGAAAAAAAGTTAAATAAAAATTGTTTGCGCATTGTGTATAGCACATTAACACAACTTGGCCTAAATATTTAATTCATTTATTTAAACTTTTTAAATTTTTTATTTCAGTAGCTACCAAGATTGTAACATACACGTCGCATAATATTTAAAATTATAGACATTTTTAATAATTATTACAATTATCTTATCATTTGACAGCCTCATACATAAGTTTAAATGATAGGAACACTTTTTTTTAGCTCTTTCTAACCTAACCTTAGAAAAGCTGGAGGGAAAAACACCGAATTTTTTTTTAATATAATATCTTTACTTGGCCCATTAGCTAAATCTAAAAGCAAATTTACAATGTTTATTGGTATTTTTTTTTACAAGTTATTTCCATGTGATAAGTTCAAATTGTTGTTACGCAAACCTCTATTTTCTGCCCACCAGGGGGCAGAAAATGTCTCAGAAACTGTATCAAATATGGTAGTATGTGTGTACATATACATACATATATATATATGTGTGTGTGTGTGTGTGTGTGAGACCTAGAATCTGCTTGAGATTTCCTGAGATGGTCTGAATAACATGCTGTATATGTTGAACATGTATTTGTTTATGACTGTATTTTCTAAGTTTAAAGGAAGCTGATTGAAAAATTGATTTTAGAAATGGTGAAGATGAAGGCCTGCAACTTTCAGCTACTTAATAAATTACTTTTTCATTTTTTAATTATTTTCATGATGATTTCTTATTGTTTATGTGGAAACAGAAGATTACATGTGTTTGCTTCATGTTCACCAAATTGGTTGTGACCAAATAAAATAAAGGTGAGTGATTTTGGATAAAACTGTCACCAAAATGAGTAAATATGGTTGTAAATGAAGAGAAAACTCTTAGACGTTAAAATTTTTGCTCATCATGCTTTAGTAAAGTTATCAAAATGAAACACAGTCAGGTTTGGTTTATTTTTTAGTTTATTTAATAAATTTACAATAAATAACTATAATAAAATACTTTTTTATTAGGCATTACATGAAAAATGTAACAATCTGGAGTCGTGCCCCTCATTTTTCTGAATACATAACCCGGATTTAAATAACTTGGTATATTAGTAACCAAAGCTTTGTGTCTGAAGCTCAAACAGACAAAAAAAAACATACAAAGTCTCCTGACATGACCCAACAGTGCAATCTGAAGCCGTGTGTACAAACATCTTAAATAATAAAAAACTAGTGTTTCAGTTCAGTTAGTAAATAAAAGATAAAGTACGTTTTGTACTTGACATCCTTCTTGTTCCCTGTAGTCTCTTCATACACCATGTCCATGGAAATCAGAGAATTTGTTTAAAAAGAACAAAAATCATCATCACAATACAAAGTACAACTTAGAATGTAGCAAAAATTCAACATTTAGAAGACATTTTAAGACCTTCCCATATAAAAATTTCTAAAATCTTCTTATATAAAATATCAAATAAGGTTCTTTAGAATCTTATTTTGTTCATGTTTTTGCATGTTAGTTGTTCTGTGCAAATTTTGCTTGCATATTCAGCTTGTAAACACGAGAAACAGCAGCCATTGTGATGTCTGGATGCTGAGCTGATATGTTCACACAAAGTATTTTAATACACAATACACTCCCTGTTTTCCTGTAACTTCTGTAAGTAAGGTTCAGAAGCAGGGGCAGACTTTGGATGAGGTTTTCTTTGGACCTTTGCCGGGTTTTGTCTCTTCACAGGCTGAGGTAGAGAGGAGAGGTATGCTGAAGAGGGCGATGATGATTAAATTCAACACCACACAAAGCAGCGCTGGGCCCATTGTGTTGGCAAATGTGATGGGAATGGAGTTAGAAGTGAGCCAAGGGCGTCGTGCCAGCATGTCCTCGTCCATGGCCTGCATCTGGAAGTGTGTGCCGAGAATGGCGCACACATGGAAGAGCTGATGGCTGTGACCTGCAGGTGGAGCAGCCGAGTTACACTTGTCAACATGTCACAAGGAGGAATAAATCGTCACCTTCAGGAAATTATTCACATTGGCAAGTACTTTAAACAGAAAGCTGGTTATGCATTACCAATACTCCAGAATCTTTAGCACTAAACAGAGAATACATTTTAATGTGTCAGCTAATGTTTTCAAAATGTTTCAAATCTATTTGCAGTGTAAGATCTGAAAGCAGGCATTTGGATAAGAGCAGCCAAACAACATTCCCACATTCACAAACATTGATGGAGCTATTGGTGCAACAAAGCACTTTAAGTCAAGCAAAACCTCTTTCATGCAGCTGCATAATTTTTTATAAAGACAAATCTTTAAGACTCTCTAATGTGTAATCATTACAGATCAACTAAAACAGGATCATAATATTAAGAAACATTTAATGGTTATTTAAATAAATCACACAGTCGGACCCCGACTGGCACATCAGGGGTCAACTTGGAGTTCAATATCTTGCCTAAGGACAACTGGTCAAACTAACAGTGACTTTGAATGCTACAAACAACAACAAGCAGGTTACAGTTTAGTCTCACCAATGTAGTCAAAGCTGCCGGGTGCCAGACGCTCAGGTAAATGTGTGGCAAAGAGGAAGCCTGTGAGAAAAGCCAAGGCAATGTGGTTGTAGTGGAGGATGTTGGCGTCATTGTCCGTGCAGCCCTCCCCTACACACAGGAACACCTGTGAACACGGTAAACACCATTACTTCATAAATATAAACAGAAAGCTGCTTTTGGTAGCAAACTGACCTCATACTGCTTCATGTGTGAATGGAGTCATTTAGTTGTGATTGTATAATAACCTAAAGCAGGGCTTTATTTAAAACGAGAACACACACACACACACACACACACACACACAGCTAAACATTGAAGTGTGAAAGGTTTGGTCAGAATTAAGCTTTCAGCTGTGCAAAGGTCTTTTTTAAAAAAACTCCTCCTGCACACACTTTCAGTCAGATCATCTTGAGTAAAATTGTGTTTGTTTTATGTGTGTGTGTGTGTAGATCAATAGATAACGCTTACTGACCATCTGGATTGGTGCTAACTTTGGTCAGAATCAGTGTGTGAAATAAAGGGATTCTTAGATGTGTGACGACCCTTGATAACAGCTCTGAGTCTGTTCCCATGTCAGAAACAAAACGGCTTACAGATATTTTCATTCATTTTCTAAACCGCTAAAATCCATTTCGGGGCTGCAGGGGAGGCTGCAGCTTCTCCAGCTATTAGCAGGCGGGAGGACAGGCCGCCAGATGGCTTACAGAAGTTAAAGGATAGTTAAAGGAAGATTTGAACTTAGAAAGGAAGCTAATTGCTATAAAAGCACGAATTCATTTTACTCACAGGGGAAGGGAATGAACACATGACTTATATTGCATTGTAAACATACAAAAAGAGCAATGCTCAAAAAGGCAACACATGGTTGTTTCTATGGTAACAGATGGTTACCCACCCAACCATCAAACCGCACTCCAGGTCCAGATTTCATACACTGTTTACCCACACAACACTGGCTCTACTCAACAATTACATCTCTAATATTTTTTGCCATAAAATGTCAATAATTTAGAACAAATTTAATTATATATGTAATGATGAACAACAATCCAAAGTGTTTTACAAAGCAAAAAACAACAAGAAACTAACTCCAGGCTAATTAAGCTAGCTGTGAGGCCACAGGGGTGGCATTTTAATCAACATGAGCAGAAGCCTCATTTGGACCAGTCAGGTGCAATTTGGCCATAAAGACATAAAAATAAAATATAAGTATTCAGAGAAAATGTATTAAAGGGAGTTTTTAGTTTCAATACGAAAGAATAGAAAACTTTTTAAACTGAAAATACAACCTTGCATAAAGGCAGAACCGGATACCACTTTGAGCTAAAACTGGGCACCTCTCTGAATATTTAACATTCCCGTTAGATGAGTGTGATCTTATAAAAGAGGATGTATGATGGTAGCAGCAGCCCTACCCTGTAGAACAGAGGAATGTTGTCAAACAGGTACGGGTAGGCAAAGGCAAGAACACGGAGACTTTTGCTGGACTTTGGACTCTGATACTCAAGAAACCTGAAAAAACGAGAGAAAAATGCTTTTAATATTAACAAACCAGACAGACACGGTTAGTTACACTGTTTTATAGATGCATGGTGATAATTTCATAATTTTATTGGTAAACACAACAGTATTCTCATGTATTTATACTAAACATATTCATCATATCATACTTAGAAATTAGTAACCAACTATAGTAATTCATTCAAAGAACCATAAACCACTTAGTGGATCTGATTGAGTATTTTATTTTCTGTACTTTAGTAACATATTAGTTTAATGGTTCTTGATTTCATCGTGAGTCAGATTGTGACACAACAAGTTTTGCTTGGTGACTCAAACCTGTCAAACTGCAACTACAGGCGTTGTTTAGGGTAGGTCTCTACAATCACTGCTTGGCAAAACAGCCATTCTAAGAGTTACTTAACACTACCACGGAAGTCCCATTCATATTTAACAGTGTCCTGCAATCTGTCTGGAGACAAGTCAAAAAACCAGTAACTGCTGATAAAAGACGTAGACAAAGGCAGAAACACAATCATACCACCCTTTGAGAGAAAGATAAATATTTTAATACTGTGGAGGAATGAGACAGAAAGAGAATATTATTCTAAATAAGGCATTTTTTCTTTACCTCCTTTTGATGTCATGATTATATTGCAGAAATGGCAAGCCAAGCCTTAAGAGTGGGGAGACATGAGTGACAGGACATTTATTAGTTATAGCAAGCAAACGTGATCCAGTTCATAAGCAAAGTCATGCATGTCGTTGTGAACAGAAGACATAAGTCAGAACATCGAGACTGTTTAAAGATGTTTTGTAAACAACAAACTTTATATTTTAGGTTTTTCTGGTCATTCAGATTTTCACACCATTTACAGCCTCCTTTAGTTTACTTCAAACTGCTGTGACTGGACTCAAACACAACCACAAACACTGTCTGAGCATGCATTAATCTGAGTTTAGATGATCAACTTGATTTATAGCCAGGGCAAAACTTAAATAACTGGATTATGTTGAGTAAATGTATGCCGATTAATGGATCTGTGAAATTACATTTCTGACTAAATCTGACACATTTGGCTTTGTTTAAGCTATGTATATACATATATATATATATATATATATATATATATATATACACATACATATACATATATAAATGAAATTCCTACTTCCTCAGCCTACCTGGAGTAACACGCCAGTACGGTGCAGACGATAGTGTTTATCACAGCAATGGTGACGTAGTACTGGTGGAAGGAGCTGTTCACCCATTTGTCAGGAAAAGCATAAGCAGAATAAACAATTGCTGAACCTACAGCAAAAAAAACAAGAGAAGAAAGCTGCTTTATATCAGGACGTGTAACCCAGTCTGAGGGATTTTATAAAGACTTAACTTCTAATTTAAGAAGTCATGCAATAATCTGCCAAGACCCCCCTGTGAATTTAAACACCTAAAATTAGGAATAAGATTAAAACGCCTGCATAAGCACACCCCACTGATATAAAATTATAAGCGTAATGGTTAGGACACTAAATGGTAAATGGTCTTGTACTTGTATAGCGCTTTTCTACACATCAGTGCACGCTCACACAAACACACACACATTCACACACCGGTGACGCAGCACCGGGAGCAACTGGGTGTTCAGTGTCTTGCTCAAGGACACTTCAACATGTGGACCACCAGAACCAGGATTTGAACTACTAACTTGCTGGTTAGGAAGTGACTCGCTCTACTACATGCACCACAGCCGCACAGAAAAAATATTTCTGCTCTAGAGCATTAACACACATCCACTCAGTGGCTCACACCGGGCTGCAGGCCCCAGTTTGCAGTGAAAACGATGCACATACCCAGGCTGTAGAAGCTGAGCGCAGAATAATCAAAGAAGAAGCAGATGTGGCGCGCAGGCACCGACATACTGCTGAAGGTGTGAGCGCAGCTCGACGCCAAAGGGTAGATGCAGCAGGAGAGGAGGAAGATCACCAGAGGCCAAGTGAAGGAGTCCCTCCATGCTGTCTGCATCAGCACCACTGTTACAAGTTTCCATAAGAAGTACCTGTGAGGAGAAACAGCTCATACTTCAGCCAAGTGACATGAAGAGATGGACGTTACGTTACCTGCAACAAGCGCCTTTCGGAAGAAAATGTAACTAATTAAAAATTAAACATATTTCAGATGTTTTCATACTTTTAAAGATTTTAGTTTATGTTGTTTTTAACCAAATTTAAATGAAAAAAGAGGACTGATGACTCCCAAAGAACACTTAATGCTGCTTAAAAGTTTGTGAAGCCTCAATAATGTTTTTATAATGATGCATAAATGTGTCCTAAAATGTAGGTGGAATAGGAGTAAGAAAGTCTTAGATCTTCAAAAATAACCAAACAACAAAAACTTATATGAACAAGCAAAAAGTTTGAAGAAAAAGTACTTGCTGGTAGACTACCGGCAGACAGATGTGATGCATTTACTTTCTCAGACATTTTGCATCACTTTATGGTAAAAACTTTGCTCAAAATTCTGCAGAACACAACCAGATTTTTTGTCTTCTGTCACTTAATGGACACCAGAAAGATTCTCATAAATGGTAAATATCCCTAAAAATTGTATATATTCTGTTAAAGGGACAAATAAAGACCTCATATTACAAAAATCTGGACTTTTCCCTCCGCTTGTTCATGGGTTGGGTCTCTAAGGGTTACAACATGATGAAAGTACCCCACCACATGGTCAGCCCATTTGGGTTGAATGCTGAAGAAGGAAAAGTTAGAACCTGAGACTGTAGCGTGTCATTTGTTCATCTCTTTACTGAAACAGATGACATTATACGTATCAGTTACAAAGGTTGTCCCCTAAACATTTCCACCCACTGCCAAGACTTTAAGCAGAGTCAGATTTAATCAAAGGAAAAACAGGATGTCTCACAAACACACGATTTCAGCAGCTTCTATGGGACGAAAAAATAAAACAGTAAAAATGTGGACTTATTAGAGGACCTTGTGATTATAGTAAAGGCTTCATCTTATTAGAAGGCTGTTGCTCAGTGGTTCCTTGCAGCTGAGCAGTTAACTAATTGTAGCAATGTGCCTGTAGTTCAGAGCTACTCATTAGTCCTTGCCCTGTAGGTCTACACTGAGCCCCTTAACAAACACACCCATGAGCTCTTAGCAAATTTTAAATACACAATCATCCACATAAACACACACCTCTGCTCCCTGGACTGTGCAGTCAAAGCAACTGGCATCATTTGGGAGGAAGAGCATGCTCGCTGGGAGCAGCATTGAGAACGTAAACTAACACGTGCACGCTCACAACACAACTGCATGCACACTTCAGTGACAGGGCTGTCAGAAGTCCTACCTCCATGTTGTCATGTCAAACAGTTGGCATTGATGGTGGAAGCTTTGGAAAATTAAGCTTTTAAGTCGCTCCATGTGGAGTTTTAGAGATAAAATATTAAGTTAAAAAAATCCTTTATAGGCATTTATAATAATTATTTTTGTAATTAGTTTTGTTCTTCATTACGTAGAAGCAAACATGAGCTTGTATCCGATGTTTTCATTTTACTCCCAAGTCCATAACATTTAAGCTAAAATGGACAGTGTGAAATTGATATGCTAAACAATGATTAAACTGGTAATTGCATAACTGTGGGAGGAGTTCCGCTTGGTAAATAAGCACCGTGAGGAGATAGAACAAGGGTAGGGAACTCTGGTACTCAGGAGCCTGAATTCTGCAGATGTATCCCTGACCCAGCACACCTGATTCAAATGAACGAATCGTGCAAAGCCTGATAAGCTGCTGGATCCATTTGATTTGAATCAGGTGTGCTGGGCCATGGATACATGAAAAACCTACAGGATTCTGGCTCGAGGACCAGGGTTCCCTACCCCTGGGATAGACGGTCCCGAATGGTTGCTGTGATGTTTAACAATAGAACTGTCTGTATGTTTAGTTCTTAAATTATGTGGCTGAGATGCATGTGTCTGTATGTTGTTACCACAAACTTAATATCAAAACGGAAAGTCTGCTGCTCCTTTGGCATCTGTAACACCATATAGAGTATCTGCAGAATTAAACACAGTGAAACACATTCATCGACAAATTAAAAGAGAATTAAGCAGAAATGATTTATGTCTTTCAGATTGGGCTTACTGCCAACCGAATAAGTCTGTTTGTGATGTCATCAGAGAAAAGTTTAGACAACTCTTTCGCCTACAAGCTTTACAAGCTGTGCAAGATTCCTTTTTAATGTAACATACAAAACCTGCTGGGCGTTTCTGCTTGTTATGAAACCATAAAGTTTGTTCCTGTATCATAAAAAAATCCTTCCTATTTGTCCTGAAAAGACCTTTTAACGTCTTTCACGTGCAACCCAAACATCCATCCATTTTCTACAGCTTATTCCCTAACGGGGTCGCGGGGGGCTGGAGCCAATCCCAGCTCACAATGGGCAAGAGGCGGGGTACACCCTGGACAGGTCAATCCAAACACAAAGAATGGCAAATATGCATTGAGACAGTGATGCATTTCTAGTTAAAAAGAAAAATATTATAAATTCACCACGTAGGCAAAAAATGGGTCCAGATGTTGAGCGTCTCATTCGTCATCTGGAAGAGGCTGAGGATGCAGTCGGTTGCTGAGCTTCGAGGGTACCGGTACCCAGAAATGATGCTGTCCTCACGGAAAACCTTATGCCAGAAAACACTGAGGTAAGTACTCGGTCAGTTTGGTGAATGTGAGAAACATGTTTAACATCTTCTCCTCTGGAGGCAAATCAAGCCTGACAAATTTATTCTGAAGCCATTCAGCTTTATTCTCTACAAACCCAGTGATTATTTAAGAAAGCAGTTTCCTCCAGAGGTTACCCAATATCATTTTCATCTCCTCATCAAATCCGCCTTTCAGCTTTGAGCTACATTACATGATCAGATGTTTGTGTCCACAGCTGAATGCTGAACCAATGACGGGACATTTCTGAAACATCTCGTGCAGCTTTCACCTTCACTGAGCCCACCTGAGTCTGACAGACGCAAAGTGTCTTTAATGCTGAGTAAAGTGAAGATGAACTTACTTTGGGCACTTGATTGATGGTGACGACTTGTGGTAATTTGATGAGGCTGAGCATGATGACAGCACGTTGGAGGTCACGGTGCTGCTGCAGTGTGAGAGGTGAGCTGGACTGAGGCCACAGTCAAGGTGTGCCTTTGTGTTTTATGAGGTTTGTGTTGCTATGCTGTCTTCCAGGTTCCTCCCCTTCATCCCCACCTTTTTCATACCTAGCGAGAATATCCAGCCCCTGTGCCACACCTCCTATCCCTCCTCCTCCCGTCTCCCTGCAGGATGAGTACATTTAGCTGCAAGATGTCAAAGATTTGCTTTATTTTTTTTTAGACTTCTTTTAAGACATGTTTGTATATCTTGTTAATATTTAAAGACAACTTTTTGCCATTCATTAAAAATGTCCCAAAACAACTTGCTATTGTGTAAACCTGCCATCACAGAGACAATAGCTGAGCCAGTGTAACAGGTTTCTGGGATCAATCTGAGCAAAAACAAAAGCAAACAGAGAAAGAACCGCTGTCACCGACACTAACAGCTTCCAACTGATACCGATTCTTTCAGGTCAAAGCACATGGGAAGCAAAGCTCATGAGTTTCAGACAGTCCAGATCAAACTGAATGCATGAATGAAGGGTGTGAATCAGCCCGGTGGTAAAGTCAACAGAGCTTCGGCTCTTTCTTGTCTCCAGCTTAAAGTGACATACCCCCATCTGATCTCAGACCAGCGGAGCAACCGTGACGTCTTGTGCTGACAGCCGAGCCCAGACGCAGCTCCCAACATCCGCTATCTTGTTTTATCTCTGAAGCAATATAAGCAAACATGCCTTAGGAAGTGGAATATGTTGTACAAGATGGTTTTCTGTGATTTGTTGGATTACTCACAATGCAAATCAAGGAAACCTAATTGCATTTAGCTGGTGACATTACTTTAAAGCAAAAACCGTCTGCTATGTGGTAAAGTTACAGTAATTATTACCCTGCTGGTGTGTGTTTAAACTCAATAGTTAATCTTCTATCTTAAATGCGGACAAGGAAACTCAAATGATCCAGATTAACCTATCTTTTGTCCACAAGTTAATCAAACCAAGCACACGTGAAAGCTGCAAAGCTGCAAACCTGCGCTCCCTCAGTAATCAGTGTTGTTGTGTTGTAAGCTGCAATCCCAGCAGCTCAGTGCCATGAACTGATGCGTACACTTGTGTGCAGCAACCCTGGGATTTCATCCTGCTTCCTCCCGGAGGATCCTAGCTGTCAGAGTTGGAGCAACAGCACAGGTTCAAAGCAATGACTTAACAAACAAAGCATGCCTGACCAGGAGTCAGTTTGCATTGGCACAGTGTCACTTCGGTTAAAATGTTTGTTAATGTATTATATATTAAGACTTTGACTTTCAGTAGTGTAAACAAAGTCACATAATCCTGGTGGGTGTGTGAAAACACAGTGATTTGATGGAGAAATGTCATCTCACATCTCCACCACCAGCAGATGTCACTGTCCTGTGTGCTCTCCTGATTTGTCCAACACGACTAACATTAAGGTCATTGTTAATATTAGCCACATTTGTTAAAGATATGTCTTTTAAAAAAGCATCCTATGGACATCAACAAGATTATAAATTAGAATTTTCGTCTACACTGATTTCTTAACACTGATGTGCTGCTTTTTCAGAAGGCATTAAGGTTATACCTCCACACACCCGTGTTGCATTTCGAGCAGTTGGAGGACAGCAGTCAGGTCACCTATGCTGGCTTTCTGAGGCGAGCAAACAAAGCGTCCTAAACACTGCAGAAAAACATATTTCCTGCACTAAAAACCCTGGAAATGTACAAAGATTGAGTTTATCACAGCGTCTGTACCACCTTCAACTGTTTAATTATCAGCTGGCACAGACTCGTCATCTCTAATTAAGCAGCTTTCTTCGACACTGCTGAACACACAGGATGGCCGGTGTTACAACGTGCCGTCGTATTTAGATCTTTCTGTTATGCAAAACAGAAAACAACATCTGAGGAGGAAGGGAACCAAGTTTATATGAACCAGAAACAAGGCCTTGATGTTATTTTTGTCATTTGTTTGACAGCTGCATTGGATAAACCTACAGAAAAAGCTCTGAAAACATGCAGTGAAGGGAAAGGTGATGTTTACTCATGAACACAGAAAGAAAGTGCATCAATTGCTGATGGATGTAAGATTTGCTTTATATAATAACATCTGGTCTCTGATAAAAAAACAATGTGTTGATTTCAAAATGTTAAAGTATGCACTTTAAATAGTAACTATTTATAGTTACAATGAAAGAAAACAAACAAAAATACATATATCTGAGTAATACTGAGCCATGAGGGCAGATCAGCTGATAATAAAGATGTATCAAACGATGGCATTAGATCTCTCGTCATCTTCACAGATCATAAAAGTCACAACTCTTTAATAAATCTGCTTCTTTTCTTTGTTTCTTTACACAGCAATGCATCTTTTTATCTTTGACCTGGATATTTGTTAGTTTGTAGTTTTTTTTCCACCATAAAGAGTAACTTTACTGCCGTTTACTTTCTTATTCCATAATTTTGCTGTAACGCTGCACTTTCCCTGTAAGGTACGTCTCATTCTGGTTCTGACTATGAAAACAGCTCTCGTTCATCACTCAATCAGGGAGAAAACAACAATAAACAATAAAATACTGTTGTTTTCTTTTCTTTTGTGACCAGTTGTATATATTAAAATAAAAAAATCCATAATTTCAAGTTATAATTGATCTATTTATTCATTTATTTGTTTTTATATTTGCATTTTCTTACCCCAAGTTACCCAATTGGTTCTTACTTGTAACGCATGTAATACCATAATCTACCACTGGGTGTCACTATTTTCAAACAGGCACTGCAGTTTTGTCTTTGTGTTTCAATCTTGAAGAAAACCAATGATGTATACATGTGCAGTTTGTCTTTAAACCAGAATGCCTCATGTCTTCTTTTATTGAAACTGTGATTAAGTCACTGTGTGGCTGCAGATTAACAAACAAAACATAAAAAGATTGGATGTATTACAGGATAAAAGGTGCATCACAACTCAGAGCGCTGTTTGTTTGCTTTTTTATTTACTGTTTAAGAGTCTAAATAACAAGTTTGCTTCAGGCAATCGCTTGCCTCAGCTTTCAGATCAAGCTAAACAGTCTCCAGACGTTTGCAGAGCATCAGCACAGCAATGAAGCTTTTCTCATTAAGCTTGCATTGAATTATTGCTGATGCAGATGTTACCTTTTTTTTTAATAAGTTTTGGGGTAGATATGCTTCATAAACCTACAACATAAGCATCACATCCCCTTTTTGATGTAAAACAAAACTAATACAAGTAAACAGCGGTGAGAAATTAGTTGCACTCTTCCTCCAAAATGTTTTCCTAACTCTGCAGATTCAGATTCCAACGACAACAAACAACCAGGAATCTGGAAAGAAGGAAAGATGTCTAGAAAGAAAGAGGCATAAAAATATAAGATTTTTACTGATGTATTATTGTAAAAGCAGGATCACATCATTGCAGCTTACCGAGGGAGCTTTATTATTCAGTGGATATCCAGGCAGCAACAGAGTTTGGCCCATGGGGGGAATCTGAAGTTATGTATTGTTCATGTGTAATTATCACAAACACATGTCTTTACCCACAACTAGCATCTGGCCCACATGTGCCTCATGTCATGCTCGTGTCATAACTGAGCTGTAATTACAAAAACAGCCCGGCTTAGGCACAAACAAGTTTGCTATCTGGACAATATAAACTTGCAAATTTATTTTAGATGCTGTTTAAGACATTTAGATACAAGCTAAGTGTTGTGCAATATAAAGTAAACAATCTTTGTGGGTATAAAACCAGAATCTGTGTCTGTAACAGTAGCATGTGCGACTGAGAAAAAGTTTTTTTTTTTTTTAAAAGTCATGGAAACCATGAGCTGCTCTGTAATCTTTAAAGCTTCACTGAACTAAATCATGTCCCTGTTTTAAAGTAACTATGTTGTAGTTATGTTATAAAAGCAGTGCTTATGATGCGCTGGGATCACAGAGGGACCAACCCGCCTGTTATGCTGCAGCTGCTTGAGGACTGCAGCTCCCTGGTGTTTTGGTTTATGAGGTGTATTCTCACCCCCCCTTCACACACACACACATACAAAATTCCTTATACATAATTAATAGTTGCCAGACTCCAGGGGTTATTTTTTTTTCTTTTCTCCATTGAATTTCAGATTTTTTTCTTCCTGCACTCATCTACAAACACCCCCAACAGTTTTCCTTTTGTCTGCACATCTCAGCATCGTCATTCTCAGTTTACTCAACCCCCCGCTGCTGCTACATCTCCTCAGTTCTCCATCAGCACCATTAGCATACCTGGTTTAGTGATTGCAATTGTAGCAGATAAAGTATACTCACGGCTAGGTAAAGAATACCTGCCCTTTTTAAATAAGCTGTGTATATTAATTATCTGTCTTAAAAAACTAAAACAATGATTGCTGGGATCACACCTGGCAACCTGGGACACTGAATTGGATGAAGTGGTACGGAAAATGGATGCATCTGCCAGGTGTGTCTGCTGATCTGCACAATGAGACGAGATGAGCAGCGAGAAAGATTTGGCAGCGTGGGGGAGAGTTAGATTCTCTGAAGACCGGAGACTGCTGAGGTAGACGCTAATGAGACTGGACTTCTGAAAGAATCCTTCAGCTTTTTTAAGTCTCTTTTCTCGCAGAGAGGAAACTGTCACTACTCTCTTTTAAAAGTAACAACATCCACCAGGCATCAACAATAAAGCTCAATAAGAAACATGACATTGTGCTTTTATTTAATCCAGACACACAAAAGTCAAACTGAAACACAGACAGGTGCAACCATACGGCACAGATGGAAACTAGGTACACGTTGTTTGTGTTAACCTAAGCTGATTAGTCGTGTCTTGTTTGGAAACTAAATTGAGATGAGAAAATACTTCGGTAATTCTACATAATGTGTACTTAGAGAAGATATGCTGAGCCACTCAGGTAGGTAAACCTCCCTTTTGCCATCAGAGCTGCCTGAATTCTTCATGTCATAGATTCAACAAGGTGGTGGAAACATTCGATGGAGGTTTTGCTCCATATCGACACGACAGCATCACACAGTTGCTGCAGATGTGTCGGCTGCACAGCCATGATGAGACCACCATCCCACCATAACTCAGACTGTGGCGGCACAGTGAACGTATCGACTTATTTGAGCTTTGCAACATGACATGAATGACTGGCACACTGTTCAAAGGCTCCGGTTCCAGTTGGACATGGTACATTTTCCTGCTGGAAGATGGTGCACAGGGATTATAAATAGATGGTGAACAACTAGAATCAGATTGGCTGTGATAATTAAATAATGCTTATTTGGTAAAAGCAGTGCCAAAAAATATCATCCACACCATTACACCACCGCCACCATGGAACCACTGATGCAAAGCAGGTGTTACCAGTTCACTCCGCAAGATCTACCATGCTGCAAATATAAGAGGCATCCCTTCTCCATCCATCCATTTTCCACCGCTTATTCCCTAACTGGGTCGCGGGGGGGTTGGGGGAGCCAATCCCAGCTGACATCGGGCGAGAGGCAGGGTGCATCCCTTCTCCAACACACCTAAATGAAATGTCTAAATTCCCTCTTCTGCATATACAGCTCTGCAGAAGCCCTAACTTAACTTAGGGGTGTTGTAGAGGGGTTGCATCTAAAGGTTGCAGGACGATAGAGCTCAAGGACCAAACTTGGGCACCCCTGATGTAGAAAAATGACGATGCTAATGGATTGTGAAAGAGACTAGCAGTTTATCAGCGTGTTATGACTTGGGACAAAGCTCCTCAGTGAATTACTGAAGTGGAAATGTGAAGGTTAGATGAGGACAACTATGTTCAACTATATGGAATGAGCATTAATTGTAGTACATAAATTTTTCCCCTGTTTGAGGTGAGTCGAGGAACCTTATTGTAGCATTTGTATGTTCTCTAACAGTGGAAAACAGAGAAATCAACCAGGAAGCGGAGTCATTTTCAGTGTCTCACAGCTGGCACTGCATGGCAGGGCACGCAGGAGAACATCTGTCTGGACGTGAGGAGGAAATTAAAGTGTGGAAAATGTTCTTTTTATTTGCAACATGCTGACAGCTGATGAGGCTTCTTATTGAAATGCCATGAATCCTACATGAAGCTGATGGTGTGTGGAAAAGTGGACAGCAGTACATGAATAGTTCTCGCCAGCACACAGACAGTAAATGCTGTCATCCAGAGACATCACTGAGGGTCTGAGTGGGAATCTGTAGCACATCAGAACATTTCCAGTCTAGTGGGTGTGTGGAAAAAGCATTTCTTTGGACTTTATAATACTTCAGACCTTATCATGGACAAAAACAAAAGTTTGGGCACATGATTAAAAACAGCTGTGATTGATTTAAAAAACTAAACAAACAAAATCATTTTCCAGACTTCCTACATATTCACAGGCTTCTTCACTGCTCTGCTGAGGTTGATGAGCCTGACCCAATGCCAGCATTCTGCAATAAAACCAGTTTTTCCTGAACCTTTTCATGGAATCGCTTTCTCTGGGGACCAAAAAGACTTTGAAATCAGGACTCTTGTCTCAAGCTGTGAATTGATTTTGAGATGAATTATGTGGTGAATAAAAATCCACACCACTACAACACACTGAAGGAAAAGAGAGAAAATCTGAAAGCTTATTATAAACCATCCAAAGACCCCCTGGGACTTAGATTGTTAAATTGCAGCTATTTGATGCTTCTGCATTCGGCTTTCCCTTTCCGATCTCTGCCAGGACCCCGAAACCACACGCAAACAAATCAAATAGTCCAGGGTTCAACAGTGTGCTAATTTAATCAAGTGGAAAATATTTATGGACACCACAAAGCCAATATCTAGGCACTGGCAGGCCGACGACTTACTGTAATCTTATCACAGTCATCTCGAAGCCAACTGAGTGACAGTGGAGGAGGCTGGTTTAGAGGCCAGGAGGAGACTAAGCTTATCGGGCTTATGCAGGGATAATTGCAGGACTGGGAGACAGACTTACTGTTGGAAGGGACAGTAATGGCATTAAGAGAAGGAATTTGATGCATCTGTGAGAAAGAAACTGTAGCTGGATTCTACACATGATAGCAGAAACGATCATCATGTAACTTCAGCCCTCACTTGATCAGAAAATAAATTCTTAATCAGCATCTCTCCTCAGCAGTTTGACAAACAGATTCCTTACTATGAATTTCCACTTTCTCTGCTTAACATGGTCTTTACACATTCTTTTCGTCTTTATCAAGACGCAGCTGATAAATGCAACAATACAGCTGGAAACAGATGGATTCTCAAACAATTACCATAAACTATATAATCTGATAGGTTTCCACTTCATTCATGTACCGGTAATAAAAAGACAAATGTCATGATTCATGTTTTCCTCTGCATGATAATTACAGCTGTATGAGCATGCAGTGCATGACAGCATTGCACACTAAATAAACAGGAAAAAAAGATCACAAAAAAAAGAGAAATCAACAAAACAGCTGATCATCACAACCTCACGAGTCGGCTCTAAGTGAAAACTCACTGCTGAGGGGACAGGAGTGTCAAAATGTATTTATGGAGTTCAGCGATGACGTTTAATTTGTTAGTGGCACACCGAGGTGTGAGCAGAAGGAACGGGTGTTTAACGTGAATGAAGATACACAGTTCACAGGCGAGGAGCTGACAGCGAAGCTCTGCCAGGTGTGAAGATGACGGTAGACTTTTAAAAGCTGAAACTGAATCAAATAACTATGGACTGCTTTAAACCAACGTGTCGGGAAGAACATGAGGTAAAATAATCTGAATACTGAGAATTAAGTTGTAAGTAATTTCACAGTTTGTTCTCTTCTTTGACATTTCCACAATGATCTACTTCAGTGTTTGTGTGTAAATCTGCACATTTTTAGGAGCCCTCCTGGAATGAGGGTAGGGAAAATAAAGTTTGAAATCCATGCAGATGGATTGTTAAACAGTAAGCGCTGCTTCAACGCCACAGGAGAAAACATTAAAGTGCATAAGCAGCTACAACCCCATCAGTCTTTTCTCCTATAAGATGTTCTAATAGTACCAGCTAAATGGAGTGGTGCATGGTGGTGTGGTGGTTAGCACTGCAGCTTCACAGCGATCCAGTGGAGACAGTGGTCTTCCTGTGGGACAGAGTGGGTTCGCTTTCCCCACCATCCACACACATGCATGCTGGATTGATCGATCATTCAGATTTGTCCTTAGAAATAAATGTGTCTGGTTGTTTGTCTCGCTGTGATGGACAGGCGACCAGTCCAGGGTGTAGCCCGCCTCTCTCCCAGTGATTGCTGGGATAAGCTTCAGCTACACTGAATGGGATTAAGTAGTTTGGGAAATGAATGCTACCCCACAGTCATGCCCATGCAGGTGCAGAACTTTAAAAAATAAATACACCCATTGATTGAAAAACCCCACACTGATTTCAACCATCTTTTTTTTTTTTTTACCCTGACCCCAGAGAGACTCCACACACTTATCCCAGTTCTGTATGAGCGTATTAATCTTGGAAACAGCAATAGATAACAATTAAGTTCAACACTCAGTGCGTTTGGTTTTGGTCAATGGAAATGGCTTTTGTTGTCACAACAGCTTAAATGATTAATTTCCTGTCAGTGAACTAATTACCCGTAGTGAACATCACGTTTGAGCACAGACGGATGATCAACCAGTCCCACATCTGGGTGTGGATCTTCATTAAAACTATGCTAATCAAAGAGACGAAAACACAAGTTTTTAGAAAAATGCTTTTATTTGTTTTATACCCTCCTTTAAAAAGCTCATTTTAAAGCACAAAGACTGACTTTGTATAGAAACACATCTCTTCCTTCGGACTACAAAAATGGTAGCATTTGCACATTGTGCTTCGATTGCAAAGTCTGCACAACCGCTCTGAGTTTGTCATGGTGCCACGACTCCCGGGTAACAGCTTATTGCATAAATCACACTGACCTCAAAGGTCATTTGTAGTGTTTTTTTCCTTTTTCTTTTTTAAAAGTAAGATGATGAAAAATACTACTGAAGTGAGGAATACAGGAAGCCGCTGTACCCATTACACAGTAAACAGCAGGAGCTTTCTTAATAATGGTGTTGCACATCGCCTTGAAAAGAAAATAAGAATCCTCCAAATCATGTGACAACAGCAGTTGTGCTTCTCATAACCTAACAAAACTTAATCTGTTGTAGAGGATTCCAGCGCTTCAACAGCTACAAAACAACAAAAAACACTTTTAAGGACATGTTGCAGCTATTTGCTCGTTTCCCTCTAACACAGTAGCCGACTAATCTCTAGTTGCACACACCCCTTTACAATAAGCAGTTTTACACGTTTTTGCAGTACGCTGGAAAACTAGCATTTCTCAGAAGGCAGTGTCTCTCCATAACATTTCCGAGGAGACGCAACATCAAAATGCAGAATGGAAGCCAGTTTGCACAAAATTACAGATTCAGACAGAATCCAATAAATGATTGGTATAAACCACACGGAGCTCGTCATTCACACCCAAAACTTATATTCCTGAAAGTTCCCTTTAGTGATGCAAACCAATCGCTGCTAAAATGTACAAGTGTCAAATGTGGAAAAGTTCATGGGGAGGAGATGACGGTGGAAAGGAACAAAACAGCATTCAGCGTGGATGCAAATATCCAAACAAACCAGAAACATATCTGTTGGTACAGGAAGTAAAGTCACACCGTATGTACATACTGTGTGCACGATAACCTGTAGATGTTCTATGCAAACTGTGGCTCTTCTACATTAAAAAACATGTGGATCTTTTTTCTCCAATATGACTTCATACAATCTGTTTACATCTGTTTACATGCACAACAAAATTCAATACTTCCATTATGTGGTTTACTTGAGCATCACATAGGATGCTCCACTCATATTCCTACCAACGTGCTACAGAACCAGACTTCTGATTCATGTGCCACTGCGGTGTTTGTGCTCAATCCTTCAACAAACATCCACATCCTGAACAACATGGTGCATTATTTGAGGCCCTCTTCAAACGCTGATTAAACAAGCCGACATCATGATCGTGCATTAACATCAGAAATTAAAGGAAAGTGGGTCAGAAGATGTAGGAGGGTTAAGTGAAATTTAGCTGTAAACACATCTACCTAACATGGAAAGTTATGATCAAATTACACTGAATACGACCCTACTCAGGATGAGGTAATAATCCCACCCGGTGTTAAGCTCTTAATGAATATTGAAATATTGATGTGCATGTAAACACATCTACTGATTCTCATGCTGACTTAATTTAGCATAATTAGTTGATGGGAAAATGATTTTGTCTCACTGAAATCACTGTCAGTGGACTCCAGAGGATACTAAATCTTTTGGCTCTCATTAATCATATTTAAAGCTGGTTTGGTGACAGCTTCATAGATGTTGAGGCTTAATTTTAAGTGCAGACTCATCCGTGACAAGTCGCTGCACTGTGCACAGCCACTCGGCCCTATTAGCCGGCTGAATTGTGAGCGTCTTTCTCCTCGCTCAGCGGTCAATGGTGCAGCGCTCGGATTAAAACAGCCGAGTTCATGAACTCGCAGCAGGTAAGAAGAACAAGAGAGCCTGCAGGGAGCAGCAGCCTCTTTATGCTGAAGAATTCCTCTGCAGCGTAAGCGTTGCTGGCATTGTTTATTAAAAAGCTACAAACTGGCACAGCAACGAGACGCAGCTGTGCATCTTCACCCAGGTCTATACACCCCGACACACAACACCGGCATTGAAACCACCTACTCCTGTATCTGTAATTGCAGTTTGTTTGCTTGCTTTCCCAGTATGAGCTGCGGGGGCAGGGCTTTTCAGATAAGTGTTCATGTAAACAAAGTCACAAAACGGGAAGGGGGCAAGAAAATGAGCAGACAGAAATACAACGAAAAGAATGTAGGATGAAATTCTAGCAAGACTGAGATCAATCAGGAACCATATAAGGTTTTTTTCTTTAATTTGTAATGATTCAAAACTTTACCAAAAAGAATTAGCAACAATGTGACGATATAAGAGTCACAACAGACTCCTTTACACCTGCAGTTTAAAATCTGAGCTGTCAATGCTGCCAACACACCTTTAAAACAACTATCACCTTTATAAGTTAGACTTTCCAGTTAGTTAAAATTCTGATTTAATGGGACTTTCTTCATCGGCTTTATTCTTAAACCAACTCTTAAACTCTCACATGGGGTAGGCAGAGGCATGTTTTGCTGGGCTGAATGGAGGTAATGGAGGTTATTTGTGTTGTTGCTTGTTTTTTGTTTTGTAACCAACCAACTACTACATGCAAAAACAGCAGGAGTCCCATACTGGTAGCAACATTACAGTGGCTTCAGCGCTCACAGCTAATTATGATGAATTATTAATTAGGGTTTAAAGACTGTCGCGAGCCTGATGGGTTTATCATGGGGACTGCAGCAGGAACACTCAAGTATGATTGTTTATTCCTCAGAGCTGATTTCAAGTAGCTTAATAGACATCTAATCCATGCCTTAATGTTTATATTAAAAAGAAAAAAAATAGAAGTAAGCTTATTAAAGTAAGAACATAATCCCCCCAACGGCAATTATTTGTCATCAAAGTCTTTTAGAGAAAATGGGCTCTAACAAACAAAAAGATGTGACTTGTAGAGGAATGAAAACCAAAAATGTTTAACTTTCATTGTATTTACTTCTTTTTGGCAACAATCTTCTGCAAATACTTTATCGCATACTCTGCTATTCACAGTTTGTTTTGATAATCTTTGAAAGAAAATCTGATTTAAAAGAACAAAACAAAAAATGAACGATTAAAGAAAAATGTGGTTCGAGGAGTTTGTCTTTCTCCAACATCACATTATGGATTTTTCTCTTTAACAAAAACACATTCATTCTTCCTGAATGCGAACGCTCATAAACCAGGTCTGTGCATAATTACAAACGCTAGGAAACATAACAAACAAGAGAGCTACGGTCGATGTTGCAGAAGAGATCAAACCTGCAACAGAAAACGCTAGAAAGTTTCAGTATTGAGAGCTGTGGCCAGCTGAACTCATCCCCTTTAGATTGTGAACCTCAACCAAAAGCAGAAGGTGTTCGCTTCCTGTCCAATCAGCTCAGAATGTATTGATCCTCATCTCATTTCAGCTGTAAAATCTGTGGTTTGTAGTTCGACTAGTTGTGCTTGGCACGAATTCCTTTTAAGTAGTTTTTCCATCGTTTCACCACATCCTTGAAGATTTGGGAGTTGTCTATAGATGCCAGCAGCTGTAGCTGGTTAATGTGCGTGGTGTGATAGTCCCAGCGGGCCAAGTTGGGCGCAGTGCCCAGCATGAAGTGACGTAGGTCGTAAATGCTCCCAGACCCCGTGTCAAAGAGGGGCAGCATGGCCTTCAGTGACTCCATGCCACGACTGAACAGCTGCCCTGCTTCCCTGCCCAACTTCTCCCCAGCTGTCTCTGCCAAGTCGTAGAGTCCCAGCAGGGAGTAGATGAAGCCATTTAGGACAAATGAGCTGGGGGTGGTGGGGTATTCTTCATACCAGTCATATTTGTTCATGAATACTGCTTTGACCCCATGCTGCGCTGAAGGCACCTTGTACGGTCCTACTGCCTTGAGGGCAGCATTGAGGTAAGCCTGGTTCTTGGTGAGAAGGTAGGCTCTCACCAGGGTAGACATGGCCTGGCCTTGAGCCATGGCCGAGTACCAGCCGGGCTCCAGAGACCGGAAGCCCTCGCCTAGCTTGCGAGTGACCATGATGGGCCATCCGCCTCGCTCGTCTTGATTGCGCAGCAGCCAGTCACTGGCTGCGAAAAAGGCAGCCATGTGGGCGGTGGTGGAGATGGTGATGTTGTCAACAAAGCCACGCCCGTGCAAGACTAACCGCGCCACCCGTTTGGGCATGATCTGACAAAACAGACAGATGCAAAGGCAGACAAGAGATTAGGATTACGCATTAATGTGTGAATATTGTTTCACATCCTATCTGCATAAAATAAAGTAAAATGCAACAGACGTAACTGTTAAACATGACTGCTTATGTACAAAACTTCTCAGATTACTTAGTCATTACCGTTTTTTTTCTATAAAATGACAGATAATAGCTGCAACTTCTGAGTACAAGCACTTGCATTCAAAGAGTTGCTAATAAGAGTACTAACAAATCTCATTACTGTTCACTGGTAAGGATGTTACCAGAACGTTGAACTGAGAAGTTCATTGTGTGATATATTAGTTACCCTGCAGCCATCCAACAGGAAGAATAAAGAGGTGTTTGGTGGATTTGGTTCACTACTGAGAGAAGGCGCTAATTTCACTGATTACACTCTTTGTTGTGTAATTGTAGTAGTCACTAAAGAAGTAAACATTTCCAGCAGATCATTTCTGATTCTAACCAACCTTTGTAGCTTTGACGGCCTTTGTGTTCGACAGCCCGACTCCCTTCCTGAGGTCGGTTAGCAGGTCTCGGGTCAGCGTGCTCCAGGCAGTTCGCGGTCCGATACCGTAGGTGATGTCGCGGTCTTTGAAGGCGATGAGCTGTGTGTTGGTCACGTAGTGGATGGTGAAGGGCGGGCCTTTCTCTGTGGTTTCAAGAACCACAGACACGCTGCCATTGAAGAGGAACTTGATGTCCAAACTGAGGATGAAATCTTTGGAGTTGCCCAGCTGGAGGGACACACCTTCTGAGGACTCTGTATGGTGGGATGAGTGAAACACAGAAATGAGGGGTTTACAAAGAGCTAAAACTGCAGGAATAAAACAGGTTTATGTTAAGTCCACAGGGTCCGAAAAAATTACTGACCTCATTTGACTCGTTTTAAAAGCTTCTGACAACTAACTTCAGGCAGACTGAATGAAAGTTGTTTAATCTGCTTTTCCTTTAATACGCTCTCCTTCAGTGGTGTGTTCATGTCGGCTTGTTTTGTTTCTCTTTGTTTCAAACATTACCACACACATCCAAACAACTTAAAAATAATATCTGTTCAAAACCTTTCCATTTTTACTACCAGGGGTTGCATCTTGTCATTATCCGAGTGAAGTGACACGCTGTAAGTGAAGGAGAGAGCACACATGCACACTACACACACATGCAGTGAATCTTCTCATGGGATGTTCGGCACACTGCTTGCTGAGCTTAATCAGGAGAGCAGAAGGGAGGAGAGGAACCAAAAAATGAAAGGAGAAGCAATGCAGCAACTATTTTGATTTGCATATCTGCATGCCCTTTCTAACAAAGCTCAAAGACGGAAAGTTCAGTTTCAATGCTGCCTCTGCTCCGACTGTTGGTTCAGTTCAGGCAGTTAAGTTGCTGCTTTGACATCCTATCAAACCCCTAAAGCAGCAACTTCTTCTGAAGAAAACTCTCCCTTGGCCTGGTTACTTGGTCTTCAAAGCAAAAATGAAATAGAGATTTTCTCTAATCAGGGTTTCCCCAAGGATAAATAGATGAAAGGCTGAAGAAGTTGAGGGAAAAAAGGGTAACGGAACGGAGGGTTGCGCTATGCTCTTAAAGCCAGGCCGAGAGAGTGAAAATGAGCCAACAGTGAGGAGACAATTGAGGATTTGAAAATGGAGAGATCTCACATGGCATAAGCTGAGAGAGCAGAAGCAGATGAGGCAGAGAGAGACACAAAGACAGTCGATCAGAGGCAGAATGAAGAGAGAGACAGTCTGGCAGGGGCCTGGATGACTACGGCTCTTTAATGCACTCATAAATCCATTACTTAAGGCAATGCAGAGAGTAAGTGGATTTGTACTCTGGCCCTGTGATTACTCTGCCATCAATAAAGGATGGACAGGGAATACAGAAGAGATTCCACCTCCACCGCTGTACTCTATAGCTGTTTAGCAATCAGTCTGGAGACAGAGAAGACATGCTGCTGGAAATATGTCAGCATAAACTATGCTGGTATACATGACTGCGCATGAGAAAACATCTGCACAGTTAAGTACCTGCACGTGCAAATGAACATGTGACAAACGACAAGATGACAAGCAACGCACACGAACATTTTTCCACCTTTCATCTTTTTAATCTGAACATAGCAAATATGCTGCATTTACATATGTTCATTCAGTAGGAATTTGTGTAGATTTCACAATTATTTATCTTAAATATTACTTATGCAATAAAATGTAAGCTTTATAATCCCCAAGTGTTTGAGACGATTCCTTTAAATAACTTGTTTTATGCAGCCAACAGTTGCGAATCCTAGAATATTCAATTATTTATATTTTCACCAGAAAATTAAGGCAACAAAGAAAAACAGATTAATTTCTCATCGTTTATAAAAGTATAACTGTATTAATATATCAAATTAGTTACCATTTAATTCCACACATTAAAAGTATTTAGAAAAAACCTTTTCTGCATTTATAAAAATGAGGAGCAGAAACAGTGACCTTTCTAAAATAAAATGTAAAGCATCCATCTGCATATATCATCATCCATCTTCGAGTCAACGTTAACGACACACCTTTGGGAGTTACTTTAAATAGACAATGTAATCTTTTCCACATTAGTCACAACAAATCCCCTCAAGTTTTGCTTATTTTCACAGTCATTGTGGGTGAACAGCATGCGTTAAGCCCACTCACAAATTCTCATTTGGATCTGGACTCAAACCGGTTTCACAGAGATTAGCATGATGCCGATCACTATTTTGGTATTATTTATGGTTTAAATTTGACCTTTGGTGCTGCTCATTGGTGGTGACATTATCTTCTATTCTTGTGCTAGATTTGTATTGCCCAACAATGCCTGGGGGATTCAGAGGGATTCATTGCATGCATGTAACCCAGTATTACTGTTTTTGATGTCGGTTTCAATGTAAACTGCTCATACTCCTACGGCGTTGTTAAAGACGTATTAAGTTTCTGCCAATGCAACATGTTCAACTGGCGCTGCTTCTTATTCAGACATCTAGAGAAACAGAGAAGCAAAGGAAATCCAATGCATATTTCACTCTTCAAAGGGATACTATAAACATTGTGATAACCTGATTTTAAAAATCTGTGTTGATAATCTAAATCACCATGAAGCGATCTCAAATGATCAAATAAAATGCTGCTGAATGGAAAAATATAATGCACACATATCGTGCCTCCTGTTACACAGTTTTTGTACAACTATCCATTTTCTGAACAGCTCAGTCCAAATCATGGCTGTGGAGAAGCTGAAGCTCATCCCAGCAATTAGCAGGCAAGAGGCAGGATCCACCCTGGACAGGTTGCCAGTACAATAATAATAATAACATTTTCATACCTTTTTAATTTATATGATTGTGAAAGATAACTGTGACAGCTTTCTGACATATGAAATGAGTTAGAGCAGCACAATATATCATTTAGGTCACAGACAGCATTGTAAGAGCAAATAAACTCGGTGTGTTAATCTGTCCATCTATGGCCAGCAAACATGGATAAGGAGCACATTTATTTTAATTTATAAGTACTTCAACATGGGCAGCTGTAAATGAAACATGTTTGAACGAAACATTTTGCCAAAAGTCAATTTTCTCCAATTTCATGCTGCTTTAAATTGAGCATTGAAAGTTTGATATTGTCCCAAATGTAACGTGAAGAATTACTTACATCATTCACGTTTTAAATCCAAAAACTATCTGGTTGTTCAGAAATTTTAAGGATTACACCTCTGACGTATAATTTCTGCTCATTACTGTGAGCAGTGACTTTCTTTTATTCTACTGGATCAATCTGAAAACACGTTCATGTAGGAGCAGAAAATGTTGCTTGCTCCTGTGTTTGTACTGTACAGTCATTTAGCATTTTAGGACATGGGGTTCAGTGTCTTGCCCAAGGACACTTAAGAATATAGTCAGAAGGAGCCTGGAATCAAACCACCACTTTAAGATTGGCAGACGGCTGCTCTTACCTCCTGAGCTACACTTTAACACAAACTGGCACTGAACAGAGCTGGGTTCACAGGGGTCATGAATTTCATGTTGTTAGCAGCAGATTGCTGTTTTTGTAACAATCCTGCCATCTGCATTTCAAGCAGTGGTGAACAGCAACTGGCCATGCTTACACAAAGTCTGCAGGAAGGACTGTCGTAACAGGCCACATGCACAAAAAGGGGTAAAAGCCATTTTTCTGCGATTGTGTGAATCCACTGTATCAGGGGAATGGTCGGTACAAAATGCATTTCTGAAGTATCAGCCAACCATAAGGGAATTGAGAAAATAAAGGTGCTCGGTGGCAGACGGTGTTCGTGCAGAAATGTGTGGATGGAAGATGGCAGGTTATTATCAGGGGACAGACAATTGATCCACTTGTCAGAAGCTTTGAGAGATTGTTCAACACCCGTGCCCTAGATACTGTAAGGAGGAAGGGAAAAAAAGACAAAACTGGAATGAGAGGGAGGGAGGTGGGGGGGCAGAAAGAATCTGACAGCAGAGGAAGAAAATGAGAAAGTTAGATGAGAGCGCACAATAAGACAGAATGGATTGGGCAAATATGACGGCTGTGTTGAGGAAGCACAAGAGTGCTGAGGGGCGATAAGTGGGTGGAAATGAGTAAACAGCAGTGGAAAACTGACGGAAATCTGGGGTAGAAAGGGGAAGATTTATGGCGAATGAAGGCTGCTGGGCTGAGGAGTGATGAAAGCATAATGGTGTCGAGGAGAGAGCGCGGTGACCTGTGAGGCCAGCTGAGCAGGGAACATACAGAGAGGAGGGAAAAAAGGTGTAGAGTGGTGAAATGAGAAGGAATGGGTGATGAGAGGCTGAATTAGGAGGAAGGGTAAATTACAGCAGAGATGGCAGCTCGGCTGAGGACAGAAAGAGAGAGAGTCTGTCCTGGAGTATCAGCAGGAGAAAATAAGCAGGAGACAGCTCACAGTCAGTGCTAGGTAAAAGATTTTGACTTTGTGTGGCTCCAAAAATAACTCAACTGTCTAATGCTTTTGGTCACATTGAAGCTGTAAATCTAGCAAAGATGTCTACTCTCTATTGGAATAAAAAGTCAGGCTTACTTTAGAGATGATCAAATCACTCAAACACTAGTGTTTCTTGAAACACTGTGCTGAAATTTAAAGCAAAAATGTAAATTTCTCAAATTAAATTCATGGCTGAATATACGATTTATGGATTTTTGTATCAGGCATGTTCTCCCCGTGTTAGCGTGGGTTCTCTCTGGGTACTCCGGCTTCTTCCCACCATCCACTGATATGCATGTTAGTTAATTGGTTATTCTAAATTCACCATAGGGGTGAATTCAAGAGCATGTCATTGTCTGTCTCTCTGCTGGCCCTGCAATAGACTGGCAACCTGTCCATGATGTACCCCGCCTCTCATCCAAATGGCTGCTGGGCTAGGCTAACGCTACCCGTGACCCTGAATTGGATAAGTGGTTAAGAAAATGGATGGATGGATTTTTGTATCAGCAGAAGAAAATAAATCCATATATTTAATATAACATTTGTATGACAGTTTAAGTGATTTGCTGTGTGATTCAAATTGAATCCAGCAACTGGATTTAATGGCATGCTTACCGGTACATGGTTACCCTTAAAAGTGGTCACAATCACTCTTAGTGAATCTGAAACCAATCTTCTATTTTATTCCATTTCATTCTTCTATAGTCATCTGGCAGATGCTTTTATCCAAAGCGACTGCCATCTGAGAAGTGATCAATAAACCTAACACACACATCTTTGGGTGGTGGGAGGAAGCTGGAAAACCCAGAGAGAACCCACGCATACATGGGGAGAGCATGCAAACTCAACACAGAAGGGCCATTGTTCAAACCTCCCCCCAGCCGAGGCTCGAACCGGTGGTTCTCTTGATGTGAGGCTGCAGTGCTAACTGCTATTTGGCAAGAATGGTAAACAAATACATAACGCCACATTGCATCAATCCACAGCCACCTTAAGTCAACAAACGAGGACATCCAAAAACTGTCAACTGTTCTCCACAATAAATGTAGCATTTTATGCTAATTTACATTGGTTATTTACACAACACTATGGTGTTTTAGAGGTGTACTGGAGGAAGCCTATGCATTAGAATTTTCCAATAATAAATGTTTCCATAGATAGTGCTGCATTTCTTTTTACCCTCTAGTTAATAAACTTGCACATTCTCAGCCTCTATGTTTTCGTTTCTACTGCTAAAGATGTGAGCAGTGAAGACAGATAGAAGAGGTAATGCTCACGTCAAAGTGCAGTTCTACAGAGGCATCATTTCATATTGATGTCAAATATAAAATGTTCATTATTTGTTTACGATGTGGAATTTATTTGCAATGCCCCCTTTAGATGTGTTAAATAATAAGAAAACTAAGGCAAAAGAAGGAATTGGCATATTACAAAAAGCTGCACCAGATAGTCTCCCGCAGGCCTCGTCTCCCGCTCCTTTAGCCTAATTTAAGGAATTAAAACACCCTTCACATATCTAGATTGATTTTCAGATAGTACGGAAGATGAAAAGAGTGTGGCAAAAATAAGACTAATCTGAAACCTCTGCTGTAGCTCCTATCTCTTCTGTATGAAGGCACCACTAGCTTGGATTAGCAGATTAATGGTGAAATACAGGTAGAACTGGGCTGATACTGGTATTATAAAATCCTTCATGCAAAACAATTGCATGCAAGTTTCCAAATTTAACATAAACCTTCTGTGTTAACATCCCATAAATAAGCAAGGAGTTTGTTGCCTTAGCAACAAAAAGCACGACAAACTACTATAAACATTGTTTTTTAAAAACATTTAATAGATGGCCTATTTAATTGCTTAATTAACGGCTTTTAACATCTCTCTGAATCAAAGACACCAAAAGTCCTTTGTGCTTTCAAGGTTTCTGTATATAAAAAACGTCCCTAAAATGCGCTCTCCAAGTTCAGCGTGCACTCAACATGTTGTGAATCTACTACGAGTGCAAATCCCAAAGGCACCCTGACGCACACCAATACTGTCCTCCACATCTGCAGTCCCAGAGCTCTACATTATACAGGCCTGAAAGATGATTCAAAACGCCGGCAGCACAGTGTCCTCTGCTACAACAATGGCTGGCAGCCAATGAGTTGATAAAATAACATAGGTATTGAAATGGGACTCTGCGTCAGCCGACACCTAAACACGAGGTATGGGAGTGGATACTTTATTTAAAAAAAAAACTTAATCAAGGCAGGTGATATAGGAATGAATGTCACAGGAAGAGAAGCTACAATATGTTGATTCAAGCAGTAAGTCATAATAATAAGAATAATATTAGCAACAACAAATATAATCTCTTTCACAGACAAGTTTGATTAGTGAAAATTAAAGCTCAAATGTACAATATCACTCTGGGTCACTTCGGCAATGTGTTTTGCACGGCTGGTACAAGTCTGCTAGAGGGCATCGTATACGGTATATTAAAAAAAAAAAAACCTGAAGAGGGTGGCTGTTCATTTCTATCCAGTTTCCTTCTTTACAGATTAATTTTTAGATATAGTGAAAAGGCGGCACACAATAAAGAAAAATAAAGTCTGATGACGGCTGGGGAAATGTCCTCAGTGAGCCTCACACACAAAGAGAAGGAGCTGAATTAAATTAGACTCCTCAGGGTTGAAACAGAACCAAGGACAGTGCCACTCAGTCTGTTTTATTACAAGTGTCAAAACTCCCCATTTTCTGAAGACCTATTACTGCTGCACTTATGGAGATGCACACAGTTATGTGTTAATATTCATGAAGCTGAAAGCATTTTTAGGACCATTGTGTATGCCTGGGAAAGGCCACTTCCCCACACAAAAGTTAGGATCCATTAAAACAAACCTGATGGGAAATGCACAGACGTGCTGGTGGGAAATGTGCAGTCAGATGTGAGCCTGTGCATGTGCAGCATGCACCATGTCTGAGATACTGCTTTGATTTTATGTCATTTATGCTTCAATATGAATATCAAACCACAATTATTGTATGTAGTATTTCCTTCTGAAAGAAAAATATATTATTCAGATCAAACCTTGAATTAAAATTTAGTGATGTGCATCTGGAAGGTTCTGAGCATGTTCATCCACTGACAGTCTTTTATCACAATGCAGGTTAAGTTAAAGCAAGCTAAGCAGCTATTGCAGCTACTGGAGTTTGAAGCCCGTTAGATGCAGATTCAACAGCTTATTACAGAACAAAACACTTTACCGATAATTTCACCGCAGCTGCATTTAAAAGCACGTAAGCCAGCCTATGCAACTCCCACCCCAGAAGACGCTACATCCCCGTGTTTTATATGAAAGAGAACTAGGTGTGAAATACTCTGATGTAATCAGATTGTTTCTATGAAAAACAAATGGAGATTAAACTGCATGTTGGATGCAGTGGCTCTGTAAAAATGAAATGCATGACCATAATTTATCAGTTACAAATCAGACGTTTCATTTCCGTGTATCGGCACTGGCAGGATGCACACATGTAAGCTCTTTTATAAGTAAATTTTTTTACACAGTTTAGAGATATACTTGTGCAGTTTTTATAGATTAGATTTAAAAAATATCCTCTGTACAACGTACTAGCAAACTGATGAATGTGTCGTCATTCAGAGGATTTTTAGCTCCGTTACAAGGCATCACAGAGAAATTATACTATAACTGTGACAGGAAAAGGAACACCTTCAAGCTGTGATGCATTATGTATATGCCTTATATTTTTCTAGTTTATTTATTTATACACACATAAATATATTCATATATATTTCCAAAGTAAATATTTGATCTTCTTTTATAGCACTGCAGCATGTTTGCTTTCGTTTTTGGATTAATGTGTTATTTGTCCTTTGGTGGCTGCTCTCCATTGTTTCATAAATGAGGCCTCAACACACGAGTCAATTCCGTATAAGCACGAATCCAAAGGAACCATACTTTAATGGAAAATCCTTTTTATTTACCTTTTAGGTGACAGTGTGGACACCTGTGGCTTATAAATCGGATGTGGCTTATTCGTGTACAAAATTACATTTCTACATTAGTGTCTGCAGCTTAAATAAAGGTGCGGTCAATAGCCAAGAATTTACTGTACAAATGTTCATTTGGTGATGCTATATAAATTTGTTGTCAACAAATAGCACGAAAAGGCTAAAATAAAATGTAAATGACACCGACTATACTGATTAAATGTGCTTCTGTGTGAATCATGCCCTGGAATTGTTACTGATTAACTGAAGAAGACAGAAGAAAATAAGTGAGGCTCAGAGCATCTTAGTCTATAGTCAACCCACTGTGGCAGTGACTCTCTTCAGAGCATCATCCTCTCCAGAGGGTGCAGTTGCATACCGAGCCTGCTGCAGCCACAGTTATTAGGAGATAAGCTGATCGCCCTGAGGCCATATGGGCAAATGGAAAGCTTGCATACCTGCAGAATTGAACTGACGCACGGAGGTAGATTTGGCCTTGTCGTAAACACGGCTGAGAGCACAACCTTTCGGCACGCTCCAGGATGCCGAGCTGGCCCTGCTGTCCCTCTCCTCGGCTGTGTCATAGACCTCCATGTGGGGAGCTCGCTCAGTCAGGTTTTTGCTGTAATGGCTCAAACCATATTGGGCAATCTGAATGGCGTAGAAGTAGCCCTGTGGCCCCCACTGAGTGGACAGAGGCACGCCTGGTGGAAAGAAAAGGAGGAAAAAAATAACGATAATGGAAAATTAGCCTATGCAGAAGAAATCACAGCCCTGTTTAAGCCTTCTGATCTCTACATTACTTTCACACTATTCTGAAACACTGAAATCGAACAAGAATCCTTTCTTTAAGAAGCATTTCTAGACAATCTTACCTTTCAGATGGACCTCTAAGACATATTTGTTTGGTTTGAAAACAACTTCATCAGTAAGTATTAAATTAATCTAAAAAATCTCAATTTTTAATATGTACCAGAGACTGCTTTGAGACCAACCAGAGAAATAAAGATTAAGGCCCTTGTGAAGAAGGAAGCAGAGAAAGGTAAGAAATTAAACCTCACCAGTAAATGATCTGACTTTGTGGTAAAATTTCCATTAATCTGCTGAGTTTCTCTCTTTTCACACAGACGGATAGCTCATGCAGGAGAATAGATGATTAACAGGCAGCTTACTTTAAAACTGTGTGATGGGGAGGGCACATCTAACACTAATTCTAAATCCTGATGGAAAAAAATGTAATATACTCAGATTATGATGATAATGTTTCACCTCCTTTGAAACTAGTCAGATGCATAGAAATCTGGAAACCTGTTGTGCTGTTTGGATCAAGTTAGGGTGAAAATGATGTTTTTTGTCTGATCTGCAAAGCAGAAAATCCAACATCCCATCAAAATCCATGAGCTCTGTTTTGCTTTTAAAAATTTTACAAAATTTGATCAAAATTTCCTCTTCAAACTGTTTGATATGTATCTGTTTTATGCATTTGTTTATTATTTTAATCCTTGATCTTGCTCCTTGTGTGTGTTGCTGTATTTACATAATTTTTCTCAAATTAACCTCTTTAATTACAAAGTTTTATTAAACATGTTAATGTCTGTTGTCATCATTTGGTTGTCCAATTATTGTTTGGGTGGAGGGGTCAGCATACATACACACACACACACACACACACCCACACACACACACACACACACATTATATATCTATATCTATATATATCTATATATATCTATATATATATATATATATATATATATATATATATATATATATATATGTATAGATATATAATTTCTCCGTTTCTTCAGTTTATCAAAAGATTAAATAATTCAGCTTCTTTAGTGAAGACCTTCACAAAATAGCTCCATCATTTACTCCAAAGACTAAAGACAAGAGATAATGTCGCAACAAGGGCATGATGGCTCACCAATGTCCTTTTCATTAACAATGACATCAGTATTCAATGAGGCACCAAAGCTGCCAGGACCATCACTTCAGGCTTACATCATGTTCCTAAAGAAGTGCACCACTTAGACAATCTTATCAGACGTATTACAAAATGTTGTAAACAATTCAGGAATATAAAATAGGGTTGGTAGTGATACTCGTATAATGGGTTTTAATAGATGGGTATTCAGCAGCACACTGGGAGTCATGCTAAAAAGCACAAGCACATGATTTTGTATGTTCCCTGCAGGGTTTCTCGTTCCAACATGCACTCAGATTTACTCTAATTCACATCACCAATCATGTGCTCTGGACTGATTTTTCCCCTTTGAGGAGCTACAATGACACAGACATGTCTATCAACAGAGCTGCATGGGCTCACTGCAACAGGAGCAGAAACTGTGCTTCTTTCTTTCTGTACTAAATAATTACATTTCAGCCATACAACACATGCTTAACTTAATTTGCAGCATATTTGAGAACTTTAAATCTGCTTTAAACAATAATCAAGTTATCTGAAGTTATGACTGGGATGCAGTAGAACATAATGAAAAATGCATATTTAATAGTTGGTAACAATCTAGCTTTACCATCTACCTTTAAACAATCTGCTTTTTAAATACAGCACATCATGACCATAGTCCTAACTCAGCTGATCTTACAGTTTATAGAACAAAAATGCAGTATTTATTTTGGGCTGTATTGCATTGAGACATGGATTTATTTTCAAGTAAACGGGTATACTATAGACCCATGCCACATTTAAGAGGTAAAGTTGTCACAAACCTGTCCGAGTATTGGTTTATATGATTAATTTGTTCAGGCAAGCATCCACCAAACCACTTTGTTCCACTTCCCTGCCAGACTTTTTTTCCTGCCTGTCTTGTTACCAGCATCAGTTCTGACAACTTAAGTCAAATTGCTGTCAAAATCCTAACACTGAGCTACACTGCATAACATCAAGTAATCCATATGGAATTGACTGCTAAGGCTCCACATACTTCCATGACTCTAGAGAGTGGACTTTTCTTTATAAAAAAAAAAAACAAAACATAAAATCAATAAACTATACCTCCTGTCAAATTCAGTAAGCCTACTGGAATTAATGTGGCAGCATAAACTTAACACCACAGTCTTATTGCAACATTTTGTTCCTCCTATTTATCAGAAGCTTTTTTTGTTTTTTTTTGTCTTCATATAAAACAAGTGAGGATTTATGTGAAATCTGGGTGAATTCTTTGGGCACATTGCAGCTTTACTGCCACAGGTTTAATAACATAACATAAAATATTACTCAGGAAAGCATCATGTGTTGGATTTTATAGCATTTAGTATTTCCAAATTAACTTCATGTGAAGACACGAGTTTAGAGGACTCACTGTGAAAGACAAGCTGAGCAAACCTTCTGCAAAGTCCCTACTGCTGCTTTAACACCATTGACACAATAAACTGCAAACACAAAGGCTTTAAGGAAATCTCCATATCCATTTCTACATCTCAACCTCTATCATTACTGCCCCATAAAATTAAAATTAAATGCAGAATCAACTGCTGAATGTTTCTCCATCTGCAAAGTACGTGCACAGTTTTACAGGTATTTAACTTGAAGAGGGAACAAGCTGGGGAGGACACTGGGCTTACCGGCATACACATTTGGGCAATTAAATTCCACAAAACAGTTTGCTCTGGCAGGATATTTCCCTTTGCTACTTTAAATGTTCACTGAAAACAGAAAAATGAACTTTTGACAAAGGGTGCAGTCACTGGCTGTAAACCTGTGTGTGCGCTGCAAATGCAACCTGGTGGGAAACTGTGCAGATTAAACATGAAAAGACTTCAGACCGACTCAGAATCCAATTTTATTTCATTTCCTTTGATGCAGCTTTAACTGGAGCTTAATTGCAGCCAACTCAGCTACATGAAGTCAACTTTGTATAAATGCAGTGACCAAGGATTTCACTGAATCTTACTTAAAAGTTTAATTATTTAAGTCGGTTTTTAATTGTGCTAGAAAGCATTAAATCCAACTCAAAGGGTGGAGTGTGCACAGGTCTGAGATCCCAAGTCATCCATGTGTTTCCACGTTGACAGCAGGTGAGAATATATTTTTCATTAAGCATTTAAAAGATGTTCATGTGTTTTAGGACTGTGTGTTTGTACAAAAGTTAACTCGTGGCAGTTTGCATTGTTAATATTAAAGAGACAGTCCAAGAAATAAAAGATACAAATTAAACAGACTGATTTAAGATGATTTTGTAAACTGATAACTGCTTAAGCTTAATTTCACTGTATTATTTTTGCATAATGTTAAAAACAAACTACAGTGAATGTGATAAGTATAAATCTGATTTAAAAAGCTGGTACATTCCCCTTAAGTCTTATTCTTGTCTCCTGGTTATATGACTGTGGGAAGAAAAATGAACTTTGAGCTCATGTATCTGTCCAAAATGGAAAAATGTCCAGCAGCAGGCTGCGATTCCTGAGGCAGCAAGCACTGGTCAGAGGCTGGAGATGGAAAATGATCATTATAACATTTAATGCACCTTGCTGAAGGTCTTGTTAAACCAACTTTTTCTGTGGGTAGTGATGAGCACAGGGAGAGAAATATCCCAGTGACCTTATTTAAGCCCTGCGGTAGCTCAGACTGTGACAGGTTAATTAATGAACTGCTGTTTTTGTGTGTAAAAAATATGCTAAGTTAAAGAAGTGTGTGTGCTTGTGCATGCACATGTTAAATAGAAAGGGGCTTTGGGTTCAATTAACAGATCTGGTTAAAGTGTGTATGTAGCAATGCAGTCATGTCTCCTCAACTTCTGCTAAGATAAATATGCAGGAAATGGGACACTGGGATTCACTGTTGAGCCCCTAGGTCTGCTTGGATTCCTCTATGACCCATTTTCTGTTACACATGATGTTCTGCTCTTGCTGTAGCTAGGCTAAGTAAGTTTGTGCCGTTTGCAACCCAAAAAAAGCCTTAGTGTAGGAAGAAAATCCCTTAAACAAAGAAATAAGTATACAGGTCATACAAGAAAAGTTCAACACCGTCTCCATCATCTTAAATATGAAGATGAATCTTTTCCTTACAGGATACCACAACAAAGTGAAGGGACTATAAGGCATAGCTTATTAAGCAATCTGCTGGAAATAGATTAATCATGCTTGCCACCTGGCTGAACAGTATTATCAAACCTTTTCTTGATCTTAAGCAGGCGGTCATAGTGCTATGGCTGACTGATTTACATCCATCCATCCAGTTTCTACCGCTTGTTCCCAGAGCGGGGTCACGGGGGGGCTGGAGCTGATCCCAGCTGTCAACGGGCGAGAGGCGGGGTACACCCTGGACAGGTCGCCAGTCCATCCAGGGCCAACACACATAGACAAACAACCATGCACACACACATTCTGACTGATTTACAGTGCAGGTGAAATATTATTAGCAACCTTAAAAAACAGCTTTTAATCACAAAACAATCAAAAAAAAATTATCAGATTGATATTGGTATAAAAATAGTACATCTTTGTACTGTTAAGGTGTTTGACGAGTATCAGTCTTTTAATTTATTTACTTTCCGCTTGAAATTCTGCTCGAAGCACAATCCACACAAGAGTATGGGAAGAAAGGATATGGATCCATTCTTCAAACATAAAATGTAGTAGTCTGTGTAAAAAACAAAACATTTTAAAAATAATTTAAAGAAATTGTTAAATGTACTTCTGAAAATAGTTTTGTTCAGTGTAATACTGTGGCTCTAAAGAGCATACACGCCCTGTCAGTAGTGTTAAAACTACTTGGTTTTTCGTTTGTTATTAAATAATGTGTAGTTTGAGTTGGACTAGTTAAGGTTTTGTTTGTGTTTGTACATATTTTGATAAGTAATAGTTTTGTAAATATATTTAATATTTTTGTTTGTACATATACATAGGAATTTTGAGTGCTTTTGTTTGTAATCAGTATTAACTGTGTGTTTGTTTGATAATTGGTAACTGCTGCTCTCCCTTTTGTTAACATTTTAGGAGACCTGTTTTGTTTTTGTTTTGGTATTGTATTTTGCATACCTTGAGGACTTGGCCATCCCAGTTTATGTTTGTTAGGATTTTGTTATATTACTTTGTTTGAGCAGCTTCTGGAACCCCAACTCCTGTTGTCTAGGACAACTTGTGTGTACAAAAATACCCTTTCTAAAATTAATAAATTCCCTTTTCACTACTTTACAACCGCGTAAGTCTTATGTAGTTACAACAAACCCCTTTGCCAAAGGGTCGTAACAGGGACACAATTACAAAAAAAACAAAACAAAACATACAAAAACCTTACAATAAACTAACAGTAGATACCTTTAAACTTAGTTGAAGCACCTTTTGAGTTGATCATAGCATGCTCTATGACCATGGCATGAAATGACTGGGCAATATTTCCCTACATTACCTTTCCAAATTGCCCAGCTCAGGAAAAGCAGTCCTAAAATATGATCCCAGTGCTTCATTACGAGTGCGGCACGCCTTTGATGATGTGACATAATGATTTTATTTTGGTAACAAAGGTTACGTTTGGAACAGTCGCCAGAAAGTGCAACTTGGATCTCATCATACCACAAACACATTTTCCTACATGATTTTTTGAGTTTCTTATTTTACAGTTTTAATTTAGACTTGAATAATTATCTTAAACAAGAACTTTGCTGTTCTTGCAGAACAGCAGGGTGAATGCCTGTATGCTGAACTTGATGAACTGTAATGCTGAACTGAGTTTAAATAATCATAAGAATAAATATTAAAAGTTTAAACTGAAATTTTGTTAAATATGAGTAAAAAGGTTGAAGGATCAACTGAAATGAGTGAAAAAGTGTTGGAGCTGAAATGTTATAAGGTCAAAATTGGGTCAAATTGTAGTAAAAATCTGTGTAAGTTAAACTAAAAGAGCAATGAAATGTTTAAAATGGATGAAATTTGCTTCTTGAACCTTTAGCTGAAAACATTAATCCAAAAGCTTTGGTAGAACTATCTGAAGCCTAAAATGTGGGTTAATGTAGTGTAAAATATGCTGGTTGAACCCGCAGCTGAAATCATTTTCAAGCTGAAGTCAAGAATTGAAGTATTGGAAGCTTAGTTTAAAATGTTAAATAAATGAATGTATGAAAGCTGAACAAAAAGGGAGAGGTAATTCACCCAATTAGAAAAGCTTCAGTCTTTGCAACTCTACCCAGCAGTTCAGACATGTAGAGAATACAGGAGATTGTTGTCACATGTTCTTCACAAACCAGTACTTCCCAGAACTCCTACAGTTCCTGCTGTGTTGCTTAAGTCACTGACAGCCTCCCTGGCAACTTTTCATCTTGTCAGTACCTTTTGACGGATATCTGGTTTATTTGCAATATCACGGTCACATTTTCAGCATTATCTGTTGCACAGTATATCTAATGCCATCAGACATTTTGTAGCCCTCTCCTGGTTGGTGCCTTTACACAGTGAGATTCCTACAATGTTTTGTAAACCCTGTTTAGCAGTGAAATGAGTAAATGTTGGGGAAATCCTACTTGGACAGCTAAGCTTTATTTTGGGAGAACTCAGCCTATTTGATGACAGGTATATGAATACCTACATTAGCCAACAAGACTTCCACACTAATGCAAATTGGCAATCAGGTTGTCGTTTGGTTGTTAAAAAATATTTTTCTACCTAACAAATGTATTTTAAATTGAATTTTTCAAGTTAAAGGTAATATTAAAAAGTAGTCATTTTTTAAGTGATTTATTCTGGTTGAATTTGTAGCATTACAAAAGCCCGGCATTTTTGCAGGGGTTTGTACACTTTTTATACCCAGTATACGTTTCTATACCAACACTCTTATTTATGTGGTCAGGATGCACTACAACCTTAGTTTGATTCAACTGTGTTTGTCAAAGATTTGGCAGCATTTAACCACATATATCATATTCGTTGCTGTAAAATAAATATAAACTTTTTGAGAGAAAGGGACTCACGTCTGTTCCTGAATAACTGCAAACTGTATTACTTCTATTGTTTTCTTTACAACGCCGGCTGACATAGTTAAATGTGTGAGGAAATGTTCTGAAATATTAAATCAGACGCTTCATCTTAACGGTGTGTATCACTTGGACAATAAAAGAAGAATAATGAGCATCTATTTCGCAATTTCAGGCAAATATACAGGGCCACTTTTTCAAGCAAGCGAGTAACAGAATATTATTGATGACCATGTGGTTTCAACTAATAGCCTTTTAAAATGAGCTATTGATCCTTCCAGGCAAAAACAACCTTAAAGAGAAACGCGAGTTTAGACAAACACAGTCTTACACTTGCATGGGTCAGTACATGCAAATACTGACAAAGACCAAAAAGAAAATAGAAAAAAGAAACATATTTAATGGATTTAAAAAAAAATACTGTTTGTGCTAAAAAGATAAAAACAGAAATTGACTAAATGCTTTTGAAATCTGGTTTAATCTTAAGTTTGACAGAAAGAAAGCTTCACTTTCAAGCTTTACTCTCGTATATTTAACATTTAATCTTAAATAACTAGATAATAAATAAAGTAGACCTTTAAACTATTATATTTACATGAGAAATGGTTGCAAAGAAGTGTCAATGGCAGCAGACCAACAGGCTAAAATAAAAATTAAACAATACTTCAGATGCAAAACACTATTTCATGTGTGACTCAATATAAGCTCGTATAAATAAATAACCAATGCTTTTAAATATCTTTAAATTAAAGTAGGATTTGCAAAAGTATTCACCCCTAAGGTGTTTTACCTTTATTTCCTTTGTAAATCAATCATGTGCAACAAAATTTGGCTTTTGTGACCTAAAAAAAACCCCAAATACAAATAAGTCAAAAACTATTTTTTTAAGTCAAATAGAAAGCGCATTTCTAAAAAGTAATGACAATGACATAAAATATGGAACATAAAATTAGTGATTGCATAAATATTAAGCCCCTTTAAAATGACTTACCTAATTTAACAAAAATTGAGTCAATTGGTCCTCAGTCTCACATTAAGTGAAATTGAGATCACCTGAATGGAGCGACGGATTGCAGTATAAAAATACTTGTGCTTGGTAGGTCCATCCATGGCTTAATCAGCATGTGAGCCAACCACCAAAACATGTACACCAGGGATGGGCAACTCTGGTCCACGAGTGCTGCAGTCCTCCAAGAGTTAGGAATGTCCCTGCTGCAACACACCTGGCACGCACCAGAGCTTCACATCAAACTCTTCACAAGTCTGCTTATTATCCACTGATTTGAGTCAGGTGTGTTGCAGCAGGGAAATTCCTCATTTTTGCAGGACTGTGGCCCTTGAGGACAAAAAACCTTTAGGACCTTCTAACTAGATAGCCAAAAAAGCAAATACTGCTGGATTCATTACATTTACTGTAAAAGTTGCCTTAAAGGTAATTATGTCAGATTTTATTAGAACCAATCAGCAGTCTAGTTTTGACAGTTTGAATTTTTTGTTGTCAGGTTTGGTCAGACCAACAAACCTCCATACACTTTAAAGTCTATTTTTGTTTGCCTGACAACAATTAGTTTGTCATCCGTGTCACTCTCTTCCTTTTCTTTGACAATAAAGCAGAGGGGAGAGGTTCTTTGAAAAAAACTTGTTCCACCATATCACAATGCCTCACTGTTACGCTTTGTTTAACGGTGGCCAGAACACAACATGAAAAGGACTCTTCTCTCTTGCCTCCCCACCAGTCACAGTTTATTATAATAAACGAGATGCATGATGTAACTCATTTTATTTTCATTTCCCTCTTCTCCTGTTGTTCAGTTCATGTTAGTTTTATGTTGTGTCTTGACAACTTTCAAACAAGGCACAGCTTTCATTTATTTTTCAAACTGTATGCACATATTTGAGTGAATAAATCTATATTTAAAAAAGCCTTACCTTCAACTCCACTGATACACTTCACACGGTCACGAACCTCCACATTGTATCCCTCGAAAGACATGAATACTCCGTCAGGGTGGTAGGGTTCACGTTGGGCGTAGACCTTTGAGTAGCTGTGCTGGAACTCAAAGCGATCGTAGCCATCATATTGCACCATTTTGCCATATACCTCAAAGTATTTTTCCATCCAGCTGAAAGGCAGATAGATCTCTCCGCCCTCTCGCCTTCCTTTGATAGTGGATTCATCATTGATAAGGCAGTCAATTTCCTCATACTTGATTCCCCCAACAACCCCGACCACAGGCGGGGGCTCTGGTGGTTGGGGAGGATGCTGTTGGCTGCTGATGCTTGCATCCCCAATCTTCGGACTTGGAAACACAAACGCAGGCCGGGGAAGGAAGCGTATGGTGGTGTCACTGGAGCAGCGGTTCCACAGTAATATGGTGATGAGTGTGAAGAGGGCACAGATAACAATTAGGGTCTTGTAGTTGACCCGTGCAGCCAGACAGCGCATGGTCACAACCTGCCTGCATGACAAAAACAAAGCGGTTTTAACAGATTATAAATAAATAAACTAATAAATAAAAAATAAGTGCAGAAACTAATAAACATATCTAATTCAGAGTAGCAGCAGAGTAACTGCTGCAGTTCATAATTAAAGAGTAGAGAGTTGACAAGGACTCTTCCCTGAGGATTTACTTAGTTTTTTTTCCAAAGTCTTCATAAGCCTTATAAGCCTGTTTGGAACAACGGTTGCTAGAAAGATGAGAAGGTTCCATTTGTGCCAAGCCCACAGTTCTGAATATTGTTGTTTACAAAGGACAGACAGTAGCTGTGGGCGAGACTAAGGAGTTTGAGAGGAGTCAGAACAAGCAGGTTGTAATAAAGAGTGTTTGAGCTCAACAAAAGCACGTTTTCTCCGTTTGTGATTGGCCAGAACCTGTAAATTTGTCTGGTTTACTAGCCAACATACCTGACAGTTCTTCCATTTTTTATGTTTGCTTTGTGTTTTGGGTAGGATGTGTGTTCAAATCCCTTGGGCACTTCACTGCAACTCACATTGTGACACACCTAAAGTTTATTATATATTTCTGCTTTCAGCTCATGTCAAACTTAAAACGGAAAAACAACTAAGGACACAAAAAACTGAGTAGAACATCTGTACATTCCTAATTAGCATCTTATATTTTAATTCTTACGAAAGGTTACCAAGTCTCTTTCATAGTTGCAGTTGCCAAGCAACCAGTAGAGATTCAAGAAAGTACTGGCCCCAAGCAGAGAGACAACGGAAGATAAAACCCTGTTGTACAGTCGTTATTTGTACATATAGCTTCAATAATGAAATAAAACATTTGTAATTTTTATTCAAATTAAACAAATTAACAAGAATCAACCTCTTTCTGCCAGGTTAGATGCACTGAATAGAGCAAGTCTATTACCAACCTCCAGCTAGCTCAAGGTAAAGCATTTACTATTTATTCATGACATCAAGATTCTATAGATGGCAGACTCTCCACAGTGCCAAACTATCCCCACACAGAAATCATTTTCCTGATGAGGAGGCAAAGGAAACTTCTCAGTTCTGGCTGATGCTCCCATCAGCAGCTACCTGGCAGCACTATCATTCACTCTAAGGTTGTTTTGTTTAATTTTAGGCCATTGCATCTCAGTCCTGCTTAGCTCATATTGCACCTTCAGGTCCTGCAGAGGCTCAACCCAATTACCCTTTCAAAAGGTTTCAACAATCACTCATGTCTTGCATTGACATTTTTAAATCCAATCTAAATATTTTGTTTTCTCTAAATGACCCTACATAAAGGTTATGATCATATGACTATTTACAATCTGTATCAAATTCCTATTTCTATAAAAAAAAATATGCTGCTGTGAAATCATTTAACGTTTGGTTTTTAAAATATTCCAAAAAGTTTGTGAGTCAAGGTTCTTGTTTTTATGCTCTCTCCATCACCCATAGTTTCCTATTCTGCACTAATTACAGCATACCTCCCATAGAATTTACTATTAGTTTGAGAAGAGAAAAACATTATTTTCCAAGTGCATTTTACCATCTCATCTTTAATAAACTACCCCTGAAGGTAAGCTCAATTAATGTGCCTTAAATGAGTAACGGCAAGCTACTGGGGCAATTCAAAGTCAAACTATCATGCCAGTGGCCTCTTGAATAATGATATTTCCTAAGATGACACTATTCAACAGATTGGTGTTTCAAAATGCTTTGAAAAGCAAACAATGTGTACTTGTACCGAACAAGTGAAAAAAGTTGCTTAAGATGAATAAATGCTTTCTGTACAAAGTTAAGCTCAAACTTGAAACATTTAGTTGTTATCTGATAGCAAGTGGACAAGTAGAAGCTTTGGTGAATGATAAATTATTGCTGCAGATAAAAACTATTATTGATATTTAGAGACACTACAATCTGGTAGAGTGATAAAAGCCTGGAGTGATGGGACCTCTGACAATGCTGGAAATGTTATGTAGAAGGCCTGGGGAATGCACACTGAAAGATAAGTAGGACCAGTCCCGTCAAGGAATAGACTATAAATAATTGGCCCTTTTTATAGCAGTCTGTTGCTGGTGTTGAGCTCAGGCTCAAGGTGGATATACAGCAGCTTAAGCACAGCAGGAGAAAGAGTATTCTAAAGCCTCTTGCTCACTTGGATAAGATTAATCTAAAGCATATGGCCAATCTTACTGATGTAACTTATATCAACACTAGAAAGGGTAAGCTCCATGGAAGAAAAGTTAATGTCATGGGCAAGAAAATAAGATTAATTTATTTATAAAATAGATTGTTCTGACTGATTTGTCTGTGTGTGTTGACCCGTGGTGGACTGGCGACCCGTCCAGGGTGTACCCTGCCTCTCGCCCGTTGACAGCTGGGATTGGCTTTATTCATTCATGTAGAGAGGGCTGACTCTCCCATTAACTACTATTTTTTGTACTAAAGACAGATGCTACATCTTTAAAAGGGCTAAAATACTTAAGGGAGACCACCAAGAATTCAAATATTTAGCTATGAATGGTCAATGATCTAAAAAGCATGGAGAAAGAAATGTGATAACCAGGAGTATCCACAAGTAAAAGGTGTCAAGTGTTTTAGAGACACAAATTACTGAGCAATTTTTCTAGTTTAAGCATCTAGTCTGACACAAGAAAGACAGATGCACCTGTCAAGGATCACTAATAGATAAAGTGCACCAAGTCAGACCTGAGCAGTGTGGAGGAATGGTACTGGGGCAGGCAGCAACTCTAAACAAAGATGTAGCTGGACAGTTTTATGTTGGTGATTACCTGAAAAACTCCCTTATATGCAGCCACTTCCTGTGAAGTTGCATTATTTAAGAAAAACATTTTTTTTTAAAGAGATTTACATGGAAAAAGGAGAAAACGTTTTTTATGGAGACAATTTGGAGGCAGGGGTTGCTGCTTCTGTGATAGATGATTAAATGGATGAAACTGAGTAACAATAGGGATAGAAAATTCACATTTCAAATAGAGAGTGGCAAGTTTGGTCAATAAGAGCAAAAATAGGATCAAATACTTTTGTGATTAGGTTTCTTAATTTTATACAGTAGCGATTTACCCTAAATGTCATTTTACACTAACATATGAGTTTAATATTTTAAACTAAATACATCTAAGGTATTACAACTTCTTACTTATAATGCACACAAGGAATTTGGCGGAGTTTAAATAAATAAAAAAATATATTTATTAGGAAATCCACTACCGTCAAAATAACAATCCCATTAAAAAAGGTGAAGATTGTGTTTTTTTTAAATGAAAAAATCTACTTTGCAACACAAACTTGTATTTTGGGACCTTATTTACCATTTAAAAAGGAATTTTTTATATGTCAAATAAAAGCATCTGTATTGTTTTAATGTGTTATTGTTTTCACTATCCCAGTCTGCTATTTTCCTGAAATAGACTTCACTAATTCAAACCATTTCTATTAAAAAGGTTCAAATCATATCGCTTTACCACCTAATAAGTAAATTGACAGAAAAAGTTTATCATAATGTTACACTCTCTTGGTTCTGTTTTCACAAATGAGGCCATTTGTAAGTCATATCTACAGCTATAAACGAGTTAATTATAAAACCAAACAAGCCACATTTAGCTTGTTACACAGACCGACCACCATGGTCCCTGATGTAATTTGACCCAGATTCACTTGACTCCATCAGGAGGCTTTGAAAACAAGAGGCTTGGTTGTTCCTTCAAAGGCTCAGTGATTTCTGTTCCAGCCTTTGTGACAAACAGACAAACTGTCCTCGCTTTGCAGAAATAACAGCAGTTACTGTTTCATGACTAGAGAGGAGACAGAGTGTGGATTGTCTGAGAATAGAGATTATAGTTTTGTAGGAATTGTAATAGCTGTTTAATGGTGGTTTTGGTCTCAGATGTTAACCACCACGGTGGAAGTGTAGAAAGAGCTTATTGGTATGATACAGATCTTTATGTAATCTGGTGATGAGGTGAGCACAGGATGTTTTGCTTTGGTTTTGCTCAGAAAGATAAATTACACTGACATGAATAACGCATATAAAAGCAAAAAAAGGAGACAGATGCAGCTAGTCATGAGGTTAAAGACAATCCGGTTGCAGATAAAAGTCCCCCTTGGTTGACAGATTAAGGAAAAAGAGTGAAATATAAAAGCAGCTTTTCAGCTTATATGCTCTCATCTCATAAGCATGCCTGCAGGTATAGTCAGAGTTTTAGCTTTTGATTATATTTTCAGTGAATGCCATAATGGACCAAAGACATGACTTTATCAGTTGTTGTAAAACTCATTCCTGACATATTTTATTGATGAAATTTAGAGAGTGAGCATTGTTTAAAAAATATAGTGTCTAAAATCATTGTCTTTTTAATCAGTACAAGCCAAAATAACCTGATGGAAACAGAAAAGAAAAAACATGATTAATAAACCATAGATTCAACTCACAAGTAAAATCTAATTGTTTTATTTTCCTGTGTTTAATTATGATCAGCACTTTGATTCAGGTGTAGTTGTTTTAAAGGACTTTATAAAAACAGCCGAGTTGAGCTGCTACACATTTCTTATATCAGAATTCTCTCTATATACTTGATGTCATGTTCAAATAAAAGCAAAGTTACAAAAACACCATAAAATAACCAACAAAATAATCTTAAAAATGAAAAAAGGTTTGTTTAAACTATATTTTGTAAATTTATTGACACTTTACATTAGTGCTATGCATGTAGGCTATTCAGTGAAGAACTGATTTAAATATTAGTCAAGAGATACATTTTTTTTATTTATTTAATAGTTTTACCAATTGTGGCACATGTTTAAGTGTTTGTACTGTAAAAGCATTCAGTGATAGATTTATTTTTACAGACGGATAAACACAAAGTCAAAACGGTTTAAACTTATGCTAAATGTAGTCTCCAAACAACATGGCATAATAATGGAAGAAATGGTGCAGCAGTAAACAGCAATCACACAAATTTTCCCACCCCCACAACTTTCAGCAAAACAAATTTTCTAGTTTTTTGCACCGATTATGTTCCACAAGTTCCATTTGGGAATCCATATCCCTGCAGAACTGACTGGATTGTTAACACAGTCCTGCTCACAGATTTGTGCCTTTGCAAATATGCCAGCTGAGCTGTTTATGCACGGCTGACATTGTATTTTCAGTACGTGTTTGATTACCACTAAATTATTAATTCAGTCAAACAAAAATATATATTGTAAATCCTGTATCGTAAACCCAATTTTAAAAAATAATGAAGGAAAGGAGAAATTTGTAGGCTACGCTCTCAAAATTATTAACATTTCCCACAATATCCTGTGTGGTCTCCAGTTATCTATCTTAAAGTGTGCATTAGGCAAAAGAGGAAAAAACTGCTGTTTCTCTTGTTGTAAAAGGCAGCAAGTACAAGGCTACCAAAAATAAAGGCAGCATAAAAGATGTCAAACACCTGATGCTTTAATACAACATGAAACTGTCTTCTTTTAGAACTTTGGTTAAAAAAAAAATACAATACATTTTCCATAACAATGCAGTCATGTTATTAAGTTTACAAAGCTTTAAAAGAAAATTGAGAGACATCTTGTTGGTTAATCACATCTAGCGTTTTTATAATGCATGTCTTGCTCCTACTTGATATTGCTGACAGCTTCCCACTGCGGCGGCCTGAGCGAACATGAGCTTCCCAGACTGACAGGTGGAGCAGCTTCACTGCTGTGATGAATCCCTGACGTACAAGGCTTCGCTCATGTCTGATAACACAAAGCATTTTTTCCGCTACTGCAGAGCATCCAAGGCTTTAAACTTTGATTGTGAACATGTGTCTGTAGCTCTGCTGACTAAACACTTGATGGATCTCTGGATATCTTAATGTAGCAAATTGTGCTTTTTTTAATTATTATTTTTTTATCTTGCACATCTCAATATGTGAAATCCTTGCTCTCTAAATCACAAGTAAGAGAAGTAGATAAATTCTACCCAACAACTAAGAACATAAATATTAAAAAAAAAATCTCAGGTTGTTTTTTTAATCTCTTTTTAAACAGCAAGTTAAAGCAGATGTAGCTGTTTATCACCGTCCAGGTCCTCCCTGCAAGATGCTAAGCATATACAGCATGTAAAAATCAACAAGAGCACTGCACTTACAGTTAAGAGTATTCCCTTCTTGCTCTGGTACGGCAGTGTAAAAATCACAAGCAGTCATCGTGGCATTAAAATGTCAAGTGCATGTGAGGTACCTGTGGGGAAGGATTGGTGCAGAAACCTACTACGCTTAAGGTTCAGGTGCTGGAGCCTGAACTACACTCCTGGCATTTCACTGTGCTCTTCCACTGGTGAAGTAAAGCAGCAGTAGGAAATTATCAGCTTATGCTGAAGCTGAGCGGCATGTTAGCTCCTGGGGAGATGGTGTCCATTTGTGTGTGCCTGCGTGTGTGTGAATACCTATCGAGAGTGTCTGTTACAGTGCTGAACCTGATTATGATACAATGAAGGCTCCAGGATAAATCCAAGAAAACAGCTGAGAAAGGTAAAAAAAAAAAAAGCACATTTCCCCTCAATTACAACAGTAACTGGTTGTCAAAGTACAGTCAACCCCAGTGCATCAACATGTAAATAACATGAGCACCTTTCCTCCAGGATCAATTTGAAAAAAAGCTTGCCGACAACCAGCATATAGGCCTTTACTAACATTACATGCAAACACACATACCTGCACATACTTTAGAATAAAAACTACTGACAGTCTGTTTACGAGCAGCCTGAACATTAGTGAACTGCTTTAAAGTAATGTGCTAGAATGTTTTACCATTTAGGATTAAGCAGGTCATTACCAAAAAGCTTAAAGCTGAGGTCTGCTGGGGGATTAATCAGTTGGACAGACAATGCTATAAGAGAAAAATAGGGACATATTTTGAAAGTCAGGTCACGCAAGGTGCTTGTCCTACACTACCATAAAAACTATGCATCTAATGACAGAACACAAAGAATGCAGTAAAGCTGCAAACAGTGATCGTGAAATTCAGTGCACATTGTTAGTTTCATAGGAAACTAATTGGACTCTACGTTAGTTTGGATTAGATAGATTTAGGATTTAATGGTCTATTTTTTAACTAAACATAAAGAAATACATGTAACCAAAACAAGCTAATTTTTAAATTTTTTTTTTACTTGTAAAATGTACAGCAGCAGCTTATTAGCAGCTATCTTTCCTCTCTCCAGACTCCACACATAACGTCCTTGTTGGATGCTCGCAGTTTACTATGCCCGTCGGCCTAACTAATGAAGTTTAATTAGGATCCACCTCTCTCCCTGTCTCCACACTCTGCACACTGCATTTACGTGCACAACAGATGTCAGATAGAAAAGCAACCTGCAGCCACTGAGCTTCTAAAGGCGACTATGCATGTTCAAATAACTAAAACTATTTAATTCTTGGTATTTTGAAGACCTGGCACAAAGGACAAAAGCTGTGGTGATTTGCCACTGCTGAGTCAATGTAGAGTTTACCAATGTAAATAATGTGTGAATCCTATTTAAGTGCCCCCATGACAGAGCCTTAGGTTCGCTCAGCTGTGAAATACATCATTTTATGTTAACTCTTTTAGAAAAAAGCTTGAAACTGGTGGTGCTATCAATAGCTACTAAAGTCATAAGTCGAAGTCAGTTTTATTGTCAATTTCTTAGATGTACAGGACATACAAAGAACCTAAACTACATTTCCCACTGTCTGACATTGAGGACAAGACAGGACACTTAACTAGGACTTGGCTATATAGAAAAAAACAAAACAAAGTGTTTGTATTTAAACATTTAAAAATATATCATTTAAGAGTGGCTATTTTATGCAGTTGCATAGTAAAGATGTGCATTTTACTTGACGGACAATGTTGTTTTGATCCCTTCAGTTTGTTCACGCATACTAACCGCTAGCCTATTTTCTATTGACAATAGCCTTAAGCTAACATCGCTTTTTGTACATTGTGATGTGCAGCATTTTTGTGATATCACAGAGGATATAAATGCATTTCCAGTAACATAATGATGTATTTTTGTATATTTAATTAGTTTTACAGTTTTACTAATTAAATGTTCAAAACAAATTCAACCTTGTATCTTATTATTGTATAAAGCTACACGATAGGCCACAATGAAAAATATGGGTAAATTATTATAACCTTTTTAATTGAGCCTTTCCCTCATCATACCACACCTGTATAGGTCAATGTATATAGTTATCAAATTATCATCCAGCCCTAATTTCAAAAGCACTGCCAATAAAAACATTCAACGTAAAATAAGATGCAAAAATTTAAGGCAGGAACAGTTCAATGTATTATGTTATAGATAGTCGGAGTGTCTTTTTTGTAGTCCAAAGTGTTGCAAGTCTTGCATTTGAAGATGTCCGAGTGTTGATTGTACATGTATTTATATAGACTTAACTTTATTATGATGTGGACAAAGGAGAAAGACTTTAAGAGACTTTTATGCCAAATAAAACAGCAGTTGGTACAGAGACAAGTTCCATCACATAATTCGTCTCTGATTATCTGACCTAAATATTTTAATTAGTTCACCACATTTGACTCCTGGTCTGCAAGCGAAAATGAAGGGAATTGTAGTTTTTGATCTTCCTTGGTTCTACCAATCAAAACATCACTCTTTTCAGGATTGTATAAGATATCATACTGCACACCATAACTTGCACAGACTCGAAGCAGCTGCTGTAAATAGTAGCAGTGCTAATTAGTTTATTAGCTGTACTGAAAAATTATACTAAAAATACACAAATACAACAACCTCCTTATACTGTGATTAAAAAAAACAAACTGAACTGCTCAAAACTGCTCCAACATAAAACAAACCTAAGACACAGTAATGAAATAAACCATATTTAAAAGTAAATACCAAGACTGAAGATTGTAATTGTAATACCCTGAGCATGTGACATGACGGCTTCAAACACAAGCCATGAAATGGTACGTGACCCAAAGATTATGAAAGTGTGCATGGGAATGTGCTTTAGTCTTCTTAAGTCTACACCCAATCATCTGTATTATACAACTAATGAACACAGAGTTAGTTCAAAGAGCTCTGGCCTTCCTGACACTCGAAATGATTCAGTGACGGAAGGAGAAGGAATTCACAGCTTAAGGGCACTTCTAACTAATGTGTTTAAGAATGTCATCATCCAAGCAAGACGCAGCATGTTTCACAGTGGATATACGAGAAGATGAGATTTATTTTGGCTGTGTAATGGAGTCAAGTAGAAATCTGCTTGCGAGAGAGGTTGCAGAAGCCATCAAGTGCATTGCTTCATTAAAGCAACCCACCCAACCAAAAAAATGTCACAAACTGAAACCGTTTGGATGTGTCTGTTGTGTGTACTTGGTAGGTTTAAAGGACAGAACAGCCTTACTGTGAATTTTGACAGTGACGACTGTGGGGATACTCACCTCTTCTAATCCATTTAGAAACAAAACAACTGGCTGAACATCTCGTCCACCTTCAGAAAGCTCTTCAAGGACTTTCTGCGTTTTCAGTACCTAAACAAAAGAAAACAATCTTAATGTAAAATGTTAACTCTGATTAAACAATGCTACACTTTTATTCATTTGATTCATTTATTACAAATCACACTGATGGTTTTTAGCTTATTTGGCATTTTAATTTATTCTGTTCCAAAAAAAAATTAATAAAGAAATATGTTGTCATATCAATATAAACAAAACAAAATGTTCCATTAATCACTGGGGCAAATTTAAAAATAACAACTGAGTAATAAACATGCGTTTTTACAATAGATGATTGTATTCTTCTGTAGCTTAGTGTACTGGATGACTAATGAAACTGATAATTTACGAAATGTATCATTCAGGCTCATGCATATACAAAAAAACAGCCTTTAAGTGGGTGTCTACTGTAGCGTATCGAGCAATGAGCAAAGAACTGAACATCTGATACAGTAGCTCATAGGTATGCAGCATCTGCAAAAATGTAAAACAATCCTTTAAATTACCATTTCAAAGCATAATGTTACGTTTTCTGTTAAGCTACATTATCCTTTTAATTTCCATTTCACTCAACCTTCTTATCTATTGGTATTTAAAAAAAGGCTAAAGACTAAAGGCCTCATTATTCAACTGGGAATGTGAGCTAAATGTGAGCATTTATCAATTTCCAATTCCTGCTTATTGCTATTCAGGGTGACATGAAGGTGAAGAACACAGTGAAAGGAAAAACACCGTCATGGCTGCTGGTTCCAGGCTAAGCTCAGTCTGTAACATGTTCTCATGTTCTTTGGAAATTCTTAATTGATAGTTGGCTGCGATGTGGTTGAGTGAACACCTCAAATTCTTTAAGAGGGCCATGATTAAAGCAGGCTCCACTTTTTAAAAGAAATCCTTTAAAAACAGGCTAAATGAATGATGACTGATTGCTACAAATCAGTTTTTCAATACAAAATTTTCTCAAGGATATATAATTAAACGCTAGGATTTTTTTCCCCAGTCTGGCTAATTATACCCTTAAATCAATGCTCCATAGACACTGATGCACTATGAATTAAGATCAGGAAGCAAATGCATATTTGTAATTGCAGCCAGGATTAATTTACAGGCTTTTTAACAGCAGGGTCATTAAAGTAAAGCCAATCTATCAATATAAATGTGTAGAGAGTCACATGGAGAGTTTACTCTGCAATTAATCTTTTCAATTCATTTCTAGCTTCAGCTGAATCAAGTTATTCGATTAGAGAAGGTGCTAAGTTGTCATACCAAAGAGAACATATTGATAATTCAATGAAATGTGCTATCGACAAAGCACTTAAATTAGATATTGTAGAAGTGAAACCATCTGGGCTCCCTTCTGTTGCGGCATGGTCCAGTTTGACAGTAGTTAAAAAGACAACAGTAAAAAAAAAAAAGATGAGTCAATATATTTGAAGATAAGTCATTTTAAGGCAAATTAGCATCATCACTACAGCAGTTAACCTCAACTCAGTCTGAAATTTTACTTCAAAGCATTTTGCGGTCTTAAATATTTTCTTTCTAAATGCTGATGTACAAATGAACTGAAAAGCTTGTCATCAGAACAGAGAGGCGACATTTACAGGTTGTAGCATTATTTCACTGACACACAGAGAGCATGGTAGGTTTGTAATGCAAGCTTTCCCTGAAGAGAGAACACTACCACCCAGTCAGAGAATAAGGAAAGCAGAAATGTCAGCAGCCTTAATCAATATTCCCTGGCTGGTATAAGAAGGTAGTAATGCCTTTTGGAGGCAGGTGTGCTGCAGGCAGCGGGATAGAAGGAAAAAATGAGAGTAAACGTCAGTCTGCTGTACCTAATTATTCCTGGATCTTATTCTTCCTGCTCCTGCCATCACTTTTAGGCATGAGGATGTGTTTCGTTGCTGGGGAGACATTCAGGTAGGGTCTCCCACTGAGAACTTTAAGTGTCAAACATTTCCTCCATTCTTGTGAATGTTTATACAGATTTGTGCCCTTCCTGCATACATTTCATGGGGAAACAGTTTTATTTACAAAAAGGGAAACACATAACACAAAGTACAATAAAAAATTATGTAATATAGTTGTTTTGTTAACTTCTTTTCATTAAAATACAAGCAATAATGGAAGCCTATATTACAATATAATCTTGCTGTTTTTGTTTGGGGAGATTATTTCATACTTACAGTAGAATATGGTGGTTAAAAAACACTTAAGACCTGAGTTTATAAGAGTTAGCTAGACTTGCCATTGCTGACAGATAATGATATTTTCTCTCTGTGTGTGCTCCTAGTTTTATTACCCTCATATAGATATTTTCTGGTATAACTTCTTTGCCTTGTCAGCGTATCAAAGCACAATCCTAAAGACTTTTAAAAGTAACAACACACAATTTTTTACATGTTTCTAAGCAACGTTTCCTTATAGATCTCTGGTCTCTGATCAAACATAAATGTTAAAAATGCCATGCCATGAGTAACATTAAAACATCTTTGTAACACAAAGGGCCAAACACACAGACCGTGTTGTTTGCTTTGGTATTAGAACTGAAAGAAAAGGTACTGAGTATTGATGTGTACGTGGTTTTCCAAGTCTCTTTTCAACACTGGACCCAAAGTGGGTAATTGATTGAAAATGGGTATAAGGATTACCCAAACAATAGTAGCTCCTTTGCTGGCTCTGGGCTGATGCAATAGATGCTTTAGAGAAATAGCTGCAAAAAAACTTAATAAATTCATATTAAATCACATCTTTCAATTAAGAATATAAGATGGTAAACTCTCTGTATTTTTCTTAAAGATGGTACAGCTTTTCAGTTGGAGTAGTTGGTCTTTATAAACCCAGCCCTAGTCCCTGATACAAGTATTTCTTTACAAGAAAGAAAGATGTGGTCTGGGGGGGTGGGTGTTCAATAAGCACTTAATGTAATGTGAGTTTGGAAAAACACTGACCTCTTTCTAAAGGATAAAATGTCCACTACACCGCAAAAACAAAAATGGCTCAACAAAACAACCAAGAAGTCAAGTGTTAACCCAGTTTCGAGACACCCCAGATAGACTATCTGCAGTTTATTTGGGAACTAGCCCACTTCCTCCCATGAAACCCAATAGACTGACTGCCAACAGGCTCATTCAGAGCTGTGAAGGCAGCATGAGGATGAGGGGGGTGTATACAGCATTAAGTAAATTAGGAGTACTACTAACAAACCTACTCACAATTGCAAGAAACAAATGTCCTTGTTAACATATTAAGCTGAAATTCAATAAGACTGGATGAAAAAGACACTTTCACCCTCTACTTGCTTTGATGATGTTTTTTTTTTTAATGTTTCTAGCTAAACTAGGTTTAAAACAATTATCTCTAAAAATATTCTCCACAGGATGAGTGAAGGTGAAGTAGAACCAGCTTTTCTTTTCAAGGTGTTTCAAGCACATTTTTGATTAGCAATACACTGACAGCCATTTCAATGCCTTTACATACTGTCCAATTCAACGGACACGTCTGAAGCAAAGGGATGACATTCTGCAAATAAATCATGAAAATTACTGTGCGGCACTCTTTTGTGAGTAAATTCTTAACATTGGGCTGTGGATTTTTCTTTTACAATTATTTAACTAAAACTGATATTCAAATAATCTAGTTGCTCCTCATTTGCTGCCTTGCCAGCAAATGCAGCCATCTATCAAGACTTGTAGTGAGGGTTTAAAAAAAAAGAGAGCTGAAGACCCATCTGTCAGGCATTCAAAATACATTAATTTTCTCTGAGAAATCAGTGGCTGGCCAATGACAGAGTGATCACACCAGTGATGCCACAATGATACCAGCCATCAATGACCATCTGATGCCTGGAGAATTATCCAAGAACTCTGGGTCTGCATCGTCAAGAGCTCAAATGATTTCTGCTTGCAGAGCTGGAGTGTACTGATTGGATGTAATCACTTCTTATCTGGTGAACACACAGATGCAAGCCTAAAGTAGCATGAAATGCAGTTTTAGAGGAAAACAAACAATTTAAGCCAGACCAAAAGAAGTCGTGAGAATACAATCTGTTCTTTTTTCAAGTGCTGTGTAAATAAGTATTATGAAATATATCTAAAAGAGATATTCAAAATAAATATGCCACATCTTAGATTTGATATATACATGATGCATGGAGACACACACACACACACACACACACAATACAGACTCCCGCTTCCTAAAATTTAAGATTTTCCTATATCTAAACTTTTGGTATGATACATGTAAAAAAATAAAATCTAGTGTACGATTTTAAAAATCATTTTCCTTTATTACCAAGAAACAAATATTCAAAAGAAATTAAAACTTTTACAGTATTTCGGTGCTTGATCAAAATGCATTTTAATTGTTTGGCTGCCAGCCATCACTGTAGCAGAGATCCTTGTGCTGCCAGTAGGCCTGTCATAACAAATTTTGCCATGCTATTAATGGTCTCAGTTTTTATTTGTTGCCCCTACAAAAAGAAAAAAAGACAATAATGAAAAATAACGCTGGTAAAAACGTAGACAAACACAAGCCACTTAACAACAGAAAAACAACTACATGAAAACAAAGTATACGAGTGTTCGGTGGTGGTTGGAGAGGCTGTTGAGCAGATGGGCTTCCACATTCCCACCAATCAAAAACAACAAATCTAATCAATTTACGGATCTCTACCTCAAACTAAATATAATTTCCAATTATAACTCTATTGTGATCAACTTTACATGAAGACAAAATAATTCTAATCTTGCACAGTTCAATCACTGAAAACAATTAATCCCCTCAAGATTCAAATTACGAGATGAGTGAAGCAGAACCAGTTCGTTACCAGTGCCAGGCATATTCTCCCAGAGGGTCATTCCCATGCAACCTCTTCTGGCTCCTAAAACATTAGGATCATTTTCACACTGGATTTAACTAAACAAAGAATGTTTCTGTGGGTCTACGTCACATGCTGGGAGAAGCGTTGTGGTTGTCACAAGCTTTCAGGAATATAGATGGAAAATTCTGGTGTTATTTAGAGGCGCTTTAGATGGCTCATTCCTACTTTTTGGCTGCAAAAAACGTGGTTCTGTTCCTTAAACATAGACGCAGATTGAGAAGGCCGTAAGCATCATCTACATTCCTATGTAGAAGTTTTTCCTTTTGTGAATTCCCTATAAATCTACACATTTCTACAGTTCAATCATGGTATCAGGAGGTTGAGGCCCTTTAATTCAATAATAAAAAGGCTATGGTAGCAGGAACAAAAATGCCTATGGGAAGCAGGTGGAAACTGTGTGAAAACAACATGAGCAAAACCAACAAAGCTTAAGCTTGAAGTGTCTGTGAGAGGATAAATGTTGGAGTGAAAGGCATAGCATGAAAACTCACAAGAAACTAAGATAAAAGTAAACAAGAGTGGAAGTTTTCTTTGGAAGTTGAGCAAATACACTTGGTGTTTATGAGGAGACTGCAGTTTCTCTCTGTATAAAATTATTTCATGCTTTTAGGCAAAAAGCCGACGATGAGATTTAAGCAATAATTCCCAGAAAAAAATACAAACAAGGCCCAGAAGCCAGTGATGGTTTCATTGAGCTTATAAGAAATCTGACAGTGTGAAACCAACAGCTGCTAAAATAAACTTCAAAGACCATTTTGTGCCGCTCTCAAGTGTAGTCATGCTCAGAGTTTACAATGACTTCCACATCAAGCTAATAAATACTGTTTCTCCATTAATGAGTTAGAGCTTATAATATGTGTCAGAATACAGCAGCTCAGTGCAGAGTGGCTTTAAAGCTCATTTCCCCCTCAAATCACAAAAAAACTACCATCTTCATAAGATAAAAAAAATTGTTCATTAACAATCCGCATTCCTTACTCTTCCATTTCATTTGTATCCCCCAAAGTAAAAAGCAAAAATCAAGAGCCATAACATAATCTGGCATTCTTAGGTACCAAGTACCAAAAGACAAATGATATGACAACATATCCTGCTGGCCTCTGCATATCTGACAACACTTTGAACAGCTCTGAACTTGTTAGCAACACAGACACTGCAGCGTAAGCTCTGAAAAAGAAGAGCTGTACCCCAGCTGTCTTTCACACAAAGACAAGACTTGCATCTTCACAACCTTGTTAGTTCTCTAAAAAGGCCACAGACTAGTTTAGAATATTAAGCAGATCTTGCTGCCAGAAATCAAAAGGATTTTGGGAGAAAGTGGGAAGCTTCAAAAAGGCTTTGATGGTGTACATCATTCAATCTCTGCAGATATGACAGAATGAAAGAGAGACAGGGGAAGAAAGAAACACTGAAGGAAAGGCTGGCAGTGGTTATTCTTCTCCCCTCAGTATTCTGCATATGCATATATTATTGTTCCTCAATCAGCCCTGCAGTTAAAATGTCAAGATTTCTGACTGAAAAAAACAAGAGAGCCAGACAGACTGAAATAGAAATAAAGAACGGGGACGTGAGAGACCAAAATGTTTTAGGTCATTTCATTTCATCTTATCAGGCACACTGAAAGCAGTCTCAGTCTCCGTTCTTTATGACTGCAAAACATTTTCATCATTTATAAAGACACTCAAATTTCCACTCCACAAATCTGTAAGGCAAGTTTATTTGTACAGCACATTTGGTGTACAAGAATATTCAAAGTGCTTTTCATAAAACAAAAGCAATAGAGGGGAGTTAAGAAGCATTAAAAACTGTATATATATATCTAAGAGAATATAGAGAAAATGCATGAAACAAATGTTATAGAAAGGAATCAAGAGAGATTTTGATAAAAAGGTGGCAAATAAAGGGTTTTAACCTGGACTTAAAGCAGCTGAGACATGTCTGTACATGTTTTTAAGAAAAACATGCTAACTTAACAGAGCAACCAGTTGCAAATAGAAACTGACCCTCATTTTGGTGGTAACATTAACCTGATAGCATGATAACTTGTCTCATGCAATACAGCCGTATTTCAGTCACATTTGGCAGCTTGTTGCCCACAAAGGGGGATTCAGTTGATTTTCAGGGTTGAAATGTCGAGTAAGTAAAGCGCCGAGATAATCGGGAAAAAGTAGCTTTTATGTAAAGATTTTTTTATTTTATGTAATTTTTTTTGCCACATATCTAAAGCAACCAGAAATATGAAGACTGGGAAGTCTGGAGGCAACAGTGCTGCAGTGGAGAGGAGAGCTCCTCAGAGAATAAGCCCTGGGATCATTTAAAGAAATATTTTGTTCAAACTGACCTTGTCTTTACTTGCAGGTTTAACTTTAAATAGCTGTTCCAGCCAAACTATAACATTCATCAGGGTGACAGAGTCCTGCCAATCTTCTGCTATCGCTCTTGAATATAATTGCTGTTGAATAAAGTTGTTCTTTTTTCTGTAGCTTTAAGGTAGATTTCTGTCTTTCAGTTTAACCATGAATGTGTTTCCATAATAGCACAGAAATGTGTTCAGTACATTACAGCTTTTATAATGTAAATGCTGGAAAATAAAAAAAGTAATTCTCTAGCTTTGTGAACTGAATAAAAAAGGTTTTACTACTTTGTTCTGTGGTAGTTTGGACATCCATCATTTTGCTGCTTAGTCTGCAGCTCAGAATATCCACATGGCTTTGCTTCCCAGTCTCCATCACTTCCCAAATGTCCACTCGAAGCATTTCACAGTGTGTACGAAGAAGTGTCTTTTATTAACCTGGATTTACACAAGCTGATGCTGCATTTTATGCCATCATAAAACTTTAATTATTATAGAACTGGCCTTTGAATGGACTGGCGACCTGTCCAGGGTGTACCCTGCCTCTCGCCCGATGTCAGCTGGGATTGGCTCCAGCCCTCTCGTGACCCCATTAGGGAATAAGCGGAAGAAAATGGATTGATGGATAATAGAACTGTAAAAACATTTATCAATTGTGAAAAAAAAATGCAATAAAGTACGTTTGATTGAAAAAATATTTTATAAAAGATTAGTGAAATTAAAATACAAACTACAAAAGCACAGATCTCTACCAAGCAGCTTGTTACTATTTGTATTCTGAACTATTCTTTTAAAAAAAATCCTGTGTCCAAATTTCTTTCCAGATCATTCCCAAAATTTTATGGAATCCAAGTTAGAGTATAACCCATCCATTTTCCATACTGCTTCATCCAGTTCAGGGTCACATGTAGCTGGAGCCTAGTGAGAGGCAGGGTACACCCTGGATAGATGCCAGTCAATCACAGGGACAAATGGCCAGCTTCTCTTTCACTCACACACACACACACACACACACACACACACACACACACACACACACACACACACACACACACACACACACA
>JBAMHV010000001.1:6631707-6642197 GCA_037177535.1 Pseudomugil gertrudae | reverse complement strand
TTAAGTGGTGTAAATGTTATGGTTCTCTGGTCTGCGTTCACATTGGGAAATAAACCTCATCACCTCACTTCATCTGCCGTCTTCATCCTGCTTGGGTCCAGCCATCTTCCTCCACTATCCACCGTAACACGGACAACCAAGGACATCAGAGGAAAACAGACGTAAAGGTGTAAAAAATGAGGCAAAAATGTTCTCCTCTTTCAGAGAATTATTCCAGTAATTCTGTTTTTAAATAAATTTGGTAAATTTATATACAAATACTTTATGTACAATAAATGTGATCACATTGAAATGCTGCAGCAACTTTCAGGAAAAAAAAACACTTTTTTTAAACTCTTAGGGGTTAAAAAAAAAAAAAGTAAAGCTGACAAAACATCACATCAGACAAGAAATCTAGAGTTTTCTTTGAGGCTCACTCAGCCTCTACTAACTCCATGTTTCAAATTTGGACTCAGTGAAGTTGTTTAAAATGAACTTGAAGCATCAGCTCTACTTTTAATACCTGTCAAAAATCATTTCAAAGCAATGGCAGCATAAAATAGGGATTAGCAAGTTTAATACGCAGGCTTAAAAGTCAAACTCCCTTCATAAAAATGCTGCATAAACTCAAGTCACACGGACCTACATTGCAAAAAAATCCAATAAGGTGGGACATATGGAAATAAACATGGGCATGAACATTTGAAGCTATCAAAAAAGGATCAAATATTTGAGGCAATTTGTATTCTAAGTATGTCACTCGTTATAACTTTTGGAAAAGCAGGAAGCAAATACCACTTAAATGGACTCTCAACCTCAGGCACAAGAAAGAGGAATAAATTGACTGACATGTGCTGACAGAGATAGTGATGGAACAGAAGTGAAGACATTCAGATTAAACTTCTGAGTTATACAATTAGCATTTAGACCATGTCATTTCTTATCCAAAGGTCTCATTTTCAGACCAAACTGGGATTAGTCTAATGCATTTTAATTAGTGGCTGGGTTGTTTTATAAACACCCAAAGCACACAAACCTTTCTTGGTTTTTATTAAATTGTTATTTTATATTTGTAGTCCTTATCAACAGGAAGCTGTGTTGCTAATAGAAGAACAGGAGCAAAGGGAAGTAATCCAGTTCTAATTTTCACACATGGAACAACAGGACATAACTAATACAGGACTGAATGCAGTAGCTTTCACAATTAAGAAGCCTGCAAGATGCTTTGTTTAAGTTGATGCACTCAAACAGCTTAATCATCAACAACAAGATAAAAAGGTGAGGTCATGGGAGTTAATTACTGTTGGACAAAAATGCATCAGGGAAAATTACACAGCAACTGAGCTTCACGTCTTTAAATCAGCTTCCATTTATAATTGATCAACCCTGACATCATGATCACTTTCTTAATGCTTATCCAGTTTCCTCCCAGATGTGTGCCTGCCTCAGCCGGGGCACCCAGAGAAGTAACCATGAGGTTTATTTCTGCTTCTGCTTTATTTCAGAAAACAACATAACATCACACACTGCTATGAACTGTGTGAGGCCACTCTTCCATACTGAAAAACAAAGATCTGATGCTTGACTTCAGGATATAAGTATCATAATGAAGTTAATCTTAGCCACAGAAGAGGTGCAGCCTTTGCCTTTGCATTAGGTGAATGCGTCTTTGGCTTTCCAACCAAACTAAGCCCATCCACTCATGAAAATTGGAAAACAATTCTCTCACCTTGTGTGCTGAAGGGTAACTGTCTTCTGGAGTGGTTGTCAAGCTGCAGCATTATGAGGGAGCCCCATTCTGTAAATAGTCCTACTTTAAAGCTTTATTATTCACAAACACTTTTTTCCATCTGTGATCAGCTTCTTTTGGCTAGCCATCATCCCTTCCACATACAGCTAGCAACTCATTGCATAAAGGCACCTTGTACTTCAGAACCTGATAAAAAACTAAAGTTATGCTCTGACCATCGCATCATGAACCCATCACACCATGAACCACCTAATCTTGTTTTTGTAACTTGTCTATAACAACCTCTGTCTTGATTTTTTTTTATTATTCAGACTCTTTTCATTAAGGTGCTGTCTTGTCAGGAACAAATAATAAAACAAAGCAAGCCTGTTCAATCATATTTTCAGACACCCATTACATTTCTGCTTCTGGGAGGTTATGATGGCAGCTGGGATTGGCTCCTGTCCTCTATCATGACTCTATTGTAATAGCCTGGTATAGACATCATATGGATGAATTTATACAAACACTTACTAAGTTATTTTGTTGTCCAAACCTAATCAGATCATTTCAGTGACTAAAGTTAAGCAGGAGAAGATGAGTGAAAGTACTTTACCCATCTGTGAGCTTGTGGTGTTAAAATCTGTCCGATTCTGGTTTTGGGTTTTTCTTAGTTTGGCCGATTTGACTTGTTTTATTTTGTAGTTCTTCTTCCCTTTGTGTGACATGTTTTTGCTTTCTGTTGGTCAGCTCAGCTGGGAAAGCTTACTCCTTTCACCTGTATCAGTTTCTCTTTGCCAGATCACCTGTTGTGCTTCTCCAGTTGTCTTCACTGAAAGTCTTTTATCTCTGTTTTCACAAAATGTTTCTCCTGCCTTCCACCTGCCTCGTTGTCCTGCTATCGGATTCTCACATCTACTGCACCGTGACAAAAACCTGGTGTGCCTGATACCTTGCTACTGTTTTACACTTATGTAACATGACGAACTAACACAAAATGAGAGCTGGTGGAAGAAGTGTGGGTGCAAGTCCCTCTAAGTCATTACTTGTGTTTATTGTGTGTTATGTCTGCTGTTGTGTGAGCAACTGTGTGTGAAGCCCTTTGAGACGACTTTGTTGTGATACTGGGCTATATAAATAAAAATTAATTGAATTGAATTAAGCAAAGCATCTTAGCTAGTTGTACTGAGTGCAAACATTTTCTTAACAATGAAATACATTCAAACCGAATGTACTGACTGACTGTTTGGTTAAGTTTGTTTTCCTCGCGCAACCTGCTTTACATAAGCAGCTATTTGTACTTTTATTCATTTTAACACTGTTCACCTACTGAGAAAAATAGAATTGAGGAAATAAAGAACTGACTCACTTGCAATGAAGACATCCATATAAAATACTCTCGGTAAAGATCTTCCACGTGGAGAATATGGGAGATATTTTTTACAAATCAGCATCGAATCTTGCTTTATTTGACTTAATGTTCATAGCAACACAGCAACAACTTGTGCAAAAGTGACACAATATAGCCTGTAAATATGTCATTGTCTTTTTATATTGATGTCATTTTTGTCCTTTTATGTGAAGCAGCATCACTTTAGTACTTGACTTTTTCTTCGTATTCACTGAGTCACAGTCGATTAGGATTCCACGCAGAGGTGAGACTGTCTGACTGACTTTTGATTGATCTCAGTGTCCAGACGAGTGCTCTATGAGCAGAACTACCTTTCTCTCCTTCTCACAAGGTCAAAACAGATTCGTGTACAGTGACTTTCAGCTTTATTTAATTTACTTACATTGATAAAAAGAAACCAGGAAAGTTGTAAAGCTTCATTTTTTTTCCTAATTACTAATCCACCTTTCTTCTTTGCACAAAACTCTTCTTAACTGGAATAAAGTGGAATAAAAAAGGAAAGCTTAACATCCTGGAGTGATCTGAGTTGTATATCCTCATATGCATATTCACTCTTATCTGTGCCCTTTTCAATAAATTATAATAAAATCATTTGTGTAGGAGATGACTGTTTGGTGCTTCTTAATATGAACTGATTTAAGAAATCTGTAATTCAGTGACTGAATAATCTGCATTTGAAATAAATGAACTGTAATTACATTTCTGTACAAAACTACTGTGAAAATAATCATCTTAGTACTGCATTTGTCATTTTTAGCCTCAATATATTTGACAAAGTGGGGTCAAAAGTCAACAACAACAATATGACTCAGCTGTTACAGCAGCTAACGTAGCTAAAGAGTATTTACCCTCTTTGGTCAAAACATTTGGAACATTTCACTTTTATTATTTATTACCACACAACTTTTATGGCAATTACCATAAAGCAGCTCATTTTTTAAGAGCTTATAGAAGTGCTGAAGCTGGCAGCACCTCCTGACAGCCAAGGGAAAGCTCAGCTTTTTCATTTGCAATCCATCACCCAGCTAAGGCGCACTCTGACAAATTTGAGCTTGAGCGTTTTTCAGAGGGTGCGTGTGTTTTTATCGTCCACCTTTTCACCGAGAGGAAGCCTGTCATGATCCGTTTAAAGAGCCAATCAGTAGTCAGTGAGGAAGTTTTGCTTCCTTTATGCATTACACAGCTCCATCATGAAGATAATGTTGGATAGCAGGTTGGTGGACAGAGAAGAGATAATTTAAGCACTTGAGTCACCGGCCCCCTTCCTTCGTCACAGACCACCCTCCAGGCCTTCCCACAAGCAGCAGAGGTGAGCTAACAGACACATATATGCATGCATGCTGGTGCAAAGTTGCACACACACATGCACACAGCTGCTAGCATGCTGTCAGGAATTTTGGTTTTCCCTCTGAACTTTGTTGAAAGCAGTATTTCGCATCCATCAGAACCCTCAGTGTCTTTCTTGTCTCTCCAGCTTGCTACTCATCGCCTGTTCTGTGTTTCTTATTATTACACCTGCATTCAGTAACTACCTTCCTGAATGCAGGTGCTATTATTCACACCTCCAGGTCATCTTGTCCCACTCAGGTAATCTATGCAGTCCTCTCATTCAGCTTCGCTGTCCTGTTATCTCACTTTTGCCCCCTCTGCTGTTTTTTATAAGAACTTTGTTTGATCGGTTTTTCTTAAAGCTTTTTTTCTTCTTAATTGATTCATTTAAAAAAATGGTTTAGTAAAAATTCTCCCTCCATTTTTGTCATCTGTGGAATAAGTCTTTCAACTTAGAACTCTTATAAAATTACAGTTTTTTTCCTGGCTTTTGTTGTTGTTGTTGTCATGGTTGGTTTCTGCCACTCATAGCAAGTTGAAGTTATTTTTGTTTCTGTTTATAACTGTATATTATTTAACCACGTGTGTCTTTCTACTTTTTCCTCTTTCATTTATTGCTTTTTTTAAGAGATGTTTAAGATGTATGCAGTTGTGAGTTTGTGTGTTCGGTGATCATAAAGTACAGGTTTTTGATTTTTCACTATTTTTGTGTGGGTTTGCTGATGTAACAGATGGTGATCTGAGAAAGCACCTATTGTTGCTCTAACTTTTCAAGAGCTGCAGAACAAGGAACAGAGACAGAGGGGTCAGATGTAGGAGCAGAGATGAGAGTCCTTGCAGTTGCAACCTTATCAATAAAAAAGTGCAGGAAGCTGCTGCAAATCTCAGAAGATGCCTCCAAGCTGACATGCTGTAGGGCGATTAGATTCAATGAGGTTTGCCAGATTTTTTTCTTTTGGACTCCTTTACAGCGGCGTTTTTCAACCCTTGTCCTCAGGGAACATTGCCCTGCGTATTTTAGAGGTAACCCTATTTTACTACACATGACTTCAAATAATGGCTCGTTAGCAGAGTTACAGAGAACTTAACGAGCAGTTTGATGATGTCAGGACCGACAAGGAACGGACACACTCGCGGATGAGGAATTAACAAAATAATCCTTTTAATTTACAATTAACACTGGGGTAGTCACACCAAGGAATCAAGACGCACTGACAGGGAACACAGGAAGACAGGCAACTTAAATACACAGGGAAAACGAGACACAGGTGTAACACATGAGGCAATCAGGAGGAGGGAATGACACACGAGGGAGGGACCAGACGAGAGACCTGGGAAAACAAGCAGAAGGATCGTTAACAACAACACAGAAGAAAAACAGTATATATAGAAAAAAACAAAGAAAAAGTCCTGGATCAGGAACGAATCCTGACAGATGAAGCTGAATCAGGTGTGCTGGAGATGGAAGGAACCAAAACACACAGGGCAGTGTTCACTGCTTTATAGTGTCCTGGTAACAGCCAAACAACAACAACAAACACGTATTAGGTATTTAGTTTGGTCTGCAAAGACAAGCAGAGTAACTTACCAGTAAAACCATTTGTCCTTCACATTTATTACACTTTGTGCAGACTCTCAGCGCAGCACTAATCGTGGGGTGGCTCATCATCACATGCAGTAAAACTAAACAGTCTCTAATAGAGAAAGATGGGAACGAAACAGCCAGTTTAAATAAATCACATATTTTATACCAAATGTTCAAAAATAAAAACGTGTTATTATCCTTCAAAAATAGTAAAAGTGAGGCAGGGTGTTAACAGCTGCAGTGTGACATCAAATCAGTTACCGTCATCCTTACAGCTTCACAGAAACAGCAGGAAGCACTGAACAAAGGAAGGAGAAACGCTTTAGGACAGATGATGTTTTTAGTCATTTAACAATAAAAGTTACTGTTTGGGTTGTATTCCTATCGGCAAGGTGCTAGCTGGAGAATATAGGGTCCCAAGTCATTGTAAATGTTGTGCCTGATATTCTTGATTATCATTTTTTAAAAGGAGATTATGACTCCCACAGAGAATTATATTTAAGAACATTGTGTCAACTTTGCATGAATGCTAGCATTGAATGCTAACAGGAACATTTCATCTACACTGTTGTGAGAGAATGACATGAAATCCCAACAAGCAACAAGCAACTTTTCTGAGTAAGCAATTTAAGTTGTTAAATTTGAATTAATATAGATTTTTGGTTACCAGTACCACTGCAGCTTAAAACAAAATGAGCAGATTCCTTTTGGCTGAGAGTAGAGACCGATGAGCAGCAAATAGAAAAGCTGAAGGAAAAATGATAAGACTATCGTTTCCATGGCTACTCATTTTTCTTACTTTCCTGCAGTGATTTTTAAACGTCCCACTAAACGTCTTCCTCCTGAAGTCCAAGGACACAATGTCTAAAAGAAGCATGTTGTTGCTGTCATAAATGTTTACAGTACCACAGAGGTCACTCATGTGAAAAGCGTAAGATATAATAGACAATCGTGAACAAACTGGTCTATTGAAAGCTGGTAAAACATGCACCTAATGTAGCGTTTTAAAAATGCTTCCCTTCTGTTAGCATATTGGTATGAAAAATGCATTCTTGCCTGCTGTGTTGATGAAGTGATTTGCTGTTAGCTTTCAGTGTTGTCCTGCTGTTAAAGTGGACACTAAAATGGACCAAATTACAGAAAATAAGTAGCTGGTGGTGGAAGTCCCATATCATTTTGACAATACTGGCTGCAACTGCTTGGAAAGCACAAAACCAGCTTCTACCAGCACACATGGTTAATATGTTTTCAGTCTTTTTTATGGTGGAATTAACTGCCTCTTATATGTCGTTAATGCAGGAGTGTTATACTGTGAATCACAGTACCTGATACCTGTGATGGGTGTCATTTTACTGGCAGATAGTTTTCGAGGCTGTACCTGAGCTTTTGGTTTAAGCTTAGCAAATATGGTGACCCTCTGCTGTTTATTTTTCTGTTTTTTTTATTCCCTGCAAGGATTAATGAGGATTAATGACCATTTCAGCAGAGCTGAAACTTTAAAGGTTTAGTTTGAGTCATAAATCAAGAGCTGGACACCACTATTAAATGATGCTGACTCAAGTTGTTCCAGTGAAGATGGACCAATTGAAAAGATGCAACAAAATTCTTATGTGTTAAAGTGTAACGGATCAGTGGAGAAACTCAGCGAAAATAAAAGCAGAAACCTCAGGATGAGGCACATGTTATCATTACTGCTGTATGGGAAGCAATCTTGGTTCAGGGAGCTGGCTCTTCTGTGGAAGTGAGAATCTGTAAAAAACAGAACTTGTTTGGGTGAAAAGGAAGAAAATCCAGGTGCCAAAAAGGAAAAGCTGGTTTGGTGACTGGTCTGAATAGCTGGGAATCACCACCACTGGATATAATCAACATAAATGAGTGGAGAGAACTGTAATTCCCTCATCTGCATATAATTCGTATCTACAGAGACCCTGAAATGAGTCATTCATTTAATTCAGATTTGGGGGACCCAAATCTGAATTTAATTTTTTTATTGGGAACCACTGCCTCAGATGACATTATATTTTTATGTATTGATATATATTTTTCTTTCTAATTATTTTTCTGCTTTTTTAAGTCTTTGCATTGGCTGTTTACATCAGAAACAAATGTTGCTTAAGTGTGGACTGGAATGACATGTAAAGCGGTTTGAATCCTTTTTAATCTTATGAATCTCATGTAAGGCAAAATTAACTTAATAAAGATAAAAAAAAGACTTTTGAACCAAATGTTTTTCTTTTTATCATTTTTACATCTCAGTAAACCACAGTTAACCACAGCTTTGGGACACAACTGGTACTAATATTAAACCCAAACCCATCCAGCAGTTTGTTAGCTCTATACAATCATACATGAGGTTATGTTAATATGGTTAAAAGTATTATTTACTATCTTTAAAGAGCTTAATATCATAACATCTCAGTCTAAAAGACACATGAGAACATTGCTGCAAATTAGCAAATAGAAAATACTATGTAATTATGCATAATCCTACATGGTAAGACTGCCTGATATTACACACGTCTGTGGGAGGTAAGAGGTTCACATGTATGGGTAGTATATCTGTAAGATTACAATAAACTGACATGATCATTAAAGGGAGCACAACAAACAAACAAACAAAAAAAACTAAACAAAAACAGATAAGAGTTTGCAAAAAAGCTTAAATAAAACATCAGAGTACCAGGTGATAATAATGTGATTAATAGCCTTTATTTCCTCTGACATCTCAGAAACAGGAAAGTAGGTCTGGAACATTCCCCTGCTGTCTGAACTAGATCTCACATCTGTAATTTAGAGCTTCCCCATTAAAAAAAAAACCAAATTACCCAGAAGTGCCATCTCCGAAGACCTATATGAGCATCATTCTTTTTAAAAAGCTGGTTCGATGCATTTATCATGCGGCTTGTTTTGAAAATGCAGACCAGAAGAAAGGAGAGCTCAGTGGGATGCTATGAGCAAAGGAGGAAGCTGCAGAAGAGCAGAGAGTGCACACAATAACATCTGACTGCTCTAGCTGAGCAGGATGGAGAGGCCTCATTAAATTTTAATTGCAGCACGATGAGTGCATTACCCTCATCAACATGCATGTGACCATTTTTTTTGTATCACTTTTACCAAATGAGCCTGCGCATCTTATCTGTCTGCTGTAGTGATTAAAGAAAAACAATTTACAGCAATAACAGAACAAAATCCAAACTTTCTTTAAATGATGGTGTAAAACACAATAAACCATTTTTAGTTTCTAAAACACTCATATACGTTTGCAGCAACAACACATCCATATTCAGTCCCAGACTTGTTTTTATTGATGGTTTTATATAAAAGGAGGAGTTGGCTAACAAAGAAGCAGCCTGTTCAGCATTCACGCTGAACGGGTTTAGGTGTTTATTATCCTTCTGTCCTGGATGGGTGTTGCATTACAAGGTACTGTCTCCAAACTGCCAGAATCAAATAGCATGAATAATGAATACCTACTGATGCTGTTGGTCTTGAGTGCCCATTTTGTTCCAGCCCCCCATTGTTCCCTCACGTGCAGAGCAGGTTAATTTTGCAGCAGGTACAAGGGGCTAATTCTTTTACAGAAGACAGATATGATCTCAGATGGTCTTTATAAGGTTAAAGGCACAGCATGCTCTCAACAAGCCACGCACCACAAACTCTGCACTCCCACTGCACCACAAACGTAAACTGCTCTTTAAAAGGGAAGTGATCCATTAAATCAACGTGCCTCGATGGCATTATTCGCCTCACTAAGATCACTTTACACACTGAAGCACCACCGACTCACACACATCAACTAACCAGTCATTATCTACCTTGCTTTCATTATAGTTTTAAAATACAGTATATACTTTGAGTAGCTTTAAGGTGAAAGGGAGGCTGGAGCCTCTTCCAGCGGATATAAGGCAAGAAGTGGCAGAATCTATAGGCAGAATTTAAAAACACCAATTAACAAGCTTGTTTGAGAACAAGCAAATGTTCAGGAAGCTTCCGGCTCTGAAACATCAGTCCTACCAACCACATCACTGTCCAACCCGCAGACAGTCAGTAAACAGTTAGAAAAAGGCTTTTTTTTAATGATTAAAATGTAGGAATATTTTTATTAAATCAACTAATGTTGGGAATTCTTTGAAGACCTGATGGAATAGTTCTACATTAAGAAATAAATCAGTTTTAAACCAATTTAGAAACTCAATGATAAATGAAAGTTATATCAAACTCAGACGAAGAAACAGAAATTACTGACAGCTCTCAGAGGATGGTCACTCTCTGACAAAGAGAATGACAGATAATGGACTACATTAATGGCATGAAAGGCTTTCACTCTCCTTTAAGTGTGTGTTTAATGTGTGGACTGATGGATGAAAGTGGACTGGAATGTGTGTGTTTGTAGCAGCTTTGTATCTCTTTTTATGCATATTTATCTCATATCAGTGAGTATTTGGACTCATTTCATA
>JBAMHV010000001.1:6601054-6617104 GCA_037177535.1 Pseudomugil gertrudae | reverse complement strand
TAGGCTGATTGGAGACTCTAAATTGTCCATAGGAGTGAGTGTGTGTGTGCATGGTTGTTTGTCTGTGTGTGTTGGTCTTGTAAAGGACTGGCGACATGTCCAGGGTGAACCCCGCCTCTCGCTCGTTGTGATTTGGGATTAGCTCCAGCCCCCCCGCGACCCCGTTCAGGGAAAAGTGGTAGAAAATGGATGGATGGATGGAGTTCAGTCTATATTTAGTTACAACTCCAACAACGTTTTTGGCAAACCTCAGCATTGCCTGGTGTGGAGTGGTGAGAGCAGCTCCCTGAGTGTGAGGACTTGCTTTTCTTCCCACACATTTTTCCGTCTGTGCCATCGTGTTACTGGCAGCGGCTCATTCAGCCGGCCGACCGTACAGCTTTTTTTTTTATTGAGTAAATTCATCTGATCAAAGCACAGCCATTATCTGAGAAGATGGTCCTAGTGTTATAAAACTCTGCTTGATGCTAGTTAAACATGTCTCCTTCATATGCTGCTTTGATTTCAAACAGCTTTTGTTGTCTAATAACAGAAAAATAAAATAAGGGAATCAATCTGTATTAAAATGAAGTAAAGGGGTTTCCAGCTGCAGTCCTCAAGGGCTTTGATCCTGCATGTTTTCCATGTATCCCTGCTCCAACCTGCTAAACCTCATTTAATATAAACCAGGTGCGTTGGAGCAGGAATGCATGGAAAACCTGCAGGATAGCGGTCCTTGAGGACAGATTTCAGACTCCTACAGAGAAACAAATCTTGACCTTTGTGTTTATATCTCTAACGGTAACTCTTGCAGAGGAAGAACGAGGTCAGAAGAGAAAAAGGGAACTGGATGAAGAAGGGGAGGAGGATGAAGACGACTGAGCATCCTCTGTTAGCTAAGGTGTGAACTGTTTTAAACTTGTATCTCTCTCAGTCACTTCCCTACAGACCCATGTATCTTTACCCCCCCCCTCCCTGTTTCATATTGCAGTAGGAGTGGTTTTTTGTTATTGGCCAGTCAGCCTGACAAGGTTACCAGGAGAAACGTTTAAAAGTTTGATTTCTGTACCTTTGATGCTCCCGTGTTCTAGTCTATACGGTCCACTTTTAACTGCTTTGTGGACACCAGTTTTGTAATATGAAATAATAGCTAAATAAAACCTTTTTTTGAGAAATGTTTTTGTTTTCTCACCATTTGTGTAAGACCAGTTTCTGATGACTTATGTATTTTACGACCTCCCTTCAAAAGCAAAATGAAACTAAACAAAACAAAAGAGTGCATGTCTAATACATTTTAAAGTCAACTACTGGATTTCATGTATGCCTGTCCTCTCCTCATCTTTAACCTGTTGTTTTGCATCATTGTACTTTTTTTTTTTTTTTTAAATCTAACTTATGTGTTTGTAGTGTCACCAGTATGCCAATACTCTGCTGTCCCAGCGTGAAATTTCCTGTCTGAACGTGCACAGTGTGACCCTCACAGGGCATATTTTTAAATCCAAGCAAAAAACAAAAAAAAAATGTCTGCCCTTGTCAAAGCCGCTCCTCCTCCTCAAACCCTCAGCTTTGATAGTTCGGAAATTACGTGTTCTTGTAAATAATGACCAAATCTATTTTTTTGTATTCTCTTTGATGACGGCAGACATTGAACAGGCATCTTAGGTGAAACTATGAATTGTAATAAGATATTAAATATGTATGCTGCTTTATCTAAAATACGCAGTGTGAAATTTCTTGAATTTGAACTTTGTATGCATAATCTTTCCATAAAGAGTAAAATTTCAGCATCAGAAGTCATTACTGCTTTTTTACTTTCTTTTCTGACACACACAGGTGCTGATGTTTGAATTAGTGGTGGTAGTGTAGAGAAATACTGGCTATAAAAGGAGGGTACAACCACAAATTATGTGCATTGAAAATGTATTGTTTTTAAAGTGTAAACTCTTGAGCAGCTATTCGGACTTTTTTCTTCAAGCATACGCAATGGTCGAATTGGCCTACCTCAGTAATTTCTTTTTTCATTCTGTTAAATCCACTGTCATCAGCCAAATTTAGTTTCTTTTTCCCTCCCATTCACTTCAATAAATCCTTTTTGCATAATCTTCTGAAGTCTGTGGTTCTTCTACATGTTTAAAGGCTGCAGGTTATTGTCATGAAATGTCCGCTTTCATTTTGTTAATACACACATACTGTAAACATTACAATACTAAAACCAAACTGAGCTACATAACTAGAGATAAATGTGCTTGTGAAGAGAACATTAAAACCAAAAAATCATCCCAATCATTGGTTTAATTGCAGATTATTGCATCTACATGAGAGGCCGTGACGCAACAAGCCCAGATGCAATGTCCTGGTTCACGGCTGGCTCTTATCAAAGTATCAACATTCTCTGAAACCTTTAGTTTTTCCACTAACACGTGTACATTTACCTCTGCATTGCTTTTTAGTCTCCATTTCAAGGGCCCACCTGTTTTTCAGATTCTTTTATCTGAAGCTGTAACCTTTATATTCCTGCTATGATGTGATGAGGGAAGACTTGTGACCTTCATTCCTTGACTTGTGTTTTTACTTACAAACCCCTTTCTTTCCACACATGTAGCCGATTCCTCCTTTTCTTCCCCATTTCCAAGGAGCAAAGTCGATGAAATACAAGGAAAAAATACATTTGACCGGAGATGAAAATCTTGAAGTAATCATTGAACAAATCAAATGTCATTTTGGGTCCATTATTGTTAAAATGTAAGGAAAATATATTAGTAAAACAGGCATTTAAACTGCAGTTCAACCAGTTTCTTGTTGATACAAGTGGAGTAGAAGCAGCTGACCTGGAGTCTTTAAAGCAAAATTACTCATCTAAAGGCAAACACATCCTGGTCAGTGGTATACTTGGTTTAAAGGTAAAAAGGAAGGTTATTATTACAGTTTATACTGTTAAGAAAAGGCAATAATATAACTGCATAACTCATGTGAAGTTATAATGTTAGAGTCAAAGAAAAACACCTTTTAAGGTGCCCTTCCACACAAATGTTCAAACATTTCAACCATACACATTCAACAGAATCTATCAAGCATCACAATCATTGTTTTTGCAGCCATGTCATACAAAAACATCGGGATTAACAAATATACAAGTTCTAGCTAAAAAGCTAAGATGTGGCAAATAAATAAAAGCAAATATACATCACCCTCAAAATTAGCCCTAAAAACAGACAGCAAAGCTTCCCTTAAGACTAAACTTGAGCAAATCCACCATCTGTGGCTTTGCGTCTCCACTGCTGCTTTCCCACTTTTTAAATACAAAGTAAAAAAACTAAAAACGAGTTAACTATTCACGCTCCCTGGGAAACGGTTGCATCTGGGGAGCTGCTGTATGTGTCCGTGTTGTGAAGACAATTTACAGGCAACATTTGTGGGCGAAGGAAACAGTTATGGGAAGAGCAGCTTTGTGAAAACGGGATCCATGTCTGCAGAAGTCTTTTCAGGTCATTTTCAAATCATGTTGCAGCTCGCTGCACAGTGGGTCTGCAGCAGGGTCTAAGGCCTTAAGGAAGAAAAGTAGGAGTCAGTGATAGTCTTTGCATTCTCCAGTTTTGTCTTGGTGTAAATATGAGAATTCAAAGGTGGTTTTGTCAGTTCTTGGAGGAAAACTCTGGAGGCTTTTTTGCTGAGTGAGCAAGGCTTTGCCACACAGACATCTTGACAGGTATAAGCACCTAAGTGCTGGATTACAGGCTCATTACACTTAACAATGGAGTAAATCAGAAATATTTATGAATAAAAACAGGAAATACTTAAATGGTCTGGATCTGGAAACTGCCTAACCATCAACCTCATGTTAAATTTAAAATCCCCGACCTGCTTAAGTTATTAATATTCATCACTACGACAATATTCTAGTAGTTGCATCATTTAAGACGTTATCCAACAGTTATGTTGTCTACACTATGCAGGTCAGCAGGTATGAAGTTATGATACAATGTGATATATCAAAAAAGCATGGCGGGAGGGCTCAGAAGCTTGTCAGAGGTCAGAATTGGGGGGGCAAAGGAAGCAGCTTTGCCAGTCCAGGAGGCTTAGAGGTCAAACATTGTTGGGGTTAACGTTCTTCAGGTTGTTGAGCTCCAACTCCAGCTGACGTATTCGCACATCCTTGGTGGTCAGTTCCTCTTTCAGCCGCCGCAGCTCATCCTGCTGCCGGAAGAACATCCGCAGGAGCTACAGAAAAAAGACAAAGGCATGCATCAAACAATGCTTTCACATAAAAGCTTCTTATCAAATGGAGAAAGGAAAACAACACTGAAAGCTGCATAACTCAAACAGCAGACACAAATCAGTTAGTTAAGATTTTAGTGTTCATTTGGGAGCCTGGATGAATCATATCATATACGTTGAAATGGTCTTTTGTTAAATGGACTTGTATGTAAACCGTATACATGTTAAGCTATCATAATCACTGACACAACATAAGTATACTTTCCATCTTATGCACAGTTAATTTAATTATGTATCGTGTTCTCAGTGGCAGCATGAATCAACCAGATTTTCTCTCAGATTTCCAGGTTACCAGTTGGATCTTTTTAGCTCTTCCTTTGGGAGCTCATTGGTAGATTAGTTTACACACATGCAACTTTAAAAAAACCTTTTCAGTATTTCATAAATAGTTCAGGAATAGATCCGTGTATCCTCGCTGAAAAGCAGCCAACAGTGCATCCATGTGTCAGCCATCAAACCACTTCCAGGTCAGGTAGATAACTTTGAGAATCTCAGGTTAAACTGGGAAACCTTTAGCTGGTATTCATGTGGATGTTTCTGCATAAACCACCATCATTAAACAAATAAGGGTGTTCACAGGATTAGCAGGTGGTTTTAATGCCTCACAAACCTCATTCTCTGTCCTGGGTGGTACGTTCTCCAGCAGGTCAATCCCATTCACTACCATGCTCTTCTTTTCCTTCACTGGGGCCTTGAACACTAACTGGTTTGGCCGGTGGTAACCGTCCTTCAGGGACATCAGGACTGGGTCTGTTTGAATAACAACACAGTTTTCACTTGCTAGCTGTGAACTACTTTGTACTTGTGACAGATGTGCGATCAACTGCATTCTATGCACTAAAAACATTTCAACTGGAGCATGAAAATTGTAAGTGATAAAATAGATTTATAAAGACTGTCATGTTGTGGGTGAAAATATGTTTGTTTACCTCTATCAATCCCGCTCAGCCACTCGCTTGCAGACAGGGCAGGTTCAGTTCCTGCCGTCATCGGGTAGATGTCCTCCTGGTATGTGTCTGACTGTAAACACACAGTTTCAGATGCTTTAACCATATTTGTTATCAGTATTTTCTTGATTATCTGGTGACATAAGAGTTGATAAAAGGGCATTTAAGTAGCTCCACATAACAGCTCTCAAAACTGCAAGTTCACTACATGTCTGAAATGTGCTGCACACTAATTCGGATGTCTGATCATTTTTCTTTAATGAGCCTAGAAACAAATGTGGAGACCCATTTTTATACTGTTCGAATGCTAAAGCAACTTAAAAAAACAAGGAAAATATGGTGTCATAATTAAAATATATTACAAATTCTATTTTGTTCTGCACTCTAATTAACCGGCTCCATATTTCTGTTCATGACTTACTAGAATATTTTATGTCAAAGTGTTGCTAGCGGGACATTAATTAAAGTGAAATGCTTAACGGCTTTTTAACTTATTGAAACTGTGTATTAGCCTGCAGATATGATTGATAATGAGAGAACAGAGCAGAATCAGTCACTCACTCTTCTGGGCACAATCATGGAAATGGGTTCAATCAAGCCCTTCAGGGTGACAAGTTTGTAAAAGCGGAACACCTCGCAGGCTGCCACGTCCAGGCCGTGCTTTGGCATCACCCCTGCAGATGTGAACAGAAGCATGTGGTGACATTTAAGCATTTTAACATCAAATCCATTCAGTGAATCCTTGCAAAGTCTACACATGCTCAGTACTCTTTACACTTTTTAGAGGGATTTTTTTAAGGTGCTTTTGCTTTTTTTTTTTCTCTCTCTCAAATTAATTCGATCCTTTAAGACAGTCATTCTTAAAGTGTGGTCCCCGGACTACTAGTGGTCGGCGAGCCCCCCCCAGTGGTCTGCAAGGGGAACAACACAACAATCCTAAATTTATTTTAATTAACTGGAAACATTGTCACACTCAGTTTTGTAACACCAAACCTGTCTTATATTCAAATAACTATGGAGCAGTGGCTTAGAACAGGGTCACTTAAAAGAAGAAGAAAAAAACCCAGATTTTTTACAATAAAAATATTGAAAAGCTGCATTCTATTATGTAAACTTGTGAATGGTTTATATTGGCATATTGTTCTTGGGCTGTTTAGCATCAGGTGGTCCGTGAGTTTTTGTTGTAAAGGGTAAATGGTCCTTGGACTAAAAAAGTTTGAGAAATACTGCTTTAAGACATGCAACATAGTCTGTAAACCAGCACAGAGGCAATGATTCAGCTGCAGCTCTAAGAAGTGCCACAGAATTGCATTTCTCTTTTTGTGCTTTGGTAGGAAACATCACGTATTGTTGATCAGTTCTGGACTCACCTAGTCCTTTCTGTGGGGCCGGGGAGCGGAACTCCATTAGGTATTGGATGTATGGCTTCTCTGTAGTAATCTCAAAGTAGCGAATGTTTCCATCTCCCTGCAAACACATTGGTTTTCTAGCATTATCAGGTTATTTATCAGTCAACTTTATTATTTGTATGCTCTTGTGAAACATGTATTTGAAATAAGCAGTGTAGTGACATGTTAAACATGGTTTTGTATTTTTATACCAAAATTAAAATATATTTAAATTAAAAATAGACAAAATCTCTGCTTTTATCTTTATTATTAGTTTATTTTTGCCACTATATCTCTAATTCCAAATCTCCATGTATTTAGAATATTGTTGAGTTTGATATTTGCTCATTCTGTGGTATATGTGCAGAAGCAGCTGCACATTGTGCAAAGCAGAAAAGGAGCAGCGGCTCTGACCTTGCCTGCCAGGTACAGCATGTGTGTGTCCGCATCAAAGAAAGGAAAAAGCAGTCCTGATAGGCCGTCTATGTCTTCCTCCATGACTGGCATGGCCAAATCCTCCTGGGAACAGCAACACATACAGGGAATTAACCAATGACTTGCTCCACCCGCTGTGGCATTATGGGCTTTAACCATATGCATGTGTTGTCTAACCTGATCCCAGAGAGCGATCTGCCGGGTGTTCCAGCAAGAAACCCCTGTGGTGAGCAGTCGTTTCATGTTGCCCAGGAAAACCACTCGGTTTACACGGTGGTTCTTGCAGCTGGCTTGCTGGTGAAGCAGCAGACAGAAATAAAGTGAGGCTTTACTGCTAGATATTGCTACTAGAAAAACCTGTGAGCATTGTTAAAAGTATGTATTATTTACATTATTGATGTTTAAATGAAAGGGGCTGAAAAGAAAAAGTCAAACTTAATGATTTAAGCTCTTTTAGCTCTTAGGATGAACATAATAAAGAATCAGTGGCTTAAATCTATGTAAATCTATGTTTTCAGGCACTGAACATTTTCATTAATCCTCCATTTTCTCCTGATTGCCTTGATTAGCTCCACTTGATGCTGCAGGTGGAAAGCACATGGGTGTAATTAGAAGGATTACCATAGGTATTTTTTTAATGTGACATTTCTTTGCTGGATTTGATAGTCCCAGTGGGAACACAAGGCAAGAAAAGGAAAGTGGTTATTATTTGAAACAAAGGTTTCTGCAGTTTGGAGTCAAATTGTGGACATGTTGCATTGGCTTTAAGTTAATAGTGTGAAATATGAGAATTCATTTAATGCTAATCTTCCAATTGCACCATCAAAGCCACAGTTGAAATGATAAAAACAAAACCTTTTATATATTAGGAAACTAAATTAGCATAAAAATTCTAAATGTTTGAGTTTACTTGTAGGGAATTTGTCTCATTCAGCCACAAGTACAAGTTCTTCCTCCTGTTTTATTCATTGAGGCATAAAGATTTATCACTGAAAGAGGGTATTTAAAATGCTTAAAACCAAAATCTTCATCTCAAAATGATGAAATTGTCCAAAAGACATCCATGCACATAGAATCAAGATATAATTCATGTATGATTCCTAATGCTGTAAGTATGTTAGGTAGCTGGCGTATCATAAATGCTTCAAGCATAAAGTGCTGCCAGTTGTTGCAATGGTGTGCACAATGTGTGCCACCTCTTCCTAACCTGAAGGACTCTCCCAGACCGCGGCTCAATGACTCGTAGCTTCTTGTCTTTGCAGCTGGTGGCCAGCAGGCTGCCGTCTGTGTTAAAAGACATGCTGAGGACGACGTCAGTGTGGCAGTCAATCATTTTCACTGGTTCTCCAATCTCTAAGTTCCAGATCAGGATCTGTCACATCAGGAAGGATCATGGGACAGATCAATCAGAGATGAGGTTTTATCAATAATGTGATTATTATGCCATCTTGTGAACAGAGTTTTCTGTATATATAACTAGCTAAATAATCCAGTTTGGTGTATGTTAAATCACAGCGACATTGCATTTCCTGTGCTGATTTATGTCTGACTGATACCTTATAGTCATAGCCGGCACTGAAGAGGATGCCACTGCTGGTGGGGTGCCACTCGATCAGACCCACCCGTCTGCTGTGACCATAGAGCTCCAGCACCGCCTCCGTCATGTTGCGTCTCAAACCTCCTTCTGGGATCTCCCATACTCGGACCTGCCACATTCAAAGCCACACAAATAGTCAATGAAAGATGTTAACTTTCTGTGTACGTTTTATAAAAACTGTTATCATTTCATCCAGAGTCACTGCTTGTTTTTTTCTAAAACCATTATGATTATCAGACAACTGGAGATCCATCTGATCAAAAATAGCACAAGCTATCAATGTAACCCATTGCATTAGGATTAGACTGGATTACAGCTATGGCTAGAGGCTCTGTGTTTAGAGCAGATGAGATTATCCTTCAACAAGTGAAAGTACTAAACAGAACACACTGCCATCATGGCTTTACTGAGCTTAGCAGAGTAATGTAACATGTGCATGTACTGGAAAAAAATACCCAGGGGGACTTTGTATGTCACGTATCACGAGAGTAAAGAGTAACTGTGTCTTGGATTTGATGCTGCATTTAATATCCAAGTCTTTTGCATAATGTCTTTTTCAAAGACATAACACATCTGCAATTTGCCATTTTATGTCCCTGCCTTAACTACTGTAACCAGAGCTGCTGGAGGCAGATATCCAATCACAAGTGGTTGTTCAATTGACACTGATCATTTTAAAGTAGCAATATATTCTCCATTAAGGCCATAACAATGTCTGTTACACACATGTTTCTATAAAGTGATCAAACCACAAATTACAGGTATAAAAAAGTAATGGGTCACTTACAGAGGTGTCCTCAGAGCAGGAGGCTATGATGTTCTCAAAGAAAGGGTTCCACTTGATATCCAGCACGTTTCCTTGGTGACCGCACACTTTCGGTTGATGGGAGTCAAGTCGGCCAGACTGAAAAATAGTCAGATAAGTGCGTGAGTGCCTAAGGACCAACAATAATGAAAACTACTCTTTGCTTGAAATGACTCAGTGAACAATAACACACCTGGTTATTGTGCAGGGATGTCTGAGGCACATTACTGCAATAACAAAGTGAGCCCACAGAGGGGCAGTGGCTCATAGCAACAGATGACAGGCAGCTCTTCGAGTCGGCCATGACGTCAACAATGTTTGATGCCTTTTCAGTCCACTGACCTCTTTTTTTATTTCCTCTGAGATTTATTCAGCAGCATCAGGTTGTACAACAGTGAAACGTAGCATGTGTGAGACAGCACGCGCTGTCCTTAGTAAACCCTGAAGATCGGCTCAGGCTGCACTTTCACACTTTTGCACACTTTACTTTTGATAATGCATTGTATACTGGAGAGAGCAAACTATCAAAAAGGGAAAGAAACATAATTTTTTAAGCTGTTTTGTGGCACCCCTGCCCCAAACTGAAAACAAAACATGTAATTAATGCTGCAGGAGACAAAATGATAAGATAGTCATAAAATACAGCGACTGAGATCCTAAATCTGAGCCTCAGTAGATACTTCTTACTTTACCAGCCATACACATGAAGCACAAATAACATATAAATAAATTTATGTTTTTTTCCTTTTAGGGTACTCTGTACCTCAGAGGAAAATGTTTAAGTATCAAACCACAGAGCCAAAACATTAAAGGCTTTGCTAACAAGCTCAATGGACAAAAGCCAAAATCACAATTAAAATAATTTTAATCAAAACATGACATCTGTGAAGTACAGCATCAATTCAGGCAATCTGAGAGAGGAGCGTAACAGGGAAACACAGTGACTCTGCCAGACGACAATCTAATAACTGCTTCAATATTTCATTACCACAGGCCGCAGAGTCAACAAAATAAGATTTAAGAGAATTTCTGAAATTGTCCACTAACTTTGGTAAACAGCTGGTTTTTCCCTCATACACACAGAACTGCATATTCTGTACACATTTAAGTTTCAACTGAGTATCAACACGATCCTTTCAGTCTTCATGTAAAAACAAACAAAACATACAAGGTCTGAAGACACAGCCAACTTTTACTTTCCATAAATGTTACAGTGACTTGCAGGTTTTAATGACCTTAAAGCATTAATGACTCTGGATCTAAGGGACCCCGAATTTAGGTGAAACTAATTACCTGCAGAGAGATAATGTCTGTAGGGGGCTGCAGAGTTCACAAGGTCCAAGAGGTATTTTGAGGAAATCAAATGTATTATGAGAACTGGAATGAATTAAAAAAGATTTTATAGGAAATGTACAAGAAGTAAACTTTCCACCTCCAGTCAGAGGAGTATCTGTCAGAAAAACTCAGACCTATATCATTTCCCCAGGCTGTTGCACGGATAAACATTCTCAGTGACGCACGTATCTGCTGCACAGCGAACATTTCCAATACACCAGATTCACTGCACCCTGATTGCTACCAATCAGCAATAAATCTTTGGGACTATGAATCACCATGTGCTGCTTTGTGATTACTATCATTACAGTCTATTCTCTCAGCAGGGAAATACAATATGGCTCCTTGCTCTTTACTTTGAAGTAAAATTTGATGGAAAAAACAAGATGTTAACAGCTGATCTTATGTTTTCTGTGCTGCCATGATTGGCAGATTTTTCTTTAAAGACCTAATCAAGTCACAAGTAAGTTTTCCTTCATGTTTAATGAAACTGTATTTTACACAAGAAGTGTATTTTCAGCCACACAGCCTCCCATGGGGCCTGCCATGCCTAAATAAATAAAAACTCCACACACTGATTCATGCTTGAAGTTGAATTGACGAACAACTCTAAGATTGTGAGTTATCTAACATTAAAACCGCACATCTTGCAGCTGATGCTGCTTTATGCACATCGGCTCTACCTGCACTGCTCAGACAGTCATGTGACTTTGCTGCTGTAACCAAATCACTGCGCAGTGCTTTTTACAGTGTGACCTTGTTTACAGTGACCTCAGAATGACAGATTAACAGTGGTATACTGTAACAAAATGATATCCTCATTTATGTATATGAACTCTGTCTTCTCAGGGTTGGGGATTTTTAGTTTATACTAACTTTATTGACAAAAACAAACAAACAAAAACATGGGAAGTTATTCTACATCACGTTAACAGAAATGTAAATGTTTAGCATGTAATCATACGGTGTTCTTTCCCAGTGATGGGCAGACACACAGGGTGTCCCGGATGTCCAGGGGGTACCATGCCCCATGCATGATGGTTGCAGGATAAGCTCCAACTCCAGCCTCCAGTCAATAACACAACAATAAAATACAAAATTTGTGTTTCTTTTGGTATCTTACTACTTAACTATGATAACTGGATGTTTACATTATTTTATAATAAGCCATGTACATATATTTGCCATGAGCCCATTTACATGGAAGCTGCCATATTAGTGCCACCATTTTTACTATGGTGTCTCTGAGTGGACAGTTTCCAGTACCAGCTTTGTTTGGTAACGGGTATTAACACCATTTGGGATAAAAAAAAATAGCATAAAAGATACACAAAAAGGACAGTATACATATACACAATTGTACATGTGTAAAGTAGTACACTGTTTTAAAGTAGTCACCTATAGTGCAGTCACCGCTACCCCAGAGGTCACCAGTTCTGCTCGCTAATTACAACATATTTATCTGTGGAAGAATTTTGGCCACAATCCTTTCTGCATGACAGAAGGCAGCCATTCTTACTCTAATACAAAAATGACAACATAAAGGAAGTAGAAAGAAATTCTCTTTTATTGTCAACCAGTCTGGCCACAGTAACAGCAACGGCAGCAGCAGTAGCTGAAGCAATGATGTCAAAGTACCACACCCACAGCACTGTTTCTCTTTCTTTTAAGGGTCTGAAGAGGTTTTTGGCGACCTTGCCTTTCATTTCCTGAGCCAGTAAGTGTGACAGGTGGTGCCAGTGGTAGTTCATAAACTCGCCTGTGGTTTTGTCTGCGGGTGGAGCATATGGCTGTCTCGCCACCTGTCATCATGTCAGACACATGTCATCACAACATTAGCCAGCCCAGCTTTGTTGTGTTTCTTTACCAAACAGCGAAGGAGGAACTCATTTTGGACTTACAAGGAGAGTTTACATGTTCTTTATTGTTGTCTTTTAATACAAAACTGCCTAAAAAGGCCAAATTCACCCAAACTTTCTCCTGTCATGTTTCTGTTTTTAAGAATTGCGCATGTACAAGCCTCATCTTATTTTTCATAATCTGCCTTTAATTCTACAACCAAAAAATTCCTCATTTTTCATTAAGTAAATACACAGTGAATACAATTTATCCATGAAAAACTATTTATATTCATATATATATATATATATATATATATATAAACCACGTTTATGCCACATAAATATAGTGTTTCAACATCATAAAAACAGTTGACAACTTGCTTTGCAGCTATATACTGTAACTTCCTCAATACTTGAGTTATTAAATGTGACATTTGTGTCTATAAAACAAAATATTTCATTTTTTGTCTGGTTGTTTTTAACATGAGATTTGCTGATTTGTAGTTTTGATCAGTGAAAGCTGCAGCCAGCAGCCGTCATCTGGTCTCCTGTTACACATGATAAATGGATTTTCTGAACTTGTCAAATCAGCAGAAGCTCAAGGAAATGCAAGGCGGTGCAAAACGTTTAGTAGGATCAAATCCATTGTGTTATACAGTCTGAGGAAAAGTCTTTATATGGGATAAAAGGTATAGCGAGTTCAAGAATTTATCCCATTATTCAGAGCTTGAATCATCTACGGTTTTCTTAGTCACTACATAATATGGCTCTTAATGTAATAAAATAACCTCTAAAAAATCAACATGATGCCAGGGTCAAGGGTCTTGTGTGCTGCTTCTTTGAGGTTTGGAAGCTGGGATCTGAGACACTAACGTGCTCACTGGATGTTATTTGAAAACATTTTCATGAAGCATATTGATAACAGATGTAGTCTATTGAGCCAACAGCCTCATCTTCAGACTTTAAATGTAAAAGGGCACTTAAATGGCAGAAAGCATGTGCACACACACTTACTAGTGTTTTTTCAGACTGTGCAACCAAGCTTCGAATGATGTGAAGTAAAATGCAGTGGAAGCTGCTTCAGACAGCAAACTGCTAAAAATTCTGCCTGATAACAGCTTTTCTCCACCCCGCTTGGTTGCAAAGGCTTTCCAGGCAAAGTCTCTCTTAAAGAGGCCACACACACACACAGCCACCAAGTGCTTGCTTGGCAATGTATAACTTCATTATGTGTGGTTTTATTTTCTTAAAAATGAAAAATATTGTTCAAATGATCATCCAAATGATGTACAAAATTATAATTTGGAAAAAAAAAGAGAAAAGAAAATAATCAGGACGTTGATGTATATATTTAAAATGTGCTTAAGTGAAATAAAAAGATCATATTGACACAATAACTAAACTGTCTACTGTAAACTATAAAAAGTCTAATTATTTCTAATAATGCAGGCCCGGCAATCTGCAAAGGGGTCACAACTTACCTGGGATACAGGCAAAACGATGAAGGATCCCCCTCCAGCACTCTCTGTGACGACTGCTAGAAACTTGGAGTTGACGGCACAGAAGTGGTTGTCATGGACATTCTTAGTGATAGGGACGCCATCGTAGCAATTCTCCCGGTTGGCTACTTTGCCATAAACATTTCGAAACTTGGAGCTTCGGTAGGTCGGACGCCATGACATCTGAGAAAGAGACAGCACATCAAAGATAAATGTTTGGTATGTGAAAGAAAGCATCGACATGAATAGAAAAGAACATTTATATTATTTGTTAAAACATGAAACAGGGAAAACGCTGTCACATTTTAGTAGTTGGTTTCTCACTAAAATTCAGAAAATTGTGTATAACCGTGTAATGTTGCTGAGTAACAGCAAAGCTTATTGTCTTGTAAGATTTAATTAAACCATGGCGCCATATCAGTCATAAAATCTGTTATATTGTTTCTGTAAGTATCATTAGAGATGCTTCATTCACATCCTCTGTGCCCGCTGTCACAGGGTGTGTTGTCCCATCTGTGCCGACATGATAACAGTCACACATGCCGTAGTGGGAAATCCTCCAAACTGGTGATGGGTGTGTGACTTTTAAAGGGTGAAAACACATCTTTCCTTTGAGGCTGTGTTTAATGTGTCAGGCAGGAAAAGCAGTAAGACAGACACCTCCGAAAACCAAACCACAAAGAAAAAGAGAAAACACAATATTCCTTACTACATAACATTTTTTACATTTGGAATTAACTCAGATAATTCTGAGTTAAAGTAGCCATCTGTAAGTTCACATGAAAATATTCATACTGAATTGAGGTTTACATTTGCCTTAATTCTGCTTTAGATCTGGGGCTGGGAATGGTTCTGATTGGACAGATACAATGTACTTACTTTTACAGAAAATAAACCAACAACACTTCCTTTGTTGTTAAACCATGGAAAACAGCATAAAAAGTACTGTTTTTGCTTATTTTTTTTTTATTAAATCAGCAGCTGAGGAGGAGGAAAAGGAATATAGAGTACCGGAGGCGGGAGGTAAACTGCGTATGTGACAGGACAAGGTGACGAGCATGCACAGAATGTTTACATGATAGAGGAATTATTCAGAATAAACCAGCCACTTACTTTAATTGTTAATTCCAAATTCTCATTTAATGAGAAATTATGTGTTTAGATGATAATTTTTCATCTCTTTAAAGAGGATTTAGCTTTTATTCAGAATTAAAGTGGAATTAAAACTCATGTAAACGTGGTCATTGTACTCTGTTCCACATGGATCCTGCAGAAAAGAAAAGCAGCCATTGTTTGTAGCTAACAAACACAACAAAAGAGAAGAGGGTTTTGTTTTTCCTTTGTTGGTTTCTTCGCCACAGGAATGTTCTTGTGGAGCTCTTGATTTTTGGTATTAAATGACTTCAGCCGCAGGACGTGAATGTGGAATGACCTTTGCCCCCAAAGGACAGAAGCTGTGGGAATGTGTTGGCAATGAAAGAAGCCACTTTCTGAGCAATTTTCTGAAACAGGATGTGTTCATGAACATATTTTCAATGATGGAGACTATATCAGTACACGACAGGAACTGTGGGGAGAGGATTTATGACTCGTGTCAGATCAGTGGTAGCAGTGACATCAGGCAATCCTCTATTCAGCATTGTTTCTCAGATAAGGAGAGGAGGTGGTGGGAGTGGTGTTCACATGCAAATAGAAACATCCTCTAACCATACTCTTGTTGTGTTCGCCTGTCTCAAAGCAGACTGGAGAAACGCATTAGCTGTCTACACGAGACAGCGGGATCACGTTGTTTTCCCTTCAACAGTTAAAATATGATTGTTCTGACGATAAAAAACATTCTGCTTGTAAAAGTTCTGCTTTACAACTTTACACGTGATGGATGGATGGATGGATGGATGGATGGATGGATGGATGGATGGATGGATGGATGGATGGATGGATGGATGGAT
>JBAMHV010000001.1:6587352-6600954 GCA_037177535.1 Pseudomugil gertrudae | reverse complement strand
ATAGATAGATAGATAGATAGATAGATAGATAGATAGATAGATAGATAGATAGAACTTTATTAATCCCGAAGGAAATTACTTGTGGTCAGCTGCTTCACCCATAACTTAAAACCATACATGTTATAAAAATGTATCATTATATAACAATAAATAAGTAATAAAAAAAAATCTTCATAATAAAAGTTCAAAGTTAAAAAAAGTGCTTTAGTCTCTTTCTCTTTCCCCCCTTCCCTCCAGAGAGTTGTGTAGCCTGATGGTGCGCGGGACAAATGACTTCCTTAGTCTTGTGATTAGACGTGATGTAAAAAGTATTAGTTTATATTAAATAACTCTAAAGTTGGCCCTGTGATGGACTGACAGCCTGTCCAGGGTGTACCCCGCCTCTCGCCTGTTGTGAGCTGGGATTGGCTCCAGCCCCCCCTTATCAAGACAAAACTGTACTTTCACCTTTTTAGCCTGTCAAAAAGCATGTGCACTGTGTAAGTGTTCATATTTTCCTACTGGTTTAAAACCTATTGGTTTTAGGAGGTACTTTTTCATTACTTACATACTGTAAACATGTTTAGCTTAAGTTTACAAAGGTCAAAGGTCATTAGCAGCCAGCCTGAGCAACCTCTACATCTTTGCTGCATAACACGTCTCTTTCTGTCTACTTTCTTGTTACACCACTTTCAAGTAAGCATCTGAATATTTATGAAGAATAAATACAGAATATTATATTATCGCAATGAAATACAAAAGTCAGGGCATGAATACTGTTAAAAACAGCATGTAAGATAAATATGTAATCACCACCTGCTGGGATGGGCTCTGGGACCCCCATGGCTCTTTGTTAAAATAGAAAATAGATGGAGATTATTGCGATTGAAGACATTTGATACTATTTGATAATTGTCAAACAACCGGCATGAAATAATGTTTATATATTTATATATATATAAATGCAATGCATTCATAATATAGTGATTTTACTATTGCATTAATCACCTTAAAGAAATTAGACAAAAAAAAAAACAACTAAAAAATGTCTCCTCCTCCTTTGCTCTCATCATCCATTCCTCCCAGGTGTATTCTGATTGTGCACCTGCCCACTTAAAAGCCCCTAGTGCTGTCAGATTCATACAAAACAAACAAAACAAACAGGGAAATATTACATAATTAAGCTACACAAAGAATAAATGAGACACTCAGTTTGTGTTAGGCCCAACAATATCCTGCTTAAACACTACACTCATAATACGACATCTAACAGAAAGTATAATATCCAGATGATGATATATCCAGTAAGCAGTGCATCATCTGCTCTGAAGCTGTGTTTGTATGAGCAGCATAATGGCAGCTTGTTGCAGAATTAATGAAGAACAGAAGAGCAGCAGAAAGTGGCCTGAGGGACAGTTAGAGGAGATGGACAGAGGAAACGCGCCTGCTTTACAAGGATGCTCATTCATCGGTCACTGGCTTCTGGCATAGAAAGAATTTCTGTCTGAGCGTGTCTCTTCTATCTCACGAGGGTTTGCAGCACAACAGCACACACACAAAGATCATGAGCAAAGGCATGCACGTACACAAACACCCAAAGAACAGATGACTCTGCATCCAACTCATCATAAGACTTGTGGGTTGTGCACATGAGCCCCTCTCTTATTGGACAGTCTGAGGCCTTCTTAACTTAGCAGGCAGTCTTGACTTCTGAATATTTTCACCTCAGGACTTTAATGCAAAGTTAGATTCCTGTAAGATCTCCACCATCTAACAGATGTTACTTCTGAAACTGTCACCTTACCTTACCGGCGTCCTTACAGTGACAGAATCCCTGCAGCCCTCTCAAACTACAAACATCCACCCTCTTTTCTAAATGAGCTGCCAGGATCTCTTCTCTTCCTTCTCTTTCGAATATAAGCAGGCGCTCTGTGTCTGCTCTGCCTCCTCTTCTCTCATGTTTTTCTCCCCCTCCCCTTTAAACGCACTCCTCCCACCCTCTTCTCCTCCTACTAGAACTGATAGCTGCGGGGCCATCACCCACCCCTCCTCCTCTTACCCCGCTCTCCCATCCCATCCTGCCACTCACTCAACCCTCTGCATCTCTTTTGCAGTTCGATCTCCATCTCAAGCAGAGGAGAGGCATTGGAGTAGCAGCCATTCATCCTCTTTCCTCTCCCACCCACTGCTTTTTTGGCATCACAAAGCCTTTCCTGGCTGATACCCAGGACCATTCTTAGTTTTTCAGACCTCACATTCTTCTCTCTCTCTGTGTAAATCTCTGAATGATATGAAACCAACCTATTTTATTTTTAAATAAAGAGAGATACACTCCAGAAGCATGTCTGCATCAGTGGTAAAGGAAAATTGTGAATGTTTTCAAAACATAAAATGGTTGTATAGGACACATTCACCTCTATAAACTCCTGTTTCAGTATTTTCTATCTATATTTAGAAATACATGACCTTCACTGAGTCTATTTTTTTTGTTTTTGACATGCATGGAATGAAAATACTTTAATTTAAACAAAGTCTTCAGTCTCTTAACAGAAAAGTTGTACTTTTTAACCTTTTACTGCATCTATATTGTCTGATATGTATTTTATGCATACTGAATCAGCAGTATTAGCAGAATAGAGTTAGATATTACAATTTAGACAAAATGTGACTTGGACAAAGGAGCAGAGTCTCCAAAAAGCTCTATCAGAGTCAGAATCTCCTTTGGCATTGTTACGATGAGTTATTATTAAACTATTAGATCCAGTTGACTTGATTTATGCTTAATAATATCTGTGACCCACATATAATAAAATGATGTTACTGTGGTCTGAAATGTGTTAACAGGGTGCAAATAGCATTAAATAGCTGAAGTTAATTTAATCATCAGTGTGAAGTGTTTAGTTCTATTTAAATGTAAGACTCCATTGGAAACTAACAAACAAACAAACAAAATTAAAGCACAACAAAGAAAAATCCTTCCCAACAATGTGTGAATGTGTGAGTTTCTTTTAAATACAAAAACATACCAGTGAAGTTTAAAATCCTGAAGGTAAAACATCCCAACTGCATTGCCCACACTGTTCTGATGGGATCTAAAATCCCTGCATGTCCACCACAAACAGATTTCTGCAACAAACCCAGGTCCGGTCGATATGAGACGCAGGTGTTGTAGTGAAAATTGCATCCCCTGATAATTGTCTGTGTTTTTGAAATGTGGATGGGGCCCTTCAGGTTCACTGTGAAGGAGGTTTGGCTTGGCCTTTTGACTTAGTGTTTATGCATGTCTCTTTCTGTGTGTTATTCCCCTCTCCACGTCCTCCCTGAGCTGTCGATTTGAAACAGTGTGCATTTACTGTATAGCTGTGAGGCAGAGCACTTTGAAGAGCAGTGTTTATTGAGGCTTTTTAAAATATGTTGCCTTCAGATACTACAGTGCTTCTGTGCAGAGCACTTTCCTTGTCTCTCTAAAAGCTTTCAAGCACCTCTCCCATTTCTAAATAGGTAAATAACTTTGATTCTCCATTTAAATGAATAAACAAAATATCTATATTTATATTTACCAGCTGCTGGCAGCTTAAAGCATATCCAAATATACATTTCTTTAGGAATAATAATATAATTCTCCTTATACTCAGAAGCAGCCAGTAAATGGCAGGATACGGACTCATTATGAATCCTGAACAGGCCATTCAAACAGCACTCAGTGAAATGAATGGGTTAAATTATTCCAATCAAGATTTCCTTAATGTTGCTGCCAAACACGGAAGTGCGACCATCTAAGCTCACATTCAACAGATTCAAAAGGGAAATCAACAGCGCTGCATGTCTTGTCACTCCCGCACAGCAAAGGCCTGCCATGCCACCATACATATTCTGCTTTTTCTCCAGCTCTGTACACTCATTTCAATGACTTCCCATCTCTGTGAGGAGCACATTTCATTAAACTAGAGATCCCACCAGCTCCACTGGATGAATGTCCCTTGGTGTTAAGTTGGCTGTTTATGTCTGACTCACACAGGAAGTCTCACAGTTTGTGGTGGATATTTTTCGCACTGCTGTGGCATTGTTTGATGGAATGGCTGTTATTATACAAGACCCTTGTCTGCTTTAAGCAGAAAATCATAAAAAGCAAAATAGATCATTTCAAGTAATTTAGGAATAGCATAATTAATTTCCTGTTTGTCATAGAAAAATATCAATGGGTAATTAGACTTGTGCAAAGTTTGATGTTAAATTCTGCAAAGGGCTGCTACTTAAGTCTGATGTGTGCTGGACACTTGCAGGACTGCAGCCCTTGAGGACTGGAGTTGCCCATTCCTGAGATATAGGTTTTTATTTATTTATTTATTGTGGTTTATTATGGAGTTATTTCTATTTTTTAACCAGTTTATATATATTATAATAACTGTTTATTCTTCTTTATTGTTCTATTTTATATTTGCAGTTCAAATTTCTGGAGTAAATATTAATCCTGATATGACTGAATAACAATTTGTTCAAGAGCCTGTTATCTTTTAAAATGCATCATTATACAATGATGTCCAGGAGGTTTTTTATGAGATTTTTGAGTTTTTGCACAACTTTTCTATTAATACACCTACAAAGATCTGCTTTATTCTGTTATTAAAGCTTATAAAGATGTGAATGGTTTTAATTTATAACAGAAAGTCCTCAAGTAGCTTTGAGTGGTCTGAACAGGAGGTAAGCCGACACAAATATGTTTTGCTTGCTCAAAAAACTTGTAAATAGTTGATGGTGCCAACTTACAGAAGCTAGGAGAAATAAGGGTGTTTATAATTAATGGACTTTTAATGAGCAAAAGAAACATGAAACTGTTGTAAAAGAAAACGTGAGAAGGCAATAAAAAGTGGTTGGCTGTACTTCCAAGTTTCCACCTGCTGATCTCACCAGCTAAAAGAAGAATAATGACTGATGCAGGCGAAACAGGCACCAAGCTTTTAGCTAAAAGTCAAAACAGAAAAACAAAACATTTTTAACAGCGGTTTGATAACACATGCAAAGAAAAGACAAAGCAACCAGCAGAAAACAAATAGAATCAAAGTGCTCAAAATAGATTGAAAGATTAATTCTGCAGTGCAAAGTGAATTGCTCCATCTGGAGTTTTGACGAGGTTTCCAGATGGCTTGTTCAGGAATGTTGGAAAGGTAATCTTTTATTTGAGTCTTCACTCATTTCTATACCGTGAAAAAAAGAGGCCACAAGAGTGACTGAGACTCAAATATTGGGCTGATTGATGTCTCTAATTTACTTAAATCATCTGATATTTCATTCAAAATAGAGTGCGTCAATTTTTTTTATAGGATGGTGAAACCATAACAGGCCCTGTGATGGACTGGCGACCTGTCCAGGGTGTACCCCGCCTCTCACCCGTTGTGAGCTGGGATTGACTCCAGCCCCCCAGCGACCCCGTTCAGGGAAAAGCGGTAGAAAATGGATGGATGGATGGATGAAACCATAACCTACTAACGGTTTGGAATAAGTGTTAATGATGGTGGAGTTCCCTGTCCTCTCAAGAGATACGTAAAGCTCAGCTCAGCTCTTAGAACTAAACCCAACCCCGTTAAGAGCTGCGATTTCAATAACACAACACCTTAGTAGAAGGAAGAAACCTAGCTAACGGGCACAGCACAAGCAGGTAGGCTACCCCCAAATTCCTCTATAAGCTGTTGTAGGATTAAATAAATTTGTTACCAGCAGTAGCAGTGTAATTTATATATATACTGTATTACTTCTTAGATATTCCGATATGTTGGGAAATATTTTCATCCTTCTCACAAATGCACATCATATTTCCACAAAATCAAAGACACATTTTTCCCCTTATTGCTCTTAAAAGGTCAGTCATCCAAAAACCAGAAGAAAGGTCTAAATTAATCATCTCCCCCGTGAGTGGCTCTCCTTTCCCCTCAGGAGTTTCTGGCACATGCTTTTTGGAGCATAATGATGCAAGCTGGGCCTTAAACCCTGGACGACAGAGGGGGGTTGAAAGGCAAGGTGAAGGAAATGTCCAGAGGGAACACAGAAAAATGAAAAACATGATAAAACGGTTTGCAGTTAGAAAAGGTAAATACAGATAACACTAACTGTAAGATATAATAAAGGACTTAAGGTTAAAGAGGAGACGGGATAAGGAGAAAAATAAGACCAACAGAGGGCAGTCTGGTTGACAAGCAATGATGAAATATTTAAAGAAAGAAAAAGGCAGACAGAGAGGAGGAGCAGAGACTGTTCTCACCAGACAGAGATTAACTTCACTCTGTCAGACCACCTGCCTGCTCTGCAGCAGACACACACTTATACTAGCTCAGGCAGCTTAAATCATGTGAAGCAAATATTGATATCTTCATAATGTATGTAACAAACTGCATTAAAGAATTAAATATTAATGTCCAAGAAGCACATGAAAAAGTAAAACATCTTCATTGGCCTGATAGCTGTTGTACGTTAGTATATAAAGATATCTGGAACTGTGATTTAGGAGAGAGCGTGCAAATGTTTATAACAGCAGCATTAGAGACAGAGCATTTATAGCACAAATCTCATCTCCAAAAGGAAATATCCTTCTGGCTGCAATTATAAAACTAAAAAGAAAAACAAAAGGCAGAAACAAGGCAATGAGCCCAAGATGCCGGAGATACACTTTAATCAGATTAATGAAACTTGTCACTGAGGTAGCCACAGGAACAGCTCTGGAATGATTAACCAGCAACTGAGTTATGATTTCAGATCTTTTGTTGAGCATGTTGACTTGCAGAAGGCTGGATCATTGGTCATTTAACTCGGCTCCTGGAGAGGGTCATGGGAATTTAAATGAAAAAATAATCAGCAAGCATCGGAAAAAGAACGTGAACAGCTGTAGCATAACTATAAGGGGAAGGAAAGTTGGGATTTTTTCTGTTCTTTCATTAGTTGCTAACCCATTAAAGATGGATAAACCATTGCCAAGAGAACAAAATGACACAATTTTGTTCCTGCCAGCTCAAGAAAACGAGCAAAGATTTGTATTCATGAGGAGTACACGACCAGGTCAGTCAACATGTTAATACAAGCAGGCAGAAGACAGACTTGTCTGGTGTCCAACCAGAAGTCCAACCAAAAGAGTAGCTGACCTGTGAAGAAAACGTTCAGGCTCTTTCTACATCAGGATCTTATCATGGGAGAGGGGACTGGATTAATTCGCTGTCTTCATGACTATCTTATTGAAATTAGGGCTTACCAAGTACAACAGATTTGACTGAAGATACAGACAAACACGGTCTTCCAACAAATCCAAGGTATGGAGCTGAAGCAGATGCAAAATGACAACTGGGGGTGTGATCCTAAAGACTTCTCAGTTTTAAGCAAAAAGCCAAATCTTTGCACAAAACTGGCTTGTCATTAAGTATATTTTGACATACACCACAGCAGGAAGATCAAAACTATTGAAGGCTGGATTTATTTGATTTCTCGGTCATTGATTGGTCCGTTTAATGCCCTGATATGAGATGACACTGTTGTGAAGTGGTGCTATATAAATAAAAAAGAAAGTTGATTGCATGGTTTAGTAAGTAATCTAAACACGTCATTGCCAATATTATTTGCAACATATGTGCTTTGACAAATAAATGCTGGCACTGACATAACCCATCTTAACTTCACCCAACGGAAGTTGCAGCTTCGTCACAGCAGAGCCGACGTTTGATGATGTTCAGGCTGAAAATAGGAATCTGAGCAATAATTGTGAGGAAAAACTTGAAATATAATTAGTTTAAGCATGGGGAATATATAGTAAAGAAAAAAAGCATGATATGTTTTTACTAGAATGTTATTAAAACATAGACCTAAAAAACAACCATGAAGAAAACATTCCCACTTATCAAATTTTATACATAAGTAGATTTTTGTTTTTTGCTCCTATTAAATCCTATTAAAAACACATAATTGAAGCATGAAAATATAATTTCACTGTGTCTGTTGCACAAATAGAATATAGACTCATAAATGTCTTTTGACTGAATTAAACCAGTTTTCTAACAATTTGTCAGTGTTGATGAGGGAGGGGGCACTCCAGATGTTCCAATAAGACAGAGGTCGTCAGGAAAGACTCTTAATGGGTTTCGCTAAAGTAAGAAGCCTGAACAACAGTCAAAACATAGCAAGGCAGTGCAGATGAATATTGGAGATTAGAACTGCAAAAATGAACAAAAGAAATAAACAACTGAGAGAAATCATTCGCCTCCTTTGTTCTAAGTCTTTTGTTTTTGTCTTGGAAACTCCTAACCAGCTAATCCAGAACATCTGGGAGAATTTCTTCACTGCTTTCACAAAACTGCATTTTCAGGACTTCTGTTTCAACAAAAACAAAAGAGAACAAAAAATCTGTGCTTCTTCTGCCATGCAAAGAGCAAACACAGAACTAGGCAGCAGAAATTGTCATTACGCGCGTGTGAGTTTGTTAAGCCACATTTGAAATGACAGTATTCCCATATGTGGGGGAAGGTTAATGTGTTTTGAATTTGACCCAATTTAGAGGAGCCACTTTGTTGATAAGCTCAAACTGGGAATACAAATCACAGACATACAGTACTATATTCACCTGCAGCGTTATACAGCAATACAGTTTTTTAGTGCTTTAGGAAGTATATCATACACTCTCTATGAGACTTAGCACTCCATACGAGCAGCGCTCAGATGCTGACAATATGTTGGATATGTTCTCATGCACATCTTTCCAGTCTGCTACATTGATCCATCAATTGTCAATAGGCCAATTGGACTTCTAGGGCAACGGTTAGCTTATATGTCCCAGTTTAAAAGCCAGATGTAAACTTAGGCCTAATTTTACTATCCTCTGTGGACTCCATTATTAAATTGAGGGTGATATTCCACAATAGAGGCTCTGTCTACCCCCAGCAGAATTTCTGGCTGTGTTATCTGTGCTGTATTCTTGTTTCTGTGTCATGGTTTTTGTGTCATTGTGTTTCAAATGTTTCTACAGAAATGCCGTGGAGTTTTTAACACCAGTAAAAAAAAAAGATTTGTCCTTCTTTATTGATAATATTTAAAGATCCATGTTTTAATAATTTCCCTCTGCTTCTGGTAAAGTTACTAACGCCTCTGTTGGGCTTCTGGCTGTTTGTCTGATGAGAAAATAAACAGATACATGATCTCTAAGATCAGGAATAAGCACATTCTTACCAGCTTAAGGGCATATTACTCTGTTTAGATGATCTGTCCCTGATCCCACTCCTTCCACAAAACCTGACTAAACATTGACACTTTTTTTTTGTTCACCTTTTCCCTCATGTTTGAAGACAACCAGTGCAGCAACTTTACGTGTGAAGGACCACTAAAGCAATGCAAAACTTCTGCTGCATGATCAGTTTTACTAACGTACCTCCCTGTTCCTGATTTCTACTAGTGAAGATCAAGCTTTGCTCATCAAACTCATCAAACTAAATGTTGACAAACCAGGCTTTATCTGTGGTGCAAAGCCGACACTCATCATACACTGCAACCTTTATAAGAGGCTTATGTTCTTGTGATCTCCTCAGGGGCTCATCCGCTTGTGACCCACCATGACTAACTAAACACATATCAATACCTTTCTCAGTCAGCAGCTCTGAGTGTGTTGAGTTATTATAAATGTGACCAACATGATGAATGTGAGCTTATTAAAAGATAGACAAGGCAAAAATACAGCACCTGAACAAAGCTGCAGAGGCTGGTAGGTATATACTGCAGGATCTGTGTATAGGAGAACTACAGTGCTGATTCTGACCCTGATGCATTTACATGCAGATGTCTGTGAGAGATGGTGTGGGTGGTAGATACATCAGTGTGCTCTCTCTTGCTCCACACTCACAGCTCTCTTATATCAACTCAGCTCTTTAGCATCATTATAGCTTCAGGGCAGAATAAACCTGGCTACATATTTCATATAAATATATACCCTAAATGTTTAAATGCATTATACGTCTGACAAAATGCTGCACTGTTTAAAAACATTATACTGTATCATATCTGCCACCATGCCATGTGAGAAATAAACTAATCATAAAAAGTTGAAAATCTTCATTGGTAATATTAAATACTAGCCATGTTTACATGCGCGAATGTCTTTAATCTGATCATGAATCGGATTAAAATTTTTACTGTGCACATGGACCCCCCCAAAAAATAATCGGATAGCGACATGCATTTACATCGGTCACTTGTTTGATCGGAATAAATTATTTTGACATGCGCAAATTTATCTAACATACCGGAAACAGTAGAAGAAGCAACAACTTCCGTTGTAAACAAACATGGCTGCATACATCACTGCTCGCTTGTAACTTTTATTTCATTTTAGATTTTGCCTTCTGTTCGTGTTTTTCAAGTCTACTTTTGTCATGAGTTTCTTCCGTCAAGTCGTTGCACAATTTTCTTTTTTTTCATTTCTTTTAAAAGTTTGACCAGTCTTGCTTTGCGCCCGCCATGTTTAGAAAGGCTTCCGGGTTATGTGACGTAACTGACGTAAGTGACATGCGCAGAGAAGATACCTTCTATTAAAACATGGGAAAAGTGTGTACATGTGCATCGATCGGAATAACAATCGGCATAACCCACCCCTCTCAATCGGAACGAAATTTTGATCCGAATGGGTCCAATCGGGTTAGAATATTCTGAATGACGTGTTTACATTCATGATTTTTAATCTGATCAGGCATTTAATCCGATTACATGTGCCCATGTAAACATGGCTACTGTTTCAATGAGTAAATGGACCACCCTCACTATCTTTGCTGTGACCACTGAAGTGTTGCTATATGAAATAAATACAGTGCATTACACAATCAGATGAACATATTAGTTCCAGACAAATGTTTTAATGCATTTGTGTTGGTCAGCCAAAACGATGACTAAAAGAAATGTAGCAACTACAAAGGAAGGTAACATACCACAAAGTGTCATGAATATGATATTTAGAAGCACTTTATCTGTGAGATCTGAACTAGAATACCACATGTGCATTGCACACAGCCATCAATCTATTTGATTCACCTGGCTGAAATTGGCCCCACCTCACCACACCTTTGTCATCTGCTGTCCCGATTTGCTGTCCTCATGACCAATGGCTGCTCCACACATCACCTTCACTGGATAAAAGGAGCTGCAGTTTTTCATTCAGTGGCAGTTATGTTGTAAAGACAGCTTTCCCACTTTGCCTTGGTCTTAGACACTGTTTGTGTTCTTTGTGTGGAGATTGTGCTGAGGTTTACCATTTGAGCTTTCTGTTTGTATTAGTTAGTGGTGCTGCTTCTTTTTTTTTTGGGGGGGGGGGGGGGTTGTTTGGTTTAGTTTCAATGACACCATCTGCCTTCCCACCTTTTCTTTTTTGTTAAGTGCCTTATTAGACAGTACACCCTTTTATTTATTATCTTGTGTCTTTTTTCCCCCTGCGAGCTGGGTATTAACAGAAATGGGGGCTCGTCCGGGATATAAAATTGGGACAACTCGCACTGGAAGCGATAATCATACCCCCAGATCAGGTCGTAACATACACTATTTGCAAGCAACCTATTATCTGTCCAATACAGCCTGCAGATGCCTAAAATGAAGAAAAAAATGCATTAAAAGGAGACAAAAAAAGAAGACCATGTGAATCATGGGCTGCTAATACTTATCAAGAGAAATAACACACTTACAGCTGTTGCAAGCCATTCACTAGCTTAAGTGTTGTAATTGTAAAAGAAACAATTTCCTTATAAAGAGTTTAAAGGGGGGGGCGGGGCACAAACGGACACATAAGGAAAAGGAACTGAGACTAAACCAGACAAATAACTCAACAAACAGGAAGAAATGCATCATTTAAAAAAAGGTATAAAAAAAACTAAAGAAGCCAAGGAAGAATTTAACAAACTATCGTTAGACAGCAAAACAAACAAAATCTGCTTGTGAACGGCTGTGCTCTTCTGTAATGTGACATCTGTGATGTTGCCTGAGAACTTTTGATTTGATGCAACCATTGCTACTATCAGAGTCCCCTTTAATCTCTGTGAAGTGGCTAATTAAAGAGCACGCTGAGAAAAGAACATTTGCATGTGTAAGTTGCAGGCCACTCATTCGCCATCCAGCCCAAATACTGCATCTGTTTCGGGTGAACGCCACAATCATGACGTGCTTCTACAGAAAACAGCATTTTTAAAATGAGAGTAGAATGTAGAAATAAAAGACATGAAAAAAAAGTGTTGCTTAGATGGGAATATTAAAATAAAAATATATCCCTTTTCTGAAAGTGGTCATACTTAATCTTACTTGCTTAGTTGCATTTTTTTAATTTTCACTAAATTTTTCTCCAATGCAAATTGGTTAACAAAACATCAACTTGATAATGTATCAACATGTAAGTTTTATCTCTGTAGGATGGGGTAAAGAAGAGTATTGTTCTTTTTTGGAAGCTTTGTTGTGAGCTGTGAGCTAAAGCTTTTTTGGAAAATGGGTGTACATTCTGGCTAAAGCCATTCCTAAACAGCACAGGTCATTTTTCTGTTATGATAAGAGCCAAAACCCGAAACTCAGCCAAAGGGAAGTTTAACATATTTACTTAAGCAACAAGGGTGTTGGAGGTGGTCTTGCCAAATCTGGTGCACTGGTGGTCAGGAGCTGGGGGAATTAACAGCTTTAGAATAGTCCTCCAGAGCAAGGAAAGCAGTATCCGTAATCCAAAATCCAAGAGCAGTCCAGAGTCATACACAGAGGAGAAAATCCAAAGGAGCAAACTAGAGGCAGGGCCAGGATCAGGCAAGGTTTAGCAACAGGAGATCAATATTCATACCAGAAAAGACATAGCAAAGGCAGCGGTAGTAAGCACTATGAAGCAGGTACATAAACAAGGCTTGAAGGCTGTGTGAAGGCTCAATTCTCTAGTGTGCTGATTTTAGCGCTAGTGCACACTGTACACGTTTTTTTCTGTAGTGTGCACCATTATGGGTAAGTGCTATCTCAAATAGACTACTGGACGCTGAGCACTTACCAGTAGTGATGGTAAGTCACATATTATTTAGTCAAAATTATTTTGTGTCCTCTACATGGCTAAAAACTGCTAACATTTACATCTGCTAACTACTGGATCGGTTACCGCAGTCTCAAACAAATGATCTGATATGTAGCAAGCTGCAGTATACCGTAACCAAATAACTTCATACTCACATGTATACAAATTAGCCTCCGCCACAGTATTGTTTGCCGTCATTATTTTGAAAGTTTAGCACTTCTTTTTCTGCTACGTCAGCAAGATGGTGTCGGATTAGTGCGCGAGGTGTCCATCGTTTCACACTAGACTTTTGGCTAATTTTAGGGCAGCATCCAGGTACTTTCAGTGCACTGACTTTTTGCCTAAATGCAGGTGTAAACACACTACTTACTTAAATATAATGCATGAAGTAGTGTTAGTGCGCTGATTGAGACACAGACACAGCCAATCTCACAGTGAGCGAACCTAGAGCAGGTGTTTAAATAGAGAGCTGCACAGGTGAGGACAATCTGCAATCAGACAGAAAGATATATATATATATATATATATATATATATATATAGATAGATAGATAGATAGATAGATAGATAGATAGATAGATAGAT
>JBAMHV010000001.1:6543494-6556039 GCA_037177535.1 Pseudomugil gertrudae | reverse complement strand
CTTGTAGTCAAGGGCCAAGGGGAAGGGGAAGGGCCAAGGGGTAGGGCTGGAGGGGAGAATTGAGATTGGGCCTAAGTCATCTGACTCGAGTCCACACCCCTGCAGTTTACCACCACAAACACAGCAGCTCAGAGGCACAGAGAAGAAAAGATGCTTCAGGCTTTTTATTTGTTTTAAATATACCAAAAGTATTGAAAATAAAAGTAGCTGAATGTATTGACTAATACGCTGCTCACCAGTACCATTGGGTGTGTTGATAATATGTTTATTTTGACACAGTATATGCTGTGCCAATCTAACAGCGATATAGATGTCACAGGCTAAACGTCAGATCAGTTTTTTGAAAAGTTAATGACCTTATTGTGTTTGTACCCTCTGCAACACAGTTCTTTAGACTTAAAGTTGCAGAAAAATTTATTAGGCCACCCTTGTTTTCTGAAAATATAAAGCTTGGGTTGTACCAGTCATTTAAATGCAATGAATTCAGGAAAACAAAGGTGGTCTAAAGATGTTCAGACTGTATGATTATGAAAACGTAAAACACATATTAAATAAATGACCTGAATAATCAAATTTTAAACTTATTTATTTATAAAGCACTTTTCCAGCCACAGATAAAATCAGAATCAGTTAAATAAAAAGACACAAAAAGACAACATAGCAATGTTACCCCCACTCCCATTACATTCACCGGCACGGCAATGAGCCAATCAAACAGTAAAAGCTGCAATGTGGCTGTAATGTATAAAACAATGTAATGCAGAAAGTAAAGTTAAAGGTACCTATTACATCTACTTAGGTAAAGTATAAATAGATGAAAAAGCATAATGTAAGTAGTAACAAAGTAGGCCTACATGTAGGCTACTCTGTTAGAATTCACCGCTGTGTGCCTCATGTACAGATGATTCCTGTCATGGCCTGTAACCTTCTCTATATTTGATATATTAGTTTTCTTTCATAAGACAATTATAGTAAAAAATGTTCTAACATAACAAAGCCTGGATTTGTTGTGTGCTTTCAAAGTAAAGGGTGCAAAGAGAAATGAGGCTTTATTTCAGTTTTTTTCTTGCCATTAAAGCAAACAAAGGATCATTTAGAACATTTACTGGACCAGGAATCAGGTGAGAGTATTTTTGTTTGAATCTTTATGATACCTTTGTGCTGAACAGGGTCTTTTAGAGCCAGAGGCTGGCGCCATGCCTTTCTATTACAGGAAACACGCAAAAATGTTGAAACGAATTTAAATTTCACGGTGACTTTAAATGCTACCTTAAGGCTTAGTAAATTATCAAACTGAATGGAAGTAACAGTGTAATCAAATTCTCTTAAAATTCCCAGATTTCCTGTAAAATATGCCAAATATAGCCGGTATATAGCCAATACCACGATCAAGGTCTGACCAGTTGGAGACATTGTCCAAAGCAGTGTAATCAACTCTGACTCTCTCAAATGGACCAGAACTCAGGGCTCCATATTCCTGGATTATATCAATTTAAATAGTGAAGGACAGTTGATCAGGTGACTTTTGTTTATGCCAGCTCTGCTTATTTACACCAGCATGACAGAAGCTCAAACTATATGTTGTATCTAAATTTCTGTTGCCAAAGATATTACAGTTTCATTTACATATCGATGTGTAGGATGCATTATATTCTCCCATTTTATTCAGATTTGACGTACACTGTGTTATGAGGCTGAAAGTATAGATCTCACATGAGGTGTATTTCTATGACTGGCTATTTATTTTAGATGCCACTTTCAGAACACAGCCATGAAGTCCACTGAAGGCATAAAAGATCCTTACTGTGTTTATTTTCCCATCACCATCATGCCTGCACGTGGAGTACACAAATCCTTTTCCGACAGCAGGGGGATGATCTTAGGCCACATGCATCCTCATAACATGCAGTAACAGCAAGGGAGGTTTAGGAGACACTGTAACCCTAACAGTTAATTTGAAAAACAGTCTCATTTTGTGGAGGAACAGAGTTTCTGCTCGACCGGCTTAAAACCACAGAATTTCTTCCAGCTTGCATTTTGTCACTCAAGCTGTTTCTATGCAGATCGACCCATGTTGCATGTAGTTTTTTTATTGGTTTCCTGCCTCTTTGTAATGCTAAAACAGTTTGATACATTCAGTAAAACCAGAACTTTTGGTTCAAATCAATAATTATTGTTAAAAGGAAAAGCATATAAAGCGACACTGTGCTTTTTTATATTTAAAAAGCATTTTCACATTTCCAAGAGAGATTTTACTCAAGTTCTTCAGAGGAAATGTGATTTGCTTTAGTAGCATCTGCAGAAGTTGTGTGCTATTTTATGTTGGAAAAAATTATTTGATAAGCACTAATTCCTATTTACTTAAATGCTGTGGATGTTTGTGACTTGCTTCAGGATGCAGCGGGATAGACCTACAACTTTTAAAAGTGTTATCTCCATTTCACAAACAAGAGATATGCCACAATCTGAGTTTAATTATTTAACGATTTTAGATGAGAATAAATCATCTGAGGTGCCTTGAAAGCAACCTGATGATGGAGCTACATGCAGGATTTAGTGATCCTGGTTATTTTAGGATTTTAGAGAAAGGAGATGTTGGACAGGCTGTGGGGAATATAGAGGAAGAGGATAGAAGGTAGAAGGAACACACAGAGGTAGGATGGATGAAGAGATAAACGACAGAGAAATGGGTGATGAATGGGGACAATGACTGGAAGAAGGTTGATGGATGAGGATAGGGATGTGTAAGGGCAGGACACAGTAACAGGTCGGGCTATCGATCGCTTGGGGGGTGGGGGGGCATTTATCAAGCAAATTTTGAATATAAGATATCAATATATATAAGAGGCTGAATTCTAATGAGATAGTAGTATGTTTCATGCATATTAAAGCAGATTAGGAACTTTGGAGAAATGCTCAGTAATTAACATCTAGTGCATTCTAGAGAGAGGCTAACAGAGCACAACAAACCTGATCCCGGTAATTGTGAATCTCATGATGGGACCCGTCTCAGGTAGTCTTTCATGCTTTGGTCCTCAACTTGGTGACGTACATCTGAGGATAAAACAACACAAGCATGAAATCAAACAACAAGGAACAACATAGATAAGTGCCAGACTGCTGCAAGTCTGGTTGGACACAGCGATTGTCCTGTAGGACACAGATGTTGTCCTGAGGTGCTAGAGACTTTTTTTTTGTATAAATATTTCCATCAGCGCTGATGTATGACTAAGAGTTAGATAGATCTAAATCAAATAGAAGACTTAAGCTAAGTGCTGAAATGCACCTTGACAGGCTGAGTCTTTAGCTTGTTCTTAAAAGTAGACAAGGACTCTGCAGACCGGACAGAGTTTGGCAGTTTGTTCCACCACTGAGGAACAACAGCGGAGAAGAGTCTGGCTAGTGATTTAGCCCCACATAAGGGTGGTAGTGCAAGGCGTCTATCACTGGTTGAGCGTAATTGTCGAAAAAAAAAGTAAAAAAAAGTAAAAAAGTAAAAAAAAAAGTAAAAAAAAAAAGAGCGTAATTGTCGAGAGGGAGTGTAGCTCTGGATCAAGGAGTCAAAGAAGACAGGAGCTGTTTGAGTTTGAATTTGAAGAGTGCTGCAACTGGAAGCCAGTGGAGCTTGATTAGCAGCGGAGTGACATGAGCTCTTTTTGGCTGGTTAAAAACTAAACATGCTGCTGTATTCTGAACCATCTGCAGAGATTTTACCGAGCATGCCGGCAGGCCTGCCAGTAAGGAGTTGCAGTAGTCAATGCGCGGGATGACTACCAAAAGCTGTATCTTGTATTTGTGTTGCTTAAGAGTTGAAAGTTTTTTAGATTTAACAGGTAGCTCTACGCTACCTATTAAATTGACCTGCCAACTCATCGAAAGACGGATAATTTACTGTAAAGCTTTGAAACGGTAACAGTAATTGTAAATAGTAAATGGACTTGTACCTATACAGCATTTTTTCTATCATGTTTAATACTCAGCGCTTTAAACTATAGGCTATGGCACACACACCACACACACGCACTCATACCCTGATAAGCACATTGGGGGGCAACTTAGGGTTTAGTGTCTGCCCAATGACACTTTTTCACATGTAGTCAGGAATTGTTTACCAACCGTCTGGATGAAAGATTTTTTCATATAAGACTACATGAAAGATGTAAAAATTGTATAATAGTATCAGAATATTACCTGGTAAAAAATGTACATCACAATGATAAGCAATATTACTAACAGGGTTTGAACAGACAAACTGTGGACGGTAGCAGAGTGATGTCTCATTCATGTGTCCTACAGCACATAATGCTTGATGGAGAGCTCCCCCACTTTCTCCAGGTTAATGGTTTATGCAGGGCTGCCTGCTGGAACTGTGTTGTAATATCTCCCTGCTGTCCTCATGGCAGATGATTCAAGCCAACAACAAGCTGCTGGAACAGAAGTAGGTTTCAAAAGGATCCTCGGAGGACTATGAGTGAGTACTCTGTTACCTAAAAGCCATTCATTGTTTCTCTTTGCCCTTGCCTTCTTTGGCTGTGATTAATGGAAAGTAACATCTCCATGGGCAATAAACCTCAGCATGTGCAGCTGGATGTTTGAAGAACCATTTCCAAGAAATATCTCAGACAACACCAGAGGACTGGAGACAACTTCTGACAACCGGATATGGGACTGGGGGGCAGTGAGACCGCATATTGGACTTCCAATATCACTAAACGGTGGAGAATTCACACCCAGATCTAAAGTCTGAACTGGCTCTCCCAGTTGGTTCATTTTCTTTTAGTGAACACTTGCTTATTGTGTTCTTTCTTAAGATCCCATTCGCTTTGGGAAAGTCCTTCCTCTGAGGCACAGAGATGTGAAAAAGAAGGAAAAATAAAGATGTATTGATTTCTGTTCACATTAACGCTGTGTGCCGGTCTAGCCTTTAAATAAAAGGCTTTGGTGTTTTATTAATATCAGCTGGGTCATCATTCACTGCAAAGGAAATCTAAGGACAATACAACACATTGGTTTTGCAGAAAACTAAAGATGAAGATTGGAGATGTTTTATTTTTCTTCCTTTTTTTGCCTGCTCACCCTTCACTCAGTGCACACATGTTCTGCTATCCTGGGTTGATTTTTTTTGTGTGACCTCTTGACCTACATACATTTAACATCATTTTAAAGTGCTATGACCTGCTGCTGAAGATATATTTCTCTAGTGAACAATTTCATGGCCCCAGCTGTCAAAACGAATCTTCAGAAAATTTCCACATAAATGCTACAGTTTCAGACTGAATCAAATGGGAATGTTTAAATGTGGCAGATCGAGAGTCACACCAACAAATGCTTAAGCAACGATGTGTCAGATAGAAAACCGAAGCCCTCAAAAAGCGGCCACGGCAGGCTGAAACTTGACCACATCCTGATAGGTGATAGATTATCGCCTCAACAAGAGGCACGCACCGGACATGAACTCTGATGACAGGTCGCTGTTTGTTTCTTTACGCCTGATCCCAGAGGACCTGTCAGTTTTAGCTTGAGGAGACAGTCATATATAGCAGTCAAACCGATAATCCAGGGGTGATTGAGGTAATTGCTTGCAGTTGTTGTAGAGTGTTGAAGAGGGGCCTGAAAAGGTGAGGTAAGCACAGCTCCTGTGCAGTATTGATTTCAGGCTTCACTTCACAGATGGATACTGTATGGCTTATAAGGTCTGAAAGAGGGAAATAGAAAAGCATTTCAGGGAACCAAATTCTTCACTCTCCTTTCAGTTCGCCTTGGGTACCCCTAACCCCAGTGCCTTCGTAGACACAGTGAGTAAAATATCCACATGGTAATTGTGGTTTGCAGCAAAGCAATGGAGAAAACTGTTCACCACCCCCTTGGTCTTGAAACACTGACAAAAGGAGCCCAACTCCTTAAACAGCGTTGGCATAATGCCTCCATTCAGAGCAGCGGGGCCCTAATCTTAATTGCAGGTTCCTCTCAGATCGATCATTTGTCTTTCAGGCTGACAGTGGGAGATTCTTGAGCTATGAGCATGTACCCACAACATTTATTGTTTTCATGTTTATGGAGAACTTGCTTTTTTATAATGACAACCAAACCCCGTAAATTCCTCATTTTTCTCTCCAATTTTCAAATGTTTTGTTCCTATTTACCTTGTTTCTTTGTTTGTTTCTTTGGCCTGTCTGAGGTAATGACTAAGCTTATTCATGGCATACCCTGTAGATATGTTTTGGATGTTTGTGAGCAGGAAGATGAAATACTAGGGTCAGTTTTTAAAGTTAAGGAAAGAGGGGAATTCTTAACTTCACATGCAGTTGAACTTTTCACTCATCTAGCAGCAGTCAGTCACTTGTAGATGTGTATCAGCAATGCTATGTGGACACGTTGTCCACGTAGGCAGAGCCTCGATAGGCACAGGGCTTAATTTCCTGAACTGAAAGATAAAACAAGGAGGCCTACAGTCTACCGAGCATACAGTACATGATGAAGGAGAAATAAATCCAATGAGCTTTTAAGCACGCTAAATGAAAGTACGTCGTGATTCTTTTTTTTAACATTTGGTTATCCTAAGTGGATTCAGCGCACACGCTGGCTTGATTTGAGTGATCTGTGGTTCCTCTGTGATGAAAAGGAAAGGGACTGTGATTACAGGCTCAGATGGAGTGTGTGCAAGTGCCACAGATATGTATTTTATATGTATTCTTGGCAGATTTTCAGACATTCTACACTGTATCATACAAATTAGTGATCCTTTACATTTCTGTTACTCTTGTTTCTTAGATATTAAAATCTTTGTGTCTTTGTAATATCTTAGATTTTATGCTTTTAGTAAGATTTAATGCACATATTTTAGCACCTAAAGAAAAAATTATTGTCAATACATTTTTTTTTAGAATTAAGTGCACTAACATTGTTTATTTTAAGTGAAAATATAAACCATTTAGGTAAAGAACAGATGTTCATTAATGTGACATGCTGTGGTTAGGTTGCAAAGCATGGGTTTGCCAAATACTGATTTCAGGGTAGCTAATGTACACAAAGTATCTTATTCCGTAAATGGGCTCATTATACATTTTGTACTTGGGAGTGGATGGTTCGGATGCAAGAACATGAGGTAGCGTACTAACCCCACATTTGCATTCCACTTTTTATACACTGGTTAGTTTGTGGTTGTGCCATGGTGATAGTGGTGCATAGCTCACAACTGAGAAGACAGTTTAGGTTTGTAATGGGGAAAGGGATGGTGGTTCTACTAATCTACTGTATATTTTTTCAAAGTTTACCATTATGGTGTCCTCGCTCATGTGACTAATGCGTTGCATATGCTTGTCTCTTTCAGTAGCTCTCTATGTCATTCTTAAATTAGTTAAACTTTCTCCATGCTTAATCTCCAAAGCTTTATTTCTGATAAGGCTGGGGTGATCTTTTGTTATTTTTATCCCTCTTTATCAAAGACATTAGATTATTTTTGCGTTTATTGAAAATAACCACTAGCTTAAGTCTTTAGCAGGTCACACTACCGTTTAAAGTCTCAAATCAAGCATAAAAATTTATTTTAAAACGAGAATGTGAATATTGCAGTGGCAGGAAGGCCAAAAAACATCTAAAAACATCTATTAAGGCAGAACATGGTAGGGCAAAAAGCTAAGCTTGGCATGAGGAGGAAATGTACAACAGAAAGATGGGAACACTGGTACTGGTGGTGGAGAGATGGCGGCTAAATGAACAGCAGGTGGAAACTAAGACCTGGTGTGAATTAAAACAGGAAGTAAAATTTCATTCAGTTTTTAAGATAATATTTTCAAAATCAGTCAGACAAACAGTGAACGGAGTGCAGAACATAAATCTACAGAACAAGAGTTGAGATGCAAAAGAAACAGAATCCATGTGGAACACATTAGCTGTCACAAAACCCATAGACATGACACCATTTAAACTTGTGGCGTCATGAAAATCAACCACCCAAATGGTCCTCCGAAAAAATCTGTCTCGAAACCAGTCATTTGATAGCCCTCAGCCAGTCAGGCTGACCTGAATGAGTTTGAGAGACCGAGTTCTCCTGCCTACTGTCTCAGAGCGGACCTCCTTCTCCATCAGTCCCCTCCTACTCCTCCACATATATGGAATGCTTTGACGTGGAGTCAATCAGAGAGGGATCCTTAACTGTGCCTGCTGCTGGGTTTCTGTGCCTCATTCACCCCCATACACCCTTACCCAGTCCTCCCTCATACGCACTGTCACGTGCATGCTTGCAGCGTAAACATATGGAGTACTTCTGCTTCCTTCTGCTCTGGATCTACAGCCAGCAGTTTGGTGAGTTTCAAAGTATTTACATGTGTGTTTAGAGTCTAAATACCTGCTCTGTGCTTAATAAAAATGACTTTTTCTTTCTTTGTGTGACTTTGCAGTGTTAAACGGTGCGTGTGTTTGGCTTGCTCTCGCAACTACTGGAAACTTTGAGAGTATTCCTTCAAGTAGGTTTTATAGAGCTTCTTTAGATGTCTTTTGGTTCTAAATATTTACATTCCAAATGTAAGAAGGTGTGAGGGTACTTCTGTTTTAATATCATAAGTGAGTGAAAGGCTGTATGTGTTGTCATGGCAAGAGACAGGAAGCCAGCGCTTAGTGGTTATACTGAAAGATATATTGTCGTCCTAAGGTTTACAGAGGTGCTTTGTGTCTCATTGGAAGCAGGCATGTTCTGTCAAATGAAAGTTGATGCTGTCTTTTCATAGTCAAGTTTCCACAGAGTGGAAAGCTGTCAGTGCTCAGCCAGAGCTGTGGTCAATTACCAGTGAAATCACTATAACAGTAACACATCTAGACAAGATGAAAAGAAGAGAGTGAGAGAAAGTCAGTAAAAAGAAATATAAAGAATATTTATGCATCAAAGTTAAACATTTAATAATCCCCACCCAAAAAAGACACAATTGCCACAAACATAAGTAAAGTTAATTAAATCTTTATTGCATTTATATGATTGCCTTTGTAGTAAGTAAACTGTGTACTGTAACTGCATGTGTGTGTTAGGAAACATTTCAATAAAATATTGTTAATGTTGCCATCGTGGCTGTTCATTATCGTTTGCAAGTAGCCCTTTACCCTAACTTTATTTACTTCTTTATGTGGTGTCTTATACAGAAGAGCTGCATTGACCTCTAAGTCTGTGAAATTGAACTTTTAACCGAACATAATTAATCTCCAAGACACTTTGCAAATAATGCAAGCTGCTCAGTGGATGAGAGGAAATCTTTTGTAAATATTTGGTTTGATTTTGGAATTTGTTGGAACTAAACTTTGGAGAGATGCCACAGAAAGGGAGATGCTGACCTTGTAACTGAAGTCTGTTGAGAATGATTTGATGCTGACTGTGGTGGAAGACATTTTGGCGAGAACATAAGGAGCAGACTTTATTTTAGTCTGTAGTTTGTGGACTCCTGGGACTTTTTGGACCAAAGATCCCTTCTAGATAACAATGAATAGGGACAGCTCATGGAGATGAAATCAGCAGGTGTCGTTAAGGTCATAAGACACATGCCCTTATAAACTATCCCAGCAGGAGATGTCAACTCAAATGATTTTCTTATGTAGAGTAAGAATTTCCCTCTTCTAATAGACATTCAGTATGACCGTTTCATTCAGGGATGGTCGAGCTGTCATGAAGCTTCCTACTATGAATACCATATCTATGAAAGAGGTGAATCGGGCACTTCAAATGACAAAGATAATCAAATACAGACATGCAGCAGTTATCCATGTCCAAAATGTGAATGCTATGCTTAGACCAGAACAATGTGTCGGTTTCTGACTCGATAAAGTAAACAGTACGCCAGAAAATCTTCACATGACAAATGTAGAAGGCCATTATTTGTTGAACTTTCAAGGAACTTTAGGAGGCGTTTTCAGTGTCACCCTCCATATTGGATTTCTGTCATGTAACCCATGCTGTTAGGGTCAAATGTTAATGGACACCACACACCAAGATGCACATATGATGGCACCGTTTACTCATCTGCTTTTGTTTCTCTTGAGAACAATCTGAAAGTATGTGATACAGAAGAATGTGTTGCCTCCTGCAATGGGGGAGGGGGGAGTGTCTTCATTGTTAGTTTGTTTTTTTCAAAATGAAAACCAGATGAAAAAGGAAAGAAATTTAGAGAGGGAAGGGTATAGATAAGTGCATTTATTGAGTGAAACTGAACACTACTAAGATCCATATGGCTTGGCAGCAAAGGACTGACTGCAAAGCTCACACTTCTGTATTTTGTACATTTTCTGATATTGTATTTTATTAAATTTTATATTGTACATTTTCTGACCAAATACATGCACCATTTTTAAAATGTCAAACTCCCAGAAGCATGCTACAGTTTAGCAGTGGCACTGAAGATAAATGTTATGCTAATTCAAAGGCTGGTGAAGACATTATGATGAGACCAATGTCTAATTCAAGCCCATCTTTTTGCTACTTTATAAAGGCAAACACTGTAAAACTTTTCATGAAATACAATTTTCATGAATGTATTCTTCCCACTTGTGGATTCTGAAGAATTTTTGCTCAACAAGGAAATGTGAACTCTCATGCCATAATGACCAGGTTCATGAAATTAAGGAAGGCTTTGAGACTACCAGATAAATGAAGTTACTCGAACATAAAAATGTTAAACAAGCATTTGCGTTTTAATATTAGCTGCAGGTGATGTGTAAAATGATATCAAATACTTCTGAAAGTAACCATGGAAACATAAAAAATATATAGCATGGACCTTCTACCATCTTAACAGCAGTTTCCCTTTGGGATTAAAAATGTATTCATCATTTATTTGTTTCATTCATCACCACTGACATTTGGCATAGTGTGTACTCGTTTTATACCTGAGCTACACCAGAGTTGTGTCAGTACAGCGAGAGTAGCCACCAATTTTGGACATCTTTGTCAATCAAAGGAATATAGTGAAATTGATACTCACCAGTCACTTTATTACATCTCATTAATACTGTGTTGGACAGGCTGGAGTTCAGTTAACTCATTATCATGTTAAAGAAAATGGTCAGAGACATGATGCATCATCCTGCTGGAAGGAGCCATGAGAAGATAGGTATACTGTGGTTATAAAGTGCTTTTTAGATTACTCTCTGAGATCAGTCTCTAAAATACCCCAATAGCATAGCTGTTTGTATCCATATGGCACCAACAATTACGCCATCCTCAAAGTGACTTAAATGCCCTTTTTATCCTCATTGTGACATCCCCTTAAACAGATCAATACAATGCTTTTCTGCTCTGTTATCATGAATCCTTTTACTTTTACACTTTTGCACAACCTGTGCATTTGTGTGTTGTTAGCTTCTGTTTTGGATACTACGGACAGTAGAGGAAATTAACTTTGATCTTGTGTTGGAGTTAAATCTTCTGTTGATCCCTCAAACCTCCTGAGCGCTACCCCAGGCTTGTACTCTTGCTCTAATTCTGTCATTTCCTCTTTGGAGAGCAGTCTTCGGTTCTACCTGAGAAGGATTTTGAGAAGTTAATACAGACTAAAAGGTCCATATTTTGAAGCTAAATGTGGTATTATTGGAGTTACATAAGATTTTTTTTTCTTTCTTAAGTTTTCACACTTGCATAAACACTTGTTTGTCTCAGTTTTATAAAGTTGTTGACAGCTTGGTTGTCATTTACGAGCTGTCATATAATGCTTCTTATTTTATAAATCTTTATACAGAGTGTATCTTTATTATCTCTACAATCAAACAGATACTCACAAATGAAGAAATGTTTGTCGTGTCCTGTTCAAGGCCACTTCAGCTGTAAGAAAACTGATTAAACCAGTGACTTTCCAGTGGGATGATGACCACTACCTCTGTAGCTCAATGCTTTGGTTTGCTTAGGTTTAGGCAACAAGATCACATAGTAAGTTTTCCACATCTGTATAAAAAAAAACAATGGAAAAAATAGTTCTCCTAATGACAAAACATTTTGATTTATTATTTATATGCTGGTTTATTCTTGTACTTTTACTGGATACTGTATTGGGTTTGGGTAATTTAACTGCACATTTCTCTGTAATCACACAAAGTTCAGTTCAACCCAACTGAAAATCAGCAGCCTCAGAAAACTCCTGGTTAAGCACAAAAGCAGCAAACTCAGTCAAAACCAAACCTGAAATCAAAACATCTTAGTAATCCTTAAATTTAGCTGAAAACCAACCATATGAATTCAGATGATATCATCCTCCTGGTGGAAGTCTTATTAGCGAAAGAAGATGGAAGATTATTGGATGGTAAAAGGACAACAAAAGGACTTGCTTTCACTGAAACTTGCACAAACAAATATATTTGACTGTCAAACACTTTGAAAGAGAGAAACTTGTGAGATAAAAATAAACAAAGACACTGCAATATCTGAACATACCAAGTTGATACTTATGATTTAAATGTCTTATATTGACAGCTTAAGACAGACCTTTTCTTAATGTTTACTATATTATATTATATTATATTATATTATATTATATTATATTATATTATATTATATTATATTATATTATATTATA
>JBAMHV010000001.1:6513773-6531961 GCA_037177535.1 Pseudomugil gertrudae | reverse complement strand
TACTATACTATATTATACTATACTATACTATACTATACTATACTATACTATACTATACTATACTATACTATACTATATTATATCTCTAATAACAGAACTGAATTATTTTTCTTAGTCTTCCATTTTCAATTATCTTAACAAGAATGGAGTTTTTCTGATGTCTTAGATTTGAAATTCTTCCTCTTCTTCTTCTTCTTCTTCACAGGATGATGGTATTTGCATATTTATGGTAGATGTACTGTGGGGTCTTTAACTACACAAACTGGCTGGTTTGAATAGTGTTTGGTGTTTGCACATGTTTTATGATGAAGCTGTATGAGAACATACAAAGTTATTTCACAGAGGAAACAAAATCCACCTCTAGCTAAGAGTCCAGAGGTTCTGCTGACTTTGACTTTGGAGCAGAATGACCACGTCAAGGTGAAAGTGTAAGTATCAACGGTAATAAAATATTTCAATACTAAGATTTATACTGAGACCAAAAACTTTAGTTCTTCATGATTTTCCACATGTGCAGCAGAACAGTTTTAAGTGATGACTTCAGCGCCACATGGTTTCATTTTCATGTAGTAATGTGGAACAAATTCTCATTTTACCCTCAGGATAAAATTTTATCTGCTGATTTGGACAGAATCTGTGTTTTTATAAAGTGCTTCAAACAAATAAATAACGCATATTTGAAGAGTGAGATACCAGAGCAGCAGCTGAACATGTGCTGTCCAAGTGTCAGTTCTGCAGTGGACCATGTCTGCTGATTGTGCGGCTGTTACACGAGACTATTAGTCAGAAAAGTTGTTCCTATTGTTGTTCTCTGGCCATGTATGCATTTAAACTTACTAACCTCCACTTTCTCCTCAAGTGGTTCCACCTCAGCTGAGCTTTCAGGAAAAATTTAAATAGTTACAATTACAGACTTTGTCAGAGAGCATCTGTGCCAAAACTGCAGCACTGTCAACTTTTCCAGAGTTGTCTGACTTCTGAAAAACTCAGCTGTGTATTTGGATAGGAACAGAATCCCAGCTGGAAAGTGACTGGGTTTTAACAAAGGTTTATAATGACTAAAGCCTGAAGAAAGGCAGACATAGGACCATATTTGGATATTTGCTCTGTGATAGTTGTATAGTTTTATCCATCAAAGAAATAGGATTTCACTCTTATGCAAGGCATGGCTATACCAGAAATGATTTTACTGATTTATATTAAAAAAGGGTAAAATAACAATTTTCACTGATATTTGTGATGCTTATTAGGCTAAATGTAAATGCTTCGGGCCTGTTGACAGTATCTATTCACAACTGCTGAAGGAGCAATGCGGATAAAGAAAGGTCGATGTGTCAAGAATGTGCCATTTCCTCATATGTACCCAGAGCGCTCTTCACACTCTGCTGAAGCAGACTCTTTGGGGAGCTGAGAACAGGTCTTATAACCTCCAAACTGCAAAGAGTTTGGTCTTTAAACTTGAATACTTGACATATACACCACAGAAGCCTCTCAAGCACTATTCCACTGTTTATTTTTTCTACAGTTGTACCATCTTTCCTCAGTTGAGATCTGACCTTTGCTCATAAGCTCAGTTTCAAGTTGCATACCACTAAAAGCTGCAGAGACTCTGTGAAGGCTTTCATCCCTTTTCATCACACACATCAATTTTATAATTTAATAAATGTTTCTGCAAAAAAAGGTTTCTGCAAATCCACAAAGAAAACCAAATACAATGTTAACTACATTACCTTAACCAAGTTCAAACCATAACCAGCATAACGAATAGGTATAGATACTTTTTAAAAAGGGAAGACTATGAGGAAGTGGCTTAAAATGATTTTATCATACAATGTCAGCTGCAGGCTCCAGAAAAAACTCTTCCTGATGTAATAGTATTTCTTTTTCCCAAACCAGTTAAACTTCTATTTTTTTTTTTTTTTTTACCTCCAGAACCCTTTGCAGCATGTTTTAAATTACAGGAAACCTTTTCTTTTTTCCATGAGAGCTGCTTGATCACTAAATTACCAGCTGTTTTGTTAGCATGAAATTCTTTATTTGTAGCATGTAGCATAAATTAATTATACTAAAATTTTTGAGATGGGTAGGTTGATAACAAAATCCAACCACAGAAGAAGAACAGAGAGAGTTTAAGAAATTTAGGAATTTAGGAAAAAAAAGTCCAGCAGTTGCAAATAAATTAACAAACATTTTAAATTACTCTACAAATCCTAATATTTAATAATCCTAATATTTATGGAAGGTAAAGTGAATGAAGCTCACTGTAGGAGCCATTATTGAATATCTTTTATTGTTTTGCGTTTGTTGGGGTGTGCACACTTAATTGGTATTTGGGAAGTGGGTGTGTCACTAATTTCTCATGAAGTTATAAATGATGGGAGTCAAATGGGTGTCAGGGGTCAGAGGAGAATAGGAGTGGGGTGAGCTCGGGAACGATAATTTTTGTTGACCGCAAATACGCAAAGACGCAAGGACGCAAATACAAGAACGCAAGTAGATAAGATATAGGAAAGTATTGGTTGCAAGTTGTTTATTTATTAGAACTATAATATTGGATTACGAAAGTGAGGAAATAAACAATAGTGAGCGCTGACGGTATTGTGTGCGCGTCATCAATATCATCTCCCGTGTTTAGCCTGCTGCGGCTGATTAAGTTGCGTTGGACAATTAGCCACAACACTCACGTTTGTTTAATGCACCAAAATGAGCTGTAGAATTTAAGCACAATGCTTCTGAATCTCAGCTGTAGGTTTTTAATGCTAAATATTAAGTAAATCTAGTTCTTTAATGTAAAGCTTTCTGAGGTTAAAAAGTGAGTGGAGTGATAATGAGTGAAATTAGAAGATGCATTTTTAGTAAAGAAAACAAAATAAATAATAAAAAAAGAAACAAATGGCAGGGAGCTTCATACCGTAGAGATTATAAATATATGCACCATCTTAATCCATTAGTTTTTAGCATATTTCAGATGGAGGTAAGTTGTAACAACAGTTTTTTCCCCAACATTTTTACAGACTAACTATTTTTAAATGATGAAATATTTAGCCCGTAAACATCTTAAGAAAGGAAAACGAAAAGAGACGACCTTAAAAGGTTAAACTCATAACTAGTATGCACAATATAACATCCCTCAGAGTCTGCTCAACACCCCCAGGCATGTTCGGCAAACAAACTAAATGTCTCTGTAAAACAATTATACGACAGAACAGCCCTCTTGATTTATGAGACAGCTTTACGAAAAGAACGTTTATCCTGGTAAAGCAAATAGATGGAATGCCATGAGAAGCATGACAACGTAGCACACTCATGTTCGAGGCATGGATGTGGTTTCACAGCATATATTTCTCTTTCTTCCAAATATGAAAACATTACCACATTAATGACAGCCTGGGCTTGGGGATGGCACTTTCTCAAACCCCAGAATCTTGTAGTCCATGGTAACTATGGTAGAAAATGTCCATGTTTTTGTTTTTGGTAAAGGTACTTATTTCAGAGTAGCTACTCTTGCAGAGATGCTACAACATTTGACCCTAATTAGCTCTCATACATGATTGTTTGAACAGCTACTGGTAAAATTTAGGATACCCTTTAAAGGCATTAAAGGCAACAATGAGCTCCTTTCAACAAGGTAGATGTGTCCTGATCTGAACTTAACATGTATTTTCTCCTCTTGCCAAGGGATAGCAATAACTGATGCAATAATCATGATATTAATAGCAATGAAAATACAAGCGCTGCAGGAGCCCCTGCGGTGAAATGATTTCCAGAGTCTGCAGGACTTTAAAAGTTGGCTAAAGTAATATCACTGATGCTTATTTCCATATGAGTCACTCTTTGATGTGCAGTGATGGACTGTTTGAACATTTCCTCTTGTCTTCAGTAGCTGTAATATGTCAGATCATAACTGGTAGTACATGTACTGAATGTACATATACACATTTAAAAAGAAAGGATTCAAACAAATATCAAAATCATTCACAGCCAAGTCAATATGTGGAACAAAGCAGATGATCCATAAGGACCAGTTCACCATGACAACAAGCAAAAAATAAAAGTTAGTGTTAGAAAATGTTTGAATATAGGAAATAATCCTCAATGAGTGTGTTCTGACAAGAATTACTACACTGCTGATACCTGATAATACAGATAATTGATAAATATTTTAAAAATCTGTATAAACACAAGGAAAGCCATCCCATCATCCTCCGTTCTGCTATAGCCTAAACAGACTGCATCTACCTTTTAGCATCATGCACTGTGCCTTGTGTGCTCAGTCCAGGTTTTCTCCTGAGTATATTAAGCTGTAAGAAAACATCTTCTCTGGAAACTTCCTGCTGTTATGTGCACGTGTGAAGAGCTTGTTGAACTGTTGAAATAGTTGAGACTTTAGACAAGCTCTGATTTGCATGTGAGTCAAGACGCAAAGTAAAAACACAGTAACAGTTTACAGAGCAACTTGATTATCTGCTTTGTCTTTTGAGCTCAGTTATTAATATTATTGGTTTTAGATTACCTCACTGTTAGTTTCTTTTCAGCTCTCTCAGCTCATAATTGTAACTATCAGGACAGTGATGCATACAGTCAAAATACTACAAGTTAATAAAGAAAAAAAAAGAAAAAGCATAAATGTTGCATTTCCCAGAACAGCGTTTTATGTTATTCTAACTTGTTTCAGTCATACAGAAGTTTTTAGACTCAGGACTTTACTTTTAATTGAATTTATTTAAAAAGTTTAAGGTTCTGCGTTCATACCCAAGAGATCCTTAAGCTGAAGATCTGTCTTTCGGTAATTATTATACTTTGACCTCAGGAGCCTGGCCGTGGTCTGCTTTTTCCATAAAGTGGTATCGAGTGTCCTTCCTTTGGGGCACTGCTGAAATGGGAGTTGCTTCCTTGCCTGCTTCTTTCCCTGTGGTTTTCTTTTGGACTGTGCTGTTGTTTAAATTCCTGGCTGACCCACTGCATTTAATGAAGCTTTTTCAGAACTGGGATCCATTGAGGACACTGGTGGCTATTTAATGCCTGTATCAGTTCAACTTGTAAAATACTTTAAACGAGGAAGATGTGGATTAATGTATTACCATGCTTTTCTGTGAAGTGATGATTCCAGTTTGTGAGGTTCCAACAAACTGAGTTATATCACCAGATGATGTGAGAATTGTGGAGTGCTGAGTAGTGCAGGAAGAGTGTTATGTGTTAGGTTCTCATCTTGGCATCTAAAAAATACAAAAAATGTCGTTTTTTCATTTTCTGTTTTCAACATAAGGATTTATCTTTATTATTAAAGGCATTGTTAAAATGTTCATTCCACTGAGGCTATCCATCCATCCATTTTCTATTCCCTGAACGGGGTTGCAGGGGGGCTGGAGCCAATCCCAGCTGACATTGGGCGAGAGGCGGGGTACACCTCGGACAGGTCGTCAGTCCATCACAGGGCCCCTCGTTGAGGCTAACATATCTAATTGTATTTAGTTAAAGATTTACAACACAGCAGCAATTGTTTTATTATGTTATTATTGTGATGCCTGCACCTCTAAAGGCTGGCATTATAATCGGTTGGGTTTCTGGCAATGTTTGAATGGGTTGTTTGAAAGCAGCTAAAAGGCATGTCATGCTAGCCATTAAATCTTGGGGCAACTGGACTGGACACTGTTTTTAGGAGACAGAAATGTGTTAATTTCCAGACATCATGTAAAAAACAACAAATATCACAAGATATATCATGAAACCCTACAGGACTTTAATGGCTGATGGTAAAGGGGTCATCAATAATGAACAAAAGCAGCTTAAACAATTTTTTGTTTGTCAAGAAGCTGGAGTTTTTATCTCCAAAGTACATTTGAAATATAGCCCCCTTAAGCTCTTTATATCTTCCATTAGCTCTGAAGTTAGCACACAAGCCAACTTATACTCTCCATCACATCAAGTCATCTGAAATGTGTCAGTGACATTTACAAGACTGCTCTGACCCAGCACAGTCAACCCAGCGCAGACCCTGGGAAGTCAAGTGCTGATTCTTGAGAAACTCTGCATCATGTATAAAGAATGTCCACGCTGCTTTCTGAGGACATTGAACTTCTGTGATAGTCTGGGATGCAAAAATGTCTAATTCAATGTCTTTTTTCTAAATCTAATAGCCCTTATGAAGGTAAAGCTTATTTTCTCAGACATGCAATGAAAACATTATTGTACCAATGACTGAAGAGTAAGTTAACTTATATCTTAGCAAAAATCCCAGAAATTCAGACATAACACCTACTCTATGAGTACACTATGAAGTATTAATTTGCATTTCTTAGTTACAGCCAGGTCTAACAGCTGTCTTTCAACTAAGCATGAAAAGATGATGTAATGCTTAACACCAGGGAGTCTATTGGTATTGTTGGGACATTCTGTCAAGAGACCCAATATGATTGACTGATGCCTCTTTCATTAAATTAAAGCATTTTCTACTTCTATTTGCAAGCCATTGCCAAAGTGAAGTAACAAAGCAAGAACTAAATGTGAAAATCAAAGTCCCTTATTCATAGTGAATGAGAACGGAGGTGTATTTGAATATGAAGATGCTGCTCCAAGATGTGAAACAAAACAGTTAAGTCCACAGAAAAATTAAGTTTGAAAACTTTATAGGTTTCCCATTGAACATAAACTCTTGGACAACATAGGAAATCACAAAAAAACTCCAAAAATAGTATTTCATCCATGTTTACTTTGCTTTAGATCAACTGAAGTATTGATCAGCAAGGTTTTCAATCTGTCAAACTCTTTGTTTTTGCAGGTTATTAGTGGGCGCCCCATATGAAATGAGTGGACCTTACCAGACAGGGGATGTTTATAAATGTTCACTGAGCAAGCGAACCAACGGCAATGGCTGCTCAAAACTCAATTTAGGTATAGTATCACAAAAATAAACACTTTGAAACTACAGCACCATTTACAGATACAAGCAGTGTCAAGGCATCTGGGTTGTTGCATGTGTTTAGTGTATCAGTAAACGTCATGGCACATGCCAGACACAAGTGCGGGTGTCATTCCAGTCATTCCACATTTGTTATTATCTTTTTAAAACAGTTTATGTACATTTCCACATGTGTGTTTTACACCACATTTTACTGCACACTTCCTCACATGGGTAACACGTGTTGTGGTGGTTAGGTAGGTACTCACATGAAGTTTTAGTCAAGTAAACATTAGCTCTGAGGATGTGGACACTGCTTTGACCATCCAGACAACACTAACAAACCAAAAACCCAGATGCTGTAGCCTCTGCTTGTTCTTTAAACGTTTATGCATACAAGAAACTGTGTGAGATCCTATGAATGAAATACTTTCTCCCTCAAGGAAGGATATCTTTAACCAACGTATCGGAACGAAAGGACAAGATGAGGCTGGGAATGACGCTCGCAACAAACCCTAACGACAACAGCTTTGTGGTGAGTTATTATGGTTTAAAAATATCTGCTTCTGCAAAATGTTCTGAGGAAGAAATTAATATTTTATATGAATAAAGTTTCTTGAATTAATAAAAAAGACAGTCCCATAAGACTGCCCATGTATTGTATCTTACTCCCGCCCTGCATAGAGGAGTTTTCCAACAGCATGAAACTAAGTTTGATTTCATGGATGATCCAGCGTTAATGAAGAAATTCTCTCATGCTTCAGGCTTGTGGGCCAATATGGTCTTATGAGTGTGGCAGTTCTTACTACAGCACAGGAATATGCTCCAGAGTCAATGCAAGCTTCAAGTTCTCCAGAACAATTGCGCCTGCCTTTCAGAGTGAGCATTCATTTATCCTTTAACAAAGATTTATTTATGGTTTCATTTTTAATTTTTTGTCTTTTCTTTTGCCTCTGCATGTATACAAAACTTATCCAGGATGTGAAACTTACATGGACATTGTGATTGTTCTTGATGGTTCAAACTCCATCTACCCCTGGTATGAAGTGCAGGCTTTTCTCATCAACATTCTTCAGAAGTTCCATGTTGGACCAGGTCAAATACAAGTGTGTATTAACATCAACAACAAAAAGTAGTAATGGGGCGATAATGTGGGTTGTTTTGTTGTTGCTTTGTTAAACAGTGTTTTTTATCAGTAAGTTAATTTAAGAGGAAAAAGCTTTTGTTAATTGTTAAAGTTTTATTTTATTTATTGGGGGGTAGGTTGGAGTGGTGCAGTATGGTGAGAAGGTGGTTCATGAATTCAAGTTAAGTGACTACAAATCCGTTGAGGAGGTGGTGAAAAGGGCACGTAGCATCGACCAGCGGGGTGGAGAGGAGACCAACACAGCTCTTGGCATCAACGTAGCCCGGTACGACATCTCTGTGCATGCTGATGAGCAGCGTTGCTTCACTGAACTCCCTTTCTGTCATTTATGATACCGAACATAGCAGATGTGTTCTTACAGCTCACAGGCTTTCAAACAAGGAGGTCGGCGTGGTGCCAAGAAGGTAATGATAGTGATAACTGATGGAGAGTCACACGACAGCGCTGATCTCCAGCAAGCCATCGAGGACAGCGAGAAGGATGGCATCACCCGTTATGCCATTGCTGTGAGTCCACTCAACCTTTTTTCTACATGAAAAGGCACCTTATACCTAAACTTTTTACTTTGTTTTTTTAATGGCCGGTAAAATTTCTGTGCAGCTTTAAAAACCATAAACAATAATGAGGTGGCCTTATAGTGTTCTGTTAAAACAGGCCCCACAAGATTAGAAATGAAACCATAATACTTCAAGCCCTCTGAAAGCGCCAGAATTTGCTCTGTGGAGTTGCAGTTAAAGGTGCAAATGATCTCCCCCAGACCACATAGCTCGCTGGTGTGTGCCACTGCTGGTAGAGCTAATAGTTACAGTGGTTAAGCCAAGCTTCATAGCAAAAACTCTGAGGTCATTTGGTGGAAACGCATATGGAATTGGTTATAGCTCTGGTGTCATAGTAAGGAAGCATAATCCTCTGATTTTCTCTCAGAAAGCACCAGTTTCATGCTGTTCTTACACTACTGCTGATTACACTGGTTGTCATTTCTCAAATTCTTCAAGCACACAGTGACAGCTTGTTGCATTATATATTATCTCTGCAGGTGCTCGGCTACTACAACCGCAGAGGAATCAATCCTGAAGCCTTTCTCAATGAAATCAAGTACATTGCAAGTGACCCTGACGACAAACACTTCTTTAATGTGACTGACGAGTCAGCACTGAAGGATATTGTGGATGCACTTGGAGAACGCATATTCAGTTTGGAAGGTTGTGTGAAATATTAAATTCACTTCAGTCCTTAGAGATGTGCTGCCAGAAATCTACATAACTGTAAAAAGAGGTCCTCCCAGATATTTTTTTCTGTTTCTTTAAGTGTCAAACAAAATGAATAATTTAATACATACATTTTAAAACCAAATCTGGTCGTTTAGATTTGGTCTGAACACATCCTGCAGTGATTCTTCCTTCAAATGTGACTTTTCTACATTTCTTTAATTGTGCTTTTATTAAAGTGATAGCCCTCTGCAGTTTTAGTGGCATTGCACCTTTAACTGGTTGTTAGGTATTCAGTCTTTACCGCCAGATCATTTTAATCATAGAAAACGACTGTGCTCAAAAAAAGTTTCCCCACTGCTGCAGTTCTTCACAGCTCTAAATGTCAGACTTGTTTACTCAGGAACCAGTAAGAACGGGACAGCGTTTGGCCTCCAGATGTCTCAGGCAGGATTTTCCATCCACAATGTGGAGGTGAGTCTGACTTCTGCTAACTGGTTGTTTTGCACCATCTGTCATTGTGTAAAACAACACACATTGTCTCAATCTCTGGTGCATCATAGACTTTGCCATTTTTCACTCTCATCCCCCCCTGTGGTGCCTGCTGTGTGGCCCCAAAGGTTTAGGTCACCCTGATTTAGGAGCCACTGACAGACAGACAAGCCTTTTTTCCACTTCAACCATACAGTGATGGGAAATAAGACACCATTTGTTCCCTTGGGAAACGTATTAGTGAAGGGTTTTGATGGGATGGAGACAGAATGAAATGTTTTCCTTTTGCTTCCAAGAACTTTTCTGCTTGCATCTGAGAGCAGACAGTTGCAGGTGTTGCTGGTTAACAGTGCAACACAGCTGGTGAAAGAAGATAAGATTCCTCTACTCTACTCTACTGGTCCTACCAGATAACCACTTTTCATTCCTTACCGCTTGGCCTTGTCGATGAAGCTGCTTTTATTTTCCAGGTTCCTTTCACAGCAGAGTTTGCCAAGGGAGAAATGAATACATTAAAAAAAATCTGTGGCAGAATTTGCAGCTGGGTGGCAAGAAAAGCTGGGAATTGTGTCCACAAGTCCAGATTCCAACAACATCAACTTGAGTGTTGAGAGTAGGATAATGTTTGGGAAAGAATGTTGTTTTTTTAAAGGAATGCAGCCCCAAGGGCCCAGATGAGCGTGATTAGTGCCAACTCCAAAAAAGGCTCATGTCATATACTTTTCATGCATTTGTATGCATAATAAAGGCTTTTGGTTTGGATCCACGACCCCGTTCAGGGAGAAACAGTAGAAGATGAATGGATGGAGGGCTTGGGTAAAAATTGATCCACATGTTCATCACCATTCAGCATATACATTACTTCTGTGTTGTAAAGCATAAAGTCATATTCCTTACTTAATGATGCAAACATACATAAAGAGTCAGCATTCTCAAACACAGTGAAGCATATGTTCATTCATGTAACTGCTGCAGAAATAGGTCGCTGGTTTGTGAACTGTTTTGAGGTTTCATCCATTTGCCATGGAGACCATTTTGGCCAAAACAGAAAACCACACTGGCATAATGTTGCTGTTAAACAGTGACGTACTGTAAACGTGGTGGGCAGACAATTCCATCTTTCAGGAGGGAATCACAAATCTTCTAGTGCATGCTAATGCCGTGGAAAGTGTGTTGTCTGCAAAACTGCGAACTGAAAGGAGAAAGCTGAACTCATTAAGTAGAAAATCTCTGCAATCACAACCAGAGAAACATACGGTAGTCTAAATAACTGTGGAATTTTAAAAAAGAAAGATGTTTATAGCTAAATATACTGACTGATTTGTTTATGCTCTTGAAAATCAAGTTAAAAAATACAATTGTAACGACTTTATTGTGCTTTGATAGCAGGCTATGAAGCAACCTGCTAATATACTTTCTGTGTTGTAGCTTATTGTTGTGTGGAGAAGCAGTAACAGTATATATGATGTTGGGATTAGTGAAAGGCTTCAGTGACAGGATTTAGTGGAAACTTGTGGCTATTACATGAGTTTATCAGTAAATATGGGCAATTATATAAGTCCCCAAAGAATAAAAAACAAAATTAGCCTTTAGAACTTGGACTGTACAGTGTGTGCTATGTCTTAAGATGAACTTTAGGAAGTTGATATAACCAGCAGATTCTCGTGTCCAGGGCCCAATCCCTTTTGTTCACAGGACACTTTCCAATGCACTGGAAACAAATCTACAGCTGTATATCACTAGTTATCCCCCTGCAGCTATATAGAATTGATAATAAAAGTAAATGAAATTTTAGAAGCGCTGCTTACCTAAAGCAAGCAACATAAACTTCACAAGGTATCCGGAAAGTGCTGGAAGGGACAGGAAGGGGCTAGGCCATCAACAACTGCCTGGTACAGATGCTCAACCAGCCTTGAAACAGCTGATTTGCACTTTACTATTTTATATTCATTATTCTGATTTATGGTTTATATGGGCAGCATGGTGGTGCAGTGGTTAGCATTGTGGCCTCACACTACGAATGTTGCTGGTTTGAGTCCAGGCTGGGAGGGTTGTCCAGTGGCCTTTCTGTTCTCCCCATGTATGCATGGATTCTCTATGGGTACTCTGGCTTCCTCTCACCCACAACACATGCATGTTAGAAAAGTGTCTGCCAAATGACTGTATAGTATGTTATAACTTCCTTAGCTCTTCTGCTGCATTGTTTTGTTATACAGAAAAGGTATGCGTCTATTTTAGGGTACTGAATAGAAAATTAAACATTTTATCAGGGGAAAAACCATATTTGGTCAGTTCACTGGACCTACAGAATGTCCATTGTGTTCACCCCACAATCTTTAAAAATCAGTCTGCACCTCTGATACTTCACTAAGACTGATGTTAAACATTAAGATAAGATACTTTTAGGACTTACTACGTAGTACTTCAGAACCTTTGTTATTTCAGAACAAAGTAATGAAGCTATAAAGTCTTATAACATCTACCAATATTAAGATAATCTTCTGTTGAAATTTTCAATGTTCAGGTATTTTGGTGACGGCTTGATAAAGGGTCGAAATGCATCTTTTTGCTCTGCAGCCTGTGACTGTGTTTCTTCCATCTCAGGAAAAGTATGCTAAAAAAAAATGGTGTATGAGTTATTCCTATGTTTAACAGTTTCTCATGAGCTGTTATAATGTGAATACTTGCAAGAGTTACAACTACAGACGATACTGTGCTCTATATGAAGATACTAATACTGTAAAATAGAAACTGATTGGTTTAACAAACCTTCCTTTCTTTCTGGTTTAGTAAAAAACAAAAGAAATAAATGGACTATACTTATGTTGGGCTTTTCTATTCTTTTCTATTCAATTTGTTCACTCAAAGCAATTTTACACTGTGTGCCACGTTCATCCATTCATGCACACACTCATACTACCCAGGAGTTATCCATGAAGTGTATTCTTTATAATTGCACATTCACACTCCGATGAGCACACAGGAGGTAATTTGAGCTTCAGTATCTTCCCAAAGGATATCTTATTACATAGTCTTGGAAAGCCAGGAATAACTCATCGTCTTTGACAGACAATCACTCTCAGTTATTAGAAGTACAGCTATTCTGTACTTCTAAAAACTAAACTTTAACTGAGAAAAATTCACATCTGGTCAAAATGTTTAGATGAAATTCATCCATAACATGGTGTTACTGTTGCAACATCTGGATAAATGTGTTTTTTAAGTGAGTGCAAATAATATAGTGAGTTTGTGTAGGATTTTTTTGTTACTTGTATGATGACGTATACAGTAATTACCATACAGTATGATTATTGTACTGGCAGTATAACCCAGATTACTCTCTCTTAGTCTGCATGATATGCAATTAATAAATAAGCATTGTTCTGGATCTTACCAACAGGATGGGATACTGGTTGGTGCTGTTGGTGCTTATGACTGGAATGGAGCAGTGCTGAAGGAAACACGGCAGGGGAAGGTGGTCCCACCTAAAGCATCCTATGCACAGGAATTTCCTGAAGAACTCAAAAATCATGGTGCCTACTTGGGTAAGCAACATTATTTTAAAATAACTTCAAATGTCTGAAACATCAGGGTTGAGTAGCAATAAATTTGATGAACTACAAGGAAAATGTAACGTTATCTTAAGCCAGAGGACAACTTGTGCCCTTATTTCACACAGTCATCAGCAGTTAGTGTCTGTTTACATCCTCTTCTTTTAGTGGATACATGTATGGTTCCCTCAATAAAGGCCCGTGGTTTAGCACCAGTTGTTCCCGCTGTGATAATTATCTTTAAAGTAGCCATTCCTTGTGTGCTTCCCATCATATCCACCCTCTTCTTATTTCATCACCACAGGCCTCTGCTTTTCCCATCAGTGGTTTGTGTCTGAGCTTATTCACCAGGCTTCCAGTGGAGGCCAGTTTAGGATAAAAAGTGATGAAGGTGAATGAATAATTTTGAGCAAGCAGAGAGAAAGTCAAAAGCTGAGGGAAAAAAGAGGTATCAAAATGAGAGATGAAGATGGAAAAAATGCAAGTGGGATATTCAGTGGAGAAAGAATAAATAAAAATAGAAAAAGAAACCTGAGAAACCAGATCACCAAGCTTTTACGTTGCTGAATTCGGCCCAGAGTTTTCAGTTCTCAAACCGCATTGTTTTACAATTTTTCCTTGAGTCACAGAGATTGCTGCAATGAAATTCAACCCGAAGAGCTGGGCCATTCGTCTTTTAACAAACAAAAAAAGTGGAACAAAGTGGTCGTGCTCGCAAGTTGCATTTTATTTATACTGCAACAGTCAATCAGCTTAATTTACACAGAATTTCTAATGCTGGCATTATAAGCAAAAGCCAACAGGGGTTCAGATCTTTATACAGATATATTTTAGAGGGTTGGCATCTGTGAATAACTCAGAAATATCATGTGTGTATGTATGTTTAAATTTCTAGGTTACACTGTAACGTCTGTGGTATCCGCCAGGAACGGCCGCCTACTCGTAGCAGGAGCTCCGCGTTTTAACCACACCGGCAAAGTAATCATCTTCACTCTCAACAACTCAGGGAACCTTACCATCCTGCACTCACTCAAAGGCCACCAGGTACAGGTGTATCTATCAAAGATTTCTACATTGCTGCAGCTTTGTCTGTTTTGGAAGTAGGACACATCACAAATGGCAATAAGTAAAAATAGTTGTTCAGCACTAAATCTGCTGATGGAAAAAAGTTTAGTTAGTTATAAATCTTTTAAGGGTCCCTTATGTACAACCCAGCTTTAGAAATAATTTGGATGTCATGTAAAATGCTGATATGAAGAGTCTGTAAATGTGGGAAGTGATGATACCAGCTGTATTTACTGTTTGTGTTTGTCTTGCCACAGAACAGTTTTCTACTTTACCTCAGACCAGTTTAAGTGAGCTTTCATTCAGAGAAAATGGTGTGACTTCTGAATTTCATTCACAAATGGCTTTTAAGTTTGCCTGCTAGAGCTTTCATCAGCTTTTGTAAACAGTAAAGGGAACTGTGTTTCCAAACAACCGTTTCTAGAAGTGTTTCAGAGTAGTAATTTCTACAAATACAATTGTGCCTAATTTTTAATGCAGTACAACTATCTAATAATATTTCCTGCTGTGCCTCTTGATCACAAAGATGTCCTCAGATTATTTGAATAATTTATTACTATGTACAGCAGGTGATGGCATATTCAGTCTTCACATTGAAGACCATCACTCATCCATTGCTCTTAAATTTGTCGCTAAGGTTTTTACAAACTGCCTTACCTCTGCGAGACTTTGTCCCACTAATGGGCCTCATTTAATTCTAGTTATGCTACTAAACTGTCGCCAATATATAAATATAAAATGTTTCTTGACCTTTATTCATTTTAGTAATTGTAACTTATATTTTTTGTTGTTCTTTCATAATATTAAGTTTGGTTTATGAGATGAAAACAATAAGTGCATCTCTTCCTATATTTGCACATCATCCAAACTCGTAACTGAGGTCGTGATTGTATTTATTTACAAGGGCCATGCTGCTTGTTCAACCACTTGGAAGCACTAAAGTCTTAAATCCGAAATGAAGTTTCAGCTGAATATTAAAGGCTAATCTTGTGACATTCTCTGAGGGAAACAGAAACTTCCTATAAGCAACTGAAGAAGCAACTTCATGGATCCAGCAACAGGCGTGTTAATTTCCATCATCTAGCTGGTTTTCTTTGAAACAGACTTTAATGGTAAAAAAAAAAAATCTCACCTGATGCATAAAAACCAGGATTTAAAATGGCAGTGCAGGATACAAATTTGGCAGGATTTGGGAATTGATATACTCTGTTTCAGACATTTTGGGACAAAGTATATCCTGTAAAAAGACTTGTTAAATCACTGAAATAATTCTGAGTAATGAACTAATAAAATTAGAAGTAATTGCTGGCAAAAAAGTATTTTGCATCATGAAGAAGTCAATCGTAGAAGGATTTTCCCTTTGAAACTGAAGCTCAATAAAGTCAGTGCCTCAGTCCAAATGACAAAAACATATTAAACCACATGATGGTGCAGGTTGACATCAGAACCAAAGCACTGCATATGAAGCGTTGTAATCTCTGTTACTGTTTACACTCTTGGATGAGTTTGCTCCATGAATCATTATTGCAGACCCCTCGTTATTAACAGGTCATTTCTTAGAAGTCAGTACCACTGTCCGAAACACAGCAAGTTTAAGTATAGCCATCATTTAACCGGGATGTGGCTGTTAATGACAGGCATATTCATACCGGGCAAGTCTTCAGAGACTCTGAGCCTGAAGTGATCTTGCAGCAGCTTACATTGTACCCTTTCAGCAACAAGTCATCCAGAACAGCAGATGTTTTCCTCCAGTAAACCTTCTTGGTCTCACAGCTCTCGGCAGTGCTTTCTATTCTACTCATACGTTTCTAATCTAAAGTGCCAATAGATGATGTGCCTTCCAGACCAGTGACTGATCTGGATTCTCTCAGGATGTACCACTTGCTGTGTGACTCAGTGCTGAATGTCAATTGCTTCTAGTATTTTGACTATAAAAGCCACTTGAATGTATCAGTAAATTATTCCACTAGATAAAATATGGTTCCCAAAGGTGAATTCAGAGCATTATAAGCATAAGATGGCATTTGAATAGAAATTGTTTAAGTGGAATTCAACCGTGTAATCCTTTTTAATTAACGTGAGCATGTATTTCATGTTGTTTATTGCAGATTGGCTCCTACTATGGCAGTGAGATTGCACCTGTGGATATTGATGGGGATGGTATAACGGATAATCTTTTGGTGGCAGCACCGATGTTCTTCAGTGCAGGATTGGAGAAAGGAAAGGTCTACATCTACCGAGTAACAGAGCTGGTAGGCGGAAATTCTACAACACACACATGCTGTTCAACAGGTTTGTAGCAAGTAACCAACCATCGGACACAGAATTGGGTCAACACCTGTTCAAACTCAAGAATCTTCCAGTAATGTCAAACACACCTCTGCAGAAAGGTCCAGTAACACATACAGAGCCAGACTCACACAGTTAACACACTGACAAGCTGCAGGCAGACATTTGACACATGACCCTGTACAAATCTAGCGTGTAGATCAAGAGGACTTTGCAATGCCAGTGCACAGTTTATTAGACGTGTAGAATGAAGTCAAAAGGAAAGTATTCTGCCCCTTTTTAAACCCATTTCCAGCAACCCGTTTGGAGGCGAGAACTACTTTAATCAAAGGAAACTTCCCCGACTTCCAGGTCTGTCTCGTTGGAATAATGAACGTCCTCAGCTGTTTCAAATCCACTGTGCAGGCGTGGATGAGGTATTTAAGTATGTGTTGTGGCCCAAACCACATCACAGGTGGCAGCAGTCTTAGCTCAAAAACAAAACAACAACAAATCATTCCTTAACAAAGTGGGTCATCAGACAAAAATGCTGCATGCTTGGGGCAATTAATAATCACACTGAGGTTGATTCAGGTGTTCCTGGAGATGCTGTACTCCCAGTTAACTTCTGGAAAAAGACTTAAATGCTTTGCTGTGGTCACACTGAATATTTTACATTCTCTCCAGGATTGTGTAGATTTAAGATGAATGTAAAAATGGTGCTACCATCTTTTAGCTAACCTTCATTTCAGAGCAGGTTTTTATTTATTTTTCCTCACAAAACTAGATACATAATTGACATCTGCTTACTATTAATGTCCAAAATCCTTAGAATTTTATGCATTCTTCACATTAAAGTTACTCAAAAACATGTGTTTGTTAATAGTTTGTATGCGAATGGGATAGTTCACACCAACAAACTTGAAATTCTTGCTAATTCCCTCAAGCTCCTGTTGTTTTTTTGGTTTTTTTTCACCATTTAAAACTCAACAAAGCTCATCAGATCACAGATGTCACTTAAAACAAGATCACACTTTCACCTCAATCAGAAGGTACATATGCCTGTTTGCCTAAAAGATGGCTGATAACCATACACCTGTTAACATCTGCTGGAGCATAATCATAATCATTGCATCCATTTTATTTTCCTGTAAATCAGCTTGATTGAAGGTAAAACCTCTTAGAACCAAAATAGTCATTGTTTAATTAGTTTGCACAGTATAATATGATGCTACATGAGAAGCAGTCTGTTGAGAGGTTATTTTAATCTTGAACAGTCATCTGTTTTTATTGTTTGTTTTTATAGTTTCTTCAAATATTCCATGATAATGTGTTGGCTAGTAATCTGTTCAGATTGTACCCTGCTGGATAGCAGCTGGGATGGAATCATAGCAATGACCATATATTATATTTCAGAACTTCTACACAAGCAAATCAGATGTTTGCATAACTTTAAATCAACTTCATACAATCGCATTGTACCAGATGAACATAGAGCGACCTAATGAACTGTAGGACATTTCAAAGTTAAGCAAATCAAGATTTATTGGGTAAAAAAA
>JBAMHV010000001.1:6503024-6513673 GCA_037177535.1 Pseudomugil gertrudae | reverse complement strand
CGCTTGCGGTTATGTGAAGTCGCCATGACACACGCTAAATCCTCATTTAAATAGGCGTGTCTCCGACACTTTGCACCTGCAGTCCTTTGCGTCAGCAATCTTGATAAATCGCGTACTAACCACGATCCCGCCCCACACGCTAAATTCTAGATCCCACACGCAAATTAGTACACGCAAATTTAGATCTTATTAAATTTGGCCCTTAGTCCATTTCAGGTTGCTGGAATGCTGGGCCCAGCTAATGATCAGGGGAGAGGCAGGATAGACCTGGGACAGGTCGCCTGTTAAATGGAATGCAGTCAAAACCAATTTAGAAAGAAAATAGATAAAAACTATTAAACCGAGTTTAGATAACAGGAAAGAAAAAATATATTCTAAAGCTTTTCCTGTCCTAAATCTGGCAGCCGATCAGAAGTTAAACTGTCGTTACTGTTTATCACATACAGAAGGTTCAGTTTTAACTCACCCCTGGGCCACTGTGAGCCATTCATGACCCATTATTACCTCCTCACGAACCATATGTTTCAAATCCAAACAGTTGGAATATTTTTCCGCCCTCTTTCACTATCTGTCTCCTTTGTCACAAGCACACATCAGGTAGCAGAGAAGTTAAAGCCATCTTCCTAACTCAACTCCCTTTTGGATTTATTTAACTGCAACAATAAGTGATCTCATGTTTCATCTGGCAGCCTTGAGTTTTATTACTGTAGGATTTTTGATGCCAAGTGGAGCAGTGATATGCGTGACTACGGATGGACTCTGTTTGGTTCCAGAAGGTTAGTTGCTTTCAAAGACACAGATATCTTCTATCTGACCTAACATTCACTAAGAATAGAACTTCAAATAAATATACTAAGCTTTAAGACATTTCTTAGGCCTTTCACTACTCAGAGGTAACATTTCTGTTTTTTTGGTGCCAGATGTTTGAGTTCAACCGGAAGTTTGGGAATTAGGAGGAAAATACAAAAGGTTGATCCAAACCTATCTTCTGTTTGATATAACTTCTTTTTGCCACGTTTCCTGTATGAATTAAAGTGTTATTCATCATCTCAAGATGATTTTAAGATTATTGTAACAACAAACTAAACTGGATTTGGAGCAGAGAGGACAACAACATGGGCTTGTTAGCAAAGTTGAAATTTGTATAGATTATAGAAAGATGGGTGTTTTCCTTAGAGAACTTAAGTCATGCCAGAAGGCTTGTCATTAAAAAGAACATAACATTGACTAACAAACAGGAAATATGCTGCTTTAAATCAAATCTTTTTGCTGTATGCTGTGGTAAAACCATTGCATGTGCCCTACATTTTTGTGTGTATTGATACTATATTGTAAAGTGTTTCTTTATGTTGGCCGTGCATGTGCACATTGCATGCTTTAAGCATTTACATGATCAGGGACTTTGCATAATGTGAACCCCACAGAGTGATGTGCCAAAATGAACCTGATAGTAACTGGAGTTGTTAGTTTAATTATAAATGTTTGCTCTGGAACATTTGGGTGTTGGCAGAAGGATATTCCGTTTTTGTAGCAGGCATCATTTTCCATCTGCTACAAGCACAGCTTTCTACAACAAAATAAACAACGTTGTATGCACTTGTTGTATTGAAGTACATAATAATGATTAGCTTATCTTGATGATGCATGATAGGTGGCTAAGCATCTTAGACAATAAACTTTAAGTTGATTTCTTGGGAAAAAGGAAAAATAAGTGTATGGACCTGAGCAATTTCACCCAGAGTAACCCTAAAAGTAATTAAACTAGTGTATAATGCAGACGTATGAAGTCCATTACCACAACGTAGCTACTGTTATGCTAACTGCCAAAGTAAATGTACTAGTTATGATGGATAGATAAGTGAAGGTAATTTATCTTTATGTATTTGGGCTGCAAATGCACTGTGGTCAGAGACCCCAAAATCCCTGCCAAAGATAAAAGCCTGTACTATAAAGAACATGAAGAATAAAATTAAACAATGAGTTTACTGATTCAGATTTAACAGTGATAGAATGTTGAAAAGCATTTCTTAAGTCAGGAGTTCCTGACTATTTGGATCCTGACTGCTTAACATGATATACACACCATGATAAGAAGTCAAGCAAGAGGAGGTCATGCTGTTCTGCAATGTTCTGCTGGAAAACATTGAGTCTTGACTTTCATGCAGATCACTCACACACAGCTTGTATTAGCTACAGTGTTCTCTGATCACAGTGGAATCTTTAATGGAGAAAAGACAACCTGCCACACTGCAAAGAAGAATTCATAAAATTTTGTGGGACATGAAAGAAAGTCCAAGGTGTTGAGCTGCCTTCTAAACTCCCATGATCCCAATCTAATCCAACATCTGAGGAATGTGCTGCGTAAAAATGTCCAGTCCATGGAAGCTCCATATGACTTAAAAGATCTGCTTCTGACGTCATGGTGCCTCTTTGATGTTGTTGCCCAACCCATGGCCATGAGGATGCATGGGTTATGTCTGGACCCTAATAGACATGCATGTTAGGTTATTGATCACTCTGAGGAGTGTTTGAGCATAAATGGTTGTGTATATCTTTGTGTTGGCCCTATGATGGATTGGCAGCCTATGCAGATGTACCCTGCCTCTCACCTGCTAATTGCTTGGATGGGTTCCAGCTTCCCCGTGACCCTGGATTAAGCTGCATATAGAAAATGAATGATTCTATAAATCCCATTTTAAAAACAAGATAACTTTCTGCATCACTTACAGCAAGTATCAAATATCTGTATCTTTTCCTTCATCCTGCAGAATCGTTTTGTCCCTGAAGGAGTGTTGGAAATCCATAACGGTGGTCAGAACGCTCGCTTTGGTTCATCCCTTGCTCCTGTCCCAGATCTGAATGGTGATGGGTTTAATGACTTGGTGGTAGGGGCACCTTTGGAAGATGACCACAAAGGAGCTATCTATGTTTTCTTTAGCCAGCACAACAGAATACTGCGAAAATATAAACAGGTAAGTAAGGTGCATGCAAACAAGATAATAACTAATGCAGTGATATTTGTAAGTTTCTTTTACTTTCTGACAACATTTTTCAGATTTTCATAGTTGTTTAAAATAATTAGCTTGATAAGATGAGCAAACCAAGACAAGGAAGCAGACAAACCAAAGCATATGATTAATATTATTATATAAAGAATATTGTAGGACAATGTGTATATATAGCATGTTTTTCTACATATGGGTTAAACTAGCAGACATATATTAATATCCTGCTGTGAGCAGTTGGTGGGAACAGGTTGTGTTCCCCCAGAATAAATTTATTCCAGTTGCAAATGAAAAATTTCTGTCACATATACACACCAGTGGCGCAAGTCTTGGCTTCACTGTAGAATAATATTTTAAGACATAAAGCGTAAAATTGGGTGACAATGTTGGCATTTGAGAATGTTCATTTTATTCACTGAGTGACAGATGTGCTAGGATGGTCATGGAGGACCAGAATTAAAAGAGTTTTAAACAGGAACTACTTTTTGTGCTAACCGTTTATAAATTTGTGGCATTAGAGATGGAAAAAAAATATGAAGGATGGACTAAAAGTAACTTCACACAGCATGGTTATCTAATGAAGTCAATGGTATTCTTCCGTATTAGTGGTAGTATCAGTATAATTCACTGTAAAATAAACTAACGATTAAAAAATGTAATAGGTAACCCCAGAAATTCAGCTTCTCACATGTTTTACACTTACAGTAATTACGATGGCTCTTTTATCTATTTCATGCAAAGCAGTGCAAACTGAAGTTGTAATGATTGTATGCCTATAACGTTATCTTTTCTGTCTGTTTCCAGAGGATTGCAGCAGCAGATTTGGCTCCAGGTCTGCAGTACTTTGGCCGCAGCATTCATGGCATGATGGACATGAATGAAGATGGTTTAGTAGACCTGGCAGTAGGTTCCCTCGGTGCTGCTGTTTTACTTTGGTTTGTACTTCACCCTGCAAATAATGCTCCTACTATAATTATTGCTCAAGGTTGAATTCTAACAAATAATTTCTAACTATATTAAATATTGCTCCATAATAATTCCATAATTAGCTCATTGTTACATTTTAAAGTATACGATGTTGGTAAGCTTATGTGCTTGTATGTGAATTGCACTTTAGGAATAATTCTTCATTTTCACTGTTCATGGGTTGGCTTCTTTGTCACACTTTTGTGCCCCTTACAGGTCACAGAGTGTTGTTCGGATATATGCCAGTGTCAGCTTTGAGCCCAGCAAGATCAACATTTTTGTGAAAGACTGTCAAAGAGGTGGAAAAGATGTGACCTGCATGTCAGCTATTGTATGTTTCAACATCACTGCCATGACAGCCATTCCTCCTGCAGAGGACATTGGTAAGCCAACAAAAATACTCTGCTGCGGGTGAAGCATCACAGTGCAGCTTCTTAGTGTTCACTCTTGTCTTTGTCCAGTATTATCATCTGGCCTTACCTTGTTTTTTATGTTAGGGAACAGACGTATTTGATAAATTTTACAGCCTTTGGCTTTAATAACAGGCCTGGACAAAAGAAAGTAAAGGTTTGTGTGAAAAGGCTCTGTCTGGTTACAGAAGTACAGTAGGCAGGTTTCAGTGTATAGCCGGCTAAACGCGTAGTTTAAATGGTGAAACGTGGTGAGATTTGATCTCAAATGAATGTTGCTGCTTTGAAACTTGTGTTGGTGTTTTTAAATACATATTTTTGTTAATTATAGGTAATTAAAAGACTAATCTATGGATGCAAAAGGGATACAAAGTGACCCACATAGGTGTAATGTTTCCCTGATCACAGTTTTTTTTTAAGTTATCGTGACAAAGTCCAATTTCACACTGTGTTAGGGGAGTGAGTTACAAGTTAACCTTTTCACCTTTCGACATCTTTATCGAATCTATCAGATGTGCCAAAAACAGAGTAGAGGAAGAATCGAGGGAGTTATCTTGTCTTCCATGCTTGGATGCTGTGGGACACATTTATTTGATTTTCCTCTTGTTGTCGTGTCTGGTTAGTAATGCATGGCAGATGTGCTGGGTGTTTGTGAGATCCTTGTGGCGAGTTGCATAAAATGTTTCTTTTTCTTTCTGTCACATTAGAATTCTGCCTTATTCATGTACATATCTGTTTACCACATTTTAAACCATTGTTTTAATTCATTGTTTATTGTCTTTAGAAGAATTTTGAGCATCTTACTGATGAAAAAGGTCAGCTGTGTAGAACGTAATGCATTCTAGCTGATGCTGGTAGTTGTGCTAAGAATAGAAGAAAAGCTACCAGTCTATATCTCAAAATCTCTGCACCGAGCATTAAGAATTCTCCAGCTTTTTGATTCTCTGACTGACCCCAAATACAACACATGCATCATTTCAGGCATAGTACATTTATCCTCTCTGCCATGACAACACAAAATAATAAATAGAAAATGTCCATAACAATGTGGTTTGGAAATGATGCACACTGAAGCTAGTTGGCTTGCTCTCTTGTATGTCTTGGTCATGCATTTATAATATGTTCAGAGTCAAGCTCAGATCCTGTTTCTCTGGTACAGTGATGTCATGTATCGTGCTTCTGCTGCCATTTTCTAATAAATCTTTGTTCATCTCATTAGGAACAGAAATGCATCAGTTCTGGAGAGTCTTCAAGGTAAAAGAAAAAAAATTAGAGTTTCAAAAGAAGGTTTAAGTTGTTATTTCTGTTTGTGGTCCACCAGGCATCAGGTATAACGTCTCTATTGTTGAGAGACGTTTCAGTCCTCGAGCCATACTGGATGACCTGAATATGCTGCAGCCTCAAAACCTGACGCTTCTTCCTGGACAAGAGACCTGCCAACACATTTACTTTCATGTCATGGTGAGGCTCTCATTTAGCAATGCAAAAATCATTCAAAAGCAAGCAGCAACACACAAATAACTCAAAATTTAATAACAAACTTTAGCTTAATTAATTTTCTTATAAAACACACTTGTTTACTTTTTGATCAGTTGTTCATAAATAATTATCAGATATTTTTCTCTGTATTTTGCTGCATCCTAATTATTCACTCATTGCTTTTGTTGTCACCTCTGAATTGCACATAAAGATGTAAACTGAAAATAGATGGAATGATTAAACCTGGAAAAGCTTCTACTAATGAACATAAAGTGCATAGTGCACTGATATTTTGGTGTTATTGTTTCATCCCCATTAGGGTGAATGGAAAAAGTAGTCATTTTTCTCTTCTGAGTTTTATTTACATGTGGGAAAACTACTTCTACTGAGTTTAAACTATTAGCAGTGTAATTCTTACTACCTCCCTCTGGTGGCACTGCACAGCCACAAGCTGGAAACATGTTTTACTCTGCTTTAGTTTGTTTTTTTTTAAATTTCCCTTCATATTTTCCTCTCTAGTCAACAGAAACCAGAGTCTTGCTAAAACAGCTTGAGAATGTTTTAATGGTTGACTTAATATTGCACTCATCACCATAATGAGAGAATGCTCTTAGATGGTTTATTTGTCGGTGCCATAAGTCACAGCTTTTGTACAACCGAATGCACCAGATTAATGATGTTGTTCATTCAGAAATCCAGTGTTTATGTTGAGCTGTGAGCATTGCTGGATTCACATGTGCCTGTCAGCAACAGATGCTGGTCACCTGTACAGGAATGAATCTTTTGATTTGATTTATACAAGTTAGAAGTCTGAGCGATGATGTGTCGTGTGCAATAGCAAAAGATTTCAACTGAAGGATAAATCATTAGATAGATAAGTGATTGTGAGGATAAGATGCCATGTAAGAGTGAAATCACTGATTAAACTTTGAACATGATTTATCAGGAGACCACTGACTATGCAAGGCCCATAGTGTTTGCTGTGCAAGTGGGGCTACAAAATCCAGACCATGCACCAGTTCTGGATGAAAGCTGGCCTACTGTTGTGAAGACAGAGGTGAGGAAAACTATAACAGCTCTAAGTTGTTTAAACACTTTCACAAATAATCATCAGATTCTGTTAAAAAGCACAAAAAAGATTATTTAATTAACAGAAATCTTTTTTTCCTGTTTTTAACATTTTTTTTTTCAGCTTCCCTTCTGGAACGGCTGTGACGAAGATGACCGTTGCATCCCTGACCTCTCTCTGCAGAGCGCAACTGACCTGATGACTCGAAAGTAGGTACTCGCATGCCCATCACAATACCTACACACACACATCTATACACACCCACACAAGGAGAGGCAGACATGTTTACCCATACAACAAAACTTTCTTACTCCCAGTCAGTTCTGTACACGTCCTGTACAATCTCGTGGTGTTTTCTGTCGCCATCATCATCATCAAAGTGAAAGAGGGTCAGTGGGACCTCTGCGGGTGCTTGAGGCAAACACAAGGAGGATGTTGGTGGATGTCAAACTGGAGAACAAAGGAGAGAATGCTTACAATGCTCTCCTGAACATCACTTACACACCAAACCTACGTTTCTCCAGCCTCATAGTCAAGGTTTGATCTTCATTTTTAATAATTTAAGTGGGTTTGAGAATAATGTTCTATAAATTGCATTAAATTTAGCAATACTTTTGTAGAGTTGCAGATTCAACCTTGAGCTAAGATACACTTTCACGGTCTACATGTGTGTGACCAAAGTTTGCATATAAGTTAATTGTTATATTTTCTATTCAGGAATACTCAGACATCAAAATAGAGTGTTACATAGAGGACAAGCTGAGGAATGAGAAGATTTGCAATGTCAGTGCACCATTCATGAGAGCAAAAGCACAGGTGAGAAAAACACTCGGGCTTGTTGTGTGACTTTGAACACCTTGAAACAAACTCAAAACAAGTCTTCATCTTCCAGGTTTCTCACATCCTGCTCTACAATTTCTCATTTGTTGTTCCAAGTATTTGGATGCTTTTAAATAGGAGGCGTGTATCGTAGGTGGGAGTTGATATTTCTGTATGTGTCTGACAAGAGAAAAAACTTGAATGTCTGAGAAAATGTCATTTATATTGCAGTTTTCTAATTTCCACATAAGATGGGGAACAATTAGGCAGCTTCTGATCTAAACACATCTGCTGGCAAGTTCCCCCAGTTCCAGTTTTGGGTGCTACAAAAGGGCAGGGCCACATTTGGCATGTGCTGTAGTAGCTTGTAGAAAAACATTCGGGTACCCTAAGAAGCCCAGTTTATAAATTTGTGTCTTTTCTTTGGTTCCACATCATAGTACAAAGTGTTAATATCAATCTTTTTAACAAAAACAAGTAAAAAGCAACTTATAAAATCATTTAACTGAATGTTTACATAATTTAAATAATTACAACTCAAAGCTAAATGAAAGAACATAAATCAGAGTGGTAGCATTTCTCATAATTTGTGTGTGAATAATGAATAGTTTTGGAAACAATGCATGTATAAATGGTGGACTGGCATGCTTAGATATATTTCTGCATAACATTGTGTAAGGTGTTCTGCACCAGAGGATATGGTTTTAACAGTGTTAAAGCTGTAGGGGGACGAGTATATGCATGGTAATCCGCTTTCCACTTCATCCGCTTTGCTTTGATTTTATAGTTTCTAGACAAGCCTTCATGATTTGACTTGCTAATCCAGTATCTAATTTATGAAGTGATGCTATTGTATAATTAGGTTTGGAGAAAGCACAATAATCAAAGCCTTCATTATCAGTGGGTTTATGGGATTTACTCATTTTTGTTATGATGTTTCAATGAGGTATATTTTTATTCCTTCATATAGAAAGATTTAAACAGCGTGCACAATCACTAATTCACACAGCTTTCATAACAATAAAATATTATGTTTACCCATTCCATATATTCTACATTATGCAGATTAAATAGAATAACTAAATGCTAAAAAGACATTTTTACAAACTATCTTTAAGAGCAGACAAACCAGACCCTGGACAGGTTGCCAGTCTATCACAGGGCCAACACACAGAGACAAACAACCATGCATACTCACACTTTAGAGTCTCCAATCAGCCTATCCCCAACGTGCATGTCTTTGGACTGTGGGAGGAAGCCAGAGTACCCGGAGAGAACCCACACTAACACGGGGAGAACATGCAAACTCCATACAGAAAGATTCCCAGTTCAACCCCCGCCCCAACCGGTTACACTGTATTATTTATTTATATATATAGATGGCTTGTTTTCTTTCTTCCATCTGTTTCTGATTCTAATATTAGATTTAACTTGTTTCAGAGCCTTTCCACAGGCTTGTAAAGTCAGCAATATTTATTAGAGTTCACTTTGCAGCGTATTTTAAAGCAAGACATTTGGTTTTATTTTCAAGTTGGTGATGTTTGACTTAATGATGGGGATGACATTGGTTGTTTATCATTCAGGATAATTAAAAGCAAATCTACAGATTACTTTATTTATGAGCCACTTCTTCCATTGGTATTTTAACAATAGTGTTTGTTTCAATCCTGACACAAAGTTTACAGGCAAAATCCAGCCGCACAAAAGTTAATGGAGTTTTCTAACCACATCATTTCAAGCTATTCTTATCGCCTAGGTAATAAAAATATATTTCTCTGACAACTAAACCAGGAGGACTCGGTCTCCTTTAAAATGTCCTGGAGTGATTCATGCCGTCTCATTCAGCCTGAACAGCATCCAGAGCCACGAGGCTGATCTGCCCTCGTCGAGAGCCTTTTAAACAAGGCTGATTGTACAGCAGAGTCACTGGCAAACCAGATCAAGCTGCTGTTTAGCTGGAGCAACATAGGAACTACAGCGCAAGCCTTTTAGAAAAAACACAGTTACCACTCTTGTTTGATTTTTCCGCTTGTTTTTGTCTTCTGTAAAAAGACATGCTGCAAGCTTCACTACTGCTGCTGCAGAATGAGATCTAACATGTGCTGTATGTGTTGGTGACACATTTTTTATAACTTGTTTTCTGTGAGGTTGCTTCCAAATACTGTTGTTGAGGAATGTGTGGTGGAAAAGTGCACCGATGTTATAATTTGTGCACAATGAGCAGATCTTATCCAGTATGCAACACTGATAACAGACGGGTAAGCCAAGCTCGTTGTTAGCTACTAGTATGATAGACTTTGCATAGATGAGTTTTAGTTTTTATATATACTCAGTCGTGTTTTAGAAGCAAACAAATCAATAGGGTAGCCAGGTTGAAATCCAGTGATAATAAAAATGCATCTTGTATTCATGTCAGCTGATCTGATCAGAAAGAATTTGATCAAGAGGGGTGGTTTAAACCTTTTCACGTCAGATCAACAAGAATCAAATAAGCATCAAGACACATTCTGATTGCTTTAAGCTGTGCGATGTAGGGGTTAAGTCAGGGTTGGTTAGATAATAAGTTTCAGGTTCAACTTAAAAAATGATGACAGGAAACCAGAACAGCTCTATGGCAGGTAGAACTAAAGCTGGTGATTATTGAGCATTTTGACAGTCAAAAGGATCAAATATATATATAAAAAAAGAAAAGTATATTCTTCAAAGTAGGCACTGTGAATTTCAAGAGCATTTTAGTTACAATAAGGCAAGGCAAGTTTATTTGCATAGCACCTTTCATGTACAAGACAACTCAAAGTGCTTTACATTGAAACAGAAAAAAAAAGTCTCCAGATGCTTACCAATGCTGACCCTCTTCTCTTTGCTACCAAACAGAATTATCTCAGTTTTCTCTTCATTTAA
>JBAMHV010000001.1:6480516-6501972 GCA_037177535.1 Pseudomugil gertrudae | reverse complement strand
GTTCTCTCTATTCCATATTTCCATTTATCAAGATTTAAGGAATAACAGAGCTGTGAAGGACTTTGAACTTATTAATTTTTTTTATTGCTCACAAAGCACTTGAACCGTTGACATGCAGCAGGAAAAGCACAGCTCTGCTAATGATTCCACTCGTACTCCTGCTGTAGTCTGTGCTGTTCCACTGTGAATGTTTACTGGGGATTAGATGGAACTGGATCCATCCAGAGATCAGAGAGCTAGTTGCTGCCTCATACGATCTGGCAGCACTCACTGGTGACAAATATGTAAATGAGTTTCGTGGATGTATGAAGTGATTAAAAGAGGCTAATTACTAGGATTAGCTGTGTGATGACTGACAGCTAATGTGGCTTCGGAAGGCAGCCAGAATATATCAACCCAAAGGAGGAAGAGGAGGGTCATGCACAATCTCAATTTCTAAGTACTGGCATACAAATGTTTCCTCACCACAGAAAATGCTGCCTTCCAAGCCCATACTGATAGCAAGCATCAGTGCGTTTTGTTTCATTTAATGTTCCCCTGGAGAAATCTCCCTTCATTATTACATTCTTATTGTGCCACTCATAACCCTTGATAAAACTATATTGACTAAAAGATTTTAGAATTTCTTTGGCTGTATCTGTAGTTTGTCAAAGATTACTGTGTCTACATGGAGGGACGCCGTGTAGTAACCTTGTTTTGCATTCCTCTGTGGTCAGACAGGAGCCATCAGGACTTCATTACAGTATAGAGGACTGTAAACAACGCTCAGCCTGGCTTTAGTTTATGTCTGCTGCCATTCAAACTTCAGACAGGGCTCTCCTTCTGCTTTTGTTTAGAATTCTTCCATAATAATCCATTTCTTTACATACTCATCACTACTCAGTTTCTGTCTCTTTATGTTTGCTCTCTATGTGTTTTGCCTTCAATCGGATTCCTTCCAGAAGCTCTGTGTGAGTGTGTGTGTGTGTGTTTGTGTATGTACTCAGCATTGTCTTCCACTTAAGGGAATTTCCTGGCTCCCTTTAGGCAGCACCAACTGTGTAACCAGCTGCCTGAGGTCAAACCCTGGGAATTGCAGCAGTTTATTACACTTTACTCCTTAATCCTTATTGCAGGGCCTTTCCTGCTGGACAGAGCATACAGTAGCATATGGTGTCAACATGCGTTTCATGCAAAACTTGTGGTTTTAGTCTTTTCTTCCAAAAAATGTTAGATATATTGTTCATAATTGAGTACATCAGTCATTTATGTTTCTAATTGCATTTTTCTTCTATGTTTAGGTGTCATTTCGTCTAGAGTTTGAATTCCGTCAAATCATCTTCCTTGATCACCTCAGAGTCATCCTGGAGGCCAGCAGGTCTGAACATCAACTTATAATCTACTTCTTGCCTTTTGCTAAACTAAGAATACTAAAATAATTCAAGACATTATAATTAAATCACGTGGTGAGCTAAAACTAAGCTAAAATGCTGCAATCACAAGGTTAAAAGTTTAATTTCAGTGAAATGTTTCTTTTTTCAACAGTGATGGGGAAGAAATAAGCAGAGCCGATAATGTCAACGATATCTATTTCTCACTGAAATATGAGGGAGATCTTCTCTTCACTAGGTTTGTTCAGTTAAACTCTTGACTTCTTTAGAAAAGTGAATACAGAGAGTGTGGTGAATAAAAATCAGAGAAGAAATAAACAGAAAAAAACTGAATGTGGACCTTGTTATAATGCTCATGAAGTCAATTATATGTCATTATTTTGTTTATTTATGTTATTTCCTTCTAAAGGGATTCAGATCCTACACGGTATGAGATCAAATCAGATCTGTCACTGGAGGAGCCCAGCATTATTGGCCCTTCTTTCAACTTTACTTTCCAGGTGAGAGCCAGTGTTATCACTTCCATGTCTTTAATTTAGTGAACGGGAAAAACACCGTCTGGAAACCATTTACCCTATTTACTCTTTGTTGTCTCTCAGATTCAGAACCTTGGATACTTTCCAGTAAAGGATCTGCAGCTGAACATCGAGATCCCAGAAATAACAAAAAATGGAAACCAGCTTTTGCACATATCTGATTTCCATATTGATCAGGTGAGTGCAGAGCCTCAATGCTGGCTTTTGAAAATATACTGGTGTTTTTAGTGTGTTTAAAGGAAAATGTGCATTTAATGATCAAATAGACTCCTGCACAGGAGCCTGGCTGTATTTTGACATTTGGTTGCTTGTTTTAAAACCACAAACAGGTACGAGGTATGCACATAGAGGACATATATCTTACAAAAGGGCTGAAGCTGCAAATCTCAGACAAGCTTTTATGACCCATTTAGAACACAGAGAAATAAATTCATCAGGCACCATATGGAAATACACTTTTCTTTCTGTATATTATGTAGCTGCTTAGCTCACATACATGGCTTTTAACAAACCACAAAAGTGGCATTTTTATATAAAACTAGTTATCTGTGTGTTTATGCTTGTGGTGGTTTGCTGGAATCAAGTCTGGGGAGCTATGTTCCTCAATTCAGCTAAATGGACTTATTTTAGTTTTTTAGTGGTAGTGGTAGTGGTAGTAGTAGTAGTAGTAGTAGTAGTAACTAGTAAAGCTACTTTACAAAAATAGCTTTTTCTTTGTTAAAGAGTGTTAAGAAAACAGCTCTAACCCAAGCTACACATTATTGTAAAGTATTGTAGAAATGAATCTGTCTGCATATTTAAAAGCAGACAGTGTGGGAAATGTATCATTAAATAAAGTATTTAATAACTTTGAATTATTAAAATTATTTCTGTGGATCTTTCACATTTAGTTTGTCAGCCTGTGTATTTCTATTCATGTATGATCAAACATTTCTAATATACATTAAAAAATTGTCAGGCTTTACTTCTACCTACTCCCTTTTTTACACCATAAGGATTTAAAGGACATGTCAGGAAATTCCAAACATGAGTGTTGTTACTTTTATCTTTCTTATTAAGTACGGACTTTAATTTCATTCTTGCAATTACTACCATTTTCTTCTGTTTTTAGCTTTGATCTACTTTATTATGTTAAATAATAAACTAAACAATAAACTAAACAAACCCAACTTACAAATATAGGTTTTTTCAAACGACTGATGTCAACTGCTCATTGTAATACTTATTTATTGCAGAAGCTGTGTCCACAAAAGGACTCTTTTAGGGAGGATAGATGGGCAGAAAAGCTTCATTCTGGCAAGCACAAATATGAATAGTTGATATATTTAAATATTTTGTTTCTTTAAATAAAGATTTAAAGATGACCTAGGATGGACAATCGTGATCGCTGATTGTTTTTTTAATACTAAATAATGTAACAATATCTCTGAGAAGCATTTTAAATACTATGATTTAGAATTATATGAACAAACTTTATTTAAATCTTTAGTGTTCACAAAAGGTTTATAAAAGCATGAACTCCTAATTTAGGTGTCGAAATGAGTTTTCAGTATTTCTATTAATCTGTGGTTCAAGTAAATGGATTGTAAAGATATTTCTTTAAAGAAGAAAACAAGGAGAAAGAAAAACGGGTTTAATGTGTTTTTATCTCTAAAAGCCTGAATCCTCTCTGCAGCTTCTACCTGCTTAAACAACAGTTAAATTAGTTTTCCAATTATTTTTTTCCAATTCTACTTGTACCGGCCGCTTTGTGTTTATGGTTTAGCCCTGACTCATTTCTGTGCTATTTATTTGGGTGTTGACATTAAAAAAATGTTTCATTTATACTAAAACCTTAATTTGCTGTGCTGGATGAACCACATCTTTACTTCAGCTGCATATGCAGAACAGACCAGCTGAGATTTTCAACATTCTGACCATTATAAACATTATTTAGCTTTTTCAAGAGCATCTTTTTTAATACTTCTACGCAGATTTTAGATTGTAAGACACGCTAAGAGTTATTTTTTTCTGTCATGCACCCCGTCAGAGAGATGGTACACACTGCTTACCTCCCCAGCATGTGGCACAGAGCAGAGCATCACCTGAGGATCTCTCACGCTTCTCTCGCTTGGTAAAGTACAAATGGATAAAATAAAATTCCCAAATAGCTGTTTTGTTTCAGGTTTGTTATGTAACCATTTTGTTTTTTTCCCCACATAGAACCAGTCCAACACTTTAACTCTACCAATCCAGTGTGCAGTCAATCTGGCTTCTTATAGAGACATCACAGTTAGAATCACAGGAGCTCTGAGAATAAATACACTTCACGCTGTGAGTTAAATCTCCAAATATGCACGTGTGCATTGTAAACAATGCTTTTACTCAGCTTTATATGTGCACAGGTTTTAAATGTCAAACGTGTTTGCAAAAATTGGCTGCATCTTTTAATTTCCTTTCCAGCTGAAGTTTAAAATCTTGGAACTGGCGACTAGTGCTTCAGTGGAGCTTCCCTCTTCCAGCCCCATGTTTTTACATGAAGAGAAGCCTGTCAGACATGTGAGTCAACAACAAGCCTCACCATAAACTGCCTCTGCCCTGAATTTGACCTGATTCGGGACTGACTTCAGAAAAACATCTGTTTTGATCAGATTTAGCCTCATTCTGTTGTTATCCCCAACATGTAAAATCCCAAAGAAGTTCAGAAACACAATCTGAAACGATTGAATTAATAGAAGTAAAACTAACAAGAATGCTTTTTTCATCTACAGTGACCACCTTTAAAAAACACAAACCCTGCTTGCAGTTTGTGCTGCAGTATTGTGTGGTGATACCTGTCTGAGTAGTACGATTACCCTGTAAATGTTGCTATTAGAACACAGAAACAGTGTGGTGCTCAGGGACCGAAAGGTCCAGCGGCACAGCATGTAGAAGACTGAACTCTAACACTAATCTTTGCTGCCATCTATTGGTGTTCACCAACTTCTTACAGGGACTCGCCATTATGTTTGCATGAACTTTATCTAATTTCATACTGAACCTTTTCTACTAGAATATTTAAAAGTAGTGGAAAATATGTACAATAAAAATGTTGGATAATCTGCAATAGATAAAAACTGTTAAATATGAAAAATAAATAAATCCTTTACAACAACCACAGTTCAAAGATTATTTTTAAAAAAGAGTCAATGATTATATGCATTGTGTGCTGTGCTGTAGCTGTGTAAGTCAGTGAAAGTCTCTGCAGCCAGGGGTTTGGCATGTATTTTCTACATTTAAATATTCATGCAAAAGGGTGAATAAATTAAATGAGCTAAGTGACCTGCTGTTCTCTCTTCTAAGAACACATTTAGACTGTTTTCAGAACATTTTTAAAATGTAGTCATAATGTTATTCTGCTTACTTTGCTGTCCATGGTCTGGTTACTAATCATGACAGGATGGTAGGATGGGAGAAATGTGTCTTTAATGATCAGTTAAAAACACACAAAAATATGCTAATTTGAAAAGAAAAGACTATTTCCTGTCCAGCTGGAGGTATTTAATATGCAGTGAGACACTGACCAGCTGCCTCCAGTAACGAAACAGGCACCAACATTTCACACAAAGTGGGAGAAAATGTGGAGGAAAAGCCCAGGTGGTCTCACAGTCATAGTGTAAAACTATTCCTCTACAAGTTAGAATCTATGAGTATCCAGAAACATTATTGATTTTCACTAAAACAGCAAATATCTAAATGTTGTCATCTATATAATGTCTTATTATACTCTTGTACTGTTACATTATCATGACATGCATAAATTGTCTCATTTCTTATGTTAAATATGCAGCATCTGCTTTTTGTACATGATCAATAACACTACTGAACTCATCTCATCATGTCTGACAGATTATATTGGAGATTAGGAAGCAGGGAGATTACAGAATTCCCACTTGGATTATCATTGGTAGCACGCTGGGAGGACTGCTGTTGTTAGCTCTGCTCAGTCTGGCTCTATGGAAGGTAAGCCATCATCTTAACATAATTATGTTCTGCAGGTGTTCACCTTATGAGCTACAATAATCACATCAAGTGGAAGATATTTGCAGATATGCTTCATTTATCTAAAATTCTATCAGCCTTTTGTTCCTTTACTAAATTGATTATCTATATAGATATTTTACAGCAATAAAAGATAATCAGTGGTTCCTAAATATGAGCAGTTGTCAGAACAGGATAAGTGTTATTGTTTTAAAACGACATATCCCTGAATGGCAGTGAATCTTACCACATTTATTCATGTTAAATTCAGATGTATAGGCTCTTTGTGAGGAAAAAATGCAGGCTGTTTTGTTTTATTGGTCTACACAGACTCTGTTGAAAGACTCAATCTGTCTGTAGGCCAATTAAGACTTAATGCAACCCCGTTTTTTTCCTTTTTGTAGCTTCAGGATAATACTCAGACTGATGAAAGCTCCTGGCCTCATGTGACATTTCTGTTTGTTCCAATATTGACAAGTAAAAAATATACCCCAAGAAAAGGCTCTTGGGAAGGAAAGTCATTAAATCTTTATTAAATTTACTCAAATAATTTTTCATAAGTTTATAAAGTCTATGCATATTGTTTGAGCAGACTCGTGTCCTTCAAAAATATATCGTAAAGGGAAAAAACAGTCAAGTCCAACACATTCACAGCTGACAGTGTCTTGAATTAGAAACTTGCTAAATATATGGTGCGTTGATAACATCTGTGTGTTGCACAGACTGAGTGTTCTTTACAACACCAATCTTTAGGAATCTTTTGCATTACTACATGTGAAATCTCTGTCTGCGTTTAACTGCTCCCTAATCCAGCTCGGCTTCTTTCGGAGGCAGAAGCGGAGAGACAAAGACGAGCAGGAAGTTAACGGGAAGGTGGCCGAAGAGTGGTAACGCAGGCTGATGGCTCTCAGCAGATGCCTTTTCCACAGGGGATGCCACACTCAGGGACCAACCCACCTCCCCCTGCCTCCCCATCATGGCAGAGGCAGTACATAGATGGCTCCACATGACCGCTGAAGCAAGGCTTATTCAGTGCACTGGACATGTTCCCTTTCATGACCCCTGACCCCCAAAGTCAGCACTGTCATACTCACTTAGAAATCCTGCACTGTTGCAATGAAAGGGGCTTCTCTTGATCAATGCATTCCGCTGTCCACATCATCCCACCACAGATCTTTGAACCGTTTAAAACGATTGTAAAGAGGAACAAAGTGAGCTTTAATTGATCTGTTCCAAAGATTTCAGGATGTGCTTTGCCCTTTAGGCAAGTAGCTGCAGATCGCTCTTTTATCTCGTTTCTGTGTGTATTTATTTAACGTGGGAAAAAGTAGAGTTACATGAAAAACCTCAAGGGTGACTTACCACCCAGCAATTACCACAAATGTAAAGATATTATATTGTATATTGAATTTGAAGTTGAAAGGTTTTTATCTGCAGCAGGTTTGGTTGACATCATTTATGAAGAACACAAAGAATATTCATGAAAACCTTCCTTAACTTGCAGGAAGGAAAATGCTATAATTTTACATTCTGCAAAACACGCAGGATGGTTTTTAAATATTTGATGCACTTTTTACATGTATGTACAAAATTAACTTGAATTTGTAAATAGTCAAGTGCCTTTTAAAATCCATTCAGTGTTATGATTCACAGTATTTTCCACACTTTTATGGCATTCCTTATTTTTAACTTAAGAGAGCTTTGTGTTATAAAACCAATGATAATATGACACAGTTGCATGCCTTTTAACATGCACTGCATCAGAGCTGGCCCTGTGATGGACTGGCAACCTCTCGCCCGTTGTGAGCTGGGATTGGCTCCAGCCCCCCCGCGACCCTGTTCAGGATGGATGGATGCATCAGAGCTATGGGTGTAAATGTAAATACATTTATATGCAGTTATCACTAAATGATAAGCAAAAGCCATAAACACACATCCAGTTATGCGTATTGTTCCCGGTGTTGTTGAGTTGTAAAGAAATGTAACATGCATACAAATAAACATCTGATATGTTCATGAGTCTTTTTTGAGTGAATTGAAAAGTTTGACTGAAAAAAAAGGCTTTAAAAAAGCTATAATTAATTATTTATTGACTGTTTAAACAGAAGAGACATTAAAACAATAGTTATGCTTTGTTTGGGAACAACTAAATATGCTTTATCATCCATGCTCTGTGAAGGAATAAAGATCTCAACATTGACAGTTTCTCATTATTATAATTCTTTAAAAAAAATGTATTTTCCCACAAAGATTATCTAATTTTCATACACATTTAAAAAGTGCTCTCAATTCTCTACATAAGAGGGTAGAAGCTGTCAGTCATTATTTTTTAGCTATGGGAGGACCAGTTTTGCTAGACCTGATGGAAGCCACATAAGCAGATTTCTCTCATGTGGGGAATATCCTTGATGATGATGAAGTTACTGCCTCTGCATTTCCTTTTCTTTGTGCTTCCATTCCATGCAACCATTTCTTAGAATTACAGCATGTGTTTCTCTAATCTTGTTACAAAGATCTTTGCTAGTATTTTATTATCTATCAATCAGTGAAATAGGTCTGTATCACATTGAGTGTCCTTGCTTTTGTTATATGTTTTGGTAATTTACATTTATTAAAGGTATCTTTTAGCACCTGTAATAATTTTGATGCTAATACATGAGAGGACACTTGTGTTATAGTCCCACCAATTTCATTCTGTTTGTACGCCGATAAAGATGGCAATATGTCAATTTGCAGAGAAGAAAATGCTGCATTATTTTTGCAAGTGTCCATTGCCAAGATTTCCTTCTTATCCTGAACTCACAGTTTTAACATTTAATCATATTGTTTTGTTCTCTGTGCTAAAAATCTTCCAGACATCTGTCCCTTTCATACTTCTGTTTACTCTAAAATAAAGCAATTTACCGTTTATTCAGTGAAAATAAACTCCAGCATGAATCATTTAAACAGAAGTCAGTCTGTTCTGGATCTGGACGGTTACCTCCCCTCCCCTCACAAGTCTTGATTTCTCTCTCTAATTCATTATTTTGACCTTTTCAATAAGAGGACTGTCGGATTAATTAATCTACGCATTAATGACTGTCTTTAATTACAAAAATACAGCACACTCTGCGGTGGATGTCATGCACTGTGCAGAGAAAAATGAACTAGAAGAATAATTTAGATGCATTACCTGGTGAATAGCTTCTTCACGTGCATATCCTGAGCCACAGCTGCATCTACAACCCGCACAAGTTATCATTTATCTTTCTATATGCCTGCTTATCATTCCAACTGTTTAATCTCTCAGTAAACTTCCCATCTTGTAAAAAAAATCTTCATATGCGACCAGAATGAAAACTAAATGCCAAGTTTTATACGATAAATAAAACCTGAACAACTGGAATGTTTCTCACAGTAATGACAGTATTTAGTTAAACTGATTCAGAGCTGCCAGTGTTTTATCAAGTCACTTTATTTATATCAAGTAATTAACTTTAAAAACCTCAGATAACTGAAGTTCTTTTATAATTAAAAGTTGTCTTCAGTGATTACTTTTCAAACCAGGTATGTATTACAGAGAAAACTCTGGAAGCTTTAGTGAAAAGGTGCTTTATACTGAAGTCACGTGGTTTATTTAAATTTTTTATACCACTTTATCTAGTTAACGGTCCTGGGGAGCTGGATCCTAGCCAGCTGGTGACGCATAAAAAAGCATACATTGAGATAGATCTATTGAAAAGCCACAAATGATCCACTGAGATGTTGAAGAGCCTGAATGGGTGTTTGGCCAGATGGTGGCAGCACCCAACCTAAAGAAATAAGTCCACTTTTTGTACCCCCTCAGCACAATAAATCTAGTGCACAGTGCTAATTCAACAGCCTTTTATTTTTTTAAAAGTAAATCCAAATTTCAAATAAAAATATTTGCACCTCTGATCTAATTTGTGTTTAATTTAATTAAAATTTATTGACATAAATTCACATTTTAAGCCAATTCATTAATAAAATAGCCTGGCTATGGGAAACCAAAAGATTGCATCAAATCTTGACTTCAATCCAATCCCCAGCCTGAGTAAGCATGAGGCGACAGTGGGAAGGAAAACTCCCGTTTAACAGGAAGGCAAAACTTCCAGCAGAACCCGGCTCAGGGAGGGCAGCCATCTGCCTCGACTGGCTGGGATGGAGGGGACAGGAAAGACAGATTAACATACACTGCAGCTTTTATCCAAGAAGACCTGCAGAAAAATTAGAAATAGGATAAGGATTCCATTACTGTCATATATTAATACAAAGAAGATGAGGAGCAGAGAAAGTAAAATGAAGTGCTCAGAGCATTATGGGACATATCCCCATGACTGCATAACTAATGGAAGGCTGGATTATCCCTAACTATAAGATTTGTTAAAAAGGAAGGGCTTAAGCCTGATTTTAGGGTGTCTGCCTCCCAAACCCACACTGGGAGCTGGTACTGGGACTGGTTCCATAAGAGAGGAGCCTGATAGCTGAAGGCTCTCCCTCCCATTGTTTTCTTAGAGATTCTGGGAACCTCTAGTAGACCTGCAGTCTGAGAGCGAAGTGCTCTGTGTGGAACATATGAGGTCTTTCATATATAATGGAGCTTGATCCTGAAGCACTTTATATGTGAGAAGAATTTTAAACTCTATCCTAAATTTAACAGGAAACCAATGAAGAGATGCTAAAACTGGAGAAATATGATCTCTGCTGCTGTTCTCACCAGAGCTACGCTGTAGCCTTTTGGATCAGCTGGAGACTTTTCAGGGTATGTTTGGGACAGCCCATAAATAAGGAATTACAATAGTCCAGTCTTGAAGTAACAGTTAAATGAACTATTAGGTGATGTGACACACCTTACAATTCATGTAGAAAGAGTTTCTGGCTACAAATGCAATAAGTATGCAGATTAAAATTAAACAGTACCAATCTGGATGATCCTCCCATATGGAGCTGAGAACATTACTTTCTCCACCAGATTGTGATTATTGTTCTCTGATTAATGTGTTTCCCAGTGCTATTCTCTCAGATATTCATTCAAACCCCAAAGAACTGTTTAATCTTTTCAGACGTTTTGAATTGATCTGCTATCAGATCCAGTAATGTTTTTCGTTTCCTTTTGGTAGACACACTGCATCCTAATTTGCAGCCTCTGTGATTTGTTTATTTCAAAGAGCAGATTTTCCTCCGTCACAGCAAAACTCATCAGACGGCTGATCAAAATCATTTAAATGATTATGGGAAGTGTCGGACATTAGTGCTGTCATTGAGGTTTAAGTAACACCTAAAGAGGCAAATGCTGATCACAAAATGAAATTGTTAAAGTTTTCCTAGCTGGAAAATGACAATAAATGAGAACTAGCTTACATTTGCTAAAGTAGTTTCTGTGTGTTTGATTGTGTTAGCTTAGTTAATTCATGTGAAAGACATCCAGTATGAAAAATGTTACCAAGAAAATATACGTACTCTTAAAAAGAAAAAATAGTTATTTGCTTATGAAAATGTAAAAACCCAAAGCAGATGAAAATAGTAAAAAGGGAGTCTTGAATTAAAGATAAACCAAATATCCAACGTATTCATATTGTTGTTAACTCATTTTATTTTAGAAATGAGAAAACATAATGTAGGAAAATTATTTCTTGAAAAATCAAACAGAAATTACTTTACAAAATAAGCATTTAAAACTAGGTTTATTCCCATATTTTCTGTAACCATCACAAAAAATAATCAGAGCAATGAGTCTGGATGAAAGTCAAATAATATTCGGCTTTTGTGGCATTTCTGAAAAACTAATGAAAATTTAAAAGACCAAACCCTGCAGTTACTGTCGCACCAAGTTCAATTATGTGGAGGGTTGTGCTGTGTGTATATGTGGAGCCACAATATTAGAAATTGAAACTACTGGCAGGTAAAGTGCAAAACATTAATCATCTTTTCTTATCCGTTGCTTTGCTATTTAAATATGTCTACTGGTAATGACATTCCCTGAAAACAGTGCCTAATGTGACCATGCTGCAAACTTAATCCTAAACTGTCAAAATGCAGGCTTCAGCACATAGTTTAATCTTCTCTATTGGAACCATGTTCCCTCATATTGTTTCATGGAATAAATAATAGTGAATGATGTAGAAGAATAGAGAAAGCTATTACAGCTGAAGCTGCGAGCAGTTCAAGCATCTTTACAATAATGACACAATCATATATTCAGTTGGCCTTTGTGTTCAGTATCCACTCAGCTTTAACTCAATGCAGGGTTTTCACAACCTGCATCTTACCTTTAATACCAATAAAGAGCAAATCTTTGATTGGAAAAATGATGCCTTCACTGCCTGCATTGATTGGCCAGTATGCATCTTTCTGGTTGGATTAGCATCTGTCATACTCATTTTCCACACACGACAATAACTTTCACACAAAAGTCAAAAGTATATAAGCTTTCATTTCCATAATAAAGCTTCGTTTACTCACTCTGCTGAACACAACCTGTTCAAGATGGCAATGCTCCCAATGCTGGGGTAAGGTGACTCCATCTGCAGAATGGCATCAAATGCTGTTCTCGGTAAACTAGAAACTCTTTATCACTCAGCTTTGTTTGCCACTAACACATACTTTCCCACTCACCAGCTGATCTGTGCTTTGGACTTCCCTCTCGGTGGCTCCAAGAGCTGTCGCTATTGTCATTTATTCTAATTTACAATCCATATATGGCACCACTTTACCTGACATTTCTTCCTCTCGTTCGCAGTAGTGTGCTGGGTCAAATGGTCTGGCTCAAATGACTGGAGTGATTTACAAGATACCCTCAAACTCACAACTTTGACATTTGTTACAAATATCAAGTTCAAACTGCAGGAGATTACTGCTGGTATTTGATCTTTTATTCATCCCACATCACACATGTATACATGCAAACACTTTTTTATGTACATGCATACACACAATATACAGACAATTCATCTTTCTTCTTTCCCATTAGAACTATTTTTATTTACTTTCATTTTACTTTTGCCATTTTTATTGATTTATTTGCTTGTTTTTAAGAGGCTGTTCAAATATTTAAACAGTGTTTAATAAACAGTATTTATTGAGTGTTTATGTCTTGTATTTTTCTATCTTATGAGCATCTTTGTTCTCAAACCTTTCACCTTGTGCAATAAAAGTCTAACTTAATAAAATTACATTAAATATAGTGTCATAAATATGTAGAATTATAGAGTAGGAACTTGCACAGCATTAGTTTGGTCATTTTTTGGCTGAGCAGTAAATCCTTTGCAATAATGTAAGTCACTGTGGTGGATAAAAACTGATAAAATTAGCCCATTTCACCCAAAAGAAACAAACAAAAATTATATAACAAGGAATCAAGTAAAATAAATACAACAAAGAGACAATGCTTTTTGAGTTTATCATCATTAATTTCTGGAGGGTTAAATGATGTTTGCAGGAGGGCTTTAAAAAAACTGAACTTTTCTGAGAAAAATCTAAATTGTTTTTGAAAAGTAGTGCATTTTATTTGTTTGTTTTTTCAAACATAAGTCATTGCATCACACATAACATGATACGCTGTATCAGCATACATTTTCCAGTGTAAGTGAGGCTAATCTTCTCAAAGTGCACAAGTCAAAGGAATCTGCTGTCAAAGGCATTAGGTGTCTGTGTAATTCTCCTAAGTAGAGAAGTGGAAATAGCACTACACCATAAAAAAGAATGAAACGTCATGGAGAATATAAAGGTTTTTTTTCTTTAAAACTTCAATGGCAGTTTTTTAAAAAGAAAAACGTCCCTGCAAAAGATCAAGCATCAACGCTTTTTACTGAGCCTCCCATTTTCTTCAGTGCCTGAATAGTGTTTTAAGTTTACATCAGGTTGTGCGTATGCCCACCATGAAGCCCTTCTCAAAGCATTATTTATTTTTTACCTGTATAAAATAACTCTGTCTTGACATAGGAAATCACAGATGCTAATAATGGAAGCTGAACAAATGTAAGCAGTTATTGTTTATGGGGAAAAGTTTGCCGTTTTGTTTCTCTGTGATCAAACTGCATTTTAAGTGAAACCTGGAAAACAGAGAGGTTGCAGTGCACAAACAGGATGAGGGAAGGACGGAAACATTAGGACACAAATTTGGCAGTAGTCCTAGCCACCTGCTGCCAGATGAATCTTTCAGTTCAGGTCCTGTGTTTTGTTCCTCTAATCATTTGAAGATCTGCATCACATCCAAATGGCAAGCTGAAAACTCTCCTTTGGGTTACCTTAGCCAGCCAGGTGTTTAGAATGCGTACAATGGAAAGAAATTAGTTTGTTGCCGCTTCATTCACATTCACAGCTGCTTAGAATATAAATTTTGAAGAATATTTACTATGACAGGATGGCAAATATGTGCATTTTCATTAACATTGGAAACCCCACAATAAAAACTTTTTATATGAGGAATATGTGCAACACGCTGTATAGCCTCATTTGTAAGTACAGAGAAAGAAAATACCTTACTTTCTATCTTTACCACTCAGAACACATCTTAATCACACAGAATTTGCCAATGCTCTAAGAGATTTAGAAATGCCAACGAATTTTAAACCATAATTAAAGCCTGATGTCATCAATATGCTTTACTGGGACAAAAATCAATCACTGCAACCTCAGGTGGAGAAAGCTGTTTATTTACAGGAAGCTTTTACATAATGGGCATGATGGAAAAATACTGCAACATTAACCAAATAAATATCTGGTCATATTATAAGATCCCCACACTGTATGGCGTTTGATGTCCTCTGTGTGTTCCCTGTGAAGGACACTGGTCCTCTTTCTAAACAGTCTAATAGTCTCTGGCTGTCTCTGGTGCTTCTCACGATCAAATAAAGGCAAAATATCCTCATCAAATGCGTGAGGACGAAAGGAAGATGAAGAGCAAGTTCATAAAAATAGTTCACAGCATTATTTTACTGATTACTTCAGTCATTTTAGAAATGTAACAACACCAAACAGTTACCGTATAGATTCACATCATGAGGAAAAAAGCATGAACCTGCACCGTGTAGCCATAAAATGTTCAAGTTGGAGCGGGGATGGCAGCATTACGCAAGCGTGATGGCAGCTCTGCGTGAAGAATCAAAGCAAAACAGCTGCTTGTTTTCCATTTAAATTCAGCAGGAGTGTGGGATCATTCTGGAGCCTGATAGACCTTTACGGTCTATGATGGGCAACGTGTACTCCGCATTATCCATAATTTGGAGAGGAACGACTCCTTGAATTTCTCCATGCGTAACGGAGCGAGTCGCGCAGACTTTGCTTGGGGCTGGAGTAGAGACTCTCCAAAACAAACTGCTCAGCATCTTTCTGATCTCTGGTCTCATCAGGCAGTAAAGCACCGGGTTCAAGCAGCTGTTCGTGTGAGCTAAACACACTGTGACGGGGAATACATAGGTGTGAACCATGTAGTATGATGTATCCCAGTTGGCGGCGTTAAATTTAACCAAGACACCCCAGAAAGTGATTGCGTGATTTGGCATCCAGCAGCAGAAGAAAGATAAAACAACAATAGCAACTGACTTGGTGACTCTAGATCTCCGTTTAGGGTTGCTGGTGTCCATGCTCTTCCTTCTAACGAAGCGCAAAAGCATCAGGTAGTTAACGCAGACTATCAGCATTGGGATGACAAAGGCTATCAATATTTTCTGGATGTGGTAGAGGGCAAGCCAGTCATGGCCCTCGGGAAACTTGAGGAGGCAGAGTTTTTCTCCAGCGACCACAGTCACAGTGGAGAAGATCGCTGTCGGAGCTGTGGCCACGGTCGCCGCCACCCAGAGCACCGCGCACACCCACTTCACACACCGTGACCTCCTGTAAGGTCTTTTCTTTAGAGCCGACGCGACAGACAGGTAGCGGGTCACGCTCATGGCTGTGAGGAAGAACACGCTGGCGTACATGTTCATCACAGTAACAGAGAGGACGATTTTGCACATTGCGTCTCCAAACGGCCAGCTGAAGTCCAGCGCGGTGTCCACGGCCCAGAAGGGCAAAGTGAGCACGAACTGGAAGTCCGTCACTGCTAAGTTGATGATGAAAAAATTTATAGTAGATCTCTTTCGACCTTGTCTGACTCTCATGAGGAAAAACACGAGTAAATTTCCTACCAAACCTATGGCGCAAACTACGGAGTACACCACCGATATGAAAATCCTCAGGACGGGGCTGCCGTCCGCGCTCACGTCGATGTCCTCGAAAGTGAACTTCTCATCACCAAGCGAGCTGAAGTTCAGTGCTCCGCTTTGATTGGACATTTCATCCATTTTCAAAACAACATGACGGCTACTTTGCGTCACACTCATAGTGTCTGTGCTCCTTCTCTTAGTTCAGCTAGTTGTCATCTTCATCGAACCTCTGTACGGCGGCTGGCATCTGCTTTTATACAGGTGTGTCGCTCCGCTGCTGCGCAACGATTGGTCCACTAAGGGAAGAGGGAAGCATGTCGTCCCATCATATGAATAATCAGAAGGCATAATTGTTTGAGTTGGTTGGATTTACGTACCGTTTGAAAACCATGAATTTATTTTTATCCCCCACAACCTGTCAGCTCATTAAGGCTCCAGCTGAGCGCAAAGAGCGAAAAGAGGATGAAAACAAGAAGGCCTACTTTATGGAGAGAAAGAGAGAGAGAGAGAGAGAGAGAGAGAGAGAGAGAGAGAGAGAGAATAAAGTCTGTTTATCACATAAAATAACTAGAAACTGGACTCAAAAGTATAGGCTATATAATTATTTATAAAAATGAAAAAAGAGTTTGTTCTTGTTCCTTTTGTTACCAGATCTGTTACAACACAACGTGAAGAACGACGGAAACACTTTTAATAACAAATGCATTAGACAGCTTTTCTCTGCGCATTACTTGAGTGTTGTGCATTTTACCTCCTTTTTAGTGCCTTTATTCGTCCGCAAGAGGGGGCGCCAGGCTTGGACTGACAAAAAAACAACATTCTAGTGTAAATCAATAAATAGATATGTCTGAATAAGCTGATGATGTGGCCCACACTGCAGTAAAATCCCGGCATTAAAGTTTCTCTGATCAGGATCTGTTTGCATTTATTCGTTTTCCTGACCGTACAGCACCTTTCTCCCAGCATTCCCTCTAGAATAAAACTTTATTCTAACAACATAAGTATCAAGATCAAACAGCATAAAGCATGTGCTGCACAGTCTCGAAACTGGTCCTCATCTGACCCAGTGAGAAACTAACGGACCTGGGGTTTTTATGGAGAAGGGCCTGAGTGCTGAATGGATTGTGTTACTGTATCCGATTTCTAGGAGCAGCAGTAGTTCCCCTTTAAGCGTCCTGCTATTGTCCTAACACCACCCATATGTGGGGGTGGTTCGGCAAAAGTTTGCAGAGGAAAGTTTTAAGCTGTCACTGGTCGGGAGGAGACTGATGGAGGACAGGAGGACCAACCACTCGTGAGCAAAATTTAACATCGATTCATAACAAACCAGATCAGAATGAGAACGCAACAAAGACGCACGTCGGAGGAGAAATAGGTGAACTTATGTGGACTGTCACTGTCTGGTCGCCACAAAGCGAAAAAGTGCATCCAAGTCAGATGGAATTCATGTGAACGGACAAGCGGTGCAGTGTTAGAAAGGTATCAGGCTAAATGTTCCTTACATGTAGACAACCGTCCTGACAACATGACCCGTTTGGAGTGCGGGCTTCACGCCTCAGGACAAAGACTCTCTCCCATCCACGTCTTCATCGCGCTTCTGATGCTCCTGACAAGCTGCAAAACGCCCGTGTTGTCACATGAACCAGGTTAGTAAGCATGACACATTTACAACTTTTAAGTAGTTTATTCATAAATGGCCACGTCCTTGTAGCCTGCTGGGCTTATGCATTGCTCATTAGCTCCGTGAGTGCGTCTGATAAAGCGCAGTGGAGTGTTTACAAAGTTTCGGGCTTACCACGGTAATTAAACCTATAAGGTTTTTCCAGCTCGGTGTGGTAGCCGGGGAGAGCTGCTTTCAAGTGAATCATCGGAGGTTGAATTCCCATCTGTCTTCCCCTGCAGTGATCAAACAAAGCAATGCAGTGCTGCAGCTCTGTGACTGTCAATGGCCTCTGACCTCACCAGAAAACTGGAGGAAGCACAGTACAGCTGCTGGTTTACAGGATGCAACGTTATTATTGTTCTTATAATGGAGTTGGTTCTCATTCTTCTAACGAGATAAGGTTATGTGTTTGGGAAGTAACACTGCCACATCTATTGTCTCATATGCATTTATCCTCTCTGTGATCCAATTAGCCTGTGGTTTCTATGTTAAAAGTCAAAGCTCTTGAGATCTGAAAATTGACAAGAAGGCTCTCTGCTCCCTGTCCCATCCTGTAAAAATCAGCCGTGTGCCCCGAAGGCTTACTCTCAGATATTTCAGCCAAGGATATGATGGTTAAAGAAGAAGCCTTTTAAACAGCAACAAGTTCAGGTTGTAAATGATGATACAGGAATTCCTGGGTTTACTTTTAGACTTTAAGAAACCAAAATAGAAAGCCACTTAAGAGCAGGCTTCCTTCTGATAAGATATTTTAGGATTCTTTTGTTTAGTACTTTTCACACAAGAGGCTTATAAATGTATCCATTGTAGTCGCAAAAGTAAATGCACTGAGGGGGAAAAGCCATTCAAAAGCAGGAACCTTATTAAAGTTGTTCATTTTTGTCAGGATCTTGTAGCTGACATGAAAAACCTTTTGCTGATCCGATGTCTTACACATACACATGTTCCTGTTTCATCGTCTTCATGTGCCAATCATCTCTCAATCTGACTCAATCAGTTTTGTCTCCTCTGGAGCGTGGGGTTTACTGGGGAGGAGGTTCTGATCGTCATCTTAGCCATCATTGACAATGATTGTGTTCGGTGTACCAGAGCAGCAACCTGCCATGGTTTAAACTGAAGCAAATGTAAAAGTGCAAACTTTACAGCAGAAATAAATACATTCAGAGCCTGCACAAAAAAACATCCCAGGTTTAATAGGTCACATTTGCCTTTATGACAACTGTTAAGGGAGGGGGGGGGGGGGGATTTTTAATAGCATAGTTTGATAGATGTCAATCATTCAACTCTACGCTCACAGACCCCTCTTTGCCTATTTTTGTATTTTCTGGGAACGGTGGCTTCCCCCCTTCCTTCTTTCATACATGGTTTTCTTCTTCATCGGTCTTTGTCATCTGTCTTGTTTTGTAGTTCATTTTAAGTTAAGCTAATTTGCACTTGATCAAAGTACTGAGCTGAAAAGTGCAGAAATTTGTCAGCAACAAAATAAATTCTATAATGACTATTAAACAAAAACCCTGAAAATTTATTTTCTGCACATGTGCAAGTAGATGAAAAATGTCCACATTTTACTTGCAAAATGCAACTATTTGGTGGCAATCCGAAGCCCTGCCCTCACACTAGCTAATACTTTTACTTATTGATATTTCTGAGCATGTTTCCACTCTGTGTAGAGATAATATTTACATCATAGAAATCAGACAACAGCCCAATATGAAAGAAATCCCACATTTTAGGCAGAGATGGGCTTCAGATATTCCAAAACTTTCAATCAGAGCTCAGTCATATTCTGCTGCATTTCTGCAGGATTTTATTGGAGAAGTATAGGAAAAAATACTGAAAATAAAATTAGTCTCACATTTAAGTCTCCTGAGCGTTGAAAGAGAAAAATTTTCCTCAGAGTAGATTCTTGTCACTTGAAATTTGTTCATTTGTTAAACTCAACCATCTAAGCTTTAGCGGTACAAGACATGTCTGCATTTTTAAAACCTCTAATCCAAAGTGGTATTGACATTGACTTCAACCCATATATGTTTGAACATTATAATAAGGATTCTTAATCTCACTTATCCCAAATCACATTCATCAAAACAACAATAAAAATGTGGGGTCAGTTAAGGTAATTTGCCCAAAACAGCTGATTTTTACATCTGGTGTCATTCATCTGCAGTGCATAGAGGTTGAAGTTTTTGTGTGCCCACCCCTGCAAGTCAATGTCCAATCACTTTCGTGCTCTAATTCTCTCACTCCTGTAGTATATGGTTTATAATGGTTTTCATACGTCTATGACTGTGACTCCCACATATACAGAAATGTGAACCTGGCTCAAGGAAAGTTCAGATAAGTTTGAAGATGCACTAGTTTATTTTAAATTTTTAGAATTTGTAAAACATATAGGACTTAACAATGAGGGAGTGAAAACAGTTATTTAAAAGTTCATTGTTTACAAAGTTTACAAATACACTTTTCATGCGCAAAAGAAAACGGGGAAAAGCAAAGTGATGTAAAAATGCGACTGGGCCCAGACACCACCAGGGGGCCATAAAAGAAGAAAAATGACATGCAAAAGAGGAAGGAAATAAAAGAGCAGGATGAAGGCAAAGCTGAAATAACCAAATTAGACAAGCCAGATGACCCACGCAAATGCATCCCACAACAGGCGTGCTAGCGCTAGCTTGCCTGTTAGCTCCACAAAATAAGTCGTTGTTGGACCTGATTTTATTTTTCCACACTTAAAATAAATGTTTCCTGATCTGATTTGAGCTATTACATACAGTCTTATAGTTCACCTGTTCTCTTTGCAATGATTTGGGATAACTGAACAAACAAATTAGTAGAAAATATTGTGTTGAGACACATTTCATGAAAAATATCAGTAAAGATGGATTAAGATGTTCTTGTCAGAACAATTCTTGTAATAATAAGGAAGTTTCTGTCAGAAAAAAAAAAGGTTTTTATGTGGTTTTCATAAAGTGTTGATGTGAAGCTGCTGTCTGTGCTGCTGAAAGGCTGGGTTGAAGGAAGAGTGTGTGGCTAGTAATGTAACATTGTGATAGAAGCAGTTCTCTTGGTTTCTGTGTGGACAAGCATGTGCTTGTGTTCAGGGTGGGGGTAGGGGAACAAAGAAAAGAAAGAGGTCGCACCAGGACGTATAACGGTACTATGGTAGTGGAAAAGCATGTGTTTGCAGACCAAAGACATTAGATCCGCAGTTCTGTTCCCATTTTTTTCACAACACACATTAAACAGGAATCACACTGTTTACTTTTAACGTCAACCTATTTAGGGGGCTACACGGTAGTAGGCTTTTGCTTTGCACGAAAGCCTCCCGCTATGAACGTCACTGATTCGAGCCTCGTTTCGAGCAGTGGCCTGGGTGGAGTTTGCAGGTTCTCGCCATGTTGGTATGGGTCCTTCCTGAATATTCTCTAGCTTCCTCTTACCATTCAGATACATGCCTGAATGTGTGTAACTAGTTGTTTGTCTCTCTGTGTTGGTTTGTGATGGACTAGCGACCTGTCCATGGTGTATCTGTCTCTCACCCAGTGGTTGCTGGAATAAGCTTCAGCTACACGTGACCCTTTAGCAGAAAAGTTGGTATATGGAAAGGCTGATTTGCACACAGGAATAGATAAACACTCTCAGAAGTCTGTATATAATGCACTTCATGACTTCCATCCATCCATCCATCCATCCATCCATCCATCCATCCATCCATCCATCCATCCATCCATCCATCCATCCAT
>JBAMHV010000001.1:6462461-6477594 GCA_037177535.1 Pseudomugil gertrudae | reverse complement strand
CATCCATCCATCCATCCATCCATCCATCCATCCATCCATCCATCCATCCATCCATCCATCCATCCATCCATCCTCCAGTTTAGGGGATCCCAAGATGTTTTCTGGCCAGCCGAGAGATATAATCTCTCCAGAGTGTCCTCTAAACTGATATCCGTGCCACCTCATGTGGATGTGGAGGAGCAGTGCCTCTGCTGTGAGACCCTCTCGGATGACTGAGTTTCTCACTCTATCTCCAAGAGAGAGCCCAGCCACCCTGCAGAGGAAACTCATTTCTGCTGCTTGTACCTGCGATCTTGTTTTTTCAGCCACTACTTGTCACTCATGTCACTGATGCCTGCATGCTGACACAAATGATGGACAGATTCATACACAACAAATTAACAGACAAATGAATGGATGCAGTAGCCTTCTGCAGGCCTGTGTACACAGTAAACAGCACCAACATCATAACAGACCAAATCAAATCAAAATGAAACTGATTCTTCTGCAATTGCAGATCCTATGGGGGGGGGTTCCTCTCCTTCCTCGGGCAGGCCATGTTGTGTAAGACAGCACAGGTCATCATCATGTCTCATGTCCCACCCTTAAGTGGTGAAGACATTGAAAGCGTATCTTTAGGAGGTCAAAGGTCATTTTGTTCCCTTGTCTTGGCATGCCTGCTGTGCTTCATGAGGGCCTGTAGATGGTTTTAGGAGAGAAAGATACCCTTTAACCACCAGCAATACACCAGAGAATTCCCTCTTGAATACAAAATTTCATCATTATAGCCTTATAAGTGACATTCTTAGCTGAAAGCAGACCCACAGCTGCTTCTCTGCTTCTGTACTGAGACAGTTTGATCCATAATATTTAAGAAATGCCTAACAAAATAAAAACAGTGGGTCAGATGTCTCCTCTGACAATGACAGCAATGATGTTAAAAGTGATTATTAATAGAGGTTCAGTTGCTCACTGTGTAATACATACTGCTACTGCAGTAGTGTAAAACTCTGGAGCCCTAGACTAAGCCAGAGTACTTTGCCACAATGAACTGATCAGCCAGTCTGCATTGCAGATCTTCTCAAGTAATAACACCTCAGTGCACATCACAAGCAATATACACGATTCATTAAGTGACAGTATGAAAAAGGGTTCACCTGAACGATAATGCTGTGAAAGAATTTTCTAATCACTCGTCACGGACAACTGAGAGGGGGTTTAGTTTGATGTGTTACCACAAATGACATCGAGGAGACCTGTAACACAAAGCAATACACATCCTACAAACACTTGTCCAGTAAATGATCATTTCTTTTGCAAAAATGCTAAAAAAAAATCCCCTTTGATGTCCGGAGTTTTCTGTGGAAAGGGAAGAAGATAAAGACATGATAACGCTTCAATGGCCACACACACATTTACATAATTTCACTCACATCCACAGGCAGTTTCACCTGAAATTTCAATGCATTCATTATCAGAATTCAACTACGTTTCGGAGATTTAATTATGTGGATTGTGATGTTTCAGCAGAGAATCCAGTGGTCTGCAGTACTTTACCATTCTTTCTCCCTTTATTTAATTGCTGTGGTGGTTCCCATCTTTTTGTTTGCTCATTGACTGCTTCATATGCTTCTAGGAGGACTTCCTACTCCTACCAAAAAAAGTACGCCACCCTCGTTGCCATGATAGATCAGTGATAATGTAATGAACCGAAATGGTTAATTGAGGAAGCTGCAAGGATGCACGTATCCAGAATTAGTTTTACTTGGCTTGGTTGATCTGTGTCTGCTCATCCTGGCTTGCTTTTTGTGTAACCAATTAAGGCTTGATGCTCTTGTTTTGGATTTGATAATATTTTATCAAAGTTATTTATCCTGGATAATTCTACTGAAAATCTACTTTTGTGCGATAGACCACAGAATACACGTCACCCTAAATGAAAGATGCTAAGGATGTGTACTCTCTAATGAATGGAATTTTTCTTCCTTATGTTTATTTACATGATATTTTAAGCAGATGGACAAAAAGAGATTTAAAAAATGTCTTTGCTGAGACACAGATGGGACCTGGGAAATCCAGATGTGTGCATAATATTGTATTTAAAGCCAGACATCTTTTAATCTGGGGCAGTGATGAGTACAGAGACAATTACAAGTGAGATTATTTGTTTGTTGAAAGCACGAATATCTGAAGTGATAAAGCCAATTCATCACCACCCTCCTATTTAACACATGCTTGCACAAACACAAACAGCTGAAGTTAGTTTTCTGTCAAACTTTTAGTATTTTTCCAGGACTATTCTTAGGGAATCAAGTCTTATTAGTAGTTAAACAAATGTTTTGGTTATGTACAGTTAAAACCAGTTGTCTCAAAACATCTCAAGGAATCTGCCACAGGCCTGAGCCAGCACCTCTTTTTAACACTGTCTTAATCCAGGGCTGCCCAAGTCCACTATTCTGCAACTTTTAGATGCATCCTTTCTCCAGCACACCTGAATCAAATGAATGTCTCATTAGCAGAGCTGCATGACACATGCATAAGAAAATTCAGCCATTTGATTCAGGTGTGATGGAAGGGTTGCAACTAAAAGTTGCAGAGTAGTAGCCCTCGAGGACTGGATCTGGGCACAGCTGCCATAATCTCTACTGCCAGATGCAATCCAAATGAGGTTTAGAAGGTTCATTCCCCTCTGCTGAGTGGCAATGAATCTGCAAACATCCCACTTTAATCTGTGAGTCAGTCAGGTGTAAAGCTACTGTAGGAAAGTAGGCATTTGAAAATACTGCAGTCTTATAATACCTCTCCTGGCTTATAGAAATGAACTGTAGTTCCTCAGATGTGCTCGGTAAAACAGGTTCACCTCAGTCATATGCTGTGGCAATATCTTAGAGTAAAGTCAGTTACAAAGGAAAAAGGAGGATTTTTGTTTGACATGTCAGCCTGATTAGACAATTATGGCAAAAGAAGACATTGAGTTTCATCTTTTAGCTGCAAAAAAGGACAAATAAGATAAACCAAAGGCTTCTTAGGTACCACTGTGAAGTTTAAGGAAAACATAAAAATGCAATCAAAGATTAATTATGAGGTTTACTGTTTAATCCCACACAAAATCTTCCTTCCATGTTATTTGTTTACATAAGGTCTTAATGCTCTGTGTTAAATTTAATTAGAAACAATTTATTTAAATGAGGCTCTGTGTTGACTTGAAAGAAACTGATCACTTAAGCTGCTTTTGAAGGTACATTTCTTTCTATCCTTTCTTAGGGAAGGTGGATTTTTTTGTCCTGGAGCTCACACTCTGAATCCAAGTAGGAGGAAATGAGGGGATTATGTTCATGAGGAAAATAACAAACGGTATCAAACATGCTCCAATAGAAAGTCAAAGGTATAAGGCAAACAGATGAAAAGTAATGAGTTTGAAGGTCTTAATAAGTACAACACCGAAACTGTAAAACATGAAGACTCATAGAAAGCTATGTGGTGTTTAGAGTTTCTCAGGTTTGTTCATTTCTGCTATTACATTGTTTAACTACCTCCTCCTTCCCATGTTTTAATAACCCATTTTCTCTTACATCATCTTTTCCCACTATGACTTTCACAGAGCGACTTCTGCAGGACTCGTTTCAGTATGAAGTGGTTCACCCCATAAGAGTGGATGCCAGAGGTCACTTCCTGTCCAACTTCCTGTCTCACCAGTCTCGCCGTGTACAGCGTCGGGAGGCCTCAGAGGAAATGGTGGACCTAGATTGTGTCTTTTACCAGTTTTTGCATGGAGGCCACAGCTTGCACTTTAACCTCACCCTTAATCCAAACCTGCTGGCTCCAGGCTTCGTGACAGAGAGGAGGTATGGTGGCTTGGATGGAGCCCAGATCCATCGTCCTGAAGTTTCCCATTGCCATTATCTAGGTGAAGTGTGGAATGAGACCACGGTTAAAGGGAGTGCCGCTATAAGTACCTGCAATGGACTGGTGAGTGGTTTAACTAATACTGGGGAAGCAATATGTACTCTTCTAATACCATCCATACATCTGTATAAAGTATTTTTACATTGCAAGAGTGTTTTGTTGTTGTTTTCATGTGGTATATTGAAACTGAGGGGAGATTCACACTAGAATAGTATGGGGATGGTCTAATTGGGCTGGGATTTTGCAAAAAAAAGAAAAAAAAATCCCTTAAAGATGTTTTTTAATTTCAGTCCAATTAAATTTTTTAAGTTGAGAGTATTCATCTTCCAGCCTTGTAATAGACCACAACCTATCCAGGGATGTACCCCCGTCTCTCGCCCGCTGATTGCTGGGATAGGCTGCAGCTACCCAGACTCCTTTTACTACTACTTTACAGACTAAATGTGGCTGGCTTCACCTGCATTGGAAGCTGTCTTGGTTGTACGATGAGGTTATGCAAGAACGTCTGAATTCAAAGGCCATTGTATTGATCCCTTTGAAAAAATAGGCCATACAAATGACAGCTGGTATTTCAAAAACATGTCCACCAGTTTGAATGTGTAAAAAGAGTAGGCATTATGAACATAAATTCATTATACAAATGAACTATTTAAACTTTTACCAGTGTTTTGGTAAAAAGCTGGTTAAACATAACATAAACATTACACCGGCAGTCAGGTGTTTATAGGGAACAAATGACAAAAGGTTACATTTTTGCTGTAACTGAATTTCTTATTGGTCTTTGCAGCATTTGCACAGCTCAACTCTCCACTAAATCAAGTCAAAGTGATTCAGATTCTTTATTTTAAAGCATCTACTTGAATAATTTTGACTGTAAAGTTGAACAAGCTTGATAAATTAAGTTTGTTTTACTATCTACTTGGTTTCAAGTTAATTGAATCTACAAAAGTAGGTTAACACCAACAAAAGAATTAAGTAGAATTCATGTAAACAAACAAAAAAGTTGTGAAAAGAACATGCTTTTGTTTGACTACAGTCCAACTACAGTTTTTAGAGTGCAGTCTGGCAATTCTCATCTGACCCCTGACATTAACGAGGCCACAAACAACTCCTGCTCACTGGTTATTATTATTTTTTTGGTATTGGACCACCTTTTGTTAACCCCAAAGATGTTTGTTTGAGAAAATCCCAGTAGATCAGCAGTTTCTGAGATTTTCTGCCATCAACAACCACACTGCAGTTTGTCATGAAGCTCTTTTCTTCCCATTTTGATGCTCTTTTCAGTCTACATCTATTGAGTTGCTGCCATGTGCCTGGCTGGTTAGCGATCTGTGCTAACAGCATTTGCACAGGTGTGTCTAACAAAATGCTCTGTGTATATTTTCATGAATCTAGGAAGCTGTCCATGAAGAAAGTGTGGCTTTACACATTATACAAGCAGAAAAACATCCTTTGTATTTATGTTTTTGCTCACATTTATCTGTCTGTGAGCAGCTTTACACAAACATTACTGAGCTGATTTTTTTCTGAGAATGGATCTTGGTCCAACTTGACTCCATTAAATGTTTGAAGTGATCTGGAACTAATTGTGGACATAGGCATTTTTGAAAGGATTCTTCATAATATGGGATGGAAATGAGCTGCTTGTCGGAGGTCCTAACTCGCTGAGTGTTTTTTTAGTTTGTTTATGTACTTATTTATTAAATATCTGCTGCTCTTCCATTTCGCTTTAAAAGCTATTCAATATTCAGCTGTCGAAGCCAGAAATAACTGCTGAGAGGCCTTTTTATGTGTAAATGTGTGCCATATAAATATAACTGAATTGATTATTGGCATGGGCACATTGGCAAGAACAGGAATTCTACTACAGGCCGGATTCTCCAGGTTTAAATATAAAGACAGCTCTGAAAAAGAAGCCAGTGATTTTTTATGCTGTGTTTCTGTTACTCTACCACCGTAAAAAGAGCAGGGGTGGATATACGTTGTCTCATCTGTCTGTTTGTCTGCCAACAGATGCACAAAAAAAATCACACTGCCTCTCCAAATAAAAAAAAAAAACAGCAACAAAAACAAACCAATTAAAGGTTTTTTTTTTACTTCTGATCACACTGTTCAAAACTGCCAGTATAGTATATTCTAAGTGTATTATAATATATGGATTTTTTTAAACCTAATTGAGGTAATATGGATATTTTGCATAAAGAGACCTAATACAGCATTACCGTAGTGATGTATTAACATTTTTCTATATTAAATCTGGGTGTTGGAAAATCCCAATATCTCTTTCTTTAATCAGAAATTTGCAAATGGTCAGATTTAAATTCAACTTAGTTATTCAAATTATATTAATGTTAATAGTATTCAAGCCTGTGTCATACATTTATAACCTGCATAGATTTGTACAATTAGACGGTCCTGACTGTTTCTTTATTTCCATTCTTCATTTAAAAAAGAGCCTTACATAATTTATTATAACCTGCTTTATCTCTTGTTTCATTGTGTTGGAGGGAAAAGTGATCTTTTGCTGTTTCATTTTTAATGCAAATCTGGAAACAGCGCAGTATGCATAATATAGTTTTTTTTTAAAAAAAGCTTCTTTATCCAAAGCAAGATTAATATATTTGCACTCGCCTCTTGTTTTTTTTATGTTCTTTGTTTTCTGTTTCACTAATTTGAACCATTTCATTACATCAGATTAAAAAGAACAAATTAGATAACTGTAAAAGCACTCGGAGAGCGCAGACATCCACCAAGCTTATTATTTTTGTCACGTTAGATTTGCTGAAAGTGACCTTATCCTGCAATGATAAAGAAACCTTTGAAACATTCCTGGATCAAGACGGGAGCACCTCCAAAACTTAATCATTCGTTCCTTGTCCCATTTGGAAACTTTCCTTTGCTCCATGGTGGAGGAGAAATACATTTAAATTTCTTGTTCTAAATAAAAACAAACATTTTTATAGTGATGCAGTTATTTAGAAAAGCATTTAAAGGATATTCTAAATCTCCCTTAGCTTTATACATTGGAGGAGCATAACTGGTCACACAGCTTTGTTCTTTCCTCTCCTACATTTCCTGTTTGTCTATTACGTACAAACTATCTGTTACAGGAAAAATGACCCTAAAATAGTTTTCAAGGAAAACAAAACAGCAGATGTCTGACTTAGTGGTGTAAACCAGCTGTATGAATTTTCTCACGAAGTGGCTTGGGCAGTATGCTCAGCTTTAGTCTGAATAGAAAAGCCTTTAACTTGTAAAGGAAATGTGAATGGCTTTTACTTTGGGCTTGCATTATAGTAAGCACTGAGCAAACCTGTTAAACAGATGCTGCACATGAGCATGCAGCTGACAGCAAACTCATCCTGAGACCTGCACAACTCAGAAGAGTTATTATTTTAAATATGGTCCAATGAAAAGAAAAACATGTGAAATCTGATTCTCCCAGAGCCTCAGCTTTTTATTTTTTACTTTTCTTTTTAAATCCCTGAATAATACCTGATTGTTGCTGTTACTCTGGGAATGGCATCCACTGTGTTTTAAACAACACAAAATGATATTTGTGTTGAGGTACACAGTAGTGCTTTCAAACAGCTTTAAAAATACCTTTGTGTATATAACTGAAATTTCCCTTAAGCTGTCTGACTTCACCGCATGCATAAAAAGCCAAATATTGATTGTAAATGTTTCTTTAAAGAAAGTTCTTTGTAAATGGATGTAGTTCCCCGTGAGAGCCATTTAGCCAGTACGGATGTAAGTTTTAGTGATTATCAGACTCACAGACTTAACTTTTAAAAAGACAAACAAAGCTGTAATTAAGATAAACTTTTTATTCCAATTATTACTTTACAGTGAATTTTGTTTCCCAGAAGACAGAGCATTTCTTTCTCTAATGCACTTAAAAAAGTTTCTCTAGTATTTATCTTCTCGATTGTTTAAAGTTTGTAGTGAGTCAGAAACAATGCTTCTGAACCTGACAAACTTTCCTCACACTGAGATATAAGTAACGTAGAAGTGGGATCACTGCCACACCAGCTTCATGAAACCAGAACAACTGACAGGTGACAGGTTCCTCTGTGAAGGAAAAACCGAGTCGTTTCTCAGTCTCCAACCCTGCAGGCAACAACGGCCCCAAGAATGTTCATAAGTTATATCAGCATACAATCCAAATGAATTAATGGTAGTAACCCCTTAAAGCCTAACCTACGAAGAATTATTTAGTGTAATCTTCTGCTTTCTGGCATTCACCAGGGTGCAGGAGACCAGTATCATATGGTAAACAACAGTGGTCAAAGTTTCTGCCTTAAAGTGATGCAACATGTCTGAGAAACAGTATGTATCAAATATGATACGTTAGGCTTTAAAGGGTTAATTGCCAGCACCAGACTCAAATCACTGTCTCCAGATCAAAGGAATAAACTCATATAAGCATACTTTTTTCACTTCGTAAAATCTATTTAACATTTTTTCATTTAATTTAGTTTAACTCTGTTTAATTAGTTTGGGCTGTTCTGTCCACTACACTACATGTTTAACTTCATGCAGGATTTTATTGGATCTTTGTCAGCAGGACCATGTCGAATTACTGACATGAATAAAACAAACACAAACAAAGATTTTTGTTTTTCTTTCTTTAAGTCATGTTAAAAATCCATCTTACTTTTTAATAGTTGGTAAAAACTTGGCCTAGACTGGTGACCTGCGGTGTATCCTGTCTCCATCCATCCATCCATCCATTATCTACCGCTTTGTCCCTGAACGGGGTTGCGGAAGGGCTGGAGCCAATCCCACCCTGGACAGGTCGCCAGTCCACAGACAGACAACCATGCACACACACACTCCTATGGGCAATTTTAGAGTTTCCAATCAGCCTATCCCCAGGGTGCATGTCTTTGGACTGTGGGAGTACCTGGAGAGAACCCACGCTAACACGGGGAGAACATGCAAACTCCACACAGATTGGTTCCTGGTTGGACCCCCACCCCAGCTGAGGCTCGAACCAGTAACCTTCTTGCTGTGAGGTCACAGTGCAAACCAACTGCTCCACTGTGCAGCCCTGTATCCTGTCTCTTGCCTGCTATTTACTGGGATAGGGTCCAGCTTACCCCACACAATCCTGAATTAGACTAAGCGGTATGGGACATTTATGACACACATACAAAATGTAAATGGAACAGCAGCTCATTGAATAATAAATTGTAAACTGGGATCACATTTCTGGAGCTCTGGCAGGACTAGCCAGCTTCATTTCTTGCTTGGTTGGGAGCTATTTGCATGTATATGTGGTTTACATTGAGTAAAGGCCCCGAAAAGCTGAATAGAAATGACATAAAACTCTTCTCTCTTTGTCCCAACTCCTGACTTTTGTCACATCTTTGTCCAAAAGCACTCGGCCTTTTGTGAGAATTAGTCCTGACCTGCTACAGGTTACAGACAACCTGCTACTTTCTTAAAATGTCAAAAGAAATTGAACTCCCCCTGCGAGCCGGGTCGTAACAAAATTAAAGTGGAAAGCACAATCAGTCACTGTGGTTGACTGATATTCGCCATAGCAGACTTTGGCTGCTGAGGACAATACACTTTGATTTGACTGGCAGATGTCAGGCAAATGCAAATTGAAACAAAAGGCCAAACATAAAAAAAGCCCTGAATCTCAGCGTTTTGTGCCTAATGCGTAGATATGAAAATAATTGTTTGTGAGGTTTCCTGTGCCCACCCTAATTTTCCTGGACTGAGCCAAAGAAAGCATTCTTGCAAAGTGTCAAAACCCAAATTAGAATAAATCCTGTGATGCTCTTCATCTAAAAGGAAATACAGATGTAATCACTCTGTAATTACCAGCATTTTGATTAGTGAGACAGGCTTGAATGCGTTTTTTTTTGTGACATTACCTGATTACAATTCAGTTTATGCAAATGTGTAACTGTGCTTACATCTTCTAATTGCTCCTGATAATGTTCAAGGGGCACATTAAAGTGATGACAGCTACTCTGCTCACTCAATACAAATATAAATCAACTGTATAAGATAAATTAAGAAACCAAGAGGAAATAAATTGTTCTGTTTTAAGACGTGATCTTTTATCCATTCAAGTGCTAATTATAATACACTGATGGAGATAAGTAGGGTTTTTTTTTTTTTACTGAAGCAGCCTGTGGTTCCTTCTTTACTACACATACATTTGTCTTTCTTGTCCCACAGCATGCACATTGAGACACAAAACAAACATTCAGTGGAAAACGTCACTGATTTAGTCCATTTTCAAGCTGCTGTCCAGCTGCAGTACAGTAACCATGAAGTACTGATACCTGCAAATGTTTCCTCAGTGAGTTCAGATGCTTCTGTGTTCGCTGCTATTCACAATCATCGTCTAGAGACCAATGTCTGTCAGTGACTTGTAAGCTACAGCTTGTTTACTTTGTCTCTTGTTCCCCTGGCAGAGCTAAAGATCTGCTGCTAAAAGAGAAAAAAAGAACCCTTCTGCCATGAAGAACACCGGAAGGATTTCTTTTTGCATTTCAGCTGAGTCTAAAAGTCACTACAAAACTTTGTAAGTGATGCAGCAACCATTGATGGCTAATTTGACATCAGTTTTGTATCTTGCTTGTGCTGAGGTCTTTCCAGTCAGCACGGGAGTTTTATATTGACTTTTGTCTGTCTCTCTTAAGCTACAACATCATGTGGTGTAGGAAAAAAGTTGTTGTGCTGCTTTTCAGCTTGAGACACTGTAGGGCAGCTACAGCTCCAAAAGTGCACATAATAAATGTTTTAGTGCTAGTTTCCAGGTTGGAAAGCTACATGGTGCATCTTTAAAAGGCAGAAAGGAAGAATAAATGAGAAATTGATTTTTACACATAAAACAGTTTTACTTTTCAAGTTTTTTTAATGAAAAACTAAGAACAGCACTAAATCTAGATGCTCTGTCTCACAATAAAAAGAATGCTATTATTCCTGACCCAATGCTTTATGTCAGGGCAGAAACTTGAGCTAATGTTGTTTTTAGTAAATGGTCTTGTACTTGTATAGCGTTTTTTCTACACATCAGTGCACTCAAAGTGCTTTGACACTATTCAACACATTCACCCATACGCTCACACAAACACACACACATTCACACACCAGTGACGCAGCACCGGGAGCAACTGGGGGTTCAGTGTCTTGCTCAAGGACATGTGGACGCCAGAGCTGGGATTTGAACCACTAACTTGCTGGTTAGGAAATAACCCGCTCTACTACATGCATCACAGCCGCCCCACTGTCACACATTATACTTTGAATCAAGTCAGTTTTATATTTAAAAAGAAAGGCATAGTCCTGAATTGCGAGAAAAAGAGTGACACAGACTTTTGTCTTCAAGTTTGACCTTTATTTGAATTGGTGTTTAAGTTCCCAGCCTTTTCTGGAGATGGGTTTTGATTGACATAATTATTAATGAACATGTCCAATGTGTACTCTTCCTCTCACATAATGGTAGCTCTGCAACACCAAATGGGATGGTGTGAATATGGAAAAATAAATTATTGGGTGAATTATTGCTTCGGTTTGTTAACCTACATCTGGAAATAAGCCAGCCACTAACATAGCAGTTTTCACTTTGCTTTTTTTTTTTGCATGACAATATTTTAGACAAAAGAAACAATTAATTTTGCCACGATGATTGAGTGATTTCATTTACTGTAACTGCTTTATTTTCATCAGGCTCTTATGGAGTTTTTGGAGTTCAAACAAAAGAGGCATTACTGGCGTTACTGGCTGTTCTTGCACAACACGTCATATTTCACGTCAAATTGGTCAGCTCAAATTGTTACAAATCAGATGAATGTGTAGAAGATCTCTTTGAGCCAAATATGTAGTTAAACTGATTTTTATGGCATGGCTCAGTCAAAGTCTGCACAAATTAATACATGTGGATGACCAAAAGCATAATTCAGTAGTGAAAGACAGTATAACTATAACAAGCATGCTTCTTTCTCTATTGCACAGTTTATTTAAATAATATAAACATTTAAATCAATATGTTATGTTGAAGATACTTTACAAGATTCACTCTAAAATAAACTCCTGATCCAGCAGCATTTTCTAATTTAATATAATGCAGCAGCTAAAATAGTCATTGTGATGTTGTATTCCACAGCCACACCAGAACTGCAGGTTCTTGTTGAAGGTTATTTTTATTAAAAAATAAACTGGATTTTGTTTACTCCATAAATATTTATATTTCCATCAAAATATAATCCTTGAAGAAGAAGAAATGTCATATACCTGCAATGTGTGGGTCTTATTAAGTATGCTATAACCCAAATCTGAGTGTGGAGCCCCGGGTGCAATAAAATCTAACAGAAACTTAAAGAGTGATACAGACAGAAAATGTCATTAGAACGATTCACAGCATATAAACTAATATTAAGATTAATTTAAACCACTACAGCAACAATACAACCTGATTTTAAGTAGATCTTTGTGTTACTTATTACAGTAAAACTGAAGACAGAAATAAATTAAACTGCAAAAACATTTTTCTGATATATAACATGAGATTGGTTGATTACAAAATCACATTGATAAGATTACATTTCATATGAGATTATAGCAGTAGGGATCTTATATGGTTTGAAATATTTACAAAGCAGATATTTAATTTCCATACTCTATTTTTTCGCTAATGCTGAAAAGCCTTATATTTGGTCTTGCAGCGCAACTTTGTAAATCGTGTGCAGGCATGATCAAAAACATGGTATCTGGCAACAACATCCTGCTATTACTTAATGCAGCTCAATCAGAAACGCCTCATATAGGGATGCAAACTTCTTTGAACAACTGCCAAAAGCAGCAAAGTGAGATGTTAGAAGAGCTCGTGGAGCTCAGGAAGCCATGGCTGCTGTGCTTCTGGTTGGTTTCCAACAGCGAGGTTAGGGGGACACTAATGGCTTTGTTAGATTTTTCCACAATCCTGGTGTGTTTGTTCATACACCTTGCAGCACCTGAACCAGAAAGCGTAACCATTGTGTGCCAATATGCTTTCAAACAACCTCTTTAGAAAATGGTGAGGTAAGCCAAATGGAGGCATGCTTTCTTATGTCCCTGCTTAGAACCACGGCTGTCGTATTGTCACTAAACTGAATGATGCCATTGTTAATTTTTTTGAGTGTAGTCATGACTATAGTAAGCTAAAACAGGAACTTGCTTTATGACCCCTTTTCCAAGCTAGGGGTATAGGGTTAATAACAGAACAAACCAGAATCAATCCTAAAGATATTAACATAGTTTATTATAACAAAACCTCAGTTTTGCATGATAAATAAAGTGTATATCTATCCAGTTAAACAAAGAAAAACATGTTAAAAATGTCCTCACAACATGGTAATTATTATTAACAATTAGCTATATACAAAACAACTATATTAATATATTAATTCCTCAACCAAAAATAATCTCTTAAGGGGATGAACCAAAATCTATAAACAACTCAAAGCAGCTACACAAAAAGGGGAGAGCTGCTTTTCTTAAACACAAAAGCACAACCGTGCACCAAACTACAGGGAAATATAAATTTAACACAAAACACCACGAGAACTTTCCAAAGTTTTGTCAATGCCCAAATCACCAAAGTTCTCTGAATCCACACAAGCAGCACTAATCAATCCCGGAGCCTCAGGGCCAGAGGCCGACTGTGAGCCAGTAGGAAACAGCTGCCCTGATTGCAGGGTTCTCCCTCCTTTTTGACGTCCCTGCGATATACTGATTGGTCCAGAAGGAGGAAGTGCTGAGCTGGTGATTCCAATGAGAGTAAGTCTGTAACAGGGAAAATTGGCAGCAGGTGAGATGAATGATGATGGATGTGATGCATGATGAGGATGTTTAGTCAGATCTGTAGCCCTGGTGTGGAGTGGCAGCCATCACGAGTGTCTGTGTACACTGATAGTTTATGCCTGGTGGGGTGCTGACCTGGATCTGCTGCTGCTGAATCAAACAGTTAAGAACCCAACAGTAAGTACCAGCATCCCCATTCAGCAGCCTCAGACCCTCCATGTGAAATACAGTGTTAAAATCTGAGCTTAAGTCTCTGAAGGGTATTCTGGTGTCCATGTTTTTCTGCTTTAGATGTGACATCATAAGGTGTAGGTGTGGTGACGATAACACTTTGTGCTGATTTGTTTCTGTGTGTGCATTTTTGCGGCTCTATCTCTGCAGGGAAGCAGGTATCGGCATGTTCTCTGACCAGTCTGTATAAACTCTTTATTCCACACTGTCTACATTCTCATGCAAACACAGTAGTTCCCCACACTGAGGTGTATTTGTAATGTAATGTAAAAGTGATGAGTCTAAGCAATTAAATGTACTGTCTTTAGCTATGAGCACAGGGGATTGGACCCATCTGACAAGTCTGATTAAGTACACTGGATAAGTTGGTGTTAAGCCAAAATGCAACGAAACCATCTATTCCATATACTGTAATTCAGCTTCTTTGATAGTTTCTACAGATCTATATGCTGCAAAGGTCTGTCTGTTTCTATCTCTGAATCTATGGAGGCATACACAGCAGTCTGACAAGCCTTTGAGGCTGATCTATCTTTGTTACTGAATGTATTTGATATGGGAGTCAAACCCCCCTGCTCCACTCAACTTACTCCTTGTACGACATTTAGCTTGCCAGGCCTCCTGTTTGAGCTTCAGTAGAGCTCCGTGACAGCTGGCAGACAGTTAACTGCAGAAGACTGTAGACAAGAATCTGATATAAGGTCGAGATAACAAACAGAAAAGAGGAGGCTGCTGGAATTTACTTGTTGGCTTTCTGCCAGTGTAATTTAGGGTGCAGTAGCTCACCAGACATTTGATCTGTCTGCCCACTTAGCTGTTCTGAAAAGTTTACAGTAAATTTAAGACTTAAAGCTGTTAATGCTGTCTTTCTTCAAGCTTTGTTGGTGTATAGAGAAAAACATGGCATACTGGACAGTACTGTGAAGCAGTACTATCCAGCGCCAGTCCTTAAAGGGCCACAATCCTACAGGTTTTCAATGTATCCCTGCCCCAATACACCTGATTCAAATTAATCAGTCCTTAAATAAAACTTCAAAGACTGTTGGATACATTTAATTTAAGCTAAGTGTTGGGGTAGGGGGCTGCACTGTGGCGCGGCTGGTTAGCACTGTGGCCTCACAGCAAGAAGGTTGCCAGTTCGATTCCTGGTGTGAGCGGGGCTCCAACCGGGATCCTTTCTGTGTGGAGTTTGCATGTTCTCCCCGTGTTAGCG
>JBAMHV010000001.1:6445409-6459178 GCA_037177535.1 Pseudomugil gertrudae | reverse complement strand
GCTGGTCCAGACCAGTAACCAGACCAGAGTCCAGACTAAACATGGAGAAGCAGCGTTTAGCTGTTATGCTGCAAACATCTCGAACAAACTGCCGGTGGAGATTAAACTCTCACCAACGGTAGACACTTTTAAATCCAGGTTTAAATCTTTTTTTTATTCACCTATGAATCACATCTGCACGGTAAATTTATCTGATCTGCATTTAATGACTTTTTTTGATGATTTTTATGTGATTTTTGCTGTTTTTATTCTTCTTTACATCTGTTATGCTTTTACTGTTTCACTGTAAAGCAGTTTGAGTTGTCCTGTACATGAAAGGTGCTATACACATAAACTTGCCTTGCCTAATAAAGGCTTATCTTATCTTACATGGGGAGGTGCACTTATAGATAAAAATTGTCAACAACTCCTTAAACTGTAAAAGAAATAATTCTGAGTTAAGCAACAGGATGTGTCATCTTATTTTAATTTTTTTATTATTATTATACCAAGTAAACTCTAAATTCTGGGACACTTTATAGACACATGGTGCAAACAATGCTGAAACGATCACCTCCAAAATAACAACGTAACTCCTGTGAATTATAATCACATTATCTAGATACATATTTTTCTACATTGCTTTGAAAATATCAGGCAGTGTAGTTTTACCCTTTTTTGATCAATCAAAATAAAAATAATCGAAACTCCCTCCAGATATTTTAAATGCAGAAACCCAGATTTTCCTTCTAAATGTATTGGATGATTTTTTTTTCCTAGCGCAACAAAATACTGGAGCCCCGCATCTGTTTTTTAAAACCCTTTTTATAGCATAATGTATACCATTATACCATTAATGAATGATGAACTCTCTGGACAGGGTTAAGTGAACTGGCTCCTAATTTTTATTGGTTGGAACAAAAGTGAGATCTTCCTAAATGGCATCATGTTTTTTGAACTGCAGAACTGTCAGAGGACTGAATATCAGGAAAGGAAATTCACTGACTGAGAAGGAGATAGTAAACTGACTTGGCAGATAATAATACACAGAGGAAGAAGCCATTATTTCACACTTCCTCTAATTCTTTTTTGAGGCCTTTACTCTTTGAACTTGAAAGCCACGAACAGTTTTGTCTTGTGAATAAAATATTGCAGCGCTTAAAGGAAAGAGGTTTCTTACCTGTTTCCAGACAACAATGTCATCATCTTCCTCAGCCACTGGTTGCTCCATTATCTCATCTGGGACACAGTTGAAGTTTTTTTTTCCATATTTTTACATTTGAGTGATCAGCATGCACACAACTCATTACATACATGTCCCAGCTTGGACAGAAAATTTAAATGGAAATAAATTGGACAAAGTATTATTTGTTCAGAGATGTAGAATCGATGCATGAATGACAAAACTGTAAATGGGTAAAGGAAGTGGTAATAAAATGTGTATACACTTTAATGATCTGTAAATAACACAGCATGTTCTTCAAAAACATTTACGACACAGCAGCAACTCGTTGTTGGGATTAAAAACAACAAAACAAACAACTCATTGAGCTCAAAATAGCCACACCCGTTCCCATTCATGAGATAAACAACAGAAACAATAGAAAAAAATTCATAGAGATGGATAAAAGTACTACTGATAAGATTTGTTGCAGTCATTTGTTCAGAAATGCACCAAAGCATCTGGAAATCCCTGTAAGGCTATAAGTACAGTTGATTGAAGTGTGTCTGAGTTCTTCAGGCGGAAGATTAAAATCCTACATAGGAAGTTCAGTGTGTGGACATTTTGCCCGACAACAAGAAATATAAATTGTTGCTGACCAGTGTTGCATGTAACCACAAACTGTGAGTGTTAACCCAACTGTCATCAGATGGAAGTGGCCATTTTCTCTGTTTATTTTGTTCAAGCAGTTTTTCTCAGCTGTCTTGGTCTCTGGCAGGTTCTTAAATGTCTCTCATACATACATCTCATACATTTAGTCTTTTTCCAAACTGGCGTAAATGACATTTTCTGCATTTTCTATGTTGAAAAGGAAAAACATCATGCATGGTTAAACATGTATGATATACTCATAACCATGAACATATAAACATCTGGTACATTCATATAATGTTTTGTGAATGTTCATTTACTTGTCATGGGGGCAAAACATTACTAATGAATGCAGAATGGATGAAAAGATGCTAAATGGGATTGTAGTGTAAAACATTTCTCAAAGTTCAAGATCATCAATATATCCGAGTCTCCATTACACCTTTCACCATTCATCTGGCACAGATCAGGTACCATTGAAATGTAATCGTTTGAAGGACTTGAATCTTTAGAGGACACGTGAAGGCCAACTTTTCTGGAGCTGAGAAGTGAGCAAAGATAAACAAGCAGGCATTTTATGGAAAATAGGAAGACCTGACCACAAATAGTACAGTGTCTTTGCAAAGCATCAATTCTTTCAACTGCTGCTTAGTAATAGAGACCAAGGAGACCCAAACCCCTACATTCTTTGTCACCTTTGCATACTTGACAAGTTGCCAGGTAACAAAATTTGTTTGCAGCAGCCAGCCCATTGGTTAGTGTGAAGACTCCACTGTGCCTCACTGCATGATAAACATTGTGTCTGAAACTTTCTGCTTCTCTCAGGAGGAATAGAAGACAAAGATGTCTGCTCAAAGCAAGTTTTTTACAGCAACACATTAAAGATGCTGCCAGCCTTAAAAGGCTTTTCCTGTAGAATATTGCAACATTTTTGTGACAGCTGATCAGGAACAAAGCTTTGTGCTTCTCTGTGAGACCTCGTTTCGTCTTCAGTTCTCGCTACTCAAAACAGGTTACAGTGGTCCATTTCCATATTCTAATGAAGGAATCTCCTAATCCGGTTCTTGCGGGCTGGTGTCCTGCATGTTCACCCATGAAACACCCATGATTCAAATAAAATGGATATCCAACAGCTTGTTAGGTTTTGTTCAAGTCCATTCGTGACCCATTCATTTTAGTCAAGTGTGTAGCTGCAGGTACACATCCAAAACCTGCAGGACACCAGTCCCCTGACCTACTGGTTAACCCAGTGTTTCCTCCTGTTTCTGTAGGAACTGTCTTCACTGTCACAAAAAACCTCCAATTAAGACTAGAAGTTTCTCTCAAAGCTGTGCAGCTCTTTTCTTTTAGCTGCGTCGTCTTCAAAGCAAAATTTCCTGTTAGGAATATTGAATTGGTTTAAGATGCCACAATGTTTTGTTAATGTTTTCCGGGAACAAAGTAGAGCTTTTGGGAATGGAAGTAAACCATTTGAAAAGATCAAATATTTAAGATGTTTAATTGAAGCTTGAGGAATATACTACGCTGTGGTTAAAATGATGCTTTTACCAAGTAACAGTCACATTAATCACTGATGCTTTTAATACTCAGCAAAAACCATTGTAGTCTTGTTAATCTTGTGAGTTTTTACACTGTTTATTTTTCTTTGAAAAGGCTCCTGTGAATAATTCATAGTCTAATTATTTTTTGCATAATAGAAACAAGAGGATAGAATTAACATACCCAAAGAGACTTCTATGAGAGGGAAATGCTTAATCACTCGGTCTTCATTTTAGCCTTGGTCTGCATTAATGGGTTTATTTTTATGCTTGTTCTTTCAGGTGGCAGGTTTGTTCAAAGACCCCAGCATTGGAAATGCAATCAATATTGTGGTTGTTCGACTCATCCTCCTGGAAAAGGATGAGGTAATGCTTATTTATGTGTGGATGTAGAGAGGTGGATTTTAGATTAAACAAGGTTAAAATGAGGGCTGCATTTTATGCCTCAGTAAACACCCTTATCAGAACACCTCAATTATTTACAGAAAGTCTCAAAAATCCAGTTCAAAATGAGACGGGTCAGTACCTTCAACCAAAGTCATTTCACTTGTACTGGCAAATCTAAACTGTGCATGTCCCTTAAATGATCGTTTTAAATTGTTCGGTGTCATAATTATACATGTAGCATTTCTTACCGTTTTTTTTTTTTTTTTAAATAGTGAAATAAAATATACCGTCTACCTCCCTGAGATTGGAAGTGTAGGCAGTGGGTCAGCACAACCGGCTGCATACATTCACTAAAATGTGAACAATAAATTATCGCACACTAAGCTGCAGCTCTAAATATTTAATTATTCACCTGTTTTTTTTTATTTGCCCTGTTGTTGAAATCTTTTTCTTGCATAAATTTGCAAGAAATTTGATCATTTTAGTACCAGAGGAGGATCACTGGGAAGTTAAGATTATGGATGACTGGTTTTTAAAAAGGCTGCAAGAATCCATCCATCCATTTTCTACCGCTTGATCCCAGAGCGGGGTCGCGGGGGGGCTGGAGCCAATCCCAGCTGCCAACGGGCAAGAGGCGGGGTACACCCTGGACAGGTCGCCAGTCTATCCAGGGCCAACAGACATAGACAAACAACCATACACACTCACACTCCTATGGACGATTTAGAGTCTCCAATCAGCCTATCCCCAAGGTGCATGTGTTTGGACTGTTGGAGGAAGCCGGAGTACCCAGAGAGAACCCACGCTAACACGGGGAGAACATGCAAACTCCACACAGAATGGATCCCAGTTGGAGCCCCGCTCACACCGGGGCTCGAACCAGCAGCCTTCTTGCTGTGAGGCCACAGTGCTAACCAGCTGCGCCACCGTGCAGCCTGCCGTGCAAGTGCAAAATTAACATTTTTAATCTTTGAGCTCAGATGCTTAAAGGTGGGTGATTTTATTGTCAACCAAAACTTGTTTAGTCTCTTGGCTAAATTAATGTAAAAGGGTGCAGCTGCAGCAACAGAGTGATAGCTGCTCTATTAACAGCATGTGAGATGGCAATTAATCAGAATCGCAATCAGAATCAGGTTTATTGCCAAGTAATTATCATTACCAGAAATTTGACTTGATTTGCCAGTGCCTACATAAATAACATAAATAAATGTGAAACCTATGAAATATGAACACAAGCAAATGCTGAGAAATAATATAAAACTGAAAAAATATTTAAAGAGGAAGAAAGAAAAATGTATGTACATAAAATACATTAATGTATTTACATGAAATGTGCAGGCAGTGTGGAAGTTAACTGACCAGTAAGGGGGAATGTGTTAATATAACACCTATGTGCTTTTTGTTAATGTAACGAAATGAGACTGCATATAATCTTTCATCATTTCTGTTTCCCCAGTGATTTGATATTGTTACATCACAGTAAGTGACAATTGTATCAAAAGTGGGACACAGACTTGCTAAAGCTACATTTTTAATTGTATTTCATGTCATAAAAATGTCAAAATTTCATGCACAAAAACCAAAAGAGTGTCTGTCATAGTTTGCACAGATGTTTCAGGAAGGAACTGCCTGAATTCAAAAGGTATGGATAAAGATTTCTTTTCTTTAAAAAAACTGATTGGATGCATCTTCTGGAGGTTGCCAGATTAGCTGTGATTGACAGTTTTATTCAATTTATTTTATACAATACACCTGCATATATATAATAAGTGGATTCAAGCAGTTTCTTTTTGGACAAATAATGATGGCTTTTAGATTATTTGCAGCAAACAAATCCTCAGACAGAACATAACCATTACTTTTACTGGCTTTTGCCACTGTATGTAACTTATAAAGCTGCAGTGGTGGATGGAACAAGTTTTGTTCTAATAAATAATATAAATATCGAGCTCTGAACCCTTAAAATACTGTTTATCTAATGATGGAACAAGTGTGTAATTTAGCTGACCTTGAAACATTTTATTCCACTTTCCATTGAATTGTTTTTGTGATTTTTGTCTTTATTGTGGATCATTCACAGCTGCAACTGATTGATATGTTTGCTATACGTGTGTTCTCTTCCTCCCTATTTATTGTGATGTGCGGCCATCAGGATGACTTAAAGATTACACACCATGCAGACAACAGCTTGAACAGCTTCTGCAAATGGCAGAAGAAACTCAATATTAAAGGAGATGAACATCCGCTGCACCATGATGTAGCTGTTCTGCTCACAAGGTAAATTAAGACTTAATTCCTCAATGACATCCACATATCAGAATGGAGTTAAGTTTTCGTCATGCTAGGACAGTGCTGTTAAGCATATGCATCAAAGCTGCATCACTTCCTCTTGAAACTCTGTTTTAACCCCTTTTCCACTAACATCATCTAATGCATGTATGCTGAAATAATGCCAGCTGCCACACTAGTAATCAGATGTGAGGCGTTCCAGGTGATGAAATTTACCAATGTTAATTGACACGGTGCACGGTGTGACTCAGACATGCCTGGCTTGTCAGATGTGCTGAAGCATTTCAAACAGCCAGGGCAGGGTGTCTCACGATGGACCAAGACTGAGAAAGCTGAAATATATCTGATAATATTTGCTAAATGTTCCTGTTTTATTGACTTAATGGTTTACAAACCTAAATATTTACATAAAACTATGTAAGCTGTATGAAGACATAGCAGTTAGATGCTATTAACATTGTAAGGAGAAAGATTATAAATCAATTTATTTATTAATTTCACAATGAAACACTTTTAATATGAAGTCTCCTTTTAGTTTGTGTAGTTTTTCTATTTTAAGTACATTTTAATGGAAGTTTGTAGAAGATTTGGAGTTTTTTCTGAAGCATGTGCCCCAGTAAAAGAAGTCTCTCTCTGCTACAGATCTCAGGATCCAGCAGTTGGTGATAATGTGACATAAGAGTAATAAGGATATCTTAGACTGATATGCAAATTCTAATAATGCAGTTTGTGGAAAAACAAGCTCCATTTTGTTCTGTGGTCTGAATTCTCGCCATTTACAATATTCATAGTTTATCATAGTACTTTGAAGCCCCTCTAACCCGTATAAAAAGGTGCACATCTGCACCTACTGTTTTGACTGATTTATATCTGCCAGTAGCCTTTTATGAGTGATCGCCACAGGAGGAAGGACACTCCTCCACAAAAAGAAAAAAATCCATCTGCAAAAACAGAAAGGAAAAGGGGAGAAAATGAAGCGAGAGACAGCTGCCTCCTGATTTTGAAAAGTGAGTAGCACAGCTGTAGTAATACGAGTACCAGTGGTTCCATCTCCATGTGGATGTAGCCACGGGGCAATGCTGGATTACCACCTGCCTCCTATCTCTTATAAAACCACTTGTTGCTTTGCACAGTCTGCTGTAATTGGTCAGCTAATTAATCAGAAATAGTGCTGTGCAGCCACTTAATGCCTGTGAAATAAGAAAGTAGGCAGGTAGTAGGCAGAGGTAAATTGTGATATAACGAGAGGGGGGGGGGGGCTTTTTCAGAAGCAGTTTTTCTGTATGAGACAGAAATTACTCAGAAGATGTTTGTAAGTTATTAAAAAAATTAAACAAGGTTTCATTTATTCGATTTATTTTCATTTACTTTCTTATTTTCACTGGAAGATGGAAGCTTTACAACTTTGCAGATGAAATGTAACCAGAAACCAGCTGGATTAAGTGCAAACCCTTCAATTTGAGTTCTCCTCATAGTTAAGCAGTAATCGGACCACATATCTTCACTGGCATGGCGAGTAGATGTTAACAGCAAAACAGAAAATAAGATGGAAAGGGTTCAGTGGAGGATAAAATGATGAGAAATTGCAGAGGAAAGGCAAGTCAAAGGCAATCATTCTGGCTGAATGACAGGGGGCCAATACAGCAGAAAAAAAGACTAAAGTAAAGTTTTTTGTAGTCGTGCAGTTTCTCTGCTGAAAAATATAGTAGACGGTGCTCAGAAAGGTCATGTTATGCTTTTTCACTGAAAGATTTAAACATAGGTTGAATGTGGAAAAGGCTGGAGCAGTTCAAAGGTAAAAATTGATGTATTGACTGTTTCGCTGTTATTGAAAGGTATTTTTAGGTTTTTGTTATTATATAGTATAGTATAGTTTTTGTTATTATTAATATGACTGATATTTTTCTCTTCACTGTAGATACCCTATAAAGACCTCCTCTGTTTTCCTTTTATCTTTGTGTCCCTTTTGTGCTTTAGTATCCTGACACAAGCCTTCTAGATTTCTACTTAGAATATATAGACACTAAACACATACATCTAAAAACAATATATTCTCATTGCATACACATAAACCCGTAAATATAGCTGTATTACTCATACATGAAATCAGTAAATCAGTCATTCATCTCACTGCCAGAAGATGATGTATTGGCTCAACAGTCTCTGTTTTCCAAAGGAAGGACATCTGTGCTGCCATCAACATGCCCTGTGAGACTCTGGGTCTGTCCCATGTGGCAGGAATGTGTCAGCCCCATCGCAGTTGCAACATCAATGAAGACACGGGTCTCCCAATGGCTTTCACGGTGGCACATGAGCTGGGACACAAGTAAGATTTCACTGCGTACACATGCACATCATGCATGATTGCACAGATACACAAACAGAATTATAGAAGATTAGTCAATATACCACTTTACTGGCTATCGATCCCGAAAATGCTTTAGACTGACGGTGATGATACCTTTTGTCATCAAACATGACACCTTCATTCAGTGCTGTTTTTGTTGGCCTACTCCATGTTTTTTTTCCATTTTCTATTGCTAATCAGCATTCAGAGCTTTGTTTTTTAATTTATGCACTATTCACTATATATGTATATATGTATGTATGTATATATATATATGTATGTATATATATGTATGTGTGTGTGTGTGTGTGTACAAATGTATAATATAGTATAATGCGCATGCAATTTGACACATTGTTAACTGTATGTTTGATAGCTTAACTTGGTCATTTTTATTTGCACAATCCACATGAGCCCAAAGTGTCACTAAATTAAAATTTAATGTCACTTTCTATACACAATCTTAGATTAAAATGTGAAAGGAGCATGTTCTCCATCACATTGGTATGGTTAGACAGAGATTCCTGTCTGCTGATTTAAGATTGACAGGAGACCATTATGAGGACCAGGCTATTTTTTGTAGTATGAAAAAATGTATTAACTAATCCTCCAGAAGGCTGACAGACTAAAAGTGCTTTCAGAATTTGTCAGTAGTAATAGTTTCTACAGTATTTTTTAAAATAAAGTGTGCAGGTTTTGGTGTTGGTACCAATTTTTCTGATAAATTGGCTCCTTTTAGCTTCGGCTCTTGTGTCACCTTCAGATTGATTTGCTTTTATTGAAGATGGAATACAGACGGCGTGAAAATGAATTGTCCAGGCAACGACTTCATGCCAACAGCTTTCAAAAGCAAAAATGGTGGTTTTGTTAAGTGATGTTTTTTCCCACAGATATTAGGATTGACAAGTTTGGCTCAAAATGTGATATTTTAGTATTGATGATATTTACAAAACATTTATTTCTTTGTCATGCAGCATAGGTCTAAAATATGGACTGTGATACTATGTATTAGGACAACAAATAAAGCAGTGGTGATTCATTCAATTCATTTCAGCTTTATTTGTATAGCATCACTTCACAATAATGTCACCTCTGGGTTTTTTCATAATGAATAGTCTAGCTAAGGTAAACTAAAAGATTACATTGAATCTTGACTTTGATACAATCACCCATTCTGAGCTACATGAGGCAACAGTGGAAAGCAAAACTCTCTTCTAACAGGAAGGCAAAACCTCTGGCAGAACCCAGCTCAGGGAGGACAGGTTGATGTTGGGGTGGAGAGGACAGGAAAGAATGATCAGCATGCACTGTGACTATTATCCATGAAGACCTGCAGAAAAAGGAGAAATATGTTATGACAAAAAGGTAATATTTATTTATACATGGAGGGAAAGGAGTAGAGATGGAAAAAAGGAAGTGCTCAGTGCATCATGGGACATGTCTATGGCAGCATAACTGATGAATGGCTAATAAGATTTGTTAAAGGAAGGTCTTCAGCTTGATTTTAATGGTAGGAAGGGTGTCTGCCTCCCGTACCTACACTGGGAGCTGGTTCCACAAGAGAGGGGCCTGATAGCTGAAGGCTCTCCTTCCCATTGTTTTTTTTAAAGACACTGGGCATTGAAGGTAAACCTGCAGTCGGAGAGCAAAGCACTTTGTGTGGAACATATGAAATCTCAGATATACAATGGAGCTTGGTTATGGAGAGCTTTATATGTGAGAAGTATTTTTGTGAGGAGAGACATTAGTAAGTAACAGTCGAGTCCACGTGTGCAGCTCTCATACACAGTTCATTCAGGATAGTTCTGCAGGACTGATGGGTAAGAGGAAAATGAGCACTTGCAAGTCTGTTCTGGTGACCTCTTTCAACATACTGTTACTTAATATTAGCCATAATTATCTATGATGGACAAGGAACCTGTCCAGTTAGTCCATCACTGCTGCCACAGATTTTAAGATGATAAGATGAGCAGGTAATTCTCCTGAAATGGTCAAAGCCCTTAACACGGGAATTAAACAGAACCAGGCAGAAACATCCCATTTGTATGTTATTTGACCCTTTTAACACAATCAGAAAAAAAGTTCTGTATATTTAATATTTATTGCTACGGAATATATCAAAATTATTATAGTGTGATCTTCTGCTTTCTGGTATTCACCTGGGTGCAGGAAATCAGTATCAAATGAACAACAGGGTTTTGAGTAAAGTTTCTACAATTAAGTGATGCAAAATATCTGTATATATCAAATATTTTAAATTGCGCCATAAGGGGTTAAGCTATTTTTTTACAATCATATCTGTTCTCTAAGATCCACTGTTGATAAAACATTGGTTTATAAGGTTTGGAAATATTTGTATTGGGTTTTTAAACTAATATAAATGGAAATATTATTTTCTTTATGACTATGTGTGGCTTTGCCGGATCAGTAAATCACAGCAGAACTTTTCAACTCATCACTGCTACAACAGGTTTTGTTCCAGGCCTTAAATCCTTATCTGAAACATATGTCTGGTGAGCGGCTTATCTCCTTGTATAGCTTTCAGGGTCACGAAACCCATTGATTCAAGATCAAATGTGTGTTTCTAGTAGATTAAGAAAAATCTTTAAAATAGAGGCCGTTAAATTTGCTGCTTCAATGTAAATGGATTTTTTTTATTTTTGGCTTTTCAACCTCCTAAAACATGAATTATTTCTACCTGTAAAATCACAAAGTTCTTTAACAGAGACAATAAATGTAAAAGTATTCTCAGCTTGTGTTTACTTCCATCTAGCAGAACTTTGCATGACTCTGTGACTCATAACTGCTGCAATAACTGTAAAATAGATCAATCTTAAACTTTTAAATCCAAGTTCACCCATATGTCTTCATCATTGTACTCTAGCTTCACCATGAATTCCTCATTACCTGCTGTGTCCCTCATGCTTTTTGCCTCTTGTTGTGAGATGTGCTTTTGTTTTCATTCCACAGCTTTGGGATTCAGCATGATGGCAGCAGTAATGACTGTGAACCCATCGGGAAACGACCTTTCGTCATGTCTCCACAGCTCCTGTATGGCACGTCTGTGCCCAGATGGTCACGCTGCAGCCGGCAGTATATAACCCGCTTCCTCGAGTGAGTGATTACCCACTGATGTTCAAGGCTTTGTGTCCACATACTTGTTTTAGTGCACCATTGTCTCTGTCTCCGAAGCAATCTGTTGCATCACAGTGTACATTTATATTACATAGTACATATATATTATGCAGTAAAAGTATGAAATAGAAAACTAAAATGTTTGACATTTGGAAAGACATTTGGAAAATTAATGATGCCTTCCAAAATATCTCATTTCAGTTCAGCAACAGCAAATACCTGTGAGGTTTGTTCCTTCATTAAGGTGATGTAGAGGTTTCTAAATAATTGATCTTACAGAACAAAGAAAAATAAGTTCTCTTTTTTTAAAACTCAAGGACAGAAAGCTTGAGATGAGGTTATTTATTTAATTATCCTGTTATTGTGGTGTATTTTGAAAGGAAAATAATATGGGACAAAGGAATAAAACTTGTGCCCTTACTAATTATTCTTGTCATGTAATGTCACTTTTGTTGTAATATTGGCTTCTTAAAATGTTTCAACTGGCATGGTTTTTGCTTTTAAATTATGTAAAATTAGGGCTGGCACCTATAAAAACCAAGCAGCACAAAGCCGCTTTGTGTTCAGGGAGTCATGTCGACATCCTTTGCAGTGGCTTCAATTAAAATCACTGCAGTTATTATTTAATTGGCAGTTCACTAAATTATGGAGACACGTCTGTGTGTAACTATAACTTGGAGTAAAAGCCCAATTTTGAGTAAAAGAAAAATACCACTGAGTTGAAAATTTGTCTTAACAAATGATCTTACCTCGAGAAAGTAATAAAATAATCTCTCTACGTGTACATATATTAATTTATTTTCTATATTGTCTATAACACTTGCTTACTAAGACTTGTTTAATGTATTACACTTATTGCACATGGTGTTTCAGGTGAGTACTCATGTAATTTAAGTATTGTATTAGTTTATCATGTCATAACTTTTACTCCAAACCCATCTATAAGTATTATATTCCTGCATGCTTGTCTATTTTTATGTGCATAGCCTGCTATGCTTGTGTGTGTGTTATCCAGTCAGCTGCTGACTTCACCAGCACAAGTGTTGAGTGTTTGAAATAGTTGCCCTAGTTTCTCAATTTCAAGCATCTGGAATTCATTTAGTGGGTGTTCTGCAACATGAAAGCATGGTAGCTTTTTGTCTCCACTGAGGAGAAGAGAAACCCACAGGGTGCTATTTACATGACTGAGAATGACATACAAATGCCAACAGTCTGTATTTGTGTAGGTCTTGATAACATTAAAGAAGCAGCTGTTCTCAGCTCGCAAAGAAACAGTTTTCAGATCATTTAAAAAAGGTTTATTAGGAAACTATGTAAGCGTTTATCTGCCACATTCATGAAAAAATATTTCAGTTTCAGGAACAGTTTCATAAGAAAGAACATATTTCTTAGTGACTTACAACTTGACTTGAGACTTGACTTGAACTTGCAACAAAAACAATTGTGAACATCTCTGGTAGCAACTAAATACCATCCTAAAAAAACATACCTTAAATGCATTTGGAAATAAGATTTTAAATGTTATGGGGTTAAATTTGAATATCTCCCTTGATTTGGTCATTGTTTTTGTGGTTCATCATATCAGAGTCATCAGGATTCCTTTTCTCATGGGCCAAATTTAATGGCAAACACTTAAACACCATGATGAGTAATGCTGTCATTTTGTCCTTGTTCCCTTTGTCCTGTCCTGTCCTGTCCTGTCCTTTCACCTCCATGCCTATTAAACTGCTTTAAACCCCTCAAGTCTGGACAGATAATTATTTTTTCCAGACTTCATAAAGCCCCATCTTTCTATTTTTGTCTGTTTAAATGCCAGCATTTGGCCCAATTTTCTTTGACCTAACACTCCTGCTTATTGCAAGACAAGGCCTCCATTGTATGTGGCTTTTGCCATTCCCACAGGTCCTGTCAGCTCATGCTGCCTCAGAGGTTTGATCTGTAGGTGTTTTATGTGGAATGTAGGAGGTCATTCTGAGCTGAGTGCTGATATTATCATATGGCTCTTCATGAACAGAGCCAGCCTTTAATGTCCAGCGCATAAATTCCAGGGTCGGAACTCCCAAACAGTTATAAAGGCATTGTCAACTTAGTAGTTATATGCCATGAAAATCTAATGAGTTACAGTACGTCATAGAGATATCACACAAATAATCACATCTTTAGATGCACGTGAGATATATCAATGCTGGGTTGTTGGAGGCGTAAAAAGAGTCTCACTGCCACTCACGTGCATTTAAACCTGTATGTGTGTAAACAGAGGTTTGTCCGTGTGCATCAGAGG
>JBAMHV010000001.1:6424778-6441389 GCA_037177535.1 Pseudomugil gertrudae | reverse complement strand
GTTTTACACACACAACTACCCAAAGTTACACACAAATTAGTTTACACAGATTACAACACATGTATTACACACACACACATGATATGAGACTTATTTCTCTCCATAGAGGATTGACCAGTGGATATGGGAAGCCGTGGGAAATCCATAACAGACAGGAGAGAAGTTACAGTGTAGTGGCCCTGCCAAAGCCGAATTGATATGGATCGAACAGTTATCATGGAGGAACTGTCAGAACAATAGAGCACACTCTAGTACCTTTGACATGTACAAAACCAGTGAGAACCGGTATTTTTCAACCTGGGCTGGGTTGAGTGCTGGTTTCTTCAGCAGCAGGGACCTGAGCTTGCTCAAAGACGGAAGAAAAAACACCGGATTTGAGACAGGAGTTTATAGTAGGCTACAGGTTATCACAGATTTGATTGTAGGTATAGGTAGCAGGAAGACACTACAAGCTGGATGTGGTGGGCTGAGTTAGTCATGCTCAGAGAATCGGTTACTTATGCTGGCAACCTTTTCAGTAAAACAGCCAATTTGCAGACATTTCTGCAGTCAGCACAGTGGGTGGGTGAGCAGGTGGTGGTGAAAGAAGAAAGGAAAAGGCCATAAATGATTGTTGTATGTTGTATTTCTGATCTTGTTCTGATAAGTCTATCTTGGCAGCTTTTAGGCTGGATGTCTATAGTGTGTTTTTTTCATTACTGAAACAAATCAGAGTTCTTTTGATTTGTGCCACCGAGTCCTGAGTCCTGCTCTGTGACACCTGCAACTAGAAACTCAGTGAGCCATGGGCTGGGTGGACTTTGTTTAGCTGGTTTTCTGCAATATCTAATGAACTGTTGAAAAACTTTGTGACCTTCATTCAATTCTGCAGGAAGCTCTATAGGAATATGTTGTCTTCAAAATAACTGGTTAACAGTATTTCATCTTCAGACGAGTCTTTTACTGAAAAATAAATTAAGCAGATTTAATAAAATGAAACTTATTTCTGTGTTTCTATACATATGTAAGATGTCATATGTCAAGATGGTTTTAAATGAATAGGTTATCACTGATTAAAAGTCTGATATTAAGATAGAATGATTTATAAAAGTAGAACTTGCAATGAATTTTTTGCAGAAGTTTTTCTTTTTCTACATATATTCTGCAACTTATGCGCAAACAAAGGCTCTTTTTTAAAACTTTTCTCATAAGACTAGCCAAATAAGAAAGCACTCATCAAAAGTATAGCAAATAACCTTCATGAACCTTTGGTACTCTAACTCAGTCACTTCTTCCTCATACATTTCATCCCAAGTGACTATAGCAAGCATGTAATGAAATTTAAGTCTATTTGCCCTGTTCATTACTCTTTTATGTAGTTCAATATCTTGTTTGATTTTAATAAGCTTCAGATTTGAAAAGTGGAAAATATGGACGTGATCTGATGTCTACAAGTAAGATGTCCGACTTTATTTCTTAACTCAAAAGGGTTTTAGAATAATACCAATTAAAGTTAATGAATTATCCATAACCCTGTCTTAGCAACAATAAATAATGCATGGACTTGTCAAAATTAGATGAAAGACTTCCAGTAGTAGAAGTATTTGATGGTATTAAAACACCTGTTAAACTGGGCTTCATTGTAAAACCTGCAAAGAGGAAACAAAGGATCAGGCTCACGATCACAATGAGAAAACCCATCATGAGAAAAATCAAAAAGGATTAAACATTTGTGTTTGTATTAATCGTAGAATTCATACCCTTCATGTTAAAATAACTAATGAAAGACATAAAACTTTTCATTCCAGACTATGGGAAGTTTATTGTGCTTTGCATGGTTGTAGTGAAGATGAGTAATAGTTTGTCATATTAAATAAAAGTATGTAAGATCACTTCTCTCCCTTGCAGAATCAGTTAATGGGAGCAGCTATTTCCTTTTCAGTTGATTAGCATCAGGGACATCGTCTTGATGAATCTCCTTTCAGAAGTTTGACTTTTGTTTGTCTGAGATTTAGCCAAATTTATCCTGAAAGTTCAGCAGCTCTGTCTTTATCATTTCCACCCTTTGACCAACTTTAGCACAAATTCTTTAAATTTTCAAACTGATTCTGAGTAATTTCCAGATTTCCCTTGAAGTCATAAGCCTGCTTTGCCAGCTCGTCACTCCTCCTGCATGACACGCCAACAATAATCTGAATATGTGACTTGAAGCTTCTTTATGTTGTTGTTGGTCAGGCAAAGTCTTGTAGAAATCCTTTAGTTATTGCATTGGTTGCATTGTCTTCAGTGGTCATAATATGCGGGCCCAACGTTGGACAAGGATTTATTCTCTAACAACAGAAAATGTTCTAAATTTGAGCAGATGTAGCTGAATTACATTGGTTGGTTAAATTACCAGAAACATTTTGTAATTTCATTTTTTTCACATAAAATGTTAGAAACTTTGCAGGATTATCTGCTGCTACTGCTGCTGCTTGCTGCTGTGCAGGCAATCTGATAGTGGAGCTGTGTTGTCTGAAACAATCAGTGACCCAGAAGAAAAAAACTGATCAAAAATAGATGCTCTTTGGGAAAACTCTGCATCTGTTTGTACCACATAAAGCTGCACAGCTTTCTGAACATAATGGACAATTTTTTACACCCTCAATACAAGTCGTGAGAAAACAACAATGTGTTTGCTGAGAGGCCTCTTCATACCCCTATAGCACAAAATTGTACAGATCGTTTCTGCAAGCAGGCATCATCCTCCACATCAACAACTTAAAGTGTTTATAAACTGACAACTATTTATTATAAATAAAATAAAAGACAATATCCTATGTTGCAAAAATGAGTTATTTTGATATGAGTAAAACACATATTGAGATAATTCAGACTATAATTAAGTGAAACAGTCTACCCATTCAGTAAGCCAATTTCACTAGCTAAGATGTCCTAAATAAGAAAAAATATTTAGACATTATATGTAGTTGTTGCTTCGTATGAAAGCATAGAGCTGTCACCCTAATAAAAAAAAAACTGTGACTTTGTCACCTTACGTATTAGCTTTATTGTTATTTATTTATTCCACAGAAATGCTGCCTCAGCAGTGACTGAGGGTCTACCTGTGGTGTTTAAAGCATTTATCCAAGTCCAGTGGGTGTTTGTGCGGCTGGTCATGCGGAGTTGGCACCTGTCTGTCATCATCCCATTGCTCCCAGTAGTCATTAAACTGGACCTTTTCATGATCTTCAGTGCGACCAAAATCTTCTATATTGTTTACAACAATATTAGCAGTAGCTGGGTTGTCTTTGTCAGAATTTGTTGTTTAAACTGCCTTTAAAGAAACAGTTTTTGCTGCATAGGCATTTTACCTTCACCACAAATTATTCTAGCACATTTATAATCCAGTTAAATCCATCTTAGTTTACTGTGTATCAACTGTGTATACCAATACTGGACCCGGAATGCAGGACTCGAATGCATATTCCACATAAAAAGCATAAAAACTGTGTCTTTTAATAGAGAGCAAATATTGAGACTCATTTGACGAGATAATCTTGCAAAGATATTCAAAGGGACAAGGCACAAGGCTAATAACATAAAACACACAAAGTCATAAGACTTGTCGAGAAAATGCGGGCAAGCCAAGCAGTGAGGGGACAAACCAAGACAACCTCGCAGGAAAAGGCATAAAGTGAAGAAAGAAGACCACAGACAGGGAAAGACTGAGACACAGGTGGAACACATTAAATCAGGACAGGATGTGAAGATAATTAAATGGAGGCAAGACATTATCAGAACATATATACAGGAAATAAAGAACATGACGAAAGAAAAACAAATAGCCAGTGAAGCTGGATGAGAGACGCTGTGATTCGGTACCTGATCCTGGGCAAGCATTGGGTGAAGGCAAAAGTGGAAAGGAAAAGAAAATGAAACGGGCTCAGGGAGGCAGGACAGAACAGCCAACAGCAACACAACTCTATTACCCTACTGATACCTGCTGAGAAAGAGCCTTGAGACACAGTTATAACAATGTCTCATACATTTAGAGTGAGAAAAGATAATGGCGAGAAGGCAGGTTCTCGGTGCATTGTGAGATGCATTCTACGGGTATAGACTGGGAAAAAACAGTGCAAAAGCAGGTTGATGACCTCATAACTAGTCACTATTCATTCTGCTTTATTGAAACCTTTTTGTTTAGTGATGAAAGTTATGCCTTCACTTCAGTCGTTCACAGGAAAGTTTTTTATAACAACAGTTAATTCTTTGTAAAAGTTCCTAATCAAATTGTGTGAGAATGTGCTTCCTGCCTATGGCTCTCAAATGCATGAATATAAGTTAATTAAAGAGTAAATGTGCAGAAAAACATACCTTGCGTTGCATTTCCATGTGTGAGGATTCCTCTTTTATCAATACAGACCACAACTTTGTGTGACATTGAATGAAATTTAAAAACAGAGTTATCCTTATCATTATGTTCCACTCCACAGCTGATAGATGTGTTTATATACTTCTGTGACACCAGTAATTAATTTTCCTGGAGGAGCCAATTATGATAAAAAAAAATCACCCTGGTATTCACATAATTGAAAACACTGACTTTGTTTGCATATTGATTGGCAGTTAGTAAAGGATTAGAGATGGTGAGAATTGGTTCTATAGTTAAATTATGCACACCTTAAGTTTGATTTATACAGATAGTCAAAAGCATTATGGGACTGTGCTTGTGAATATGTTGCAAATTTTAAAGGTTAGCAGAATGTGGGTAAGGGTTTACTCATCATTTTATATCAGTTTTAACTTCTGATAGTCTGACTTTCAATAAATTTCAGCTTGCATTGGAGCAGGCTCATCAGAGCAGCCAGTTAAATTCATGCCAGGACACCAACAGCTCACATCCTGACATGTCTGACTTCAAATATTCACACTCTGGTTAAAGACTTGCCATTTACTCAGCCACTGGAATATATTTTCTTTTGGGTATTGTGTACTTGGTTTGCAGTAGAGTTTCTCACTTTTCTTTTCAGCATTTGTTTTATTAGATTTTAACCTCCGCCAAGGAGGTTATGTTTTTTGCCGGCGTTTATCTGTTTGCCTGTGTACATAACATAACCTCAAACGTTATGGACAGATTCTCATGAAATTTCCAGGATATATCCAAAATGGAAAGATGAATAAGAGATTAAAATTTTGAGGTGGTCTGGATCACCGTCTGGATCCAGAGATGGATTCTTTAACATTGGGAGAAAGCCAATCATGTTATTGCAGCTGACGCTTCCTATAGGCCATTTCTGTCTGCTGTCATGCGTGACTGAGCTATGAGAGCCTAAAATAAGCACAAACATCTTTCTACTCATTTCATAAACAAAAACAAAAAAAACGTGATGAGTGAGATATATTATAACGTTTGATACACACGATGACACAAAGCCAGTGCATGTTGTGGTGTTTGTAGGAGACAAACTATCACTGTGTCTCCCACATTTTACTGTGTGTACAACAGTAAATTAGAGTAGAACAATTCATCCTTGGTCAAGAATAAATATGTGATTATCATAAAATGTATGCTGCTCCAGTATTTCTGAGTTGTAATAACATCTGGATACTTTGTGTTGCACATTCTTACAATAAATACTATTACCGGTACGTTAAAAAAGGTAATATATTTTAAATTGAATCTCATGTACCCGTTTTACAGCTTCCACATATTATTTTCTAGTGTAATAGTTTAGGAAAGCATATTGTAGACCGTTATTTGTTTCCTATATTTTTGCTGCTTGTTCCTAACAAAGCCATGCATTGTTTTCTGAATATTTCTAGCACATAACATAGCATATTTATGCTAAAGAGTAGCTAATGCATCCTTTGTAAGCTGTTTAAAATAGAGAGTGAATATTAAATATGATAAACCTGGAGAGTAACCTGTTTGTGTAACTTTTAACACCCTCATGTTTCCATTTTCACAGTCGCGGCTCGGGTTGGTGCCTTGATGATGCACCAGAGAAGGATAGATTTTCTCTGACTTCGACTCTTCCTGGTGTGTTGTACAGTGCTGTCCATCAATGTCGCCTTCAGTATGGATCTGCGTCCCGGCTCTGTGATGACATGGATGTAAGTTTGTCTCAAAATATGATTACATGGAAAAAAAACTTTATTTAAAAAAAAAAACATACACAGCCATGTACACTTTTTGGTTTTTGCTCACCTCTATGTATTTTACTGCCTTTCCTTCATTTGCCAATGACGGAAATAATTTTATTGATTTACTTTTAGTTTTATTCTTTTATCTTTGTCTACAATTTGTACTGTATTCAATCAAAAATTAGAGCATCACTTGCATATTTATACTGTTCCTTCCCATCATCATAGCCCATTAACACTCTCCCCAAGTCATGAAGACAGCAAACCTAATTTTTCTGAAGGCGCAAAGTCACAAGCAAATAGATAAGTAAGGCACTGCACCACTTTCTCTTCTTTCAGTTCCAAGTTAACAGCACTAGTGGTGTGTAAATTAGATCCCTTTAACAACCACCCTTTTGCTACATTCAAGCATACTTACCTGAAAAAAGTCAAGTTATTCAAATTGTTGTTGTAATTTGGATTTCTCAGCATTTTTAATATCCACAAAAGAATCTGTGAATTCCAGGCAAATTTGTGCTGCAAACCACAGTGCACGGAAGGTCAAATTGCCTTTTTTTATTTTCTCCCCAAATCATTTAATCAGAACCTGACTGCACATGAAATAAATTATGAATACTATAATATAATTACTGTAACAAGACAAAATGATACTGTTATAAAATTGTTATAAAATAAAAATGGCATAACACAATAAATACTTTAGACAATTAAATAAGTACAAAAAACATAAGAACACCAGACAAAGTAAAACAAAAGCATTTTAACATGAAAGAGGAAGATAATTTCTAAGAGTCTACAGAAAGGGGACTTCACAAGCGTATCTCAGTGAACTGGGCTGAAGATGCAGCAACCATATTTACAGCATAACATTATGAATAAAGTGAGGCAAACATTTATGTTTAGAGCTCTGTCACCTCTGTCTGGAGGAGATGATGCTCTTCTGTAAACACGTAGAGGTCATTTAGCTGGCGAACCAGTTACAGATCCGAGCTGAGAGAAAAGAAAAACCCAGACATAGCAGCACTACAGAAAGCTGAAGCCATGAACACACACTAGGTAACATAGACGATGGCCTGAGACGTTAATCATGGGCGTGTTTTCAAATTGTGTTATATGCTCTGATATGCGAAGGCTTATCAATTTTAGCATTTTAGCATACATAAACTGTTTTTGGTATGTAAAGCACTTTATAAATAAAATTTTATTTTATTTTAAAGATTGGAACCTACAAATTTAGCTAAAGGCTCTAATGAATAAACATAATTATAACAAGGATTAAAGAAATTGGGGTGAATTTTATCATTATGTAAGGTAACTGCAGCAAATGTTCAACACAAAATGCCACTGAGGACCATGGCAGAGATTAGAAAAATCAACATTGTAAAGAACTTTTGAGCAAAAGTTCCAGAGAGAAAAGGAACCGAGAGCATGACAGAGCGGAGCAAACATGAGGCCGTTAAATTAACCAGGCATTTCTCCAAAGATTAGAGGAAGCCCAAACAGCCACACAGAGGCTGTCAGCTGAGAGCCAGATGCTCAGTGACGGGCTCAAGAATGAGCTGAAGATGAGAAAGAACCCACCACATCCCCCATGAAGGGAATGTCTTAAGAAGAAAACTGAGCAGAAAAAAACGGGTCATGCCTGGACAAGGATTTCTTGCAGATCAGAAGAGGTTTTCTCTTCATCCAAGAAGCAGAGGGAGAAAAAAACTCATTAACCTCGTAATGTTTGATCTTCTTTTTAAACATGTACGTTACATGTTAAACAATATAAATTGGAACTGTATAACTGTATAATGAAGAAAGTGTAAAGTTGAGTCTGAGAAGCAATAATTCTATTTTTTTTTTCTTTCTTTCTTATGCTTTCTTGCTTTTCTCGCTTTCTGAGCAGAGCCCATTTTTACCTTTAGTCTTTGTCTTCATCACATTAATGCTTAAGTGGCATAAAGTTACATTCACAAGTAATGAAAGGTATAATTACAAATAATTACATATAATTGTATATAACAACTGCATGAGTGCTAGCATGTACCGATACCACTTCTTTTCCAAACTGAGTACAAGCACTTACATTTGCATACTGCTAATACCAAGCATCATCACGAGTACTAATAAATCCCCATTACAGTTGATCGTGAATATTTTTTAAGCAATAGCTCTTTTACTTTAACTTTTACTACCCTATTCAAATAAAACCATAAAAAAATAATTGTCTGAAACAAAAATGTGCACACAGGTTTTATATTTCTGTGAATCACCTTTACACAAGGCGATAACTTTGGCTATGATTGACCGATCAGTATGACCGACCTCTCATTGTAATCATGTTATTCGGTAGAATTACACCGATGTCATCATATTTACATCAATCAGACTAATCATAGCTGACAAAGCAGGAAATATTTGTGATGCCCTAATGATTGACACCTGCCGTTGTCCAATGAACCAGGTAGAAAATTGGAATTTTGTATGGGAAATAAGGCAAGGCAAGGCAAGGCAAATGTGTTTGTATTGCACCTTTCATGTACAGGACAACTCAAAGTGCAGATTACGTGCAAAATGGGAGATGTAGTTTTGCCAAATGTTTTATCATGGTGGACAAAACGTCTGCACCTGCTCCACTGAACTCGTCCAGCTTTCAGCATTTTAACCCATAAAAGCTCAGAGTGACATGTATGATACATACAGTTTGAGACATGTGGCATCACTTTATGGTAAAAACTTTGCTCGCAGTCCTGTTGAAGACTTCTTTTTTTAAATGAACACCCGAATGCAGAGGAAAACCCTCGGAAATGTTTTAAACAGGTGGTAATAAAGAGTTTATATCCCTAAAACATGTTAGTTTTGGGTTGCTTTTTTTTTAAATTAATCTAGCCATTCTCCCCCGCGTATCCAAGGTCGGGTTGCAGGGCAGGAAGGGAAACCCAGACTTCCCTCTTCCCAGCCACATTCACCAGCTCATCGGGGGGGAATCCCGAGGCCTTTCCCAGGCCAGCCATGAGATGTAATCAGGCCAGCGTGTCCTGGATCTCCCCTGGGGCCTCCTGCAAGAACATGTATATAGAATTATGAAAAACAGGACCTTGTATTAAAAAATGGCACTTTTCTTGGGTCTAGTCATAAAGGGCCATCTATCACTTTAGAAAGACAGTTTTCATTCAAACAGACAGGGCAGCTGTGTTGTTAAAGGAAATATATGTGTTATTTCCACAATTTTCAGTCCAACTGTAATAAATAAAAAAAAAAACTGTATAAACTTGCCACTTGCCCACCATCACAGCTGGCCTCCCTGCCATCTTTCTCTGACATGTCTACCTGAGACCGTTCTGCATCTTCAGTCTCAAGTCCCCCATTATAGACAATATCTATTAACCCAGACAGTGTCTCTGGTTCAAGTTTCTGTTGTTGTGTCCCTTATTTAAACATCTATTTCCCCTCTCGCCAAAGATCTTTCACTTTGTACAACAATCCAATCCTGGACATCGTGCCCACTAAGAGTGCTTTTAAAACACATTACAGTACATTTTTATTGTATTTAAGCACAGTTTTTCAAACTAAGGATTCACAACTAAATTTTAATTAATTTCTATCAGGAAAGGAAAAAAGCTGATGAATAGCTTCAGTTGCTCAAAGTTCAGGTTTCACAAGGACGATCCTATTGAATAACTTTCTTACATTTATTTTTTTTGTGTGTGTGTGTGTTTCGGTGTGTGTAGATGAGAGTTCAAGAGATAATAATAATAATTTTATTTGTAAAGTGCTTTTAAAGTGCTGTACAGCAGGGCTATTCCCTGTCTCAACACACCTGACTCACATAAAGAGTCGTTGAGCAGAACTTCATTGGGTGTTTGTGTGTTGAAAAGAGGGATACATGGAAAACCCGAAGGGCTGCGGCCCTCGTAGGACCTAATTGAATAGCCCTGCTGTTCAGTGATTAAATCAATCACAATAAAACATATAACTAAAAAACACAATATAAACATATTAGTAACACAGATTAAACAAGTGGTCTTGAGCTTAGCTTTAAAAACCTCCACAGTGCACGTCCGTCTTATGTTCCAGTAAAATAAAGTCTGTTTTAATTTTTTAAACATTAGTGTTTTGATCATGCAAAACACTTTTTTCAGCTCCCTGTAATAAAAAAGCTTTATAATTTTATCATTTTATTTCTTTATAATTGAATTGAAGTTAATATTTCACTTACAAACTCAACATGGTTGCAGTAACTAAATATGGCTGAACATATTGTTTTGAGTTGATTATTACTGAAAAAGCTTTCTAATGTACAGACAGCATCACAGTGTGGTTCATGCCCTCTAGTGAACAGATGAACCAGAATAATGGGTGTCTAAATGTCTTTATAGTGCAGGTGGCATGGCATGTACCATGTATGGATACTTTTTGTTAATGCAACTGGTTATTTTTGGAGGTGCTATATCAAGCCATGATGAATGCTTTATAGATTTTACTGGTGGGTTGTTGTGCACATCAGTGTTTTATGCCTGTGTGTTACATTAATTATAAAGTCGTCACTTCATGGTCTGTCTTGTAGGAGGGACCTCCTCTAAAGAAGTGAAGTAAATATTCATATTAAGTCATACAGTATATTTTGCTTCTGTCTCTATTAACTTTTTTTTATTTTTATGTTTACTGTGGCAATTTCTCTCTGTCACTGATGGTTGTAGTTACAATCAATTTGTGGATAATTAAATCCTATTCAAATCCTATTAAAACCTATTTAAGAGCAGTATTAAATTCCATGTTAGTGGTTAGAGCTGTGTTTGACATGGAAACCTCACAGCTGTTACTGCACTAGGATAAAAAGGGAAGAAACCATGAAGTTTGATGTGGATTTTCTTGCTGTTGTGCTCGGCTGTCTCTAATACTGACAGAAATAGTTGCACCATGTTTTAATTGAAATAATGATTAAAGTTCAAATCTGGGCTCCTTTCTCACATCTCTACTTTGGCAGTCTGTGTTGACGTTTGTGGGGATGTTCTTGATTTGAAGCCAACCTTCAGGCTGAGAAAGGTGTGGGAGTAGGTAGTTTCTGAAGCACCACCTCACAAAATCATCTGATGGAGCCTTGAAGTCCCCACAGGCTTTCTAACAGAGCTTTCATTTTGGTGGCATCGTATCTGTAATTATTTCAGCATGGATTGATGTGAAAGCTCCATTTCCACTGACATGAGCTGGATTTCAGCTCGGTTCTTCTTGCCACATGAGTTTGTTTCATATCTAACGCATGAAGCAAATACTGTCGTGGTTTTAGAGTTTTTGTGTTTTTTTTATTCTTGTTTCATGTTTCATTTTGTAGTTTTTAGTTCCCTTGTGTATTAGATCCTGTTTTGTTTCTGTTAATCAGCTCACCTGTTTTTTTTTTCCATCCTTTTATTCACATGCTAATTATTTGTCACTCAGTGTATTAAGAGTTCTTGGTTGTCAGTTTCCTTTGGATCATTCCTGTTGTGTCTCCATCCTGCCTTTGTGGCAGTTTTGGATTAATGTTCTTGCATTTCTTCTGCCTGCTGTCTCTCCATCCTGCATTTGGATCCTCACATGCCGCACTCTTCCTGACATCGAAATCTTTCAAGCTTTATAACCTTTAGAAAACCCAGAAAAAATGTTCTGGAGTTTGCATGACTGTTTGCTCAGTTGTCAGGATCCACTGAACGTCCAGCTGCTTTGTATAATAAACAACAAACCTCAACAAAAATATCCACTGAGACACACGTGATGTTTGTTTTAAACTATCTGAAGGGATAACTCTGTGCTCAAACTTCAGAGATGCTTTACAGCAGTCACTTCTTCCTCCACTACTTTTGTTCCCTGAAGGAGCATATTCTAGTAGATGACTTGTTGACAAAAGCTTGTATGTATTTGCTATATCCTGAATTATTTGAGATATGGAACACTTGGGTATTTACGTGTATACACTCATTTTGTCAGCTTCGTCATTGTTGTCCTTTAAGCTACTCGTGTTCCTTCTTCATGTTGCTGTAACTATTGATGTCATATCTATACTCCGAGTCTGGATGTCTCACAGGATCGTGGTTTTATGTGGGTTTTTTTTTCACTTCAGGACTTCCAACCCAAACTCTGTACAGATGTTTCTGCACACTAACACACTTATCTGCTCACACTGTTTTATGCATGCCCAATCTGCAGGCATTGTAAATGCTGCCAATGTGTCCTGGATTGTCTCAGAGGCCTCTGTGTGGTGCCTGGCCTTGTTGTTTAATATTGTAGACCCTATCATCTGTTGCTTTTGTGTGCACAGCACCCGTTCTCTAGCAGCCATTGTGCTTTCTTTCAGTACCTCAGTCCAGCCACTAAAAGGTCTTCTCAATATAAGCCACTATTTAATCTGTCAATGGTGAGAGCATCCTTTCATGATGGGTCCTTTTTTCCCTTATTGGGTTTTAGCTGCCGCAGACATTTATTTGGCAGGTTATCACTGGAGGGGGGGGGGGTCTTTTCTGATTTATTTCTGAATCTTTAATGTTTCCTCCTGGATAGATGCTGAGGTGCTCATGGCTCTTTGCTGTTTTTAGGAGTACAGTCTCTGTGCTGAATGTGAAGTTAAACTGTCCTTGCATTATAAAGAGCTTCCTTGTCTTATTAGGGGTTGTATATGCTTCTTTGACCTGATTATTATGAAACTGAGGTGTATGATAATAGATGGGGCATATAAGCAAAAACAAAAACCTATATATTCTATGTATATTCAAGAGTTAATTTAAAAAACAGAACTTACCTTAAAACTTTTGAGCAATCTTGTTGTTATTAGCCCTTTCTATCTGAAGTGAAGGTTTTTTGCTTTCTAAGTACTATTTTTTTTATAATCATTTAGAGTTGTTGCACATGATTTATTATAAGTTATTAAAACTTCTAGGTAACCTTTGCTGTTTCATTTTGGATAATAGCTCAGTCAGTCAGTTAAATAATTCCTGAAAGGTCAAGGATTGAAATAGTTTAGTTTTTTAAAAAGTCTTTATTGTGGTGATTTTGGAGAAAATGCTAAATATCCTCACATTTATCACAAACGTCAAGCAACAGCAACAAGACAGGGCTGTGGCAGCTGCATCAATCAATAAGGAAACTCCTCGAAAGAGAGTATGTTTGACAATTTGGTGTAATCAGTCATGAATGGTACCTTTTTATTAGACTTTTGATACACAGTTCTTGCAACTACAAATCTGTTTTGCTTTAGGAGTTTCTTTAACTTCAGAGTGTGAATCCAGATTTTATGCATGAGCTTCCACAGCTTCTTCCACAGTCCAAACAACATGTTGGTTTCTAATTCCTCCCAATGATTGAGTGTGAGTTTGGTCAGCTGAAGTGGTAAATTGTAGCTTCCGCTGCAACGTATTTAACTCAAATACACAGGATTGAAATGAGAATAATTTTATATTCTATCCACTTCTGGACAAAAACTGGATTGGGATTAATATTGTCTCTTTAAAATAGTTATAAAGCTTGATGTTCAAAACTATTACTAAGCATAGCATAAAGGCATAAAGTAGAATCAAACAGCTATCTACTTTCTCTTAAATCATAAATAATTCAATTTAAGCGTTTTTGACGCTTTCATATTTTACATCTCTTTTTGTGTTGTGAGCTTTATGAGGATGACATCAAACCGCTCACATGCGGGAGTCCCAGGAACTTAACATGCAAAGAAGTAATCTTCAAAAAAATCTCCTTCCAAAATTTTTTCAAAGGTCAAACAAACATTATATAAGAACTCAATTAGTCAACTGTATTTTTTTTTACTTTGAGCCAACCCAGGCTCTGTGCAAAGCTAATTAACTTCATACATACAGGCAATAAAGTTCTGTTCCAGAAATTCTTTTCTCACAGATTGAAGCTGATCCTTTACTATTCTTATTTAAATAACTAATTGTTGAATATCTTTTCAATTCAATTCAACTTTATTTATATAGTACCACTTCATGACAGTGTCATCTCAGGGGCGCTTCACATCTCAATTTAGCCAATTAATCAAATATTGAACCAATTCATCAAATCTTAAAAACACTAATTGAGATAGTTGTTTTATAGAGGACACTTAAATCTGTTACATAACATAATGTGATCTATCACAGAGCAAAAACACAAAACAGTTTGTAAACTGCATTATGCTCCATGTGTAAATATCTTTTATGTGACTGCCTCAGCTGGATAGTCAGACCAAACCTAAAGCAGACGTCTTAAAGCCTGTTTTGAAAGAACTAAACCAAGAGATGAATAAATAAGTTTAAAATAAATGCCACATAAAAGGTAAGAACACCGGTGACCTAAATTTTCTTTTCAATACAACACATATGAGTTAGTTTCTGCTCCTTTTACTTTGTATAATGTATTTTCTCTATACGATTTGTTACCCTGTGTAACTTGAAGCATTTTTTTGTCTGCCTTCATTGTTGTGACTGACCTCTGTGAAGCCATCTGGGCCTTCCAGTTATTTTCCAATGCAAACAGACAGATTAGGAGTCCAGCAGAATGTTAGCAGGACACTTGAACCAGGAATAATGCTCCACTTTAAACTAAGCTTGCTTTGTTGATAATTAACTTTCCACTTTCCACTTTTCCAGCGCTAAAACAGCTACACTGGACAATTTTTAATAATACTAGCAGACACCAACAGGAACAGACGCAGACATTTCTGAGACTTTCCCCAAGTGGCAGCAAAAAAACCTCTCTGATGTGCTTTTTGAAAAGTACCATCACAGAGCAGACATTCATGTAAACCGTTCCTCATCTCACCAACCATCATGTTTAGTTTTGCACTGTAATGCTTTGTTTTAAGGTTTAATCACAGCTTTGTGGAAATAAAAAGGCAAATCCACTTCAATTTGTGGCCCGTCTTCATGAAATGCTGTAAAAGTGAAAAAGCTGCATGTTGTGGAAGTGAGCCATTAAACTCTCTGCTGTCCTAGAATGTCTGCAGCACGCTGTGGTGCACTGTGGGAGCAACCTGTCACTCAAAGCTGGATGGAGCTGTGGATGGAACCAGTTGTGGTGAAGACAAGGTGAATATTTTATTTCATGACTATGAAAGAAATCTCAGCACTTTTTGTTCTTGCGAACTGTCAATTGTTTCTTTCTCCAGGGGATGAATTTTTGTCTCAGGGCAGTCTTTGTTTTGTGTTGAATACTGTTTGACAAGATTACAGAAAATAACACTTAACCATTTGAAACACTGGCAGAGAATAAATGTAAACTTTACTTATTTATGTGAATACTGGCCTTAAAGTAATTTCTTAAACATGTAAACAGTTTTATTTAGAGTGGATATAGAGATATATCTCACAGACTCTGCAAGTCAAAGCACCTTGAAGTGCTCTTAACCAAAAGAAAAACCTTTTCTTTTTTTTTTTTTGCCAGTTCATTAAAGTGTTCCATGCTTCTCACTAGAATTTTATTCTTGCAGGGTATGTCGCTGATTTCCTGACCGTACCTAACACATCAAAAGTCTTGATTAACATACTTCATAAATGAGTAATGGCAGCTCTGTCATTCCCCTGGAGTTTAGTGATTTATCCTCCTCCCGAGCAGCTTGTGTTTTTACCTTTACATGATGTAAGAAGAGGTGAAATCTGTTCCCTTCAAAAAATGTTTTCATGTAGCGTTGTTGCGCACGAGTGCCTTTTCCTTATGGAGCATACATCCAATCCAGTTCAGAAACAGTTCAGATAAGTAAGTCATTACTATTCCATTTATATCCCGTAACATTAGGGGAAATGGGAAAAGGGTTGAAGATTACTTTATTTATTCAGTCATATAAATTTTGGTGTATTTTTCTCAGTGGTGTATCAGCGGGAAGTGTGTAGAAGTAGGATTTCATCCCATGAGTGTACATGGCAGCTGGGCGTCGTGGAGCGAGTGGTCAGCCTGTTCGAGAACATGTGGAGCTGGTGTCCAGAGTGCTGAAAGGGACTGTGATAACCCAGTGTAAGTTGGCACACTCATTATATGAAGAGGAGTAGGGTTCATATGAGCACATCTATTATCCAATGTATTGTCTTTTTTCTGTAAAACTACAAAAGCAGTTATTAAACATCATCAGCTATGGTTTTTGATATGATGGTATATTTTAAGCACTTGTTGTTGATTCTTGACTAAAAATTAAAAGTTTATATCTTTATGTTTGAAACCTGAAATGTGGCGAAAGGTTGCAAGGTTCAAGGGGGCTGAATACTTTCGCAAGGCACTGTATATAGCCCAGTATCACAACAAAGTCGTCTCTAAGGACTTCACACACAGTTAATAACACAACAAAAGACATAACACACAATAGACACAGTAATAACTACACTAAACTAAGCAGACATCCTGTCCTTAGACCCTCCTTCTCGGTAAGGTAAAACTCCTAAAAAAAATTAAAAAAAAAAAAAAAATACCAGTTGTGGGGATAAAAAAAACAAAGAAACCTCATGGAGCCCACATTGAAAGAGAGATCCTCTCCCAGGACGGACAGGCAGATGTGCCTAGGACTGTTAT
>JBAMHV010000001.1:6404511-6421947 GCA_037177535.1 Pseudomugil gertrudae | reverse complement strand
CTGGGATTGGCTCCAGCCCCCCCGCGACCCCGCTCTGGGATAAAGCGGTTGAAAATGGATGGATGGATGGATGGATATCTGCATTGAACATGATGATGCTGGAACTTGATCCAACTCTAACAAACAGTCAACTTTCCACAGTCATTGGTTTTACAGAATTTGATGTGAAATATTCATCTAACGCTATGAGCTGGGGCCAGAGTTCAGGCTTTTAATGGACTTGCATCACTTAAACTGCTCAAGTTCTGAGCATGTTTTACTCTCTACAGTAATGACAGTCCACCATGTGATCAGTCCCAGTCTGGCCCTGTTTCTTTTTCCAAAATGATAATGCATCTAAGGAAAAATTGCAAGAAAACCTTGAAAGACATTTCAGCTAGGTGACGGGAGCAAAAAGCCAAAATGAAAATGTGCTTTTATAATTTAAAAAAAAAAAGGTCCATGACAAGATGTCACCCTGCTATCAGCTGCTGAATGAGAAAGCTGCTTTCTGATTGATGTAAAATATCATTTTGTTTTGTTGTTTTTTATTAGTCAAATTTATGGCTTGAAGCATTTAGGCTGTCATAAATACCTGAGGAGTCGAAATAAAGTGCTAATTGTGATTTTGTCCTCTTTCCCCATGAATCCAATAATTTTCACTTCACTTTATCTGTAAAAAGTTACATTAATCCCCACAATTTGTCAAATTTCTTCAGGCAATTTTTCCAAAGCTGTTAATATATGTACTTTGTGGTCCATCCAATATAAAGGCATAAAATGGCTTCGATATGTTTTGTTTCTTTTTTCTATCTACAGGGAGTATTGCTCTTAGTTTTCTGCCCTGACTTGAATAAATGTTGAAATGTAAAAATGTTTCTTTCTTCTAGTCTAAAGTGTATTTCACTACTTCCTTTAAAAATTTAGAGTAAAAGGAAAAGCCAAAGACATGTTGTACGTCTTAAAATTAAATTCCTTTTAATATTTTCAACAGCAACTGTAACCCTGTTTAACTGCTAAGATGGGAATTTAATTTTTTTTATTATCTTTGTACATTAACATTCTAACTTTAATAAAAGTTTTAACAACCCCACAGTCCAAAAAACAGGGGCAAGTACTGCCTTGGAGAGCGACGACGGTACAGGATCTGTAGCACCACTTCATGTCCTCCTGAACTGCCCACCTTCAGAGACATCCAGTGTAGTCACTTCAACAGCCGGCCCTATAAGGGCAAGTTCCACAAATGGGAGGCAGTGATCAGCAGGGGTGAGCTTCCTTTCAGCCTCTTTTTATTCCCATTTTTGCATCATTTTATTTAGCATTCTCTTTTTTCCTGTCAGTCAACCCCTGTGAACTTCACTGCCGTCCACTGAATGAACATTTTTCTGAAAAGATGCGAGACGCCGTCACCGATGGAACACCGTGTTACGAAGAGAACAAAAGCAAACATATGTGCATCAGCGGCATCTGTCAGGTATGCTGCACGGGCCTCTCCCTGTTCCACTGCATTGCATGGATCAGTCCTTGAAGTTAACCCTCAGCTTGTTTTCTCTGCAGGCAGGCGCTGAACATTTGACATTCTGTGCGATAATGAACATGTTGATAGAAAAAAGGAGGCAGCTGTTATCTTTCCACATAGACGAGAGCTATCACCCCAGGCTAAAATGCCACTCGCTGATACAGACCCCGTTTGTATACTGAGTGGACAACAGACACAGACCGCGGACTCTAACTTTATGACATTTTATGACATTTTTGTCAGTCACCAACATGCTCTTTGTCTTACCTGCACAAACATACTGAACGTTGCTATCAGTTTCCTACTTCTTTTTCTTTTTCCTTTCAGAAAGGCACATGCATGTACCCATCATCTCTGCTGGAAATTGTCCCCTTTTATCTTTAAATACTCGTAACGCTGCCTCTTTCGAGTTTAAGTCATTTTATCCACTACATTTTCTAATTAGGTATCTTAATCTTAAACTTTGCAAATCTAAACTATGTAAAACACATCGTTACACAAACCATCGAGCAGTACATTAATTAAACATGAATTGTTATTTATATTTAATTAAAGTACATTGCATACTTAATGTTTTATCAATGGGTTCTTTTACTAAGCATTTAGCTACGCTAATGTTTTGCTTTTTCCCAAGGTGACATTTTGTATTAATGCATTTAATTAGATAAATCTGTTTCTCCTCCTCTGCTGTTCTTTGTACATGTGTTTATACATCCTGCCTTTATCTGCCTCGTGCAAGAGCAGCTGCAGTGTTGGAACAGAAAAATGATAAAGTATCACAAACAGTTCAGATCAATGCATCTCCGTGAGTTCAGTTAATTTTAGTAAGTTGTGTCAATTGATCATTTGTTTTACGTTTTAACTCTCGAATAAAATCTGTTGTGATTGATGACAAGTTCTTGGTTTTTTATGGCGTGTGTTGCAGAAAATAGGCTGTGATTATGTGATTGGCTCCAGCGCTGTGGAGGATCGCTGTGGTGTCTGCAACGGTAACGGTTCCACCTGTACAACTGTGAGGAAAACATTCGAAGAGAGTGAAGGACTCGGTATGTGGTTTTATTTAGGTATCTAATTTTATTTAGCCACAGGGTTTGTTTGTTTTCTTTTTGTACATAATTTGGACACTTCAACACTGTAACATTTATACCTTTTACTGATTTCAACTGATTGATGATCAAAAATATTATAAAAATATTTTATAAAAGACTTGTTTTATTTCATAGATAGAACATTAAACAATAATGTGCACGTGTCCTATAATTAGCATTACATATATGTTGCTTTACCCTGCTGATTGTTGGTTGCACATCAGAACACATTAAGTTTCTGTTTCACTCACCTGATGTGTGACATCTTTCAGGTTATGTTGACATCGGACTGATCCCAGAGGGAGCCTGGGACATCCTGATCGAGGAGGTGGCTGAAGCTGGGAATTTCCTGGCGCTGCGAAGCGACAACCCTAGCAAATATTTTTTGAATGGAGGCTGGACGATCCAGTGGAATGGCGAGTACAAAGCAGCTGGAACAGTTTTCACCTACGAGCGAACAGGTCATCTGGAAAACCTGACGTCTCCTGGGCCCACAAAGGAACCACTCTGGATTCAGGTACAATGTTTTGAGAGCATCTCTTCTCGTTTGCGAGGTCGAACTTACCTGTTTATTTATATATTTTTTAACAGACAACCTTGGGAAATGATTTAGAAAATAGAAGATAATTAAGTATTATGTTTGAAAATGAGAAAAATCAATGGTTAACGTGGTTAAATGCTAATAATGGTGATAAAATGTTCATATATATTTGAAATGAAGTCTTTTGCAAACGTCTGGGTCAGAAGTTCTTTTACTTTGCACAGCAACAGAGATAAAAAGTTAACTTGTCTCTAAAAGACATCGAGTAAAAATAATATTGATAGATTCAGTTAATCTAGAGACATTTCTGTTTACAAAGAAGACAACAGAAAATCAATATTTGCTGAATTGTGAAACACAAAATACATCAAAGACAACTGAGGACTAATTGCAAGGATAGGCTCCAGCCCCTCTGAGACCGTGAATTGGATTAAGCGGTATAGAAAATGGATGGATGGACAATTGAGGACTGCAAAGTAGCATGAATCCAATATCAGACAAGGAGGAGATGACGCTTCTTGCTTTCCAGATGTTTATAGGCTGCTGTGAAAAGAGGGGATATCCACATATCTCAGTCATGACATTCTATAAACAACAATAATTTTCAGCCACATTTTATTCTTACTAAATAATGTTAAATTACACAATTTTCTTTGTTATATGTTATACAGTGTTCCAACTTTGAGGGAATAAGGTTGTAGAAGTAAACCTCAGCTTCAGAGGCTGTAAAGTTGTCAAGGTTTTTTTTTATTAAACAAATTCATGTCCCGTGTACTGATGTCTGCAACACAAGGCCATACTGTGACTCCTAAGTTTACTAGCAGAAACATGTTTTTTTCTTCTATTTCATGTTTTCTCCTATTCTCTCTAATTTATTTCTCTGTAGCTTAGACAATATGTTTATCACATCACGTTCCAAAAAGCTTCAGGCCTGTTTTGCAGCTGAAAACTTTTTAAGTGAATTTTATGGTGAAGGAAGAAGGGTGAGTTTAGTTAAGGTGAAAACGTTTCTATGCTTCCATGAAGGTCCCGATTGTTCAGCAGAACCATGTAAAGATGCTGCTGAATCTCTCCAAAGCGCTTTTCACTCAAGCAAAGGGTTTAGGTAGCCCTTTATGGCAATTCTACCAGCTGTTTCATGGTGTCTAAGACCCCAAGCCATTCCATAATGTCAATACAAGCTTTATGTCCATCTAAAAAGGTGTTGCTGCCAGCTTTTTTTCTGCAGATTAAGTCTGAGAAGTGGCTGCAATCATTTGTGACGTATCTTTTGAACTAAAAACAGAACAACCTGCCTTCCGCTTCCTTCTGCATCTTCTAGCTTGGGTTGCAAAGACAGAGTCTTGCTTGCTTTGTGCATATTTATAAGTACACACATAAAATCTAGAAAAAATAAATAGAAAACAAGTCCTGCAAGTGTTAGCAGTTACTATGATCAGTCACTGAAATTAGAGCTATTAAGGCAAGAGTTGGTGAGAAGTAAAATGTCTGTATGGTTACCCAAAGAATGTGGAGGAGGCTGCTTCTTAGTATCATCCTCCAGTGGCATGAATATCTGTGTTAATGTGGCACCATCATATCCATCCTCCACACACACACACACACACAACTTTTCAATTTAGTCCTCATTGCTCTTTTGTTGAAACACAGACACTTAATCTGAAAGAATGTCCTTTTTTTTGTCCCAGCTCCTCTTTCAGGAGACCAATCCTGGGGTGCTATATGAATACACTATGAGTCAAAATGTTTCAGAGGACAGCAGTATGCCAGAGTCGGTTTTCTTCTGGAAGCATGGCTCGTGGACTGAGTGCACTGTTACATGTGGAGCAGGTAAGAAAAGCAATTCTAAATCTAAGGTATACAGGGAAGAATCTCAGAAGTAGAGTGAAATAGACCCAGGTATATTCAGAGTATGTCTTTACGGAGGCTTACAGTGACCTGCTTTTGATGGCAGCTGAAATGAAAACTCTGGTATGATGTAGCAGCACTGTGTGCAACAGCATGCAAGTTTAATGAAATTGGTATGAAGAATGTTTTTTTGTGAACGCAAGAGGATTTATGTTGAGTAAACGGCTACAGTCACCCATCAAGGACAACAAATGTACAGAACCAACAGCAATATTTTCCCTCTCTGTGGATAATTGTTGTCACATTAATCATTTTGCTTTTCCTAAAAAATGCCTGAAAACATCTTTATTTGCTGTTTCATAATTCAGGCTTTTCATATATAAAATACCTACCTTCACCTCTGATCTAATATTAAATCCTTCAATATCATGATATAAACCTTTTTAATAATCCTTTACAGCTGACACTAAAAATAATAATAAAAAAGGATTTCACTGTGTTTATGGAAAGTACACCCTTTTTACAACTTGGAGCAAAATATCATTAAAAGGAGGAGGAAATGTAAAATAACTACCGTAATGTATTTCTTCCCACATGCATGTGGAAATTAGCTACTTGTGTTGCACAATGAGTTTAAATTCACCTTTAACAGCAATATCTTAAAATAATCTATTTCTGTATCTAATCGGTTTCTTTCATTATAGTGGAGAAATTTTGGACCACTCGTATATTCAGTGCATTGTATTATTGGTATATTTATTTATATTTATTTACTACAGCATGTCAGTCAGACTGGGGTCAGGTTATGATTGTGACATTGCAGCACTTAATTCTTTTCTTTGTTTCTGTTGCAAATTTTGGGATTTTGGATTATTTTCTTGTGCTATAAATCAGCTTGATCTAAGCTCTAGCTGTCAGACACATGGCCTCACAATGAATGTTTTGGCATTAGGAGGAAATTATGATAAATTCAAAGCATATATGTGTGTGATACAGAGAAAAGTCTGTAAATTTTATACCATAGCCAAGAACCTGTAATGAATGGTTGGTAAAAATGTAGTAATGAGAAATGAAATGCAGTGGTACAAATATTTACCATTTTGGAAAATCCACAATTATTAACAAGATAAACTGCTTAAAAATGACTTTTCAAGATCATTGGTTTTAAGTTAACTCATGCCTGAATGCTTCGGCGCAGCAAACAGCCAAAGTCTGCTTTTTATAGAGTTTTTAGAGCGTTGATGAAACAGGCTGTGAGCTCTGTTTGGACAGAGTGGCCACTTAGCAGCTATTTTCAGGTGCATTTTGGGGGTTTTCATATCCTGCTTCTGCATTTTGTCCTTGTTGAAGAGACATTTTGAAAAAAAGGATGTGCTTTTGGTTGTTTGAGGATGTATGTAGGCAAGGCAAGTTTATTTGTATAGCACCGTCCGTGTACAGGACAATTCAAAGTGTTTTACATTGAAACAGTAAAAGCATTATAGATGTAAAAGTACGGTGGCCCTGAAGTGCAAACCACAACTACAAGACAAAAATGAGAATAAAAGAGAATAAAAACATAAAAAAATCACAATAAAATCATCAATTAAATAAGTCATTAAAAGCAGATCATATGATGATCATATATACATATATGATGAATATAATTTCCCTTTTATTACTCTTTTTTTTTCCTGTACCAATATGTGAAACCTTGAAATTTAAGTGAAGTAGTGTACTTTTGTCTTTAGTCGACCACATACTTTTGTGTTCTATTAACATGGTTTATTTTTTAAAAAAAACTAAAACATACAAACATTAAAATGTGAGCACATCTGAACAACTTTAACCTCTGAAGACGGAGTGGACAAAGAACATTTATGCAGTTTTTATACATAAATTTAGTGTAGGCAAAGTGAATCTAGCTGCTCATTAATTATCATTTCATAGGCACCTGAGACATTTCATGCTTTTTGTACTTGTAAAGTAAAGGTTTCAAACCCCAGCACAGCACTGAAACCATTCCTCTAGTTTACGATGATCTTGTTTTGACTTGACTTGGAGGAGCCTTCTGCTGTGGAGTAAATTATAATTTGTAGGTAGGTAGGTACGTACAGTATGTGGGTAGGTGAGTAGGTAGGTAGGTGGGTGGGTGGGAAGGTAGATGGGTAGGTAGATGGGTAGGTAGGTGGGTAGGTAGGTGGGTGGGTGGGTAGGTGGGTAGGCAGCCACCCAGCCAGCCTGGTGACCTGTCTGGGGGGTACCCTGTGTCTCCACTCCCCATTGCTGGGATGTGCTCGAGCTTCCCTGCGAGCCTGAATTTCACTAAGTGGTACAGAAAATAGATGGGCGGATAAAGAGGTCACACATTTGCCTTCTCTCAAAGCACAAACATTTTCCGCCCATTAGAGCAGTTATCCTCCACACAAGGTAGTTTTTGACATTTGAAATTAAAAATAGACTCTAAAAGGCATAAAAGCCACAAATGCAGCTGACACATTTGGGTCAGTGTTTAGCTGCAGTGTAACCTCCAACAGCCAGCAGCACATACCTGTCACACAGCATTGCCACATTATTAATTATGAATAAGTTTACCTGTAAAAGTAGGTTAATTGGTTGACTGGTAAACGCATTCACCCCCCTGAGCTGTTGGTATGAAGTTGAGCTGTATTCTGTAGTGCATGCTTTAAACATACTTATTTATCTGGGAAGTCAGGAATTTTAGCGTTTAGATCCTCAAGCAGTTATTCGACATGGGTTAGTGGCATTGATGTCTCGAGGCATTTTACCAATCCAAACCTCTTGGACAGTCGAGCTTTCTGTCCCCTTGCTTCTGGCTGTTTGCGAGACTGGTGGGGGTTGTAGATTGAAGCTCACAGGTTGTGTCTCAGTACCCACTACAACACTTTGGGGCAGTTTACCCTCCATGTAAGTGTAGGTCTTCTCCCTCCTTTGCTTTCAACACACTTGAGTTTGTTCTTTTTTCTGCTGTCTCTGTTATTTGAATATCCTTGACGTTTTGACATGTTTAATTCATTTATTTAAATGTACATATAAACAAACTGACTTGGGCTGGCCTTCACTTTGAGTCAGTTGATTCTGGACACATATGAGACGATGATATATGATATAGTTTGTGAATCACATACAGTATGTTCTTCACACTGAAAAGGGGATTATTAATTGTAGTTATAAAACATTTTATTTATAGAAAGAAGATGGAGTACAGAAGACGGAGACTAAACAGATTGTATTTCATGTGTCTGTGATTAACTTGAGCTCTGTTGCGATGTGCTTTTGATTCTCTCTAATCTGCATGAAGAGCTGGTGTGTCAGGCCTTTAGTGGGAATGAAAGGAAATCAATTAAACCTTTTGTTCTCGTTGGCAAATTTCAGACTTAAAAGTGTGTCCACTGAATAAATGGTAAACTTGTTTTGAAGCTGATGTTCCATTTAATAAAAGTCCATTGTAGACATTGTTTTCAAGGACAACAGCAAATCTCTTGTCAATTCTGATCTTGCCAACTCTAATAGAGGCAACAAGCTGTCCAATTTGTACTGGAGCCTTTGATTTTGGGTTTGTTGATCCAGTCATCTGCTGGCACATAATACAAATATATATCTGCATTCCAGTATTTTTTCCATGCCCCCACAGTCCCACTGCACAGACAGATGTATATAGAAGACTGTGAAAGCAACATTTGTCATGTAACGTGCCTATTATGTTCATATAAAAAAGAAATATCAATTTTTCCTTTCTCAGTCAGGTGGCGTACAGTTTAAATGCTACGTACATTTTAACCCTTATTAAACCATAATAACATAATTGTAAATGCATGTGATAATTTCATCAGCCTCGTGAATAATGCAGCTTTACATAATTTCTCACATTTCGCAGTGTTCTCCCACAGTTTGCATCTCTTTCTGACTAGAATTATCATAAGCCTGTGTCATGCCATAGTTTACATCATGGATCATGTACAATTTAGTTAAATCATTTGTGGTGAATAATGTTCAAAGACTGTTATTACGATTAAAACTGTGGGTCTGTTGTGTGCATATAATTCTAATGCTTAATTTAGAATTTAAGAGTTCAATATTATGTTAATCTCACTGTTTGCGCCTCAGGCTCCTTTTGGCAAAATGTGCAGGATTTTTTTATATTTATTTATTTTTTGTCTTTTCCTTTCTGTGCAAATCATACAAGCATGATTTTGATCTATTTGGCTGCTTTCTAATAAACATGTGTGTGTGTGTGTTTGTGGAAACGTTTTTCCATGTGTGGCCGGTGCAGTTTGAAGTATTTGGGGGGTTTATCACTACAGGTGCCATAATGCAGGCAAGTATTTTCACAGTCGTGCTGCACGGTTGTTTGTGATAATGGAGAATTGCAGCCGCAGTGCTGACAAACAGAGAGTCGCTCGCAGAAATAAACCAGTTTTTTTAACCATGTTGCTGCAAGTTTAATAAATCGCACACGTGTGCACGTTTAAACAAGCAGAGAATGTATTTTTTTTATTCTTACTTGTGATCCTGGTTTAGGTAGCAATTTCTTTCTCTCCCTCTCTCTCTCTCTCTCCTACTCTCTCTCTCTCTCTCTTACTCTCTCTCTCGCTCTACTGGATTAATAAGTGTCCCTGTTTCACCCACATTCAAAATGCATTAGACCTAAATGTCTACCACAGGCCAAGATCACAGAACATAATCTGTTTTTTAGCCAAAAAATACACCTGGGGTGTATTTCTCCACCCTTTTCTTCTTCCTTACCATTCAAGTATCAAGTATCCATCTGCTTTCCAATCAAGGAGGCTGTCTTGGCTTTCAAAAGTAGCCTGTGAAGGTGTAAAATAGTTATCAGATGTGCTGTGTGGCTCTGAGAAGTATCGGAGCAGCGGTTTGGGAGTTGTTTCCTGCTTCAACAGTGATAGTTCCCCTCAGGAAGATGAAAGGAATGAAAGTGTGGAGGAAGGATGAGATAAACTTGTGACAGCTGGAGGTGACAAATCCTTAGATGTGCTGCTCTGGGTAATGCTGTTTCAAATCATGATGCATAATTGTTCACAGTGGTGGTTACTGAAATTTATTTCTAGTGACTATATTGTGGGATTTAAGCTTTTTTTCTCTACAGAATTATGTGGTTGATACTGTTAATCAAATGGCCAATAGAATAATAATTCTTAAGATGAGTTTCTGAGTTTTACAAAATATGTTGGTTCCTCTTCTTGCATGGGCAAAGCAAAAGAAATGGGAAAAATGAGATAAATAACTCCAGTAAAAACTTTTTCTACTCTGTCTTGTGTTCTAGGTGTTCAGAGGCAGGTTGTTCACTGTGTGGAAAAGACAACTGGAATAGTTGAGGAGCACCTTTGTGACCCCATCACCCGACCTGACGAGAACCAAACCGGCTGTAACGAGGATCCGTGTCCAGCCACGTTAGTCCACCTTTCAGACATTATTTGCCAAATGACCTCAGCGGTATAGACAGATTCTTACATGACCTGTTTCTCAGCCTCACCACAGGCCAATACTGTAACTGTTAAGTTTTGGTGTGAATAGAAGCTACGTAACTGCTGGGTTACTCCCTTTATGTAATTAAATTGTCAATGTTATGGAGATTTTCAAAAGAAGAGTTGTATATTATGTAGCTTCTTTCAACTTTTTTCACTCCAGAGGATCGATTATGGTTATTTTAATGTGTAACAGCCTCACAGCAATCTTTTTTTTTAATTGAGGAAAGAACTCAGCTACCAGGTTGCTGAGATCAAAGAGACTCCTCTTGACAGATATTTTTTCTTCCACCAAAGCATGACTCTGAAACTTGTGGTAAATTCTGCAGAGAAGCTCAATTTTCTCCTGGATGTGGACTTTTTAACACAGGAATCAGTCCAACTTCAGGTCCTATTGGAGTGAGAGCTGAAGCGGTGCTGAAAAATTCTTGACCCTTTCTGAGGATTTTATTCTAAATGTTGAAAAGGTGTTATTATAGGGTCCATACAGGATGTAAGATATCCTTAATAAAGACAAAGAAATGTTTTAGCATGACTGCTTGCTACTGAGTGAAGTAAAGAAAAGTCCAAACTAGTTTCTTAAGTGATTTGATCTGTAGAAGTTGGAGGTTGTACATCTCTGCAGACACAGCTCAATGGAAACGGTATTCTTAAACAAAACTAGTCCCACTGATGCTCCTTTAATTAATAGTCAGACAAGTCTACAATCAAAAATGAGCAATGCAACAATTGAAACCTACCTCATTAGCAAAAGTGTCATGTATGCTAAACTTTTTACAAAGAAGATGAGAGTTTTAATGTTTTTTTTATTTGAAACAAAGCTTTGATGTAACACCACTTCAATTGCAAAGAAATCTGAATCTAGTCTCTCATTTCTTCCCATTACTACAATGTTCAGTGAGCATCTCTGTGGATATTTATTATCTCTGAGCAGTTTCGTCCATCAACAGGCAGCTTTGTGTATTAAATAAATATCCTTAGGATATTTATTACAAGCAGAGCTTGACTGGTTGTCCTATTGGGACCCAAAGCACACAAAATTGGCATTTCCTGCTGGGGTTGATCAAATCATACTAAACAAACATTTTTAGCACACCTATATTTGCAAGTCATTTTCATTTGCACATTGGGAATGTGGAGTAGGTTTTCAATTCAAGTATATAATGAAATTGGAAATCTTTGCATCTTTTATGTATCTGTATGCAGATGGTGGGTAGGAGATTGGCAGAAATGCTCTGCAAGCTGTGGGAGCTTGGGCCTGGCTGAAAGGACGGTCCTCTGCATCCAGGCAGTGAGCGCTGAGGAACAAAAAGCTGTGGAGTCCAATGATTGTGAGCACATGCCCAAACCGGACTCCATATCATCTTGCAACACACACATCCGCTGTCCAGCTGACTGGCTCACTGGCAGCTGGTCAAAAGTAAGCTACCCAGTCTGTAAATGTGTGTCTACCCAGAAACCTTTGAACAATTTGTGAAAAATGTCCATGATCGCTTTACTTCTGTGCATTGCACATAATTTTGTTTGGAGCATATGTCCTTTTTTTACATCACATGTAAAAACCCAAATCCAGAAGTGATGTCGTAACAGGTATGTCCAATTTTACATGTACAACTTATTACTAAATCTTGTAGCATCCAGAGGGAATGTATAACACAACCTGAATATTCAAGGTACTACTTTTTGCTTTGAACAGGTACCTATGTGAGTAGTTTTTTTTTACCGGCCTGTAACTTTTCCATTTTACTAACACATATACCAATATATACACATTTCAACAAATCAAGCATTCTTTCAACTCTAAGTCCAAAAAGCAATAGACCTTGTGATGGCAGCAATATACTCATTACATTTTAAGTATGCAACATTTAATCGGAAGCCTAAAAACACAGGCAAAGGTTTCCAAGGGTTAACTATCTAGTTTAGGATTGCAGCCAGTGATTATTTTAATTACAAAGTACCACAAACCAAACAATATATGACATTTGCAGAAGGAAAAATATTTTACCTTATTTTTTTAACCAGATGTTTCTTTTACTTTTGTATTTTTTTATCAATTTTTTTATACTAAAATTTAAATATTGTCTATATGTTTACATTCCTGTAAATGCATAAAACATAAGTAAAATCACAATATTTTGTTCTGAGATGTAGTTCAGTAGAAAAATAATATGCTTAGTCTTTTGTAGGTAGAATAAAATATAAACCTTTTATTGTTATTCCACAAATCAGAATGGCAGGTGCCCCTCCTAGTGGTACTACTAAAACACATGCAAACACAGTCACATAATCCATCCATCCATCCATTTTCTACCGCTTAATCCCAGAGCGGGGTCGCGGGGGGGCTGGAGCCAATCCCAGCTGTCAACAGGTGAGACAGTCACATAATTAAATAAGAAATCAAAGCTGGAAGATATTATTAACAACATTATAGATATTTTATTGTGAAGTATATCAATAACAATTAGAAAAATAGTACTGTGCAACATTGCACAGCTGTGAGGGTTGATTGGTCGACTCTTGGGGAAGAATGGTTTAATCTGGTACTTTGTGATTTGATTGACCCTTATTCTCTTTCTGAAGACAGAAAGTCAAACTGGTGATTGGCAGGGTAGAAAAGGTTTGTGAAAATATTTTTTGGGCAGTCTCAAGGCTTTTTTGCTTATGGCATGCTTTTCAGGCTGTGTCAGTGTCTCGTGAAGAATAAGGGATTGAAGCTGATCCAACACTAATCCATCTCTTAGCCATGGAGCTGGGTAGTAACAAAGCCCAGTGGGCCCACCTCAGTATGTGTTCACACACACCAAGCATTGCAGAGTTCTACTTAGTGTTGTTGTCTTTCATCTAAAATTTGCAGCATTTTGTGTACAAGCACACACTAATGCTCGACTTAGCCACCTCTGTTTGTCAAGTGTGAATTAATGGATCGTGAACCATGAGGGGGATGGAGGGATGTGTTTCTTTTGCTAATAAGATGAAACTAAGATGTGAAAAGGGCTTTATATTTTTACATGAGTTCTACACAGCTTTTATCCTCGGTGGGACGTAGTTTCTTTATTGGATCTTAATTGTTTCAAATTGTGTTGGATTCATGTATCTGCTGTGTGTTTTTGCACAATGTTTTTGTTGCCTTCTTGTCCAGTTACATGGTGGAAGCACACCAGTTACCACAATGGTTCTTTTCATTTCTCTCGCAGTGTTCACACTCTTGTGGCAGTGGGGTTCGTCACCGTAACGCAACCTGCTCCAGAAACATTGGGGTGGACTGTGACCCCCAAAAGAAGCCTTTAACTATAGCACCCTGCCATATCCAAGACTGCCCGCAGGATGTGGATAATTTTGGAGGTATTGAATCGTCTGGGAGCGGCTGGTCCAGCAAAGAAGTCCTCAACGAAATCAACCCAGTTCCCGAAGTTAAACCTCCCTCCAAATACGGCACAACCAGAGCTCAGCCAAAAACTGCCGTTGTTGATGGAGATTTCCACTACCACAATAAACTTGAAAATATTCAACACCCTCAAGAAAAACATGTTCAAGTTGATGATTTCTACTACGATTATAACTTTATTAACTTTCACGAGGACTTATCCAATGACTTTGAGGGCACTGAAGAAGACTCAGAGAGCAGTCATAGTTTCAGTTCCCCACAGGGGTCCAAGCCAACTCACAGCGTGAACGACAATCATCACATGCAAACTACAGCTACTTCTTCTACTCTTACAGTTTCAAAGGTCAACACTCTGAAAACTGAAGAGTCACATAACACAAAAGCAGATGATTTACACGCCAGTTCTGTGGAATTGGATTCTGACAATCTATATGACTTCTTATATGATGATTATCTCCTGCCTGTTTCCACCACTCGACCACCACTCTCATCATCAGCCCCACATCCTCAAACTGTGAAAGAGAACAAAAGTCAGCAGGGGCCTGAAAACAAAGGCACAGTGCCAAGTCTGCCTTTTACTACATACCAGCCTGCACATGAGGAAAAATGGAGGCAATATAAGGAGGAGGCTGAAAACAACTATGATTATTTCATTAAAGAGGAAACACACTCTGAGGGGTTCACTGTGACTCCACCACATACTGGCCCCCCTCTCACATATCAAAAAATTGTTGTCACAGCGACAGTAAGTGCTCAGAATATGGGAGATGATTACATCTCTGCAGAGCAAGAAGACACAGAGAGTTCAGAACTTTTGGGCACTACCACTCCAAAAGTTAAGACTGATGTCCATTTTGATGAAAATGCTTCAGAAATACCTCAAATTAGTATACAATCCACACATTTCCCAGTCTTTTTCACAATGGAGGAGTTGGACATGGATCAGAAGTATTTGGATACAGCATATAAAACTACTGAGAGCAATTTGTGGGACAGCAACCATGACCTCAGCACAACTTCACCTCCTTCTTCTGAGAAACCCATTCCCATTGCACCCTTACTTATCTCAGGTAACCAAGAGGCATCAGATGACTCTGCATCTTCAACTGGAACAGATATTATACCTCTTACAAAACCTAAGGGAGCCACTCAGGCTCCTCCAGCTGATTTCCTGACATTTAAAATTAAGGAGACGCCTACAAGCCCCGTCTATGCTGAAACAACTGGAACAGACTTCACATCCCAGACTTCAATGTTTGAGTTAAATAACTTTGACTACAATGAAATATTGATTCCCCCGATGATGGGGAGCAGCATTAACAGTCACCCTGGCTCTTCGCACCAGTCTCCAGCAAGCACACACAACACTCCTCGACTAAACACTATTCCAGCCCGGCATGCAGGATCCCCAACACCAGCTGCTGCCCTGACTCATCAACCCCGTCGGTGGCCACCTACCATCCCAACATCCATCCAAACTTCCGCATCACCTCAAGTCAGTGGAGAGGCATACTGGATTTCTGGCAACTGGAGTTCTGTAAGTATTGCACAATAGTCACACCAGGTTTTATTTCTACATGACAATTTACACAAAACGTTTATTTGGAAACCAGATTTAGCCTTGAGCTAATCATTAATAAGATTAGAGGATATATAATATTTTATGTTGCACATGTTTTTTTAATGAATAATATCATTATGGAGGTTTCAGGTTCACATCAGAGCTGTATCTTCATCTGATCCTGTGAATAATCAGATGGGTGTATCTGACAGCTGTTTTGCCACTTACACTCTTTTGGTTGTTCAAGATGTGATTGTCACCTGTTATATTTATGCACAGTGCTCCACCAGCTGTGGTCTGGGTGCCGTCTGGAGAACTTTGATTTGCAGTTCTGGGTCAGAGTCAGACTGTGATCCAACTAAGAGGCCTGCACCAGCTCGACAGTGTTACCTGCGTCCTTGTTCAACGTGGAAGGCAGGAGAATGGAGTAAGGTAGGACTTAGTGTTATAAAATGAAACTAATGAGTATTGCCCTTCTGTTGTTTTCACAAATCTTTTAAATCATTGTTGCCTGAACATACTTATAGTCCATACTTACAACTTAAAGTCCTGTTGTTAAATGTATTTTTCATTCATTGGTTTTGAAACCACCTGCAATCTATCATCTGACCAGCGTTATCCTGGACTAATGTTTCTGCATTTCCTTCTTATGAAATATTGGAATTCATGCTCTGTTCATAACATCTTGTTAAAACCTCGCAGCTAATCAAATTTGATCAGACTTGCAAAATCGTGCACGCTGCTGTAGATGTTGCGGCGTCCATGTAGATCATGCATTGTCTTTTTCCAGTGTTCCAAAAATTGCGAAGGAGGCATTAAGTTACGAGAAGTCAAATGTTTTGACCTCAGGGATCAGCGACCTCTTCGACCTTTCCACTGCCGAGCCATGTCCCCCAGGCCACAAACTCAAATGCCCTGCAACCTTCAGGAGTGTCTCCATTGGTACACTTCTTCATGGGGTCAGGTGAGCAAAACAAACTAACCGTAAAAATTATGAAAACATTTACCGATGTACTCTGAGCTGGAGAGAATGAAACACATTGAAGTGTTGAACTCTAATGCAGTAAGTTGGATATAAATATATTTAAAATTAGTTAACTTTAGTATTTTTTATGTAGTAATATCCAAACCTTTGACAGTGGAATTAGAAATAAAACATCTCACGTTTTCCAAAGAAACTGTATCAAGGCTGAGAGCATTAAAAAGCTCTATTTTCTATTGGTTTAAAAGTTTGACACATTAATCACCTCATTTTTAATATATCTGACTTTTATTGTATTTCCTCAAATTTAAGCCAAAGACTGTCTCTGGTACCAAGGGCCTCATTTATAAAATAAATTGTAATTGCGCAAAAAATAGAAAACATTGCAGAAGAAAAATTTGGATATAAAAAGCTCTGCTTACACTCATTTTCCTTTTATAAATCCAAACCTTGCTGAAAAGGTTGCGCAGGTGAATTTGGTTTCAACCTGCCCCCAAAACACCCACTTCCTACTGTACACGGTCAATTCAAAGCAGCTAAATATTTCAGCAAATGATTAAAAAAGTGTCTGTGACGTTTTATGTTGAATTATGGCAACTGAGAGGGCACGTAACAAAACTTTTCACAAACTGAAGACAGTAGAATCACGTCAGGAGACCCTGTTTGTGGGTCATGGTTGTGGCCTAACAATCAACAGGAAGGCTGCTGAGTGGCAGCATGTTGCTGAATCGGTAAATATTGTCATGTGATGAAGACGTCTGAGCCAGAAAGAAAAACAGAAACATAATCTGATCTCAAGTCAAAGATGCCGATGGCTCGTGGACCACATCAAAGAGTTAGTCATGTTAGCCTTTATTCCTCTTAAAATTTCACCTTGGTTTTTTCTGTGGACTATCACAACAAAAAGTTAAAGAATCTTAACTTTGGTGCCACGTAGCTCAGTTTACTGAAACAGTGCCCCATGTAGAGACTTAAAGGAGAACTTCGCTTTTTTTTAACCTGGGGTCTGTTGTCATCTTTCCTTCCATACATGTGAGTGATGTA
>JBAMHV010000001.1:6364492-6374961 GCA_037177535.1 Pseudomugil gertrudae | reverse complement strand
GAACGAGATGGATGCCACTGTGAAGGAGTCAGGATCTCTCTCTGTCTTTAAGAGTAAACTAAAACAAAAGCTTTTATGAACTTATGCTTAGTTCAAACCAAATGGGGCTATAATAAAACCCAAAATGTATTATAATTGATGTAGCCCTTACGATTGCATTTCAGTGGGAATGATGTCTGAAAAAACATTGCAAAACATTTCAAAAGCTATAAAGTGATTTTAAATTGCCTGGTCCATATACATATAGGTGTGATGGGGACATTTGTTGGTGGGGGGGGGGGATTTGGGGTTATTTTTGGTTTTGGAAAAGGGCTGGAATGTACGGCTGTTTATGTTGCGATACTGTGTCTTGTATCCGGGCCCCTGTTTATAAGCCATTTATGGCTTCTGGGGTATCCCTTTTTACAGGCCTTGAATTATAAATTGGAAATGGCTTTGGATAATGTATGTCATGTAAAATAAAACAGATGATGATGATGATGATAATTTAAAAGATCCTTACAACACTTTTATTTTAAAAAGGCAGATTAGTTGCAAAATGCTTGTGTTCCTCTTTAATACTCTGCAGGTTGGGTTCACCATGGCTGTCACTGGAGTTTTGTATTTACTTAAAAAGCTGCTAGAACATGAGATCCTTATCTTCCCTATCGGTCTGTTGCCGCAGGAGGTCTGGAAGGACAACAAAATGTATCATGGTGACAGGTTAGAAAAACTGCAGTTTTTATCAGATGGCAGTCCAGTGGTGGCAGAACAACACAAAACCTCAAAGTTTCTTTCTTATTTTAGAGATTGTGTTAATTTACTCTGTTTAACAACCATCATCTATTATATTTCAGTTGAACTGCAATGATCTATGCTTGCATCTAATAATCTACGCCCTGTCAACCTGTGAAGTTGCATTCCTGGATAAAACAGTTTAACTAAGTCCCCTTGCTGTTCCCTACAGATGGTTTTAGGCAGAAGTTAGCCTGCTAAGTACAAGCACTTTACCAAGCGGGCACATCTGTGGATTGTGCATCGTTGTTGCTGTGAAACACAGACCGTAATTAATTGTTCTGCTTCGGTTTTTGGTTTAGCTCCAAGTGAGGGTACAGTGTGCAAGAATTACAGGCATCTAGTGGTAAAGGTAGGCAAAGCAATGTCTTCATACGCCAAACAGCTGTGAATAAATGGTGATTCTGAAGGGCCAGAATTCTTTTAAAACATTTTTTCATCACTTTTTCATCAGTGAGTGGACCCAGTGGCCTCAGGACCAGTGATGATGGCCGCACTGGGGCTAGTTCCAGAGAGTGGGTTATGTTAACCATAAGTCTTTGCCTTTCCACTCCAGAAAGCAAGGTAAGTCTTACCCTTGGTCACTTACCATGGTAACTGAGTGTTAGTCAGTGGTTACTATGGTAACTGACTCTGAAGTTAAGCTACTCGCTGGCAGGTTTACTATAAAGAAACCCTGAGTTTTTGCTTGTCTCCTCTCCCCTGAAATGTCATATGAGGTCTTTCCAACAACAGTTCCACTGATTCAGAAGTTATTAAGGAATGTTTTATACTTCAGAAAAGGATTTTCACATTGTGAATAGATGTGCTGTTAATGCCTGGTGAACATCTCATTCAGATCTGTTGCTTTTCAATTGAATATTTTTTTTCTTTTTTTAAATAAATTTCTTTTTATGCCCTTTGTAACCACTGCAACATTTTGTGCATGTGTGTTGTCTTCGTCTATGTGCATTTAAAGGTGTTACTCATCCTAAAAAGCAAAAAGGGTTCTCATATCATAGTTATTTGTCCTTTCAGGAAAACTGGGGTAAAAGGATTACAGTTATTCAGTAACGTGATTAAATACCTTTAGAAACAAAGTTTTAAATTCTATTTGTCAGTAATCAGACAGCCAGACCACAATTGAGTCACGTTTTAAGAAGGTTTATTTCACAAAGATGCAGAATTGATGGGGAAGTGGGAGAAAAAGAGTCCAGGCTTACTCGTTACAAGTCCGGGGCAGAGGAGCAGGCAGGAGCAATGAGCAGGTTAAAGTTCTGGGTTCCAATGTACCAAATCTTCTGAGTCAGGAGGAGGTGCATACAAACAGGCTCAGTAATCCTTGCAGGTTTGCAGACGTTCTGACAATGGTTGACTGAAAGGAAGGGCTTTATATGCAGGGTGTGGTAATGAAGGGAATTCAGAGCAGCTGGTGGGTTAATGAGAGACATTAGAACGGAGCAGGGAGTGATTGGCAGTGCACATGACACTATTTTAATACGTTCTGTCACTCTGTCTTTTTCAGGTCATTTCAGGTCTTGTTGTGCATCTTTATTTTGGTTTTCTTCAGGATGCAGTTTGTGTGTTTATAGGTCACCTTTTTCCACTGGTTTCTGTATTATGGGAGATTATTGTATTTATTTGACGAAAAAGACTTCTGTTTTTCTGAATTAATTAGATCATTTTCCTTAAAACAAAAAGATTTTAAAACCTCCTTTTTTCAGAATTGACAAGATAATAATAAAGTTAAAAATCATTATTGAATTTAGGCACACAATAAATTTAAGTTGCGTACTGTATTTAATTATGTTTCCTGTGTTTTCCCCTTATGTTTTCACTTATATTTACTTCCTGCTCCTTCGTTTACTTTTTATTCTTCTCATAGGTTTGCCTGTCAGTCTTAGGATGTTATTCCTGGCTTCCTGAAAGTCTTTCATAAATCTGCCCATAAACCTGCCGACATCCAGCCAGTAGTCCAGTGATGAATCCTGCGTGTGACGTGTATCAAACTGCCATCCTACAAGCACAACCAATGTCACCATATCAAAGTGTTTTTCACCTGAACTCATCCGTCATTACTGGTTCCAGTCAAAAAACTAAAACAGACTGTGCAGAAACTTGTCTGATGTTGCCAACATTAAGTTTTATTTTTACAGATTTAAACGTGACACACATATGAATATGAAAAGGGAGTTGCTGAGAGCTGCAGGGAAGCGGGTTGTTTACACATTTACTTTCCCATTTAACGTGTCTGAAGCCTCAAACAGCATATGAGCAGCAGATTGTGTAAGAAGAGCAAATAAATACTATTTTACAATCATCCATCCATCCATTTTCTACCACTTGTTCCCTGAGCGGGGTCGCGCGGGTGCTGGAGCCAATCCCAGCTCACAATGGGCGAGAGGCGGGGTACACCCTGGACAGGTCACCAGTCCATCACAGAACCAACACACAGAGACAGCCAAGCACACACACACACACACTCCTATGGGCAATTTAAAGTCTCCAATCAGCCTATCCCCAATGTGCATGTCTTTGGATTGTGGGAGACAAAAAGTCAAATCAATATTTACTTTTTTAATTAAAGCCACAGTGACAGGACAAATACATCATTTAATACAAAGCCTCTCCATAGTATGATATTTTCTTACCCAGAATTTCAGCAATCCTACTGAAACACTTTCCTCATGTTTGCTTTCTTTATTCTTTACTATTTTTGTTGGTTTTGTTTTATCTTACTGATGCTAAATTGTCCTAAAAATGTCAACATAAGACATGGTATGGAAAAGAATCTGCATCGCGTTTCAGATTGATATCAGAAGATTGCACAGGCAGCAAAGTCTCGGAGGGAAACTCAGACATCCCTTCTCCCTGTAACACTTATTGGTTTCTGGTGTTTCAAGGTCAAAAGTCTTTGTCCTGAGTCTGCTTCAGGATGTTCCCAGAGCTGATCACGCCAGCTTAATAAAACCCCTCCATAAGAAGGTGACATGGGGCTTTTCTTATTAGATGCCTGAATTGCCCCAGCTGATTCCTTTCTATTTGGAGGAGCAATGGCTGCTCCCAGCTCCCCCTAGATGTTCAAGCTCCAGTGGTCAAGTGCAGGGCCCCCATTATGGATGACAGAGTCTATCGCTTCATCTCTTGTCTCAAATTGCCACTGTTGTGAATGAGATCCTGAAATAACCCGGAAGGATCTCTCTGTACCTTTACCAGCATGAACTGGTGCTGTTCACAGCTGACTGAAGCGACAGAGATGAGATGTGACCGTTTCAAATCTGAATCCATTGTTCTAATAGGAAAAGGATGGAGGAGTTTAATTATCTCTGGATCATTTATAATATAGAAATATGGGAAATGTAAGCTGGTCATATGCTGGCTTATGTTTTTCTTATTTGATGAGAAACGTTATTTTACTGGGTTAAATGAAAACTGACATGAATGAAATAAAAGTATATTTCCATTTCCATCCTCAAAATAATTAGTTTTTAATGGTGAAAGGAAGCTGGGATGTAAGCTAGGATTGGCTCCATTCAGGGAAAAGCGGTAGAAAATGGATGGATGGATGGTGAAAAGAAATGGTATTGTGGTTGCAACTCCTGCAGTGTACCCTTATTTTGTGTTTTAATTTTTCATGTGTCAAATTTTCTCTTTTTTAATGCACAAACATCCACTCTGAGCCACATACAAGCGTTTGGAGCCCACTGATATTCGGCTCCTTCTGGTCCTTCTGGTCATGTGCATATTCTGTTGTAGTGTCAGTGCTTCAGGAATTTGTGGGCATCTAAATATTTCCATTAGAAGTAATTATAGATTCTTTGCATACAGCAAAAAGAAAGGATCAATAGATTTATTCACCGATTCCACACGGTTGGCTTTTAGACTGAAATTCTCATATAAGTGCATTTTAAATATATTTTGGGAACATTGTGTCATCTTGATGCATATCTCTAAACAAGCAAATGTTCAATGATCCAAAACTTGACTCACAGTAGTCCTGGAGTGTGTGTACTACTGATAAAACTGTCTGAACTGAACTAAAGTGTTTTACTGTTGGAAGATAAATGACCCACAGAGGTAGTTCCCTTTTACCTTTTGGTTAGTAAATTTTACGTTTAATGAAACAAACACAAACTCACAAGACAGTAGGATACTCAAAAACATTTTAAAATGAACATGACAAGCTTCACATGTTTTTCTCAACCATGTTATTATGGTATGCATGTTTACAGCCTCAAATATCTGATAAAAGTTTCAGAAGTCAGACTGTAAAATGTGCAAAGTCAGATAAATGGATCAACAAGTCACACATAGTAGAGATAAAGAGAAGTAAAGGCCAGCGGACCTCTGTGTGCAGAAAGGTTGCTGCACATGTTTTACACATTGTGGCTGTCTACAACTCTTAAAACACTTAAAACACTTGCAGCAAAAACATTAAGTACTTCTGACTGTAGGTACAACATAGTAACTCATTGGCTTTTCTTGATGTGTAAAGTGTAGTATGACCATGGTTCTGGAACATAAAAGAGTCCGGGGTATTTGGTGCGCAGTACTGGATCGTTCCACAGAAAGGCCACCCACAGAGCCACCAGCAGCAGTGTAACACTGAAACTATAGAACAGAAACAGGCCGTTGCTGTCCGGACCGAGGCCTTTACTGTGCTGAAATATCACCATGACAACCATGGCAAGAAAAGTAAGCAGGAAGAGTTCAGTGATTTGTCCTTCAGTGACCAAGTACCTAGAAGACAAAAGTGCAGAATATGTTAAGAGTTCAACATAAACCTTTCATATGCACACTGAATCGCTGTGGTCCAATTAAAACAAAATAAATTGAATAAAAACAAAGATTTGTTTTAAAAGATAGGAACGATTTGATGGGCTGCACGGTGGAGCAGTTGGTGAGCTCTGTGGCCTCACAGCAAGAAGGTTGCCGGTTCGAGCCTCGGTTGGGGCGGGGTTCGAAGCGGGAATCTTTCTGTGTGGAGTTTGCATGTTCTCCCCGTGTTAGCGTGGGTTCTCTCCGGCTTCCTCCCACAGTCGAAAGACATGCACCTTGGGGATAGGCTGATTGGAGACTCTAAATTGTCCATAGGAGTGAGTGTGTGTGTGCTTGGTTGTTTGTCTGTGTGTGTTGGCTCTGCGATGGACTGGCGACCTGTCCAGAGTGTACCCTGCCTCTCGCCCGTTGTGAGCTGGGATTGGCTCCAGCCCCCCCGCGACCCCGTTCAGGGAAAAGTGGTAGAAAATGAATGGATGGAACGATTTGACACATTGCAAAGAAATATTGACATAGTTATGCACTACTGATGACTCACAAGTAGAAAAGTTAACATGTTTGTGTCATTTTGGCTGGTGATCCCAGAGCAGCAGGATCTTTCATGTATTTATGTGTTAGTTACAATTTGTACTACAGCAACTACAACCTAAGTAGTGGTTGTGGGTATTAAGCAAGTCTCTGTCAGTTAAAATCTATCATCTGAATCATATCTAATAACACCATCCATCAATTCATTTTCTACAGCTTTTCCCTTAACGGGGTCACGAGGAGGGGAGCCAATCCCAGCTCACAACGGGCGTGAGGCGGGGTACAGCCTGGACAGGTCACCAGTCCATCACAGGGCCAACACACACAGACAACCAACATGCACACACACACTCCTATGGGCAATTTAGAGTCTCCAATCAGCCTATCCCCAAGGTGCACTGTGGGAGGAAGCCAGAGTACCACGCTAACACGGAGAGAACATAGAAAGATTCCCAGTTCAACCCCTGCCCCAACTGAGGCTTGAACTGGCAACCTTCTTGCTGTGAAGCCACAGTGCTAACTAACTGTTCCACCATGCAGCCCTAATGACACCATAAATGTCTGAAAATAATATAATTGTTGCATTAGACGTGATTCAGAAAGCAAATAACTATAAAGCTAAACATAAATTACAATAAAAAATAATGTGTGTAGCAAAGACAGAAGCATTTGTAAATTAGACTTGAAAATAATGCAGCAGGCAGTGAAATATTCATGGCGTGCAGATGCTCCAGCTCTCATATATCTGTAAATAAGCACCTTCAGAGTCCTTGCTCTGCAGTATTTTTATATCCATTCATGTTGGCATGTTCACATTCATTATATCTATTGAATGTATAGACGTGCATTTATCAGTGATGATGATTCACCAGCCACGTGTACGGGTAAAAGCTACTACAATGATTGGCCTTCAAATAAAATAAGCAACATTCTAGTTATGGTGTTCAAATGAGTTACATAGAAGTTATTTCATTTATATTGCCACCGGCATGTTACAGAACAGAGTAATGACTTTTAACCCCCTTACTCAAATACAATTATTCACACATTACAGTCAGAGCTGTCAAAACACAGCTTTAGTGTTTAGTTTCTCTCTTGACTTTAAATTGCGTCTCTCTTTTACTGCAGTCAGCTTTTTCTAAAGCTAACTCTGCTGGAGCTGCTGATAGATCTTGTGACAGAGAAAGGCAAACTGAGCTTTGACATCAAGCCCAAAGCAACATTTTAAAGCAGCTATGTGTGTTGCAGGATGCCATGAAAACTCTGGCAGAATGTAAAATTACAGTAAAGATGAATTAAAGTGCCTAGTGTTTAAGAGAGGGGTTATTTTCCAAGCATGAGCATTTTTTATTGATGTGAATGTGCCTGTATGTTATAGTGTCAGCAGGTGGCTAGCCCTGTTCCTGCTGCAACACACCTGACACATGTTCAGGCAAAAACTTCTCTGTGAAGAATGAGGAGTCTGGTTGTAAAAGTGAAAATGATTACAAGTTTAATGAAAACAAAGAAGGTAGTACAAAGTAAAGAAATTGCAATTCCTGAGAGTCTATCCAGAGATCCATCATGCAGAACTCTGGGGAGAGTCTGACCATGAATGTACAAGCTGAAGCTTATATAGGTTTGTTCCTACTCATCTCAGAATCATGTAGTTTCTCAGGGTGTGTCACTGGGTTCTTTCTGTGTCCTTCTCAGAGACTATAAGCCAATAAGACAGGCAAGCCAAAACAACTTTATGCTTGTGGTTTTTATTTTCTCATCTTTTTTAAGTGAAGCATTTGTGTCTCTTTTACAGCAGCTGGGTGGTTGCTTTATCTATGCAGGTCATCCAGACACTCTCCCTCATCACCAGTTTGAACCCTTTTTATACTGAGAGCCCCACCCACTGGGCTCATTATTCAATTAAAGAAAAAATATACAAAAACAACTGAAAATTCCCCAACAAAAACACATCTCTTTGACAGGTGTACTTTTACCTTCAATCATTCACCTGGTTAAGCCAAAAAAATAAATAAATAATACATTCCCTTCATAATTACATGTAAATCAATCAAACCCATCTAATTAGGACTGATACCAACCACCTTTGCTTGAGTCACATGCTCAAGTTCTCCTTTTTAAGGACAGCAAATCCATCTACTCGGTTTTGCCAAATCTTAGGTGGACCATGACGACTGGTGAGTGTATGTGTGACATGTTTGTGTGTTAATGTGTGCATGGATGTGTGTCAATCATGTATATGCACTGAGCACTGTCAGACAGAGCTGTGGCCCTGCTCCCTGACAATCTTGTTTTAATATCAGATTATCTTGGGTTTCTGGTCTTGCTTGGTTTTCTTGTTGTGTTTCTTCTTTTATTTAATTGGGTCTATCCCCTTGCGTATTCAGTTTTACAGCCGGTTCCCTGCATCCAGTTAATTGGCAAAGCATTGCTTGTTTCTTGTAATTTAGTCCCTCAATACTCAAGCTGCCAGGCAATTCAGCGTGTCAGCTGTGTTTCAGTTCTCAGTCATTTAGTTAGACCTGTCATTACCAGTGTCAATTGTCTTATTTATGTTTAATAAAGTCAGTTCCGTATTTGGGTTCTACTTCCTCTCCTCCTGCTGCTTTAGCCTTGTTCCATGAAGCATGTCCAGCTCCCTGTGGTAGGATAAAAGATTTTTTCACCATAAATATGATCAAATTAAAAGTTTACTTCAAGGTTTTTGCTTCAACATGTCTTCACTTCTGTAAAAACACCTTATATCTTCACCTGTCATCATGATTTATTATGGAAATGAAGAAAAAAATACATTTGACCTCTCAATAAGATAACGGGTGACTGTTTATTGCATGGAGATACTACCTGTAGCTAGAGCAGCAGTTGCCAGCACTCAGTGCAGAGCAGACACAGATGAGGATGAAGGGAAAGAAGATGCAGATGGAAAAAGCACAGAGGATGTAGACCAACATGTCTGTGTAGCTGTTCTCCCAGAAGACGGCACATAGCATCTCTGCAGGATCATACCTGAAGAAAACATGACCTCAACAATCAGAGAGGAACATGGTGCACAAGTTGATGTAGACAACAAACTGTATACCTGATCCAGTCAAAAACAACAGGGAGACTCCCAAACACAACACCTGTCACCCAGGAAGTCAAACAGGCTGCCACCATGACAACAAAGAAAGCTCTTTTTGTGGAGGTTGTTCCAATGAGCCGCTGGACACAGAGCATAGCTGTGGAAAAATAAGCATGTCTTTTAGTCAAACAGTTTATGTGAAGCTGTAGATTTTATTTTATTGCTTGCAGAAAACAATATGTGATGGAAAGTGTCATGATTAATCAAGTGGTGGAACATCGGACTGAAGTTTGGCAGAAATGTACACCAGCAGCCTTTATAGATGAAAGTAGGCCAGGCGGTGAACATCATGTTGACGAACACTTTCATCTAAGCAAATTGATTTATTAGCTGAATCTAGATCAGAGTAAACCTGACTTATCTGCTTAATTTGGATCAGTGAGAACACGGCTTATCTGCTGAATCTGAATCAGATTCAGCCTGACTCATTTGCAGAGTCTAAATCAGAGCAAACTAGACTCGTCTGCTGAATCTGGATCACCGTGAAACAGACTCGTCTGCTGAATCTACAATAGAGAGAGCCGGACTCATTTGCTGAATCTGGATCAGAAAGGCTCCTCTTCCTCTGCCGCCCCGAGGTCCAGTCGAGCCCAGCAGCCGCCGACTCCAGTCCCGAGTTCCCATCCAGAGACCCGGCCCAGCTCCTCTCCGTCTCCAGAGACCCGGCCCAGCTCCTCTCCGTCGCCAGAGACCCGGCCCAGCTCCTCTCCATCGCCAGAGACCCGGCCCAGCTCCTCTCCGTCGCCAGAGACCCGGCCCAGCTCCTCTCCGTCGCCAGAGACCCGGCCCAGATCCTCTCCGTCGCCAGAGACCCGGCCCAGATCCTCTTCGTCGCCAGAGACCCGGCCCAGATCCTCTCCGTTGCCAGAGACCCGGCCCAGATCCTCTCCGTTGCCAGAGACCCGGCCCAGCTCCTAATGAGTCCAAGGAGTTCCCGTGGGTGGACGCTCCTCTGTAGCCTGGTCCCCTGTCCCGTCGGCCCCCTGGCCGACCTTCTGACCCAGGACTCTGTCACTGTGGCCTCAGGGCCTGGTCCCCCCTCCAGACCCCCTCCTCCCACCCTACTTTTTTTTAAGTTTTAGCCTCTTGTTGTGTTAATAGGTCCACCTGTGTTTGATTATGTGCACCTGGGTCCTGTTTAGTTCAGTTTGTATTTTAGTCCTTTGGTTTTCACTTGTGGTTGCGGGTTCATTGCACTGGTTTGATGAGTAGTCTTAGGCTGAATCCCATTTCACCCCTTGGCCCTTCCCCTTAGCCCTTCCCCTTGGTTTTGCGCGTTCACGTGTAGGGG
>JBAMHV010000001.1:6354098-6364392 GCA_037177535.1 Pseudomugil gertrudae | reverse complement strand
ACATGTTTGTGTGTTAATGTGCGCATGGATGTGTGTCAATCATGTATATGCACTGAGCACTGTCAGACAGAGCTGTGGCCCTGCTCCCGGACAGGGTGGTTACAAATATATTGCTGTGGAGCATAGTGAAGTCTGGCGCCCGATGAAAATGTAGACAGGTCCTCACATTAGGAGTCAGATTTGTTATCAGTTGTTTAATGAAGGGCAATCAGGAGAATGTGCAGCTCCATCAAGGACTTAACACAGAGAGAGTTGCTGATTCAAATACTAATCTTAGTGACATTATGCTTGAACATGTCAAAGGAATAAACTCACATATGAACTAATTAAATGTGAGAAGAATGCATATGAAATTGCCATAACACATACATCACACATTCATTAACAGACCTCTGCAGAGCCTGACATCACACAAAAGCAAAAGTCTGCAAAAAACCATTGATTCGAGCCAAGTTTGTTGCAGCATGTAAACTCCTAACACCTGCAGGACCGCGGCTCTAAAAGACCAGACCTGTTGTGTCACAGTGTTTAATCACGTGTGTGTGTTCATAAGGAGTAATAAAAATGAGAGATATCGGTATTAAAACCGTGATATCAAAACAATTTTTTATATTTACACATGTATGTAATATATACATATAAAACTTTCAGCTACGTCTCCATTAATTCAAAATGACAAAATATAAAAGATGTTATGCATTGTATTTTAAATATGTTTTGTTGTCTGGCACAACTCGCAATAAATCCTGTGGTTGTGACATCATCAAACTGTGTTTTCACCTGCAGCATAAGCAGCTTGGACGTGAACTTGTCCACATGTTTTAGATTTACTAATTTGCTGCAAAGCTTGTTTATCTGAAATTAATTAATTTTTTCTGAAGGATGTCAAAATATACTGGTGTTGGTGGACATATGTACTGGACATTTTATTTAAAAAGCCAATATCAAACACCTCCATTAAAAATCTAAGATAACTAACCAATAGTAGAGAGCACTGGGTCCCAGCAACAGCCAACCAGAGAGAGGAACCTTCTTTTGTTGCTCACAGTTGGAGAAGCAGCCAGTGAAGTAGATGAACAGAATGATGAAGAAGGGAATATACCTGGACAAAAGAACTGGATCAAAATCACATTCACATCATTCTTTTTAAGGACATAATTAAAACTTTTAAGAAAGATTATTTGGTTAGTTGCGCACTTTAGACAGATATAGTTCCTAAAATAGATCAAGATTAAAGCTATAAATATATATGACAATAAAAAGCTTCAATAGCATCAAACAAAGCTCACAGAACAGAAACTTCTCTCATGTCAGTGGAAATGTTGAGATGTGAAAATGGTAATGACTATCATATATTGGAAGTAAGATATTTTACTATTCAATAAAAATATTCCCTTTAATTTGATGGCAGTAACACAATCGGGCTGGTTTGCAGCATTACAGGGTAAAAAAAAGTCCCTAAGAGAGGCAAAGTCTCCTGATGATCTGCATAGAATTGCAAACACTTGACAGAATACAGAGTATCATCAAAATATTCTCATTCTGTTGCGAGCATCTCTGTGAACACGAGAAAATGTCAGATTGATGCCAGTAATCTGTCTGCAGGCTTGTGGAGGAAGACAAGCAGAAGTAATCATTTTTCTGTTGCAAAACATCGTCAGAGATGAAAATGTGCAAAGAGATGAGCTAAATTATCATGATGGGATTTATAAAGAATTGAAAGAAAGAGTTTTTTATGTAATTTATAAACCAGAAAAGTACTCAAAGCGTGCAGGCCTTCTCCATACAGCTCCTTTTCATCTATATTGTTATTTCCGCCCTATGTCACAGTCCTGCATGCACTTCATATGTACTATTCTGGACACATGGATGTGAATCCACAGTTTTTGCTATATTGTGTTTGTTGCATGTTTACATCTTCATTTGTTTTCTTGCAGTGATCAAAGTTCTGCTATGTTTTCTTAGATCTTAGATTCTTCTTTAGATCCAGATCTTACCTTAATGTCTTATAAAACACATTGGGAACTTTTCCTGTATTTTTTGGCTAAGCACCCTGACCATTTACTTTGGCATTATATGCATATATTCTGCAAAATATCTTCCAATGATAAAGAATCTTTCTAGAGATTCCTGGATCCAGTAGTGATCCGGATCAATCCCAAATTAAATGGGTTAAACCCGGACTTATTCTCAGAAAAACAATCAACCCCAGCTTTGCCACCTCACTGGTGCAGGTTGTAGTAAATAATCCATTTAATTTGTGTGTGTTTGCAGTTGCAGCTTTATTAGACAAGAATCTCCCAAAATGACCCTGCTACTCCTCAGTTCCCCCACAGCTATAAAAGAAGGTAAAAATTAAAACAAATGTTTGAGACGTGTTGCTGTCATTAAATTCAACCCCATAAGTGCATTTTTATTATTAATTATACAATTTCTAAGTTTCAACTTGTGTGTGTGTGTTTCCTGTGTCTCATTGTAATTCCATCGGGAAAAATGTGGCTTTCCACCTCCTCATCCTCATCTACCCAAACTAAAAGGAACGTATTAATTGGAGATCCTGCCATTTTGTAGCCGAGCCTTAAGATCATTTTTCAAAGTAAGGAGATATTTTTCATTTTAAGCTCATGTTGGAATTCAAAGCACCAATTAAAGCAGTGGCTTGAACTCGACCCCTGCTGGGTAGAGACTTTCTCTCCAACCAGTATCCTCTAGAAGTTGATTAATATTGCAGTGATGGTAGCTGAGCACAAACACATCAGCGTTCTGTGTTTGCACATAAATAATAACAATCCAGAGTATCAAAGATGTGTGGGTTCTACACTCTACAGTTATTTAGCAGGCACTTTTCTCCACAGCGCCTTCCATCTGGGTCATGGGGGTGGGTGGGGTGTTCTGGAGACAAACCAGAACTTTCAGGTTGGCAGATGACTGCTCCTCCTCCAGAGCTACAGCCTATTTAACTTATAACTGTTTTTATACTACTGTTGTTTTTCTATTGTTGTTGTTGGACCAGGGTAACTAATTTCATTCCAGCCCATGTATTTACATGTACTGTATTTACATGTGTTGAAATGACAATAAAGAACCTTGAACCTCCTTTTTAAATAATGGTACTCTTATCTACTGAATTGAAAGGAGCTTTTTACCTCTTTGTGCTCAAACAAAAACCTTTCTAACATTTTTATTTCATTCCATCGGTTAAATAATGCAAAGCATTAAGTCAAAACAACTGACTGCCAGTTTTCCTGAATGTTGCATTGCACATTTCCCAGCTGCTGTAGTCTGTAATGAGAGACAGACACACTTTTCTCCTCATACAGCTGATTTTTTTTAAACATTGAAAATATCTATCTGCAGATATTACGTGTCCAGATTTCTATTTTTCTTCTTTTTAAAACTCCCATCTTGCCCTCGGCCATTTTTAAAATGTCCCTCATTGCGAATTGACTTCTCATAAAAATTCTGACAGTTCAAGGTAAAGAAAAAGAAACAACCTTAATTCCCTCCAAAGCATTAAGTCCTGCAATATTAAACATTTCACTTATTTTTTGGGTATGCATGCAGTGTATGCACATACCACATTAAATGTCCCAGCTGTTCATCGTAATAATACAGCAGCTCAAAGGAGTCGATCTGTGGAGGAAGGACAAGGCTGAATTATCAGCAGGAACTCAACATTTGCAAGTATGTCTTGTTGGCACCGCCTTATACTGTCACGAAATTTATGCAACAGTGCCACCTGTTGTTTGAATAACATTTACACTTGTGCATGTAAAAATCCTACCTACAGAGACAAGGTGGAAAATAGGAATAAAATGTGTACACACACATAACATACACACAGAATACAGAGGATTAATTAGGATTCGTTCACATGAATCATCAGATGAGGACTTTTAGTATGACATTTCAGGAAGCTGACAAAAACGTCTACAACCCTTAATGAAACCTTCAGCAAGGCAGCGTTATACACCCTCGAGGCACTTCATAGTTTTTGTGTTGGTGAACCCCATCTTTAGTATGGCACTGTTCCACCTTACAGGGTAAGGAACAGCAAAAAAGAGACATTTATTTAAGACTCCACACACAAATTCTCTTTTTTCTGAGAAAATAAAATGTGGAAAAATGAGCTTAGATGTTAGGTAGTCCATCAGTTGAGGTAAATCTTCAAGTGAACATGTTATGAAATCATTTATCAATGTCTTTTTTTAATAATTGAGGAACTTATAGATAATATAGAAAAAGATGGACTGTATGTTATTAACTGGTGGATATGAATGCTGAAAGGAACCATTTTGCACTAAGAAACAGGCAAATATTTACACAAATGAGTCATTGGTTTACAAAAGCTACAGCCTGCACTAAAATATAGCATCTCTTCAGCAATTCAATGTATGATTAGTTCATCTGAATTTAAGGAAAACAGAAATACAGGTACATGGATCAATTCATTTTCTATACACATTTATTCCAAGAGTATCACAGAGGGGATGAAGCGCATCCCTGCAGCTAGCTTCTTTAACACAACACTGATTAACATTTTGCCCATCAGTTCGGATACCTGGCAACATCCATATGTGTTTGCATTACTAAGAAAAGCCACTAAAATGAAAACATCCTTATAGATACCATCCCCTTCTCTCGGGGTCCTCATGTTGTTCTGGTATCTCAGTAACTTGGTTTTTGCCAGCTTTTCACTAAACCTTACATAACTCGGACTGTAAAAGTGCATCTGCTCCTGCAGGATGTGTTTCTCCAACACTTGTTCCCACTCAGCCTTGAATTAGCACAGCCTGTGTGGTCCGTTTATAACCTGTGTGGTTTGCGAACCACATGGGCGCTAACAAACAGTTGCTAATAGAGATGTACAGGCTGGCTTTTTTTCCAAGGAATGGCTGTCAAGGCTCTAAGCTCTCTGCTGAGATATAGAGAGGAAGGCTGATTAATGATGCCTTGCAGCTGTGGTAAAGGACTTACCTCCCACTGTTCCCTGAAACTCTGCCCCACCTCTCTGCCCTGCAGCTGATATAAAATCCCCTGACCAGCATATAGACATTTTGCTGTCTCTTGTAAGCAAATGAGATTGAGATAAAACCAGATGATAGACAGCTTAAAATCTACAGATAACAGCAGTGTGGAGGGATTGGTAGATTATTTCTTGCAGCTGTTCATGTAATGAATTTAGTTACCTTTGTAAATAAATGAAAAATCAGTATAATGCATGCATAAACTGGCTTTTTATGCAACATTTAATGTAATGCACTTAAAATACAGCAACAAGCCTTTCATAAAAGCTTTGGTAGTAAAGAAAAATATCCTATAAATATCAACCATATGTCTAATCTCCTTCAAAAATAAACTCTTCTCATGCTGAACTCATCAGCAGTAAGAACAGGAAATACAACAAGCTCAGCAGATTCTCCTCATTTGAACAAATATCTGTAAATAAAACCCAGCTCCTCTCGACTCTTTACACGTCCCGCAAAAGTCACGATGTCTTGTTGACCCCGTGCATCGCTGTCAACTGTAATTCATTTTTGTAAAGAAAATGTTAAAGTAACAAATGTCGTCCATGAGGTGTCAAACTGTCAGCCAGATGAAAGTGAGGAACAAGGATTACAATACAGAACAATTCAGAAAACTATTAAAGCAAGTTAAATTCAAACATTTGTTCAGTTTCTGTACCACTTATCCAATCCAGGGTCATGGTATGAAGCTAAATAAGTCTTTAAAATAACTACCGAATGGGATAACAAGACCAAAGACCAAATTCCAGCACTTGTAGAAATCGCCCATATTGTACAAGTAATCCTGCTCCTGAAGACAGAGCTGTAAGCTCGGACAGGTGGAAGATATTTACACTGACTTAAAAACAAGTCATGTGGGGAGATTATTTACCCCGGGGTTGTGAATGTTAACAATAGAAGCATGTTAGAAATTTAAGTTCAGATTAAAGTGATGAGCAAAGCACAAGAAGAGGAAACAGAATCAGATAAGAGATCACGGGGGCTGAAGAGCGAACACGGGCAAAAATAAGCAACTGTCAAATGAATGATGCTCTGCAATTCTGTGATAAAAAAGATGTGTCAGGAAGAGAGACATAACAGGATTAACTCAGCTGGATCAGTACAGGTGTGTTTCTGTGCAGCGCGTTGTCAGGTAGACAAGGAAATGTCAGAAACACATCTGAGGAGTCACAAGTAATGCATACAGTTTTGCGGCAACGTCTTGACAAGTGATCAACAACGTCCCCCGTGTCCTGTCACGTCTCACTGCAGAGTGAACTTTAACAATCGCCTCAGCGTGTCACCCAGACATGATGCAGGCGTGGAGACTTACCAGTGAAGCGGGTTGGAGGTCTTTAATGATAGGGTTGTCTCTGACAGACAGATGGAGCTGGTAGCCACTCAGGATGAGCCGGTGGTTGATGGAGTCTCCCACCAGGTGGATGCTGGCTCCCATGACAAATATGATGATGCAGAGGTAAACAGCTGTGCGAGACGGGGCCCTGGGACTGCGCTCAACCAGCTGAATGAAGCAACAATACTCGTTATGAAATTAGAAATAGCTACTTTGGTTACATCAGATTAACAATAATCCCTATCGGGTCGAGTTAAATATCATTAATAGCACTGTTATGTTAATTGTTTCATGAACTTTCTGAAGATAGAATTCCCGTTTTGGCTGCTAACCTCAAGAGGGTCCTGCTGCGACTGCCAGTTTCCTTTATTCCAAACAACTGCCTACTGTAAATATGATGAATAATGCATTGCAATGAGGTTATTATTGGTTTCATAAGACAATCACACACAAGAGCTCCGTCCCAGGAGGAAAACTTGGAAAAAGAAAAGCTTGCTTTATTCAGAAATCGCTGTCATTTCCTTTTGTTCTGACGGTTTAGCAAATATATGCGGAGCTGGTCTGAAATCAGATTCAATCTGCCTTGACATGCAGGTAAGTGTTGTTTTGCTTCAAGCATCATTTTAGAACAAGGTAATGCAGCAACACCAAAACAAAATCTCATCACATCAGTAACCAAAATGACCACACTGGATGCCCTTCGTTATTCCAGTAATGAATCACGTTAATTAACCATGAGCTCATCCGTCCTTCATCTGAACACATAACCATGAAAAGACTCAACAGGACCTGTAATTACATGCAGCACTGGAAAAAAAAGAGACCGGGCTGCTGAGCATCAACCCAAGTTTGTTCAGGAAACAAAAAGAAGCCGTCAAACTAATTGGTTGGCCGCTTTACGATGTCAAGTTCTTCTTTTGTTAGATAAATCAGCATATTCTGATACAAAAAATACAAAAAAACAAGGCTTTAAAATAGTTTCATTATGAATAGAGGGTGCCCAAATTCCATTGTTGACCCTTTAGTATCTAAATATTGCTATCTGCTCAGAAACAGACTGTATCTTAGATGCATAAAATTCTATACTATTGAACAATAGGTGTATTAAAATGCAATGCCACTGATATGACCTGAGTATTTTGACTTTATGCTGAGCATGAAGAGCAGGGGTCACTAATATGGACTTCCTGGGTCATTAGGTTTTAGAAGTTTCCCTGTGCAACAAACCTGATTCAAATTAATGAATCGTTAAGAGACTGGTGCTGAGCTTGTTAGAGAACCATTTCATTTCAGGTGCGGTGCAGCAGGAAAACCTCTAAAATCTGCAGTTTGTGATCCCTCGTGTTGAGGAACTTTTGTGTCACCATGTTGCAGAAGTAAATATAGCTTTGCTTCTTGCAAAATATAGACGGCAAGAAGATAAACCACAGATATCGCAGATTTGTGGCAAATAAATCATAAAGTATTTGTTGTGTGATCACATCATCATACACTGTAATGAAACTAATCACAAAGAAAGTAAGAGTAAGATCATGTTTTAGTAAAGCAGCAGAGAAATACTAAAGATAAACCTGATGAAGCTTTAAAATACATAACTAAAATATAAGAATTAAGAAAAAGCTTTCAAAGGAAGTAGAGCTTCATTAGGTTAAGATTTACCTTGAGCATTAGAAATGGTGTGATAACATTGTAAGCCATGTGGAAATAGTCTCCAGCACTGGGTTTGTTCAGGGGGAACCACTCCAGAGGCAGAATGATCTAAAATAAAATTACACAGACACACATTTTACATTTATAAATGCACAAATTGGACGTGAACCAGTTCAACCACATCCAGTGCATATTAATTGTGCTGCTTCCTTACCATGACTATAGGTCTTCCAAAGTCAAGTATCCAGTTCTGCACAGTCAGACAGAACCACAGGTCCAAATGGAAATACTGCCTTATCTCCTGTGCCACACATTCCTTACTGACATCAGGAGTCCTGTTAAAACACAGTGAGGGTAAGTCACTGAAAGAAAGCAATGCAGAGAGGCTGAGCGTTTCACAGACCAGCTGGGAATGCTGCGTTAATGTAAAGACCTACTGTTGCATTTATTACTGCTCTAAATTCATCTTATTGCTATTATACTGCTTTTTACTAATACATCTCCCAGCTGCGTTCAATGTTAGTGCTTCTTTAAGCAATAGCATATTTTTATCTTCCTTAAAATAGATTTTTTAACAGATTATTGTTTTAGTATATGAATTTATTAAATTTTACGGTATTATTTTTTAATCTTCATAATTTACCTATGGTATTCTTATATTTGTCATTTTACCTTCTGTTCTTATTGTTTTACAGAAATTCCCATGTTATTTTAACATTTAAATACTTCTTGACTCCAGTGTCTTCCTCATGGGGATCCTCAACACTGACCCTGCTAGGTCAGCATGGATTGTTGCCATGTGTGTGTGATGCTCCCACACTGCAGCCATATAGCTGTTGTGTGGACCCAGTCTTGCTTGTGGGGATGCCTCATTTAGTTAGTGGACTGGCTCCTGGTGTGAATGGATCCCCATGATGTTTAGTCAAGCCAGATCAACAATTCATATCTATATTTTAATTAAGAGACAGTAACTATTGATTAAAATGTCTACGTGTGTGTGTGTGTGTGTGTTGTGGGGGGCATATTTGTGGGAAGGATATTATTATGTGGTGTGTGTCCTTGATTTAATACCTTGGTGTGTGAAGGTTTTATTGTAACTAAAACTGTTTTATTATGTAAAGCACTATGAAAATGGCTCTATAAATAAAGTTTGATTTAAATTAAAAAAACATCCTGCCTGTTACCTTGCACAATTTTAACCCATCACTCAATGTTAGCAGTTATTCTATTAAACACCTGTTTGTTTATTTATCATTCTGCATCCTGTGAAATGCAATCATGACCAAACAGCCGTGGCTGTGCTAACACAGGGGTAACTTAGTAACTCCGGTCTGACAGAGCCGTGCTCCTGCAGGTGTTGTGACTTTCTCTCCTGCAACACACCTGACACCCATCAGACTTAATTAGCAGGCATGTGCAGAGCTTCACTCAAACAAAGTCTGCTAATTACACATTGATTTGAGTCAGGTGTGATGCAGCAGGGAGAGTGTGCCGTAGTGTTGCCTACCCCTGTGCTAACCCATTCAGCTTGCTATGTGTTGTGTACACACGTGTGAAATATCGTGTAAAATGCTGACCCAACTCCCAAGATTCAGACTATGCACAGACACGATGGGGCCAGATGAGTGCTAATAAATACATTATGAACTTCAACCCTCTTTGTTAAGTCATACATAAGTAACACAAGCAGCTAATAACAGCAAAAACAGCCAAACAAATAAACATCTAGAATAGCTGCTCTTAACTCTTAAAGTTTACTGGATTATGTTGTATAGTATTTGCTTTGAGTGGTTTCTCCCCGTCTTGTTTGATTTGATCCAATTCTTATTTACCCTTTTATTTTTTTTAACCAAGCTTGATGACCAGATTATGCAAGAAAATACAATATATAAGAAAATAGAATAGTCTCACGCGCATATTAACACTGAGATGCTCAAAAACCTTGAATTCGTGAGCTGATGAAATAGAGTAGATCAGAAAAAGGATTTTTTTTAAATAAAAATGCCCAGAAACCACAGTAACTATCTGCAAAAAAAAGAAGTTTGGATCTAGCAACACTTCCTCTATCCGAGAGCTCATAAAAACCCTGAAATGAAACACGAGGAGACATGTCCTGAATGAGATAAAGGTTCCTTTGTAGACATGAGTAGACCACTGCAGCACTCCATCAGTAACTCCTTTGTGGGGATGTTACAGCCTGAATGAAGTTCTATTCTACAGGCATTTAGCAGACGCTTTTATCCAAAGCAACGTACATCAGAGAATAAAACAACACAAGCATGAA
>JBAMHV010000001.1:6318799-6335149 GCA_037177535.1 Pseudomugil gertrudae | reverse complement strand
TATATATATATGCTTGTCAATTTTCTGCTAAGTGCCCCCACGGGATGTTTATTTCTACAAAACAAGACCTTCACATACGGTAGTTGAAAGATGTTTCTTTTCCACAAGCCACAATGATTTTAATTAATTTTAAAAGTGAATTGTTCATTCAAATTATATAATAAACTGAAAGTTGGAGTTTCCTGAATAACAGAATTAATCCGGTGATGCCTTGATACCTTGTCAGGGTCAGCTGTTTTTGTTTTAATGGGGTCATCATTGGTGCAGGAATATTTTTAAAAAAGTGAGATTTTCATAAACAGAAAACAATGATAAACCTGTTTAAAACAAGGTCTTTCTGCCTGCTAACAAAACAGGATTTAGATGATGCTTTTTCTTTTCTTTTTTAGAGCCCGTATGACAGAAAAGGTTGTAACATTGTTTGGATTCATTTCTCATATCCTGGTAATGGAGGCAAGGAGGCTTAATGTATTTAAAATTATCCCATATACCCTTTTTTTTATGTTACTGACCTCAGAGTTCTGCAGGTGTAAGCATTTCTGTATGCTAGACCAGCTTTCTGAAGATGGTTTTCTTTGTTAACAGCAAGAGGCTGTTAGTAAATTCAGGTAGTTAATTCAGTAATTTTCTGGCTTAATGACTCATCCAGTTCAGTAAGCTGCTGGTTCAAAAAGGACACCACATTCAAGGTTAGCTGTGCTTTTATCTTAAATTCAGAGTCTCTGAGCAATAAATCATTTAGATAAATGAATAAACTTCTAGCAAAAAAAGGCGGGAGAAAGGGTCCTTATTAAATGTCCCTAATGGAAGGTGCCACAGAGATCACCATTAATCAATCTTTAAAGGTTTTGAGTAAGCCACATAAAAGGCACTCTACTCTCCCATCCACTAATGAGAGAAACAGCTTCTTACTTCCTTTGTCTTTGTGCTACTGGGTGCATCCTTGCTTTTAGATTTGAATAAAGTTGCTATTCTCATCTTAAGCTCCACTGCTCCTATGTTGTGGGGCGTTCAAGAAGGAGGGGAGAATAAGTGAAGTAGCCATAATCAGCGCTACATCTGACTTCTTGTGTCTGTTCTAATCTGATAATTACTTGCTGGAATATTTATATTCTCCCACCTCGCTTCAGATTTTGTATTAGAGATGGTTCTGTAGTAAACACTGACTAAGTGCCTTGTTGTTTTCAGTGCAGATGAAAGGTTTGATGCAACGTTTCACACCAACATTTTGGTCAACTCTTCTGGCTCCTGTTCCTACTTACCTCCAGGTAGGAGTTTCAATCTGTCACGTTTGTATAGATACGTCTGACTTCTGTGGTCTTTGTTTGCAGAATCCAAATCAGATTCTGTTCTGCTGTTTTTACCACGTAACCTAATATGTCTGTTCAGCTGCCAGCATCTGTGACTGGTTGCATTAGTGCATATTTCATGAGTGATTTCCAAATATGTGAAGGCACCATTAATGACGATTGACTGGAACAAGACATGGAGCCATCGAACCAATGTCAACGCATACTGGTCAGCGAGCTGATGTTCTCGTCACATTTAGTGATTTTTTTTTAGACTTCCATATTGACTTAATTAAAGAAAGAAACAAACAACCAGATGTAGGAACATTTTGGGAGAGAACAAATATTGGGGGATAAGCTGAGGGAAAAGATTGAGCAGGTGTTGATGCTAACTTTGCAGAATGTCGTTATCTCCTGCTGTTATAAAATCAGGATTTGATCTGAGCGCACAGTAACGGCAGTCCTGAAATGCTTTAAACGGGACTGCATTTGACATTTTTTTATTATTGATATAGAGAACTATCTGCCTTCTGCCTTTTTAAACTCTGGTTCATCTTCAACATCTTTTCTCATTTACTGAATATGTCTTAAAAACTTTTAAAAACCAGAGAGCTAAAAGAGAATAATATATGTGAACATAGCAAGAAAACGGCAAAGATGCAAAGAGCTGGCACAAAGAAAAAGAAGCATCATTTCTGATGTCAACTAATTTCTGTTCTCTCTGGACAACCAACGTGTTCGGCTGATTTTAGCCAGATAATGTGAACAGAGCTTTACTCTTGAAATGTAAAGAAAAAGATTGTGTTCCCCAAAAATGTCAGTTTGTATCTGTAATTCTTTGTTTATTTGTTTTACCATGGTCTCATCCTAGTTGTGAGTTCACATGCCCCCCAATACTGTTAAGCATCACTTCTGCACTACACTTATTTTGTCTAAATTATGTGGTCATATAAAATACATGATTACTTTTATAAAACAATCAGCATATGCATGAGCACAGAAGGATATGTGCATGCATGGGGAAAAAGCCTTTCTGTCACAGCCAGTGATTCCAGCTCCATTTGGCAGGCTCCTCTTCCTCTTTTATCCCTTATCATGCAAAAGCTCTGGCCTGCTTTCTCATATCATCTTAATCAATACCAACGTAAATAGCTCCATCACAGAATTTCTTTTGGATTGATTGCCTCTATCACAAGCAAATTGCCTCTCAACTTGCTCCAAATGAACCCTCTCTGTATGCCATATCGGAGCAAAATACGCCGCAGGAGCTGGGTGCCATTGCATTCAGTAAGCACAACACATGCAGATGTGTTCTGGATGAACAAATCATTGGAATTTCTTAACATTTGTCACTGTCACAGAGTTCTGTAGCCACAAATAAGAGTAATTCTGTTTGTTTGCTCCCTGTCTCTATTTATTCCCTCTTCATCTTCATCGTTTTTATGCCAGTGTGGAAGAGGAGAGCCTTGTTTACGGCCTACACCTCATATCTATCCTAAATATGGAGGGAAATTATTTTGGCACTGTCTCTGTTGTGGAATTGCTCTCCACTTTCATCCTATTGTCATATTGGATTTTTTGCTTTTAATGGGATGGATGGAACTTTGAATCCATTTTTTTCTGAATTAAACTGCTTCAGTTGTGGCGTACAAGCGTGTCATTTACCAATTTCCCTCAGCTTCAGAGTCTGAAATATCCATCCCAGACCTAAATTTACCCTGCAGAAGAATGTGATGTAAAAAGCTGATGATCAGTTTAAAACCAGTGGTTTTAAAGTTGAACTTCATCTTCTCATTCATCATCTCGTGTTTCTCAAAACAGGGATCTTCAAGAGCACCTGCCACATCGATGTGCGCTGGTTCCCATTTGATGTCCAGAGATGTGAGCTGAAGTTTGGCTCCTGGACGTACGGAGGCTGGTCTCTAGACTTAAAGTTGTTGGAGCCAGATCTCACCGGCTACATCGCTAATGGAGAGTGGGATCTTGTTGGTAAAAGGAGAATGGTGTCCTGCAAAATGGACTGTCATCTGAAAGCACACCATTTCTTCCAGAACAGATTGTGTGTGTTTTGTCTTGCAGAGGTTCCAGGACAAAAGAACGAGCGGTTTTATGAATGCTGTGAAGAGCCGTATCCTGATATCACTTTTACTGTGGTGATGCGCAGACGGACCCTCTACTACGGCCTCAATCTACTCATCCCATGTGTCCTGATCTCCACTCTGGCTCTGTTGGTCTTCCTCCTTCCTGCCGACTCTGGGGAAAAGATCTCACTAGGTTTGAGGAACTGGTTTTAATACACAAACACAACCGTACTGTGAGCTGGAAGGAATTCAGTTTTAGAAATGGTTATTTTTATAGGAAAATGAGCATGTTGAATAAATTGGGGTGTTTCAAAATAATCTGTGACCCATTAAACATGGTCGACCTTCGCCCGGCTTCTTGTGCCTTCAATTCAGGCCGTACTGTAATGGAGCCAGATCTCAGTTGGGATGGCACAAACGTTATCTGATTTTCTGTCCCTACAGCCTGAGTTATATGTCATCCACTCTGTCCTGCTGTGACTGCACAAATGTCCAAACTAGTTTGGATCGAGGGATGGCTGCAGATTTAAACTTATCTGATTGGGTTTAGGTTGTATTTCCTCTCGTTTTCTGTCCAATCCATCAACCTGCTGTGATTTTTGGGCTGGCTGATAGTCTAAGAACATGGTGGTCAGTAAATATCTAAAAGACCCAAAGAAAGATTTAACTTAAATATCTGTGCTACTGGTTTCAATGGCGCCGTAAACGGCAGTGTATTTCCTGCCATTAAAAATTACAAGCAATGAGTTTCTTCAGCATGAATAAGTGATAAAAAAGTTCAGCTGAAAGTGTTTTACTGCATATCTGTTGCCATATTAACACTTTGTTACTGCAGAATGAACAAACAGGAGATAAATAGCTTTTTGTAGGAGGGCAAAGAAATGTTTTAATTCTGCCATTGAATGGCCTACATCAGCATTATAAGGGGAATTCTTAGACCACATATCTTTAATGGGTTCCTGACTTTAACTCAGAAAGAATATAACCTAATACACCTGTCTGTTTCCATCAGTTGGACACAACAGTATTGTTCATTCTGAGAACATGTAAGCTAACAAAGGTTTGAACAAATTATCCAAATGGATTAAAGTGTCTAAATGTTTGACTGATACTGTGGCTATGATGTCACACTGCACTCCTTACCCTACCAGCTTGCTATAGTTTTATACATGCAGTCAAGATGAGAGTTGCAGCCAAACTTTGATATAAATTGTTACAATTTATGACGTTGCCATAATAAAAATGTAGGTAAATAGATCATGTTCTGTCCAACAGAGAGTTCATCTGCCACACATTTACTATACAAACTGTTTAAGTTGTTCAAGCACTCAAGCAACGCTTGCATCAGGTTTTACAGTTTAAACAGCCTCTTTTTATAATTTGAGACTTTTTAACCTTGTGGACCCTCAGTGGTCACATTTCTTTAAAAGATATAATCTAGTTCAGTTAATTAAATGAACTTTAAAGTCATTTCTGGATGTTTGATGGTCTTATGGATTAAATCACGTATGCTGATGAAACAAGTGTTTTACTTTAATGAGCCACTCCCGAACGATGTCACAGTTATTATAAAAAATAACACAAGCCTTCAAGCTGTTTTATTTGATCTTTTCTTGTAAAAGGTTTACGCCTTACTTTGGTCCTGCTTCCGCTCCGGGGGAGGAGTATGATGGCAATCTGTATTATGCGGTGTTAAAAATGACTGTTTAATCAAACGAAGGCATTACTTCCCAAGTGGTTCTGACACACAGCCAAGCCTTTTTACTATCCCACGGTTTTCTCCATCTAAAGCAACCTAATATCCTATTCCTTTTGTCTCCTGAGGAATCAGCCATTCTATGAAAAACACTGCTTGTTATCAGCCCACTTCCTCTGTGGCAGTGTGAACAGAGCAGATAATCAATGCTGACTGACTGATTTAATTGTCAGAGAATCAGGAAAAGTCTTTAATCTTATCTCAGTCGTCACACTTGACTTCACTTGTGTGATGCATAAATTATGACAGTTTGGGGGAAACTGTTTTTGCGGTTGGGTTGTGTGTGCACTGCACGTGGGAGTGGAAGGTGATGATTTATGTGCTTTGGCTTTTCCCCAAATGTCTTGGACTCCCTCATACACCAGGCTGGAGAGCCAGATGTGTGGGCTAACATGTGTGTTTTCATACATGTTCATTCCCATTGATGCATGTGTTGATGGCTCGTTGATGGATAGAGGCAATGTGAAATGAGAAATGTCCATGTGAAGTTAATGGCGGAGCTGGTATGAAAGGTTTTTATATAATGATGGCACAAATCAGATGCAAGTGAGAAGTTATTGTTTGTGCCTGAACCGTATGTGTGTTTGTGGGAGCATGTGTACACAGAAATACTTTGAAATGAATTCAATATATCAAGTTGTCCTTTCTGCCATTTTATGGCGCACCGTTATTGACTATTTGTTTTGGTGTTTATTCTCAGATTTGATTTTCTGGAAATTGAGCTGTCAAAAGGAACTGTGATTTGTGAAATTCAAGATGAATTAACAGGAACAATATTTGTTTTATGCACTTATATCCTGAAAATGGGACCTCTCCCCCCTTCCTGTGGAAGACATGCACTCTGGTCATGTGAAAATTGAAGAGATTTTTCCCTTTTTTTTCTAAGAATGGTTGTGTGAGGCACGTAAAAGCCATTATTGTCTCAAGTGTGGTGAATTGGCGACATACAGTAGGAACAGTTACCGGTACTCGGGGTCACAGATGAGCACAATGTAAACAACTGAAAGCTAAAAATGCAGAATTGTGCTTTCAGCCAATGCAATAGATGATAAATATATTGCAGCATTGCTTTTTACATGGTTTGGTTTGTCATAATTTCAAACTTTCACATAAAACTGTTTCCTTCTGAGTTACGTCAGTCACACAAAACTTGATTAAAATACTTTTGTTACTTCTAAATGATGACTGTAAGATTATATATAAACATAGAAAATACTTGCTAAGGTTTTAAAAACAATCATGAGAATGATCGATGTGTAGTTACACTCATGACAACTAGAAGTAACTCAGTCCAGCGTAATTGTGGTTTAATGTGACATGTATGAAAACACGACCCATGGGGTGATATGGGGTTGACAGTCACGTGGATGTAGAGGTGTTCGCTCTCAAAATATTATCCTTCCAACATATAAAGTTTTTTTTTTCCTTTTGAATCATAGAATTAGAGCAAATCAAAGAAACGGTGTTGTAAAGGTGAGTTGGTAATGAGGTTCAGAGGGATTTCAGTTGCTTTGAGATGGAAGCAGAGCACCGATAAAAGTAAAATGTGTTTCATTTAATTGGAGCTCTACTGAAAATATATGTATAATTTATTTAACTTGATTGATGGTGTTTCTATCTCCTCTGTAACCATCCACAAAAGGCAAAATGCCAAAAAAAAGGCTTTCTCAACATCTACAAAGTACTTCATGAAGATGATGAGCACCCCTCGTTTGTCTATATTTTGCTTCCAAGCAGCCAGAGACTCTGGTAATCTCTCAAAGTGCTCTTGACATATAGTGCTCCTTTAAGGTCTTTAGGTCGTCTAAAGTTATCTTTGGACATCTGCCTCTTTCCATTCTTTTTCATTTGGATCCTTGTACCTGTTCTTTGTATATTAAACCTCTTAATACAGATCTATGAATAATTTAAGCTTCAAAAAGAAGCTCAATTTACTGAATTAACCAGCGTTGTATCTATGTGTTATGGTTTTGATCGATAGTAAGAACCTTACAGAAATGAGAAATGATGCATTCAGATTTTAACAGTAAAGATGGCTCTTGTTTTACAGGGATGTGAAGCTGAGGCAGTGCAGAGTGGCAGTCTTGTCCATAGGTCTAGCTGCTGGTAGCAGGTGGCAGAAAACATCTGAGGGTGTTGTAGATAATTATTACCACACAGACTTCACTGAGACAGCTCAGTAGCAGCAAGGAGATTTATTCAGATCAGAATTAGACAATGATCTGACACACAGACAAGGCCGTGGCTCAGGGTGAGGCGTGCCCCACAGGTTCATTATATATCCCAGCATCGAGCTATTCCTAACTTGTGACTTAATCATTGCTGTGGCAACAGTAAACACAACGTACACTTCTAAAGTTCATAGATCTTTCTGGTCATCTGTTTTGAAACATGCTCAATCTGACCTCTCCACAGATCTGCAGAGAGGTCACAGACTACCTTAGTTGATGTAGATGTCTCCAATAATGCAGATAATATATTAATGCAGGGCTATTCAATTAGGTCCTACAAGGGCCGCAGCCCTGACGGTTTTCAATGTTTCCCTGTTTCTACACACCTGACTCACATTAATGAGGCTTTGAGCAGAACTTCATTGGCTGTTGATGTGTTGAAACTGCGGCTCTCGTAGGACCTAATTGTATAGCCCTGTATTAATGTATATCTATCAATATACCTACGAGAGATGGTGAAGGATCCAGGTAGTTGTGTGGATGGTTGCTGGACAGAAGGGAAGAAAATACAATAAATACAGACTTCAAATCATCACAAAAACCACAGTTAGATGTCCACGGCCATTATTGTTTGTCATTTATTTTAACCACTTGCACAATCAATAAGACGGATTAGCACAATCGAAGGGATTCATGTTAATAATATACAACAAAAAGTTAGTTTATATGCTGATGATATTTTATTGTATTTACAGAACCCACAAACTAACTTTGGGAAACATTTAAAAGCATTGTGAAGTTCTATTTTGATAAGTTGTTGATGTGAGTTATTTTCATTTTATTAGTCGCCACGTCTCAAAACGGTGAAAAATGATCACAAATGCTGATTAAATCTTCAACTTTGACTCGTAAGACGTAAACAAACTGTGCACAGCATGGCCTTTTGCGGGGCAAAATTGTCCACAAAGTTCATTACACAAGCCTAAAGTTCTCTCGAATTTGCTCTAATATTTCTGACTGGGACAGCTGGGATTGGCTCCAGCCCCCCACGACCCTGCTCTGGGATCAAGCGGTAGAGAATGGATGGATGGATATCTGACTGGATATATTAAATAAACCAGACCTTTGTATGGACCTGTATGTAAAATATAAGTGTATTTCACATGTTTAAATTCCTCTAACTGAAATTTTGTATCCTTCCCAGGGATTACAGTCCTGCTGTCCCTCACTGTCTTCATGCTGCTGGTTGCAGAGATTATGCCTGCCACATCAGACTCTGTGCCTTTAATAGGTAAGCCTAGAAAAGGTTAAAAGCAACTGCTGTGGTTGTCAAACACCATCACCTGGAAGGCATGGGTGAACATTTCTGGTGTCATGTCACTTTACTAGTGAAGCCAGGTGTAAGCAACTGTAGTACTTGGGCTTTTATATTAAGTCATAATTACAAAAGAGGGATTTTTCATTATGTTTTGTCTGACGCTGAAGTCTGTATAATGGTTTAGACCTAAAGATAACGTCCAGAAATCAATGCAATGAACCAGTTTTATATGGACGTTACATGTGCAAAACTTGAAACAACAAAGATTTTCAAATTGTGAAATGGATTGACTGATATATCAACACATATTTTAGAAGTATAGAATATTTTGGCACCTACAGAAATCTCCAAAGGTTTCTATACCAATCTAGAAGCTTTGGACACCTGTTGCTAAAGGTTTTTCAAAGAGATTTAATTCAGAATTCAATACATTTTGGTTCAGACAATACACCTTTTCCTTTTTTAAATTATTTTTTGTGCTGCTGAACGTATCTAAGTGAATGTCAGACCTCTCTGACATACAGTTAGCTTTGTTTGTATGGTAGCAGTTCACATTAAGGTCATTTTAAGGAACTTTGGATAAAGTCCAATAAGAAACAATTCACTGTAGTTCAATTATAATTCATTCCCATTATACTATCCACATTAGTACAGTTATTTCTGTGTTCTTATAAGCCTCTTCATAACACATATAATGCATGGTGCAGTGGGTCACAGTGGAAAGACAAAACTTTCAGCAGCAGAATCAGACTCAGGAAAGACAACCGGAACAGGAAAACACCTGAAACCTGCAGGATTAATGTAGCTGCTCAACCCTGGTTTAGAACCACTAACCGTTGAGTGTTTCACATTTTCTACATCAACTAGTTTTTTCTGAGCTTTAGAAAAGGTGGGTGTGAGATGGGAAGTGGGGTGATATTTGCCATTTAAAAAGCTGGATTTGACTACATCGTGCGACATTTGACCTTTAAATGCCTCCAGCAGCCGAGCATAAAAGCAGTTCACAACATTTTAAATCTTCACCATGTTTCACTGGAAATATTCCTTCTTGGCCTTTGTTTCCGGGCTACAATCAGTCCAATGCATCACATTTCCAAAGTTTATGTCTGTAACTTGAAAAATATCCCAGATTTTAGTTTAGCTATAAAAAAGGTTGTTTTGCTAATTCAAACAAATTGATGTGAAATCAAAATTGTAATGATAATAAATCCTAAAACTGCAGGATACAAATCTAAAGTCACATAATATTCATTTAAATTTCTATTATTGGGTCTGCTTATTTCATTTTAGACCATTTTGAGAATTTTTCCAGTTAGATACTTTTTTTCCCAGTTTAATTCAGGCTCATGGAGAGAAAACAGGAATAAATCCAGAGTACAAAGAGAATATCTTCCTTAGTTGCTTAGAAAAAATGTAGGCCTGTAAATAAGAAAGCATGCTAGGAACACCCTTAAAATACAATCATACCAGTTATTAAGTATTAAGTTAAATAACTACAACAAAATCCAGTACAGGCGTTAAAGTGGAAGCTATCAGCTTTCTTTTGGTCATGAATGAAAGACATGGCTTGTTTCTGTAATAAAAACCTAATCTCAGATTAATTCGTCCCCTTTAGTGGCAGAATACAAGACAGAAACGTAAAAGAATCCACCATTACAATTTCTAGATACTTATAATGAGCTGCTGACTCAATAACGTAGTCCAAGATTAAGTGTTATTAAATGGAAAATTCAATATCTTAGATTTTCCATTTGAGAACGTTATGAATTTAATTTTGTCAGAACAAGCTTTTTATCTTGGTAATTGTGATGTAGCTGATTAAGAGCCTGTTCAAGAGGAGGGGCAGAGCAGTTCACCAGTATGAAATGACCAGTATATACTGAGACCACTGTTCCAGGGTCTAAAGGTTTTTCATGGGGGGTACAGGCTGGAAAAGAGATGCACATGAAAAAAAAAGTTTATTTATATGCCACATTTCATGTACAAGATCATTCAAAGGGCTTTACATAAAACAATAAAAGCATTGATGATGGTATAAAAAAGACCAATAGCAAAAATCACAATAAAATAATAAATTAAATTAAAACCATTTAAAAAAAGAAGTTAAAAATGTAGATTTCATTCATACAAGCAAAAGAAATTTACATGTTTTCAATAACTTACAGAAAGAGGTTATCTATTGTAAAAAATAAAACAACCTTTTATAAAAGTAAATTCTTATATTTTTATATATCAACAGCTGTTTACTTGGGATGACTGTGGCTTCAGTCACTGCTGCGTAGCCTTCAATGATTTTAAAAATTACTTAAAGAAAACCGTCACAAATCTGTTTTTGTAAAGTTTTGTTGGCTAATAAACAAATCCATCACATAATCCTCATCACCTCGCTGAGGTGATGCTGAACAGATGCAGCCTAGGACAGCGTGAAAGAGCTGCATTGCATGATGCAATAACAATGCTGCTGAAACAGGGTGCGCATTGTTTTAGAGTACCTATGTATAACTCTGTAAACTTTCTGTATGCTTTCAGAATGATTAATCCTTAGGTGCAGTAGCATAAAAACACATTTTTAGCAGTAAAACTACACTTTTGTTAGCGTGGTCAGGTTATGAGAAAGCTAAAAATAAACTCTGTTGTTGGTTCTGTCTCTTCTCCAGATGAAGGGTGGTATCATTTATGTCAGGTGGATATTTTTTGTCTTCTTTACAAAAACATTGTATTTTTTGTAACTGTGAACACCCATTTAAAATTTTCTGATTAACAATATGGATTAGAGTTATTTTTCCTGGTGATAGGATAATACAGTTTCCTGTTGTTCTGACCCTCACTATGATTTATCTTTCATGCTCCCCAGTTTTGTGTTAAGTCTGCGTGTTTTACTGTCTGACATCTTTCTGTGCTGTTCTTACTCGTCTCCTCTTCTTCCACACCACACAGCTGAGTACTTCGCCACTACCATGGTCATTGTCGGTCTATCTGTGATTGCCACCGTGTTGGTTCTGCAGTATCACCACCATGACCCTGATGGAGGCAAGATGCCGAAATGGGTTCGTATATTTTCCTAATTCACTTTTACTTGTAACTCTTGGTATTATTTCCATTTGCCTTTTAGCCATAATGGAGGATATCATGTTGTGGAAGTTTCTTTTGCTTTTGAACATGTACAGTACTGTCTGCATAATGACGTCTTCTGGTAGAACAAGACAAGGAAAAAGGCAATTAACTCCACAACCTGAAATGGAGTTGTCACTTGATGTCTAATACAACTGAACCAAGGAACTTGTGTCTTCCTTTTAGTTCATCTGTTCTATTATTATTCAAGACAGACTTCAAACAATCCTATGAACACCTGAGGACCAATTACACAGCATCCATCTCTTTTTATTGTGCCTGGCTATAAGGTTCAGCACATCACTGAAGCAGAAATTCATATGATCCAAACGAATTAGAGAGAAAACTTCTACCCAGGACCACTTTTTACTAAAGTTTTTTCAGAGTAAAAGATCAGTTTTGATATCAAAAGACTGTTGCTTGCAAGTGGTGAGAGATAAATGTATGCAGGAAATAAGAAAATGATGTCTTTACCTGAGAAAGATCCTACTCAGCTGAGAAAAAGTGTTCTGATTTTGTTTAATGAGAACAGGGGTTGTGTTTATCAAGCTTCTCAGAATTTAGGATCAATGTTTCACTCATCTGTTGTTCAATGCCACCTCTTGAGATGAGTTTGAGCTTCTTATGCTTGCATCATGTGATCATTTCTTTCTGAATTACTGCTCCTAAGACTTCCTATAGGTGTCAGACATAAGCTAAAAACATAAAAGACATCATTAAAACAGCTGGGATGTTAGAATAGAGACTAATCCGAGGACTCAGAGTGAGCAGTGAGAGACAGAACTACACATACATCTCACTGAGACACAACTAAGATCAGAGTTCAAAGAAAGGAAGAGACAAACTTAAGATCGGTCAAACATCACATTTTTGTCTCAGCTGAGATCAGGAGAGACAAGAGAACCGCTTCAGTCTCATTTATACATATGAGATGTAAATGTGACCTCATCTTTGCTGTATTATTCCTAAAACCACCGCTTACAAATTCCTTGCTAGTAGCTGCTTTTAACATTACTTTATAAATCTCTCTCTCACACTCTTAGTGAAGTGTAAGACTCATAAGTGTTTGTCTCAGAGCAGGGTTATGGCAATCCCAGATTCCATTAACGGGATTGTATCTGTCATTTCCAAGTCCAATGAACTGACCAATCGCTGAAGGGAAGCATTTATCTGGGAATATGGCATCTTAGAGGGGCATCTCCTCGTTAAAAGGACAATGGAAGTGTTTATATTTTATTCTAATTTTAAAATATTCATTGTAATATGTTGTGTTTGGTTATTGGTGAGCTGCGTACATGAGATACATGATCTGTCCAAACGATACTGTTCAGTCAGCCAAAACATCTCGTTCACCACAGGAACTCTCCTACAGGCAACTCGCCACCGAGGACACCTCTGGAGGTCGCTTACATATTTACAGGAGCAGGAGGAAAGTTTACAGCTTTTATTCTTAAGTTTGAGAAGAGAACAAAAATCCATGAATTCTCAGCAATCTAAATTATTACTCCAAGACACTTGATACAAACAAGTCTTCATTAGCTCAATAAGATGTCTTTTTTTTCATAAAGCTTTAATAATAAAAAGAAATTTCAAGAGTAATGTAAGAACTGAAAATACACTGTCCATCATCTCGTTTTGCTCTTTCAGGAGAAATGGTTTGTTTCGTTCAGTGAAATTATGCAACCTTGGTGCTTCAGGGGCTAATCTGAAGTCTTTCCTCTTGTAGACTCGTGTGATCCTGCTAAACTGGTGCGCCTGGTTCCTGCGAATGAAACGTCCAGGTGAGGATCGAGTGCGCTCAGCCTGTCACAATAAGACTCGACGGAGCAGCCTGACCAGCATGGACCTCAACGCCAGCATCTCAGCCTCCCAGTCCAACAACGGGAACATGCTCTACGTCGGCGTCCGTGGCCTGGAGAGCATCCACAACTCCACAGCAGCCACCTCTCCCGACTCCGGTGTCCTTTGTGGACGGCTGCTGGGACGAGCAGGCGAGGAGGAGTTGCTGATCCCTTCAAATCACAGCTCCTCTGCTGGACACGTGGAAGCAGAGCTCGCCAAGATCCTCGACGAGGTGCGTTATATTGCCAAGCGCTTTCGTGACCAAGATGAGGATGAGACTGTGTGCAACGAGTGGAAGTTTGCCGCCTCTGTCATCGACAGGCTTTGTCTCATGGCATTCTCTCTCTTCACTATCCTCTGCACCATCGGGATCCTGATGTCGGCACCAAATTTTGTAGAAGCCATTTCCAAAGACTTTTTCACTTGAGGCTTTCATTGGGAAGCTAAGAATGTCTTGATGAAGATAAAAACCTGAATGCAACCACTTTTCTCGAAGAATAACCCCTGTAAAGTCATGTTTCTGTGATTTCCGTACCGTACAAATCTCCTATTTTGGAACTCGTATAACAGCAAATATTTACTTTTACTTAAGCTTAACTCTGTGGGCTTATAAAGAGAAACCCAAGCATTGTTTAAGTGATGTTGTTTGCTAACCTACAAAGAATGCAATTGTCATTTGTTATGTAAAGTATTACTATTAGTTAATATGTGCGTGTTCTTGCAGAAATCAAGATGTTTCACACATATAGCAGCTGCAGTATCTTGTATGTAAATGTACAACATAAATCATTAAATATCTTCTTAAAAGTGATGTTATTTAACTTTCTGTATGGAGACAAATTTTGGTTAATCACAACTTCAACTTTATATTTATAAGTTAAAACTCAAAATGTACTAATATTCCAACTTTATTTCCGTTTAGCATTATGTGATAATTAAAAAATATCAAGTTTTTTGTACTTTTAATCTGTTTTGTTTTGTTCCTTGTGACATTTGCCAAATAAACGTACTTAGTTTTTGAAAATGAGACAGTATATTGAAAATGTTCTTTTTGTTCTTATACAGAGCAGCAACACCTGCATTTTCTGTCTGGAGGTGGAAATCATCACAAGCAATTATTACCTATCTTTCACTGTGAAAGTGAAAAAAAGACATTTAGCTTTATAGTTATGCAGTGGTTAGAAGATAACAGACGAGTTTGAGATTAAAGAAAATTAGCTGTAAGTCAAAGACTGGTGGCAGGAGCCACGGTCCTGTTTGTAAAGAACAGGGAACAAAATCTACAAAAACACTAAATTTATATGCTGGACTGGAAAAACATTGCTTTTACTGATGAGTCTTTTAGCTGCATATTCAGAAGCTAGAATTTGGCATTAACAATAAACTAAACTGAAGTGAAGTGAAGTATGGTTCCATCCTGCCTGATATTAAGGTTTTATGCCTCTCCTGGTGTAATAATATAATGAATAATATGAATATTTTCTTGACTTACTTTGGGTTCCTTAGTATAAAATCAGCACCACATAAATGGCATAACTTATAACGGTATATCACTGGTGAATAAATTTCACTGAAGATGTTTAGCTTCACATCTTTTTCTCTTTAAGTTCTGACACAACTTTACTTACATTAGAAGCCAAAAGACAACTTATTATTTTACCAGAAAAAAACAAAAACACTAGTAAAATATCCTGCTAAACAATAGAAAAATTAAAGAAAAGATATCCATTTTAAAGTTTGCCTTCTAAAGGGATCTTTCATTCATCGAAATTTATGACTCCACCATTTGAAATCCACACATCAACTGCTGGGCTGACAGGGAATGCCTAAAGTTTATAAGCATATGTTTCTGTGTTGACCGAGTGATGGACCTGCACCTGCAATTTGCTCAATAAGAGTTGTTATAGCTTGGATGGATGGATGGATGGATGGATGGATGGATGGATGGATGGATGGATGGATGGACGGACGGACGAATGGATGAATGTTAAATATAAGCCTGTTTCTATCTCACATAAAATAAGAATATCCAGAAAAGGTCTGTCCTTGTCATCTGTTTTGGATTGCATAACAATACTCCCCTCTAGTGAATGAAAACAACAAGTACAGCCACAGAAACCAACACCAAGAAGAGACTTCTTGGTCTCAAACAGAGAGATGTTATATAAGTGTTATATAATAATAAATAAAACTATTATTTATTATCTCATATTTACCATAATATTTTTTTTTATTTATTAGAGTGTGTGAAGTAGCTGTTAATAGGAACCCTTAACAAGCGCCTGTGTTTTTTCAGGAAGCGAATCAGAGTTGCTCTGTGTGCTCATGTTATTCCACCGACTGTGAACACACTCACGTTATATTTTGGGTTTAACACGACTCGCTGGTGTTTCTGTACTCCCGGTGCCAAAACAATTTAAGTGGTAAAATGTCTGAAGCTCTGTTGCAGTGGTGTGTGGACCAGTTACACTACAAGTTTGGCTTAGAGGCCGGTGACGACATCGTCCAGTAAGTTATTTGTAGCGTTAGTTTGAACTGTCACGTCATCTGTCTGTCGTTAACATAGAAGAGCCGCTAGTTCTTTAACTTTACATTGCTGTGCTGCTTTGTCTAGTAAATGATATTATTTGTGCTTATTGAAAATGTTACCATTTAACTTTACGCAAACGTTACATGAATTTATTTTTGCTGTTAGCGTTACAGCTGATTGGCAGGTGTATTAGCTATTTGTTAGCAAACAATTAGCTATTGTTTTCATTCTATACCTGATCATAATCTATAT
>JBAMHV010000001.1:6302874-6315232 GCA_037177535.1 Pseudomugil gertrudae | reverse complement strand
CAGGTGTGTTGGAGAAGGGTTGTACCTAAAAGTTGCAGGATGGTAGATCTCGAGGACTGAACTTGGGCACCCCTGCTCTAAAGTGTGTGAGTGTGAGTGTGCATGGTTGTTTGTCTGTGTGTGTTGGCCCTGTGATGGACTGGGGACCTGTCCAGGGTGTACCCCGCCTCTTGCCCGTTGTGAGCTGGGATTGGCTCCAGCCCCCCCGCGACCCCGTTTAGGGACAAAGCAGTAGAAAATGGATGGATGGAATAATAAAAGCAAATGAGTTAATGAGTTATAAACGTCAGCTTATTGAATTAGCCACATTTTTTTCCTGTAATAATCACTCACCCTATCATGAACTTAACCAGATGAACAAGCTTCATAAGGTTGCCTCCTGGTTAGGGAGGTGTCGCCAGCTGCTTTTCTTCCCCTCTGCAGTCCAGCTCCTCTCAGTAGGGGTTGGATCGGGTAACTTTAGAGTCATCTCGTTTGATGCGGCAGTGCATCTTTGGTCGAGCAGTCCTGACAGAACCTCAGGCTGGGTTCCGGCTTATTTTAAGCTTGAAGCACATCTTTCCACTGTTGCAATGTCTCTAGATCATGCAGTTCTGTCCCCTTTGCTTCACATCAACCAAGAAGGTGGATTCACTTGATTCCCACCCAGCAGTCAATGAAATGTTTTTGCTATGTACACTTAGTAAAACTCTAATGTGGGATATAATTCATTAAATAGAGATTTCTGAGGTCATAATTAAGTCTTGGTTCATTTGGTTTTGGTTTTAATGAAGATTTTTCTCTAATTGGCCTTTTGTGGCATAAAGCAGTAGCCTATTGTTTGTCTTCACTAAGCTGATGGTATTTGTCATACTGATTAGTAAAGTAGGGATACCCCTTGCATGGAGCAATCTTTGGTAGAACATGTTTGAGAGTGTAAGAAGCTACTCTGTTGCAAAACATTTAATAGGACAGTAATCCCCAACTCCTCCGACTAGTGCTCATCTATTTATTGTTTCTGCTTTGTTTTTTTTCCTAAATAGGAAATGCATCTGTTCATTATCTTTTCTTCATCCCTTACCGTTTCAGGCACAAGAAAGTGGTAATGGTTCTTCAACAAAGAAGAAAACCAAGTTTGTTAATCTCTATGCAAAAGAGGGCCAAGACAAGCTGGCAGTTTTACTCCCAGGTCGACACTCGTGTGAGTGCCTCGCTCAAAGACACAAACTTATCAACAACTGCATCAGCTGTGGCCGGATTGTGTGTGAGCAAGAGGGCTCTGGACCTTGTCTGTTCTGTGGAAACCTGGTAAAAAAAATAAATCAGTATGTCTTTCATGTTCCTGCAATGTTTTACTTACTCATCTTTTCTGATACAGGTCTGTACAAGAGAGGAGCAGGAAATTCTCCAGCGAGACTCCAACAAAAGCCAGAAACTCAGAAAAAAGCTTATGGGAGGTGAGAAGCAAAACCACTCTGCAGAAAAGAGATGTGAAATGACGATGCTTCACCATATACGACTCCAGTTTGAAGAAGCGTTAGAGATTAGCTCTTTTTGAATATGATGGCAGCAAAGTTAAGAAATAAGGCATCTGAGATCTGAAATGACCTGTTGCTGGACTTGTGAGGGAGAAATGTTGCCCCATTCTCGACTAATGTTGGATTATGGTTTCCCTACAGGTAAGGGTCTTTTGGTCTCCTCTGCAGGCCAGTCACTCCATCATCAGGTCTCCTCCATAGCAAAGTCATGCTGTTAGTTAAAATAGATTTATATAGTCTTGCTGAAATTTGAAAGGCCTTATCTCATTGTCTGGATGGGAACATAGCTTGCTATCTATACCGTTTAGCATCAGTTCACCTTCTTATCTATGCAAGTTTCCACTTCTTTTTGTATTAATTTACCTTCATATCATAAGAGATGGAGGCTGTGATAACAAACTGCATCTTTCCTTTCATGATTTTATTGCAGATTGCTAGATCTATATCCATATGTATTTGAGAGACTCTGCTCCTCTAAGGTGCTCTTTTTATGTCCAGTCCGATATATCCTGCCTCTTTGGTTGGAACATGTTTCTCCAGCTCTGACCTTTGAAAGTGTTGCTAGTCACTAGAAATGCTTGAAGGCTAATGAAATGCTTCACCCGAAGGCCAGCCAAGAAGTTCTCCTGTGGAATGCAATGCAGATATGGATGCTCTGCCCCGACCTCTCCCCCTCCCACCTGAAACGAGACCTAAACCTTGTCAGCTCTCTCAAGGTCGCTCCTATTGCCATGGCAATATTACCCATTACCCCCATGAAGTTACATTCATTCATTCATAGCATGAAGTTTCAGATGAGCTCATATTTTTCTGAAAAAAAATCTAATTTTAAACATTTTTTTCTATTTCTGCTATTTCAAATTATTGTATTCTGCTGTTATTTACATGTTACACAGTACCCTACTCTTTTCAGGAATTGTCATATAAGTTTGTTTGTTTTGGTGACAGATTGTGGAGACAGAGAGCTTCTCCCACACCAGGAGGCAAAGATGAAGGCCGGGTTGGAGAAAGCAGTTCAGCACAAAGACAAACTGCTGGAATATGACAGGAACAGGTATCGTAAAACGTACAGCTAAGGAAAGGGTTGCAGTCAAAGACTGGATAGGTTTACTACTTGCTGTGCAGTGTCAACACTTTATCTGAACATTTCAATTACTCTAGATGGTAGTTGTGACACACAGTAATCACTTACTTGTCAAATTTATTGCCTCCTTCGACTCCAGTGTCAGGAGAACGCAGGTTCTGGATGACGAATCAGATTACTTTGCCACTGAATCCAATCAGTGGCTGTCCCCCAGCGAGAGAGAGAAGCTGAGGAAAAAGGAAGAAGAGCTGAGAGAACTTCGCCATGCGTCTCGCAAGGACAGGAAGATCACACTGGATTTCGCTGGCAGACAGGTGTTAGACGAGGGAAACAACCTGAACGAGTACTACGACAAGTAAGAGAACCTGACAACGCATGAAGCAGCGAGCGTGCATCGATGCGGCAGTAGGCAGGCCAAACTTAGGCTACGTTTTTTACATTTGCAATGACTTGCAGGTTGGATGAGGCCCTCAGAGCTATGAACAGTGAATCAACGTCGCAGTCGCCGGGATTTTCCGAACGAAAAGGTGGAAGGCAGACCCTCAGAGAGCTGGTCAACCCAAATATTATGCAGTCTGCACCAGAGGTAAGTCACCTCAGGTGATCTCGTCACTGTGGAAGATTTTGCTGTATTTTTATCTTAAAGAGAAGCAACTTAAAGTTATTACTTCTATACAAAAACATGCAATGTGTACATGTACGTAAAACATGTATATAAAAGCTAATCTAAAAAATGTATACATGTCAAGTGGGTGAGTGTTGGAGGCAGTGAAAAACACAAGAGACGCATGGAGCAAGACAGAGATTTGGCAAAGAACAAGGGAGGAGAGGAACGCAACAGGTTGCGGCTTCAAGATAAAGAGCTGCAGGAAATGTCTGATGGAGGCTGGTGCCTCAGCATGCATCAACCATGGGCATCCCTGCTGGTCAAAGGCATTAAGAGGTAAAGCATCTCTCAATGCCAAACTTTTAAAATGGATAAAACTCTTCCTTCTCTCTTTAGAGGCACGCTTGAGTTGCATTTTGTGTGTTCATGTGTAGGGTTGAAGGACGGACTTGGTACACGTCGCACCGAGGTCGACTTTGGATTGCAGCTGCAGCCAAAAGACCCACACCACAGGAGATCGCAGAGGTGGAAGCCATGTACAGTCACATCTACAAGAAAGGTATCCACACTGGACACGTAAATGTATGAATGATTAAACAAAGCTGCAGTAAATTTCCACTTTGGTAGCAAACATAGCATGTTTCTGTGCTATGTAGGTGTGGCTTTAGGGGGAAGTCTTGGAAAGGGTTTGAACTTTGAAACTGTTGCTTTTTTTCCAGGATCTCCAACCCTTCCTTTACCATGACCTGTAATTTAACTCATTAGCTGCCAGCTATAGCACTGAGCCATGCGCTGCAGGCGTTTCAGAGTGTTTTTTGGGGGGTGTTTTGACGAGCGCACCCACATAAAAGCACAAAAGGACGTAAATAAAAAAAGTCCCCTGCATCAAATGAGTTAAAAGGTGGAGAAAAAATGGAACGGTGGTGACATCTGTCCAGGTTTGTCAGACAGCAGGGGACGACTGCACCCCCTGCAGCACCCTGCAGAAAACAGCATCCCAGCTGGGGGATCAGTTGTAGGATCCCACATCTTTTTGATGGTCCTTGTGGCCTGCTTCCTGTCTCCCAACAGCTTCCTTCATACGGCAGTGATATTTGTTTCTCACATTTTTTTATATGATGCCCTACAGGCGGGTTTAGGTCTCGTGTTTCTGCTTACTCCTACCTTTTGTAATGTACATTCCCAGCCCCGAAACTGCCTGCGATCCTGTAGCGTTATCTTACATCTCTGTCAGCTTTTGAAGGCATTGCTCTCTGCAGTGTGACAGCAATGCCACATGCATAGCTGTGCATGGCCTGCAGATGCAACTAATAAGACGACCTCGTGAATAGTGGTGAGATGTCTAAGTTTACTGTACTTTAACTTTACTTGAGTAATTCTATTTCACGTTATTTTGTTTTCATAAATTTTCAAAGGAAAATGTTTGGTTTTCATTCTACCACATTCATTTTATAGCCTCATTTATGAGTTTATTTAAAGACGAGCCCAGTGCAAGAAAGCAATTCTGTTTTTCTCCAAATTGGTGAAAATATTCCTAAACTAAAAACAGATTTGTCTTTTCTCCTTCATTAATCTCATAATGTTTGAGCTTTATTAACAGGTCCTGGGTGCAGAACCACATTATGTTTCATTCAAACCACTTGCAGATGGTAAAGCAGCCATCTGTGACTTTCAGGAAGTTTCAGGATTAATAATAAGATGTCACACTTGTCAATTTGTTCTTATTCCTCTTGTACTTAAGCAGCATTTTGCTCTTAATAATTGTATCCTGATAGACAGACACAAAAAGGATGGCAAATTAACTGAATATCTTCTTGGGCGTGAGCTGCGGTTGAACAAGAATACACTGTTTACAGCTATAACAGGGCGGTGCGAGGCTGCGGCATTGTATTAAGTGCCTGGAGTTTCACATGACCACAAATCAGCGATTCCTCATATTTTCCTGCAGAGTCCGGATTTCCGAAAGACTATCCCACTGGCTGCCTGTTGGGTTGTGTCAGCGTGACCGACTGTCTGTCTCAGGAGCAGTTCAGAGAACAGGTAACTTAATAATGTGTTTCCTGATGATTTCCATTTAAAGTGATTCAACCATAATGTCATACCCTTTTGTAGACGTTTTACCAGTTAGAATCGATCCACTGCTGTAATACAGTTACCATCACCGTCTTTCTCTCAGCTTTTCCAGTCCATGAGATCTTTATGTGATATGTGAGCAGTGTTAAAGTGAAGTATGAGCTGGTATTACACAACATAAGCACATCTGAGTCAGATTTATATGCAGAATTTAGTCATATATCTCTCGTGCTGTAAAACATTAACAGGGAATCATTCGAAGTCACATGTTTGACTCTACTTTAGGTTCAAATGTCAGATATGCAAGTTGGACATGTTTTAAAGAGTACATGAAAACAGCCAGGTTGTGTTTAACACTTTCCTCCTCTGTGTGAACATGCATGAGACACATGCAGTATCATCGCTTACCAGCAGAGATCAGAGTGCGCCTTAAAACCAGCAAATGCTTGTCAGATGAAAGAATGCAACACTAGAGGCAGTGTGCACCACAAGACTACACTCAGACACACAAATGTATGTTTATACAGAATGTCTTATTAGGAAAAAAGAAATAAACTTTAAGTTACAGCCATTTTTAACTAGAGTTTTAAAGGACCTTGTTTTGGCAGAGCATTGCTCTGCTTTGTGGGTAGTAAGTCTCACTCTATATCTCATAAACTGTTTACTTGGGCTTTTATATTCATTTAGTGTAATTAATGACACTTTTAGTAAGTCTAAACTGGAAAATATTCCCTACTCTCCATGAAGTCTTTAGATGGATGCAGATTTTCTCTCCCATCCAGGGCTGGTTTAACATATAAAAACTTGATTAGATCCCCATCCTCATCTGGGCTTTGGGAGAGGCTGCTTGTCTGCAGCTGACTTTTCTGTTTCCTCTATAGTCTTTTCTCTGTGTCTAATAAACATTATTATTTGAGCTGAAACATTGTGAAATCATGTCCAGCTATTAGAATTGAATGTGAGAAAACTGTCTCTTTGAAATAACAATGTTTAAATGTGATGTCTTAAACTCTGAGAGGTTGTGATACACCTTTTCATTTCATATTTCCCTGACATTTTACTGATGTAATTACAATTTGCAATGCTTGTTAATATACAAATATTAGAGCTTTTAAAATTAAATATATAATATTTAAAATCTTTATATAACTGCATCAAGTATTTGCCATTGTTTTGGGGTTTTATTTTGATGTTTTTACACAAACCCCTCTCCCATGTTGTAATCTGTGCTTCTTTGTTCAGTGTTTTGGTAGCTGGCCAAGCTGCATGTGCATGTTAGTGCATGTTAGTCAATGCTGTGCAGCATTTGTTGAGCAAACTTCCAAGTTTCCCAGAATAACCCTTGTTCTTTAGCTAAAAAAAACTCCATGATGGCAAATGCACAGACCAGAGTTCACAATCCTCTGGTTTCCTGAGCTCTTTAGCTCGACAAGCTGCTTGAAGAACGACGAATTGGGCTTCACTTCACAGCTGGCCCCCAACAGTTTCCTCTCTGTTCAGTGTAAATGTGAGCTAAGTTAAATGCGACAGCAATCAATCAAACTGTATTTATAAAGCACTTTTTCTAAGTGCTTTACACGTTAAAAAGAGCAAAAGTTTGCATGCACATATGCACATTTTTGCACACATTCTCAGGCTCACACAAACGGTGTCACAAAGACATTCTCCATACAGCGTAGTAAAGAGATCAAGGTGAAATCATGAATAGGTTGGTCCAAAGCTCTGCTTCCACATCAGACAAGCCTCATTTTTAAAATGCTTCTCAAAACCCTTTTTTATTCTTTGGCTTTTAACCCAGTGTAACACTTTTCTGTTTTAGTGTTGTTTGGTTTTATTCATTATTTAATTTAAGATTATTTATGTTTATATGTTTTTTTGGAACTGCAGTGAACACATCTCACCAGCATGAAGAAAACACAGGAGTAAATGGAAAAGAAACTGTTGCAACTATAAATTGAATCAATAAAGGTTGTAGGAAAATAAATTCTCTAAAGTTGATATTTTTATGAAATATTTATTATATTTTTATTGTTGGCCAGAAAGATCTATAAAATGAAATTAATCAATATAAGGAATGATAATACAGAAGGATTTTTTTAAAATGAGTAATAAACATCTAATCATCATATTAAATAATTTTATTGAGGAAGAAATTCAATTGAAAGACAGTTTTAAAAAAAGGATCTATAGTTTATTTTTATATAACCTTACCAGTCTCAGCAACCCTCAGGTCCATTTGGAAAACTTTCCACAAATGTGAAGCTTAAAAGGTTCATCGTGAGTCTTTAGTGAATGTTTTGTGTACATAATAAATGCTTGTTAAAGGACCTGATGGCTCTAAAGTTCAATGCCAGAACGAACATAATGCCACCAATGGCTACAGGTTTTTAAAAACCATTAAAATAACCTTAAATTGACCCTGAAGCAGATTGGAAGCCATTGGAGAGGCTGTAGGATCAAAGTGATGTAAGCACTCTTTCTGGTCCCCATCAGCAGCCACGCTGCAGTTTTCATTTGGAGGCCAGAAAGAAGAGTTACTATTTTAAATTCTGCAGGTAATAAAAGCATATAATAAAATCTCTGAATCTGCTAGAGAGAGAATTAGTCCAACTATGGAGATGTTGCCACAGAAAACAATCAATTATGTTCACATTCACTTTTAGGGAGCATTTAGACACGGTTAACCAAAACTGCATGTCTTTAGACAGTAGTAGAAGTGGTGCTACTTTTGCTAGCTTCTCCACTGGCATGTAAACAATCAAGGAGATGATTCACTCTGCAGTCACAAAACAAAAGTACCAGTTTTCCCCTTCCACATATAATGGTTTCATGTAGTGTCAGTAAGGTTTTCAGGCTGGAGGGTGTTTTCCAAATGTTGGTTTCCGTAACCAGAAACTGTATGCGTGTGAATAACAGGTGCACAGGAAAATGATCAAATACACATTCTGCAAGTGTGTAAAAGGCCTCGGACAGTTTTTTTCTGTATTGTGTGGTCACATGAGTAATCCAGCTGCTAACATGTTTTTGTTTTTGCTCATTTGTTGCTATCTACATTTTCTAAGGTTAGGATGCTAACCATCTGCAGTCACATCTAAATTCAAGTTCATGTCTTATAAGCTGTCCGTTATTCCTCCTGATCATCTTGTGTTACAGAATTCCTAATAAATGTGATTAACAAAGTAGAATATTGATGCACACATATTACAGATGATGGAATTGATGTTGTATAGAAAGAGTTAATGAAGTCAAATCCCTCTGTTGAATGAAAAATTTACTTTGAAAGCTAATATTTAGTACGTAAAACAGTAAGTTAGGCAAGGCAAGTTTATTTGTATAGCACCTTTCATGTACAGGACAATTCAAAGTGCTTTACATTGAAACAGAAAAAGCATAAAAACAGCATAAATCACAATAAAATAATAAATTAAATAAAAGCCATTAAAAGCAGATTAGATAAAATTACGTTAAAATAAGTTAGTAAAAGTGTTGACATTTTATTCAAAGTAAAATATTTGTTTGGTTGGAGCTTGTTGTGAATGTTGTAGTTATGATTCTCCCGTACTTCAGCTACTGTGCAGAGGTGTGGGCTTACACATACTGCAGTACCACTAAATGAGAGTTATAAATAAAAATGTCTTTAAGGGACAGGTTATATAGGATTGAGCTTCTATCTGTGCCTTTTTGTTCATGTAAAACAATGTAAAGTCAAATTGAACATGAAGTGAAATGACAATAAATAAATAAATCAATTTTGGATAATAAAATCAATACAGTTTGCAAAAGAAAAGCCCCATGAAAAATGAAGACGAGTGAGTTTTACAGCGATTTTCCTCATCTGATATTCTCGTTAATCCTTTGGCCATGATGGTAGCACAAATCAGGTGTGACATTTCACACACGCATACACACAAAAACCACTTATTTCGCTCAGTCTGCTGTTAAAGGGTGAAAACGTTGACACGTTGCATTAACCTGCTTCAACCCTTCAAAGCTACAAACCCTTGCACAGATACACTCAAATAAATGCATGTTTTCCGTCTCGACTGCATGTTTGCACACTTCTCTGTTGCAATTATAAAAACAGATGCACACATAAAGCTGCACTTTCTCTTTTTGAGCATTGTATTCTTGTTTTCATGCATCTCCACACACATTCCTACCCCTGCATTTCCTCATACCTCCAGTTGTGTTTTTTTTCCCTCAAAAGCTTTAAAAATGTGTGTTGCTGCATGGTTGCATTCTGGCTGCTGGAACCTGTAAATTTAAGGGCTTTCCCCCTTTTGTACTCTGTCCTCATTCTCTCCTCCACCACCCATTCCACCCAAGGCTGTAAAATCATGTTTGCAGGCTGTGTGACTGCCCTTTCATCCTCTGAAAGAGAGTGTGTGTATGTGTGTGTTTGTGTGAGGGAGCAAGAGACAGAGCAGCCATAAATAACACCCCCACCCCACATGAGGCCCCTCAGAAAAAAGAAAGCAAGGCAGATGTAGAAAATGGTGAAGCAACCAGAGGGGAATAAAAGTGCTAGATGCCTGATGAGTGTGCTGAACAGTTGGTTAGCACCTATTTCTGTCACGGTTTTAGAAAGATAGCAGTGACTTTTCGCTGTGTAGACTTTAGATTTGGCTTCCTTTCATATTAGTAGGTGGCATGTCGTGTTAGTGCATAGTAGCACATAGCTGTGCTGCTGGGCAGGGCGAGTGGGTGAGGTGTAGGATTTACTGTCCTGTGCTGGCAGCTGTGGGTGGTTAAAAGTGAGGTGGTGAAGGACAGACGGCTATTATTCTACACTCTTTTAAATCTGTCTCGAGTGATCTATGAAATATTCAGAGAAAGGGAAAATTGGAATGCGGGTAGATCAGGAAAGCGCTACGAGAAAAAAAAAGGCGGTAGATGTTTTTGCCACTTATGTGTCATTGAGCTTGTGTCGTAGCAGTCTTCCCCCTGTTGGGGCGCTGTTGCACAATTCAGCAGCACAGACTTGATGACCATACTGACAGACGGTGCAGAAGACCACCTAAGGCAGAGCAGGATTTTCATTTGCTTGACTCGGACCAATTCTTTCCCTCATTAGAAACTGACTGGTATATTGATTCATTCTGCACATAATCATTCCTTCCAACTCCCCAACCCCTCCTTACTGCTGATAACCAGCCAGCCATTATGATCTGCTTCATCCACTGCTTCCCATCAGTGCTCTCTCAGCAGTGGGTGAATATTCATGTCTGACCTGCCTGCTCCAAAGGTAGGAGGGGTGTAGAATAGTCTTACATTGCACACACAGAGTGGATTGTACATCACTTTTATTCACATACATTGTGATTAAAACTGCACACCTTTATATTGCGAGTCCAACATTACATTCACAGACGCATTGTTTGTCACACATCTAGCAAAGGCACATCGCACCCCATACAGAGCTTGAATTGCACCATCAACTTACTCCTGCGGTGAAAACATTGATTGGGTCAATCCACGATCTCACTGGGTCTGATTTCTTACCTCGTTTCCACAGTAATGGTTCCTGCATTATCATCTGCAGAGTTAAATATCGCAGTGAACGCGATGGAAAGAAGGCAGCGTGGGTATTCTTTTGTACATGACGTCTGCTTGAATGATCTAATCACGTGGCCTAAATAATGTTGAAAGATAAAATGTAAGTTGCATCGTTCGCTGATGGTTTCAGCTGTAAAGTGGGGTGTAATGTTTTATACAAAGACACGTGTTATTGAGCTTAGCTGTGTTGAAGCCTGACATGTAACAGGTCCTGTAGAACTAATGTATATCAGATGAACACATATTTGAGACATGACTGGTACGAGATGGTTTACTGCAGAGGGTCCCAACTGGTGTGGACTCAGGTTTCAGTTTTCCTTCATTGCTTTAGCACAGCCAGGCCAAAGCAAGACAGTTTTATTTCTTTGACTGGAGTAAAAAAAAAAGGGAACTAAAGAAAGGCCACGTAATGGGCAAGGAGGAAGAGAACCGGATGTCTCAGCAGGTTAAGCTCATGTTTAAATAATCATGAATGATGACTGAATTAGATTAAACGGCTGCAGTTACAGAGTCTTGTTTTCAAATATGATGACTCATCACTACTGAGGCTACAAAACCATTGAATAAAGCACTTAATGGACCCTTTGAAAACATCCAGTGCTTTCCATTAATCTGATATCTAAATGTGTTTGCGTCGTGTCTAGATAAGCTTTCCTGCTGTTTCTTTATACGTTTGTGATCTTCAGTGTTTTTCAGACTTTAGATATAAGAGTGATGGTATTCAGGTCACCGTTACATCAGCATTCCTCACTGTTTAACCTGTCCACGATGGTGATGAGCAAAACATCAATTCATGTGTGCTTCCATGATCCATAACTGCATATTAATTCAAGTCAAACCAGTTTTTTCATGTCATAATAGACACTGTTAGCATTTGTTAACATTAGTCATTAGCATAGTTTGTAACTTAAATTTTTTAAACTGCTGATAGTTAATTACATATAAAAGTTGGGAACATAGACATGACCCTTGTGAAATGGTTTAGGAGATGCTTTTTCAATTAGGTTTTACCTAACTGCAATTAGTAGCAGTAGTTGTGAGTAAATATCCAATCAGAGGTAAAGTTGAGATAATCCTCTCAAAAGATCAGACACGATGCAGCAAATAAAAAAAACACAATGCAATCAAATCGTTATTTGGTGCGTCCACCGTGTTTCAGAAAACATCATGGATCCTCTGTAGACTTTGGCTTGTTTTCTTCCATCTCGTTATGTAACGCCAGATTGTCTTCATGTTGATGGCATCCGGGGGTTTGTTTAGGTCCGGACTGCCTGCTGCAGGACTCCTCGTTCTTTTTATCAGTTTGACTCGAGCTTTGGTATAATTTGAAACATTTGATTTTAGTTGGAATTAAAAGTTCAAAAACATTTAGTGTGAAAGGAGGTTGGTGATTAATTAAATGAAATGATTTGTCACTTTGTACCTGCCTTTTGCATTGCTTCAGCACGCATTTCTATTTTATATATTGAGTTAATAAAACAAGGCCCCCTATGTAAGCTTTGTATTTAATATGTAATATAT
>JBAMHV010000001.1:6289962-6300633 GCA_037177535.1 Pseudomugil gertrudae | reverse complement strand
TCTTATATATAACAGAGGTAGATCCTATGCGGATGTTTGCTGGATTACTTAAACTGGGCTCATACCACAGCACACAGCTCCCATCCCATAACCACTTATCTGTTAAAAGAAGTACTGGTTCCTGTGTAAGCTCTCCCTCTGACCTCCAGAGTGGAGCTCCTGTGCTTGTTAGGCTGGCTGGATGCTCCAACTGAAGCCTGAGTTTCCTTGTGTGGTAATGTGATATTTATATGCTGAAAGCCTTCCTGCCAGCATACCACACACACACACACACACACACGCACACACACACACACAAACCCCCTCACACAGGATATATTGGATGCATTCCAAAGGAAGGGAAGTCAGGCAGTGCAATTTTTTCATCCCTCCTTTTTTTTTCTCTGTGTAACATTGTGTGAATCCTTTAGCACTGGCTGCCCGCCTCTTCTTCCTGCCCTCCCCACATCATTCCATCCTCTTATTTTCCCTACTTTCTCTTGAACATTATGTTTTACAGGTCAAGGCTGTAAAAATTTTACACTGTTGCAGAGAATTTGCTTTATGCTAGTCGAACAGACATGCACAGTTATCAGGCGTCTTCCTCTCTCTCTCTCTCTCTCTCTCTCTCTCTCCCTCTCTCTCTATTTCTCTGCACAGCTTCAGTCACACACCAACAAGCTGACATTCCTCCCCTTCCTCCCTCTTCCTTGCTGGGCAGTTTGCCATGGCAGAGAGGTCAGACATCATGTGATTCTGCATTGGTGTGTAGAATGCATTCGGCTCGGGGCCCCCAGGCTTTGGACGACAACCAACCCAACCTCAGTTGCAGGTTTTCCACAGCATGAAAAATACATAGAACCATCTGCCAGACTTGAAATGGCCTGCTACTTCTGTCCACAGACCACTTCATTAAATGTCACACAGTCTCTACTGTTGAGGGAGCTGCCAGTCAAGCCTACTTTATTTTCTCTCCTCTTCTCATTTTTTCCCTCCTCTTTTAATGGGAATTGTTCTCGTCTCTGTATGCTGATCACACAAACCTGGAATAATGGAAAAAGCCAACGATAGACACATTTCACACTGTTTTCTTTGATGGTGCGAAAGACTGTTCACTTGATGAAAATGAGTCTGAATCAAAGTGAGGTAACTGAATACCAATCTGCAGGAAGTGATAGGCTGAATGCAAAGCAGGTTTAAACTCTTCTGAGACATAAAGTTATGTGTTTTGGCTCTGCTTATCAAAAACCTCCTTGACATTTTTCTAAGCTGTAACACTGTCTTGTGTCTCTAATCTGAAATGGAAAAATAAACCTGAGGATATTGTCATTATGTAGTTATTACTCCTTGAGAATAAAAACAGGAAAGCCTGCGGGGTGATTCTGACTGCAATTACTGACTGACAGGATGAGATATGAAACTGTGAGTGAGCCAGTTTTCTTGTTTCTATTAGAAGTAAAGGTAAATCAAATGACTTTTGGTGTTTGAGGCATATTTGATTTAATTTAGTAGCGGGTTCATTAAGTTTTAAGATTGTATTTGCCGTGTAATTATACCTATGTGGCCTAACTTAATTTCATTTGGTTATAATGTATGTTGGAATACTCATTAAATACATAAACCCTAATTCCTAAAAAGATGGTAAATAAAAACAGGATGCAATAATTTGCTAATTTTATAAACCCCTTTTTTTATTCCAAATAAAACATAAATAACACATTAGATGTTGAAGTGGAGACATTTCAGCATTTCTTATTCATGGCACCATCACATCTCACAAGACTTCGAACAGGAGCAACAAAATTCAGAAAGAAACATTTTGCAGTTAAAAATAACCGGAGGAGCATTTTACAAGCAATCATGTGAATTAGCAACATGTCGGTAACATGGCATGGTATGGAGGGGGTGTTTCAGACAGGTGTCTCTAAGAGGTATAATATTCTGTCATCTGCAGTGTTGAGAATCGCTGTAAGTCTCTCGAGGGGCCCGAGAAGAAAATGATGTCATTTTGTCCTTATAACGTGATTAAAGATAACTCTCGACACTTCGGGCTGACAGAAGGTTTTTCTTGTTGGTCTCTGAGAAGTGTTGTGTGATTGGTTGGACATATGATGTGGGCGGGGTTACCGCAGAAAAGCACAAACCTGACAGTTTTCCCGCTTTCCCGTTTTTACCGATGTGAGGTTGAATGGGTGGTTTTAATCGAATAGGTGATTCAGGTGGTGAGAACGTACAAAAATGTTCACGACACATGGCATGACAGTCACGTGCATAACCCGGTCTGACGTGGAGGAATTATCTAGATTTATGAAATAAGAGGATTAGACATCCCACCCACAGCGATCCCCGCCTTGTTGCAGACGTACCTCCTTGACTGGTATATTCATTTAATCGCTTGTATAGATCTAGACTCGACTTTATTGATCTCTTTGGGATGACTCCCTCAGGGAAATTAAATTTCAGTAGCTTATACAGAAACAAAGAAACAAAAGAAACAATCAAATGAATAGAATATATGCTGTGACAGAGTAGATCTTCTCACTTGCAATGGCGAGAAGATTTACTTTTTACTTTACATTATGCTTTACTTTTTTCACTCTCTTTGGTGTCCCAACTGGAGAGCTACTGGTGAGGCAGCTGTTACCCACAGCGCCATAGTAACCAGGATATATTGAGGGGTTTTCGTTCTTTATATTGTTATAAATGACGAATATAAAAATAATTTTATTATAATAAAAGCTTATTGTTAGAAAAAAGTTGCAAAGTTATTATTTTCACAAGTGTTTGCAAAGGTTTTAAAATATTCCTACAATAAAGATCTCACTAGCACTTTTATAGGTGGCAGAGTGAATTTCCAGTTACACAAGCCATATTATTTTAATAGCTTACTGGCTGAAGTGGTCTTTGGTTTTCCACGCGTCTGTTATTTGCAACCCAGTAGCACGTTTAAATCATCTTACCAGCAGCTGGTGGGAGAGAAGCATTCTTCTGCTGTTTTAAAGGAGGTCGGCAAACAGTTTTACCCTTTACTGCTACTTTGCCACAGCAGACCTGATCATATGAGATAAAAATGGATGTAACCATGTGTATATAAGAGCTAGCATTAGGCTACATTGTAACCCTGGCAGAAGTATATTCTATATAATTCCATTTAGAAACAAAAAAATGACAGCTCAGTAATTAACTAACTAACTGCTAGTTAACTAATATAATCCGGTTTCTGCCTGGTAAACAGGACTTAAGCCTGTTTCATCATGCATGGACATTTGAGGTGGTTTTCACAGAAAATCATGAAGCAGAAAGTTTCCACTATCATATTTTCCTGATGTGAGGTTAAACAGACGGTTTTAATTACTGGCTGATCAAGGTGGTGAGAAAGTACAAAAATGTTTACAACACATGTGGCGTTTAAAGACATGTGCACAACCCCTGCACTGCATGCTCATTACTTGGCGGAGGCCATTTATTGTTAGCAACATGTCTCAAAAAGTAACGGGCAGATTTCCATGATATTTTTTAGGTAATCTCAGAAATGGAAAGGTGATCCAGGTGAGCAGGATCCCAACGTGGACCAGGATTTTTTTAAAGGATTATTTTCCATGAGAAGGTGGATATAATGTTGCCATTGGAGCCTCTGACTCAGATATAATGGCCACAATCACCGGCAGAGGTCTGCATACTGAATGCTCCTAGTTAAATGTGAAATAACTTCTCAGCAGTCATCTCCACCTCGTCACAGATGGAGTAGAAATAACCTGGACCAAAACAAACTTTGTTCTTGTGACGCCAGAAAAATAACAGTTATCTCTTATTGTGGAGTCTGTATGCTTAGAAGGTAACCCCACTCTGCTGATGAAGGACACTGATATGACACCATGTTGTGGTGATTTAGATTAACACACGTTTATTTCCCTGAAGCTGCAGAATTAATACAATAACAAGATGACATTGCAATCTGAACTTGGAGGTCATGTCCAAACATTCCAGCATAAACACCTTTTAATGGACTAATGAGTGTTCAAATCAATGGATATTGTTTTTATTGTTAGTCTTTTTGCGGTTTTTCAGCCGTTGCTGAAATATTCAGAATACTTTTAGGTCCCAGCAGGGCTATAGCAGCCTTTTTATCGCTTTATGATACAGTCCTCTGCTTCTCAGTTTGTGCTTTCTGTCAAATAAGGCTCCAACTGCGTTAAACAATGTTTGCATCAAACAAGATCTCTGTTAATGTTGTGAACTATTTAATGCTCTGCCTCAAGCAGACTCTGCCCGCTATCCCCCCTCCAGTAGGCATTAATGAAGCGTAGAATCAATATGTTTGACATTTATCTCCTGTCTTCACATCTGGTGTTTGTTGACGATGCCCCAAAATTGCTCCTCATGAGGCCTGTGTCTGAGCCAGTTTTCTGTTTTGGAATGAGGAAATGAATGAAGGGTGTGTGGCATAGTCAGTAAATACTTTGCACAGAGTCAGCAGGCAGCCGTGTTTTCCTGCTATGATACTATCAGGAACTGGAAGAGCTCTCTGTTTAATCATTCTTTATGCCTGTTTCAATCCAAACACGAGAAAAGAAATTACCTCTAATGACATCTAGCTAATTCTGAATGTTTTGGGCAACATTCCCAAGACATATCTGTGCCTTTGCTTTATGTCACGTATGTGTGTGTGTGTTCATTGGAGAGGGATGTTTATCCAGCCAAGCCCAAGCCCAGCAGCACTATTACCACAACAATCTCTTCTCAAGAGGGCGAACCAGAGAGACAGAGAGCGAGAGACTCTTTGCCACTGCGGGTCAGAGATTACAAACTCAATTGTGCTCTGCTGGGTGACATGTCTGCTCAGCAACTTCCTGCCAGTGACGGCGGAAGAGGGGGAAAGTATGAGGGAGGCGAGGGAGGACATCCATGCCTCCTGTGTCATTAATCTTTCTCTCATTGCCTGCAGAAAAATCCTTGCTGCTTTCACTTATTTGTCAGGCAAGTGAGCCTGACTGAAAAAGAATAAGTATTCTGACCTTTAGAACCTCAGATCATCTGCTGTACATTCAGAAGGAATGGCTTAATCAGGCTCTGACCATTTAACAAACATTTGATTCCTTATTTTGATCATTTTTCACTGAGTGCCAGCTTTTAAATGTAGTGCAAAACCTTTGGCACATGTGTGTTACTGAATTTGTCACCAAAGCTGCCCCTTATTCCTGTTCATGTGAACTCCCTTAAATTTAACTTAAAGTTTCTAATCATGTCTGGAGTTTTACAGCCACTTGAGTCGTTCTTGAGATGTTTTTTAAAAACAAAATGCTAACAAAAATGCTCTGTCTACATGGTTTCTGCTAAAAGGAACCTTGGCTAGTGTGTCAAACTACAGAGCAAAAGGCAAGTAGCATATTTTAAAAAAGAAATTCTCAAATGATATTTTTTGCTAGTTTTTTAAATAATGTTTCTATTGTCGTTTACTGTATATAATACACTTATTATTATTAATAAAAATAACAATAATAATGTTATTAATATGATTAATAATGTTATTAATATTACTTATAGAAATAATAACGTTACCATGTGTTAACAGGTAAAATAAACATTAGTTGTCTTAACAAACCACCTCCCAGGTCAGAAGTCATGCTTTTTATTAAAACCTAATTTTCTGTCTGAAGATATTTAAACTTGTTGGAGGAGAAAATATTGATTATTTGTTTTCATTGTCTTACATTGCGCATCACATCTTTGAGTGTGTTTCATCAAAAAGACTTATTTCCAGGTGGATATTTGCTTGTTTTTTTCCCATGTTGTAAAATTATTAACTCTTGGGAATGTTTTTAGCACCACATTATATCAGGAGAGGTTAATTTTAACATATCAACATATTCATCTAATTAGCAGGTTCTCCTTTTCTGCAGTGACTTTGTTTTTTGATAAGTCATTAAACATTATTTCTTATTCATGTGTGTATGAATGTGTTGGGTGTGTACATCTGTTAGATTAATCGTGTGTCTTCTCTCTGCAACAGAGGGATTTGTGTGTTGATATGAGCTGCTGTGTGTTTAAATGGCAGGAGGAGTGTTATGATTATTTTCAATGAGGCTCCAGTGGACACACTAAATTCTGAGGAAAGCTGAGAGTTAACAGTCTGCTCCATATACCATAGGTTACCTCTGAGTGTGATCAAGCAGAATTTATGTCAAATACGATACACCTTAATGCTTGACTCACCCAGAACCGGCAGGTGGGAAGGTGAAACTACAAAAAAAGCCTCTTGGTTTACTCTAAATGTCCACAGAGCTCTCATCCTGATATGACATAGAGTTTCCTTTAATATGACGCAGAGACTCTCAGACTCATTAAAGATGTTTTTTGGGACATCACATGCATTACGTAACTGATGGGAGTGAGGCTCCTTTTAGTAGATCCTTTGCACGGAGTAGTATACATAGCACGGGTTCATTGTTGTGATCAGAACCACCTGCATTTTATTGATTACCTCTCTGCTATGCTGTTTGTTTTGGACTCTGTCGTGCTGATGGTGCAGATCTGAGCATATCTTTTTACAAGATAGTGGGGACCCATAAATAAAACCTTTAGCATGTTTGCTAGTTAACCTTTTAAAACTTCAGACACCTTCTAAACCTGGAAGCTGATGTTGCTTTTCATCTGAATCAGTGTAAAAACTATATGGTCTTATTTTCCCTATGAGACGTTGTGATGTAGCAGCAGGCTCTGATACTGGATGAATACTTTCATTTAAAGGGATACTGCATAAGAACTACTCCCGTCTAATGTTGAACTTGTTTTGCATTCAAATGAAAAAGGCATTATAGTACCTCACGTCTTCAAACACATGTTGCATCAACTGTAGCCCAAATGTATACAAAAGCTTCAACAGCACTGATGTCATCTTATATGTCATGGAGTCTGGTTATACTCCATCATTGTTTCCAACTCTAAAAGCAGGCTTCACCCCAAACCTACACAGAGTTGCTGCATATGCATGCTCCTGCATTGTGGTAAATAACAATTGAATGGATTTTACAGCTTGGCGGGTGGTACGCCTCTTGCTGATATTCTCCTTCAGCATCTCACTCATCGTGCGCTGGCTTGCAGGAAATATTATGATCATTGTGTGTTTGTGCAATTTGTCCCTTACTGGCAGCTGTAGTTTTAAGTTGGCAGACTGTCATGTTTCCCTACTGGCTTACCTGTTGTGTGTGTATATATAAACAAATATAAAAGTCTTTGCTTTGAGAATGTATCAGATTATTAGTGAAGGTCATAATACACCAATGAAAAATTGTATATAAATTCAGACATCGATTGTAGCCAGTAAACAACAGAAACTGTTACACAATGTCCCCTTAAGTAAATAGGGGTAAGTTAAACCATGGAGTGATTAACCTTTATTCACCAGGACGGGATTAACATTTATTCCACTGGGTATATTCATTATTTATTTCTTTATTTTAACAAAGCTTTCAGAAGACTAACAAATTAATTGAATTAAAAATGTTTTCATTGGTATGCATTAGTATATCTCTGAATTAAAATATGAGCTAAAATTTCTTGCATTTATAAACTTTTTGGCCGCTTTTTTTAAGCTGTTTTTAGCTTATCACACAACTAATTCTTTCTATATATTAACAAATATTTTTCACTGCACAAAAGGTTTTCGAACATGCTATCATTTTTGTAATATTGGTTGAAATTACTTATAAAGGGGGCATATATTAAATCTACTCCGATGTGTCTAACTCTTTTCTTTTTTTTACTTGTACGCAACATAATACTTAACCCAAAATACCAATTTAATGCTTTTTCTGCACTACACTGTATACATTTTAGTTTAAAATGTAAGAATCACATCATTTCAACAATTTATTGGAGCCAATACAGCTAAAAGAAATTAAAAAGAAATTCTCAGTTAGTCAATAAATACATTTTCCTTGGGTCCACTGAAATCAGCCAAACATGCAGACAGCAGACATGTTTCAAAACAATTTGCTATCTTGTGGCTTATTTGTTGCATGATGATTAAGTTGACATTATGATATGATGTTAGCTTTAACATTTAAAAACAAAAAGCAGGAATTTGAAATGTTGCTTTCCAGACTGTCAGCTGAAACTAGTTCATTCTTGTCTCATTGCCATATTTTCAGACATTTCTTGGAGCCCCAGTGCTCAGCCCCTCTCTGTCATGCTTCACTGGGCAAATACCACATGAATTGCTTTTCCAGGCTCGGTGTGTTAGGAAGAGTATTGATTTACATGCAGCGCCATTTTCTCACCTGTGAAATTTCTGGTGGTCAGTTCTTCACGAAATAATGTTCAGTACTCTTTTGCTTGGTGTTTAACAACACATGCAGATTATCACCATAAAAGAACATGTTTTTTTCCCATTACAATTAAAAGCTTCTTCTCAAAGGAGTTTCATCTGTCATTTTGAGTCCAGATGTCACTTAATAACACGGAAATTTCCCAAAAGCAGCCGAGTCATTTTATCCTCTGACCTTTACAATCTAACCTGTTCATGCACGAGTCTGTTTAAATAGTAAGTGTAAGAGGCTTGTCTGTGTTTTCAGTGTTTCACAATGAGTTGGATCAGAAACGAGGAGGAAGACCACCTTGTTTAGTATTTGATAGAGTTTTTGAGCTGTAGCTCAGGAGGAAGAGCAGTCGCCTTTCAACTGGAAGGTTGGGAAATTGATTCCAGGCTTCCCCTGGCTACATGCCGAAGTTTCCTCAGCCAAGACACTGACACAAAATGTTTTTGTGCAGAAAGGTTTCCTTCCAGCTGCAGATTCTGGGTTACCTTTTATTTCCTCTGGTGCATTAGAGGACATTATGTTTGCCAGTTTTTCAGATAACTTATTCGGACATTACAAACTATTTACTCCTTCTTAAAACCAGTATTTCCTCAGCTCAACATCAAGCACAGCAATAAAAAGTATGTTTTTTTTTTTTTTTTGTTGGAAACACTGATGCAGTTACTAGTGAAAAATGTGAGAACAAACATTAGTAAATACTTTGTGGTATTTTTCCTTCCTTGAGGTCTGGAAATGAAACTCCCCTTAAAGTGGCACTACTGAACTGCAGCAGATTTTCACTTAACCATAACAAAGGCTAATCTGCATCCATCTTGCATCCTGTCTCTTCTCTGATCTCCAGCCAGTCTAAGTTGTTGACCTGTTGTCAGTTTCTCTTTCTTTTTCTCGCTTTCTCCGACTGTATCCGCTTGGTTGTCTTTGCTGAATCAGCTATTGTGCAATTTCAAAACATCCAGTGTGTTGATATCCAGTTGCCTGTGCTGCAAAGCGAAATGCCGCTGTGAGATCATGTCTCATAACGGGAGAAAAAAACCTGTGGAAGTGCAGATTTTTAGCTCTGGGATCCTGCAGGGCAACAAAACCTGCAGGAACATTTGTAATGAAGTTATTTACCTTTCAGATAAATGTTAGTGAATAAGTTAGTAATGAATTGGAATCCAGGATGGAGGGTTCGACTAGGTGAGTTATGGGATGAGATGGGATACTTTGCATTTGCATGACCACTCAACACAACAGACCTATTGCTTTTACACACACACACACACACACACATAGACTTTTACTGTTTTTTCTTTTCCAGGTGATCCTGGTGATTGTCTGATTTTTTTTTTTTTTTTTTAGAAGTTCAGGATGCTTTTTTACAGGTATAGCAGCTAGCTGGTTAGTTTTTTATCTTCAGGGTTTGATTGCAGTTGCTGTTTAGCCTTTTGTTATTGCTCTTTTCATTTCTCATAGACTTAGACTTAACTTTATTATTGATTCCTTTGGGATGACTCACTCTGGGAAATTAGATGGATATTTATAAGCAGAAATGGCATTTTGAAAATAATATAAATAACATAAAAATAAAGAAAAAGCATTAAAGATTAACTGAGGAAAACGTGTCCCAAAGGCAAATTTTAGCAGATTTATTTTGCACTAAAAACTTTTTACAGTCAGAACAGGGCATAACATAAACACCTTCCACTGTAATTTCAGTATGTCTACAACATGTAGAAGCTTTTATGATGTGAATATTACAAATAATGAATATAAAATGTTGCGTTTATGGTTATTACAAGAGGCACGTATTGTTTAATGATGAGCCTGTTGGTGGTGTAGCAGCTGGTGTATTACAAACATCTAGAGAACAACCTCAAGCTAAACTTTGATGGAAAGTATTCAAATAAGTTTTTACAAAAAATATTTTAGTTTTCATATTCAAAAGAAATCCAATTTATATATTGTAGTCTAAATTAACATTTAACTTAAGCTTTTGTTAGACTGCTGGAGTTGAAATGAGGTGGAATGGTTTTCAGACAACTGGAAAGTTGTCTCCAAACTATCTCCTCCAACTTTTATATAAAATATGAGCTTAACCTCATCCTGCTGACCCCCTGGGGACTCGCTAAGTTATAAATCTCATGATACTGATAGATGAAAATAATGAAACATAATGACCCATTTGTACCGTGTTTTTGTCCTTGTTGTGTTGCCGGAGGAAGATGAATATTTTACCGTAAACGGCTTGTCACTGTATGGTTGCAGGTATTATTTATTTAGTCCTGTACTTCTGCAGTACATTGAATATTCTGTTACACATCAGTATTGAGACAATGTCTGCCACTGCAAAGGATCAATTAGCTGATTATCGTTCCCTCTGGTCCCCTGTGAT
>JBAMHV010000001.1:6276727-6289862 GCA_037177535.1 Pseudomugil gertrudae | reverse complement strand
TATATATAATTCAGCTAACTTGGGAGAATTTAGTCCTTACAGTTATTTTTTTAGTCTTAGCATCAATTTAAAATCTAAATTAAAAAACTAATAGCATTGGGCTTGTCTGACTCCTAACTTAATAGGTAACCCAGTTTTTCTGCAGAACATTTCACACAGCTTACTCTGTCTATTATGGGATATAGTACCAGCCCTTGGACTTATTGAAACCTGAAACTCTCCTTTGATAAAAGTCAAGGGAACACCATTCCCCTTTGTGCCTCTCATTCAAACTGTGCTTGTTGCTCCACTGTAGGGAGGGACAGTTATTTCCCACAGAGACTGAGTGAACACAGATGGGAGGGCTGCACCCCAACGCCGCAATTTCAAAGCAAATATTCACCTTAAGAGGCGGACATCTTCATAAATTTCCCCCTCCTTCTCAATTTCCACATTATGAAATCAAATGCTCTCGGTGAAGGGGTTTGTTACCCTGCTTAAAGACAAGCCTCTGCGCTGACAGCACCAGTGTTAAGGAGAGCTGGATTTGTGGCACCGATAAAAGAGATTGCAGTGGAAAATAAGACGTTTTAATGCCTTAGATTCCCTGAAATATTTCTTTGAAGTCAAGGTTTTGAAGGCAGACATAGTAATTGTCTCCAGGGGGTTCTTGCTCTCTGTGTGTGTGTGTGTGTGTGTGTGTTGTAAAGAAAACGGTTACATAAAGGAACTTGCTACACAGTACTTTGACAATACATAAATCTTATTTCTTTGTTTATTTATGAGCAACTTTTAATTGAATAGTTGCTCTGTACTTTGACACACTTAGTAGTTCATCAAAACACCATTTTCTGCCACATTAAAAATGGATTTGTTTTCGGTTTGGTAAGAGCCCTGCATTCGTTTAACAGAGGCTTAACTGTGAGAACAGGAGAGGACCCTTCTTTCTCGGAAAGTTCCAGCTACTAGCTTGTTGAGTCTAAAGAGCTTTGGCTGTTGTGAGCCAGTCTTGTTTTCCTCTAGCCAGAGGGCCACCACAGGAGGTGAAGTCATAAACATGGCTGGGAAAGTGGAACTGGCCTAAGTGAGTAAGTCTGTGTGAATTCCCCAGCAAAAACACATGACTTCACTACACCTGTCAGCACACACACAGGCTAAAGTGTGGTTCGCGCTTTACTAACGTTGCTTCTGCAGAGCTAACTTGTTAGGCTCATGTAGCATGAGAGTTAGAATAATAAATTGTAATACGTGCTGGCCCTGTCCAGCATTTTCACAGACGGATGGTTGGCTGGTGACATCTTGGAGTCATTGTGAATAAAAGCAATGCTGATTAATCAGTCGCTGACATGCAGATTGCTTCTTTAGATCAACCACACTCTCAAAGTTAATGTAGTATATCCTGCCAACATTCCTCACTTTGTAGTTCAATGTAATTTCCAAGTAATAGTTTGATTAAGATGGAGGATTTTCACTTTAATATATTTTCAAGGACAGACATGCATATGTTGTAATTTTCCATTAGCACAGAGACTGTCAGATGACCTTTCAGTTCTCCTGAAATTGAGAGCATTTTAGAGGAGAAGGAAATGTGTTTTTGCAGTCGCGCAGACCGACACAGTGTTGGTAATTGAAAAATTGCAGCCTTGGTACCAAACTTCTAATAATGAGACATGTCTCTTGTTGTGTTGAGGATATTAATAATGTAAAAAATTCAGGAGCCGGTGTTGGACACTCCTGGATAATTAATGTTCACTCTCCAACTTGACACCAGTTGATTCTGTAGGTGAAGGAGAGTGTTCAATTTTTAATCATCCCCATGCAGCTCTGTGTCGGCACTCCTTTGAAAGGAACAAAGTGAGTTGCATTAGCCGCGTGCTTCAGATGGAAAGGTTATTACTGGTTTTGGTTACTGTGTGATCACATGGCCGTGTCCGTGCAAGCTCAGGGTACATGCATTTGGACCTTGGGCTTCCTGTTTTAAAAGGCTTGTAAAAAGTAACTAAAAGGTCATTAGGCATTTGATGGTAGTTAAGATAAATTACTTTATTTCCATGTTTTGGAGTAAATTGTACCTGTGCAGTTTTTGCAGTTCGTAAACAGGCTCTCGTACAGCATTGTTATTAACAAATAATTTAATCTATAATGTCACAAAATTGATTACATAACTAAATCCAAGAATATTTTACCAAGTGATATACTACATATATATTTCACAATTTGTTGATATTTAATATCCCTCTTAATAAAAGAAAAATCAGTTAATCTTTACAATTAGTAAAAAAAAACTGTAGGAAATGCACTGCAAAACTAAACTTCAGAAACAATTTCCAAAACATTGTAGTGTTTAGAAATAAATAAATGATGACAAATCTTAACATTTTAAAACAAATTAAACTTAATGGCCACAGATATCTGCAAACCATCACAAGCAGACTAAAATGGTAAATAGCGTTCACTTATACAGCGCTTTTTTTTCTCATCTCTGGATGACCAAAGCGCTTTACAGATCCTGCTATCCACCCATTCACACACCCAATCACGCACTATACACACACACGCGCGCTAGCCTGGCCACCAGGAGCAACTGGGGGTTCAGTGTCCTGCTCAAGGACACTTGAACTTGCAGATTTCAGACAGAGTGTGAACAGAACCCACAACCCTCTGATCAGAAGTCGCCCACACTACACCTGTGCCACAGCCGCCCCGACTAAAACAAGAGCACTTCTAAGTAAATGTAACCATTATCTCTGTTTTGTTCTTATTGGTGTTCATGAAAAGCTTTACAGGGTTATTACTTGTAGTTGCACACAACCAGTCATGAAATCTGGTTGTAAAAAGCTTCACTTTTCACTGAGATAAAAAAAACAGTGTCCTTAAAAGAAAAGTAGTTTTCCAAAACAAACATGCTTCGCCTTGATTTCATTTATCGTTAATTATTTTTGCAGTATTTTTAGTGACATGAAATAGCAATTTTTTTTTTAATGATGGTCGATTGCTTATTGACTTGAGCTAAAATCAACTTCAGTTTCTTTTTTTACTCATTAATTTTACCCAAACATGTTAGTTTTCATATAGATTCAGCACAAATTTGTAAAAAGTCCCCTCACTTTCTATGGAATAACTTAATAAATGAAGGTTTAGAAAGCGTGAAAAGATTGCAGTTTTGTAGTTTAATGCACACTGATTCTGCTGACAGTTTAAACAACAACTAAGATCAGTGAGACAGCAGGCTACATTTACATGCATGATGTAATCTGGCTACCTGCCACTGTCCAGTAGAGATCCTGTTTGCATTTAGTTGTTTGCTTAAAACCCTTGATACTTTGTCAAGCAGTCTCTTTGGTAACATGAATGAATCAGTATCCTTGTGTGACTGTGTAGTGCAAAGCCACGCCTGGTCTGTAGAGGAAATGTGAGAAGCATGGTTTTATAAGATGGTGTCTAAATGAATAAGTTTAGCTGCCAAATAAATCTGAAAGCTTTTGAATTTTTATGTTAGATTACATGTAGGTATCTTTTTAAAGAGATGAAGGCAAAGGTATACTACCATGGCTGTTGTATTAAAGGCAATAAGTACAAAGGCTCAAAAAACATGCATGCTGCTGTTTTGTCTTTCCGTTAAATAGAAACATGGATGGAAATCAACACAAGTTTATTGATACTAGTGCTATCATCAATGATGCTAATCAATCCAGTTTTGTATCGATTCCCATGCTGATTCTTGACCAAGTTTTTTATGATAAATGTGTACACTACACAAGCTTTCAGCATAACATTTCTTAAAATCAGAAGCCTTAAAGAGGATGTATCATGCAAAATACACTTTTTGGCACTTAAATACATGTTTTTGTGCACTTCTAAGTGTTTAGGAATGCAAAAAAATGTAAATATATTCCCTCCTAATGCTGCGCATTATATATCTTTATATTCTTTTTGGTCATATTTTTCATTTTGTTTAATTTTTTCTATTCTCTATTACATTTTTTAAAATTTATTACATCACAGTATTTGTTGTGGGTCTGCCAAATAAGGTCGTGGAGTTTTGAGAATCAGACACGATATCTGTTGTTAACATTTATAGTAAACTTACCAATAAAATGTTTCTCTGCCGGGTGATTAGCACATCACATCGCATCACATAGCCTTTAAGCTACAAACATGGCGGAACAGGGTAGAGTTAAACTTCCTGTGACCTGGAGGGGGGCGGAGCTTGCAGGTCTCCTTCACATTTAAAGAGACGGCACCAAAACGAGTCGCTCTGAAGACGCAACTCAGAACAGGGTTATAAGGTGTGTGTGGAGTGATACACACCTCAGAACAGGGTTATAAGGTGTGTGGAGCGAGAATAAGCAGGAATTCAAACCAAAGCATTTCTACTTTATACAGACAATAAATGAATGATGATGATGTTAAAAGGAAGGATTTAAATAATATATCTCCTTTAAACTGAATAAACTTACTATCGTCAACTTCATTCAGATAAATGAAAAAAAATCAGCAGACATTATAGAATATCAACATATAACTTGATTAATCACAATTATTTTAGCCCTTCTTATCATCTGTGCATCTCTGTAAAAACAAGCTAAAACAAACTGTGAACCCTGAACCACCAGAAATGTGAAGAAAATATGTAAACTTTCCTTTTTTTTCCTTTATGCAAGCCGTTATATGTTTGCTTTTCTGATACACACATATAATCTGTAAGTATAACTGAATTCCCCCTCCAGCAAAACGCTGCTGTCATTTACTTAGTTATCACTCTCTTTTGTGGCATGGTGGGACCTGGAAGCACATCACTGAAGCTCTGTGTCAACTCATGAGCCCTCTGACAACATTTCAACACCCCAGATACATTTACAATGGCTTGAATTTTGCCTGTATTTACATTGGCAGGCGTTGGCATCATACATTTCAAGGTGTTGGAAACGACATATCTGACATTACGTCACATTAAATGATTGAATTTTGAAAAAATAAACTGCATGTTTGCTGTTGTTGATTTTAAACCTGTGCACATTTGCCAGCAGCTAGTAGAGGAATTTATATGCAAAATTATATCTATATTATATCTATCACTCACTTCCTCTCCAGCTCAGCCTTAAAGGGACTACGCTGTTCTATTAAAACAGTATAAACAATAATATTTCTCTGCACAAGACAAAACTTTTATCATTAAACTGTTGACTTTTCAATGAGCTGTCAACTTTGTGTGCTTTTTCAACTAATTGCTTTGTCAACTGGCCATTCGTATCCTTAGCACAACAAATGGTTCTGATACTTTGGAAAGTTTGAAAGTGATTCTCACTCATTCATTCAGCCGGATAAGCACAGCGTTGCTGTACTTTCTTCATTTTGAGTTGCTCATAATAAAACTCAACACTCTGTGCACATGTTTCACATCAAATGTGACGTGGAAAGATAGTTTCTCCTGAATTGCTGCAGGGCTTGAAATATGAAGCAGATGCAGTTTATCCGCATAGATGGCAAAAGTCAGATGGGAAAACACGGAGAGTTTGTATCAGAAATATGTGATTCATAAGAAAATATTTAAAACGATGATGTTGACTTGTTCATAATGTCTTCATTCTGTGATGAATGATGGTGTTATAAACAGCTGTCTAGTGTCAACCTTTTTCTATAATCGTTTTATTTGTGGCTGTAACATGTTTTTTAAGGCTTTATGTCTAATTGATACGGTTTCTGATAAATCTGCACCACATCACAGAAACTCTTTTTTGTAATGATAATCAGTTCGACACTTCATGTTATTGATGTTCTACATTTAAGAAGATTAATAGTATTAGTAGTAATAATAATAAGTTTTGTTTTTGGGAGCCTCTCACAACACTTAGGTTGAACCTACACTGTAAAACGTAGTCCATTAAAAAAGAGAGAAATTAAACAAGCCATTTTATGAATTTTACTTAAGCTTTATTGAAACAAAGGTGTCACTCAAACAGGAAATCAAACTCAACAGAATCCAGAAAGTATGACATTATGTTGCATAAGCCAGTCTAAGAGGTGAGTTTAAGACAAGGAAAATACTTAATGCTATGTGAAGACAACAAGTGACAAGAGAATGGAAATAACAGCATCGCTGAGTTATAAAAAGTAAATAAGTTAAGCCATCTGGTAATTACTGCCAAGCAGTTGGACGGAATAAAGTAGAATGGAAATGTGTTTTGTAGAGAACAGTATCATCCCTAAAGCTGTGAAAATCTATCGTGTTTTCCTTAAAAATAATACTGAGGGGAAGTAGAAAACTTAAGAGGAAGGGCCTCAAGACTGCACCTTGGGGAACACCCAGTGTGGCTGCAGAGGGTTGTGGCTAAATATCTTTAAAAAGACAGCCAGAGAGGTACGATCCAAACCAAGCTAATAATGCATTAGTTCTACCAGTAATTGTAAATAATAGAGCTTTTTATTTTTTTAATAAAAAAATAGTTCTAAAAGAAGCAGTCCGAAAGTAGTATGGAAAACAAACCAGATTAAGCCAGAAAAATCTCTGCTAAATGTTGGAAGATTTAAATAATCTAACTCATTACATGGTTTTATTTCAATTTCATACAACAGATTTGAACAATCTTAACCTGAACATAAGCCGTTTTTTATGCCATGTTAATTTTAGTATCTTAAATTAATCTGTTAGCACGAGGATCATTAGCAAAGTTGTGCTAATAGAATATTAAAATTATGTCTTATTTACTTTAAATGGCTGCTTCACTATAAATCGAAGGGTTCACTTGGAGACAACAGAAATTTGTTGAACTTGACTAAACGGTCTCATCTGGCTGACTATTTTTCACCACACTCGCCCCCAAAACCCTTTTCAGAAGCTTTTGAAGAAGCCATTGCTGATAAAAGAGAAAGATTTATTATCGATTTATTATCGTCTGTCATGCTTGAGTGGGCGGTGACAGTACTGGAGCCACATGATAGAAATAAGCCCAGTCTGCAGTGCCGCTGATTGACACAACACTTATAAGGAAAATCTAAGGTCTAATCTGAAGGATAAAGAACTCGAGGTGACCACTAACATAAAACATCAGGAAAATATAATTGCTCTTGATATCTTAAAAACGTGGCATTTTATTTATTAACTGCCTCTAAATACAGACTGTAAATGCTGTAAGTGACAGAATGACTTAAGTTAGTTACACAGAGAGATGAACCCTTCTGGGACTTTGTGTAAAAGTGTATAAAAAGTTAACATAAATTTTTTTTATGTTTTTTTTTGTCTGGTTTTCCATCTTTGCGTGTCTGTGCTGCATGTTTTCTTCCTTCCTGTGCTGCACATGGAAAAACAAACAATACACCAAATCCGATACAGTACAAGTTTCCTGTGTTTGGCGGAGGGTTAATGGATGCCAGAAACATAGTTGTGTTGTTTGGGGGACTCAATAAATTAAAGAACGATTGGCAAACCGATACATTTCCTAACAGCACTCTCTCACCTCTCTCTTGTAGCCTATAGCTCATAGAGAACACATCTGTTTCTCTATTCCCAGGGTGAAACCAGCCTTGACAAAGCTGGCTAGGCAGCATTTCCAAAGTGTCCTCTGTGGGTAGAAAGCCTGTTTTATGTAGTTCCCTATCTGTCAAAATCTCTGTCCCTCCATGTCTCTCCCTCACCTTCGACTCTTATTATCCATCTTTCATGCTGAATTGTGTTCCTCATTTTTACTCTGTAGTTCTCCCCCTCTCTGTGCCCCCCCACCCCCCTTTATTCCACCCGACTCATTTTTAAAAGCCACATGCTCCCAGCCCGTCTGGCTCAGTTGCACTCTGCCAATGAAGGGCTTTTTATTGGGCTGAGATTGAGTGCAGCCAAGCAGGGCCTGGCTATGAGGCTGAGGTTGGGGCCAGCTTCACAGTGCCCCAACCCCCATCCTGACTGCACATCCCACTTTGCATGCCTGTTCTGGTCTGGCCCCGTCGCCCAGAAGGAGATTACTTGTCTCTGCTGCCCTTAATTGCAGACAGTAGCAGAAAAAAAGCACCAGAGAGAGAGACATTGTACACAGAGACATGAGGGAGCAGTGCTGGCTTGCTGTGCTTTTATTTGACAAGCTTGGACTCTGCAGGTTTGTGTTCTCACTGGAAAATCTGCCTCTAGTTTGGCTGATTTTTATGAAGATGAATGTTGTTTTCGACACATCTTAGATTAGGTATTTGGGTGTAATACTGCATGTATGTTTGATACAAAACATTGACTGCAGATGATGTGCTGAGGAAACAAAGCTGACAAAGTAGAAACCTTAGTTCACATTTCCTTATTGTAAAAAGACCAGGTACCCCCCCATCCCCTCCTGCACTCTAAGCCATTGTTATTTTCATAGCCAAAGGCACCCTTCCAGCATCCTGTACCCTGTCGCCCATTTTTACTTTTTCCAATGAACTTATGAATTTTATATTATTACGATTCGTTATTCTTAAATCCCCTTTGACTCGATCCCAGCAAATTAAATCATAGGCAGTTTATTAAATTGGCAGTCTTTGAAGAGGCTGTAATGCTGAATGAATTTATTCCTTTCTCTGTTATTTATTTAATACTCCGGCTTTATTCAACTGGGCGCTCGTTAAATGTTTCTAATCCTGATTTACAGCACCTTACCTGCCGCACTCCCACACATCCCACTTCTGTGCATATTTTTTTAACCTTTACAGCCAAAGTACTTGCACTGATGTTGAGACAAAAAGAGCAGATGCAACACAAAATATCCTGCCCATTTATGAGCGGAAAAAAAGGCTACCGAGCTGTATTTTACATCATAAAAGAAAAACCTTGGGTTATGAAAATATCATCATTTCATGTTGGCTAACAAAGAAAAAGCTAGTAATACTCAACAACTATAGAGTAAATCTGAAGCAAGGCCAGGTAATGGCTTCTGCATTTGCACACTTGTATGTGCATACACTATACATAGTACTCAAGGGTACACATTGGTCTTCTTTGTAGACGTCCTCTAAACATTTCTATTTCCGTCCTGAGTACATCTGCATTAATCAAGCATTAAGCGTTCTTTCTGTTTTTCCTGTGCATCCTGGAGACTCGTGCATACAGTTTACAGTTTATTTCTGCTCCATGTGGACGTTTTGTGGGCAGACAGAAACCTTCCAGCCATACAGAGAAAGTGAAATGTCCTTTTGAGATACCAGAGGGACCTGATTGCTCTTGTTTCCATTCTTTAAGCTAAGCTAAGCTAAGCTAATTTGCTGCTGTCAGTAGCTTTAAATCTACCTAACAGATGTGGCAGAAGTATTATTCTTCGATCTGCCTCTTGGCAAGAACGCTAATGAGTACATTTCACAAAATGTCAAACTAAAACAAATGTGAAAATACACTTCTGTTAAAATGCATGACTGATGACTACATTTATCATCAGCTGGCAGACGGGCAAGGTTAAGGTTATTTGTATCTACTCTGTGAAAGCAGTTTGGAAGCCAGCCACACAGTTGACTTACATTTACGTGCTGAACATGAGGCGAATGTGAAGAATGCTTACAAGGGGGTACAAACTTTTTGCCTCACAATTGTCTGACTTTAAGCTGAAAGTGAATCAGGAGCATTTAACACGACCAAGCACTGTTTTTGGTTTTTTTTTCATTGCAGCTGACTCCAATCTCTCCCTGTGTTCAACACACTAGTCCCTTCACCCAGAATGCCCCAGGGCAGTAAGCCTGACCGACCACACTAACAAACCACACTGGCAACTAGTGCCATGGTGATGTCACATGAGTTATTCTCACCCACTGTGTTTTTATACATATTAACTCAACAACAATTTCTTGATTCAACACCTGTGTTTTATAATAAGCTCAAATTGAATTGCATTTTGTAAACAAGTCCACTCTGACTACATTAGATCCTTCCTGATGAATATGAAGAGCTTTAGAAAACCTCTTTGTCACACAACCACAATGTTTCGTGGCCTTTTGATTAACGGGGAATGGAAACAATTAGGTGGTGGGGGGAGAGTAGTGAGGCAAAGCAGCACATTCAACAGCTTTAAATGCTAATTAGCTAATGGAGGATGAAAGAGCAGGCAACTGGCGGGGTCTCACATGAGCACACTGGAGCTCTGGTTGCAGCTACGCCTGTGTCGTGTGAATTCAGAAAGACCACCACCATTTTGTTTCCTTGAGCACCATTGACAATACAGCCATCTTGTGTAATGAGTATCTTTTCCAGTAATCGCCTCAAATGAGGCCGATCTTCTCAGCAAAGGCCTCCTGCTGATTTGTTCCTTTTTAATAATCACTTATTAATAGTAAACATCTCTGCTTCAGCCTAATTTGTAGCGTGTGAAAGATTTGTATTGGCCAAACATTCGCTTTAGATATTCTTAGGCCACATAGATGTTCTCATGGTGATTGAAGACCATTTTAATGCACTGTCAACCATACACAGCACACACCAATATAAGCTCTTTTAATGCATGAAATACGTGAAATTGTCAAGCTGTTAAAGCAGCTTCCTTCCGTCTGGTATCTTTTTATATTAATGTTCTTTGAGCCTTCACTCAGACAGTTACACACAGAGCAGCAGGCTTGCGTGATATTTCCACTCTGGGTTGTGTGTGAAAGATTGAGTGGTGCGTTAAAATGTTATGATAGCAAGGAAGAGGATTTGTTTTTGTGTTCCCACAGGAGTCAATGGGTTTTCAAACTTATTTTGAGTGCAACGCACACTTGCCTTCCGCTGCTAGACAAGCACTGACTCAGACGACATGCAATTAGGGCTTATATTTAATTCTTAATGTTGCCCATAACATGCATGCTTGATATTTATGAATAACATAAATGAAATATGAGTATATGGAGAGGGTGTGTTGATAAGTGAGATGTTTTTTAAACAATCCAAAGAGGAATAAATCTTCACCCTAATTTAGAATTTTTTTCTTATTTCCTTGTTTTCAATTTGCTTTCAAGGAGTCAGCTTGTCATTTTTAACGTGACTTTCTGATTTTTGGCTTTCTGATAGTTTTTGATTTTGGTTGTGTGTATTTTTAAACTTCCTAAACAATTAACTGACCAATGAATCACAGGCATTTTTAACCCAGTGAATGAGCCGGTGTTGTTTACATTAGAGACTGCTTTGAAAATGATCTTAGCTATCTAAAAGATGCATCATTTGTTGGAGTTTCTTTATATGCATCAGTAGTTGTGTTTCCATTAAACTTAACACAATAAAAACTAGTAATGAAACAAAAAAAAACATTTCTTTAAGCTTTTATGAAGTGGTTTTTCAGACTTTTTGATATGGAAGTATATTACATGAGTGTATTTCCGCGTCTCCAGAAGTGGCGTTAGGGTTCCGCGTGGTCAGTTTGTTGCAGGGAAAGAGGGAAAGCGCCAAACCGCAGCAAAATGCAGTGTTTTCCAGTAAGAGGAAGAAAGGCTTAGAAAACAAATGACAATCTCTCTACAGCAAGTAGAAAACCGTGAAATAATGCGATGCTGCAACCTTGCATAAGCTGCAATTCTCACAAAATCCCATCTGTGCAACGAGATTTTTCAAGAACTGTGTGTTCAACACCATTCAGTGGAAACACCTGTATAAATGCAATGATAGTAATCAAAAGTTTAGAACTATCCCTTTTATTTTGAGAAAAACTTTAACGGACATGCAGCTTGTGAAAGTTGCCAAATAGAAAAACGGTTTGACAGACATGAAATGGTCCAAAGAGCTTTTAGCTATTTTTAGCTGAACAGCTTAACAGCTTTACTGAAGTCTAGTCAGACATTACCTTTAAGGAAAGATAGCTGTCAAGAGGCCATTTTTAAGGAAAGAAGGAATAAAACTTTGAGGTGGTGAGTTTTAGAGAGGGATGAATCAGTTCCAGTTTACACTGACTGGACTCGCCTTGCTTTGCAGGAAGTTTTACTCTGGAGGACTTTGTCAAATCTGTGCAGTTTTATCCACTAAAACCACCGTCACCATGCAAACAAGATAGCAGAACGCAACAAAGCCGTTCCATTTCACTGTCTCGACGCTGTGGCTTAAACAGGCCCTGCGGCAGTTTGAGATCATCTCAGCAGAAAGCTCACCAAAAGTCAACCAGCATCCAAATGAGCGCTGTGGGACATTCCTAAAGAAGCACATCTTATCCTAAAAAAATACAAAAACAAAGAGGATTCAAGTTGTGTTGAAGAATTGACAACCACATGTTGACTCACACAAACTATGTATCTGTCTTTTTTGCACTTGCCTCAAATCGGTTATGGTGTCAGAAGCCAAAACAACTCAAACGGTCTGTTTTGTATATTAGGTTGGCAGTATTCAGGAATTCCCAAATAGCTGTGTCCCAGTAAGTAGACTACCTACAAATATCCAATAATAATACTTGCAAAGAAACCAAGGATAGCCTCTAAACTACTAAAGGCCTCTTACATTGATCCAACACTGTCCCATAAGGAGAACTGTGATTAACAGCGTTATATCTGGCAGAGCTGCAGGGACACAGGCACTATTCTGCAGTATGCTGAAGATCACAGAAAAGAGTCAGAAAGCCCTGGAGAAAAATAAATAATAGCATAAAAACCTCACCCATATTGTCAAAGCATGATTATGGTATTAACATTGTTTTAGCTTGCTCTGCTCCGGATCCGTGCAAGATGGCTCTCCATCACAGAGAAAAGGAATTCTACATTATATCTGCAAATGTAAACGGAACTCGTCAATTTTATGTTAAGTTAGCGACACAACTAAACCATGACCCTTAGCACATGAGGGATGATTAAAGAAGAATGGCTAACACTGTGGAACGTTGTCCTGAGTGGTTTTTAAACAAGCTTTTCATTAGAAAACCATCAACCTCCCCAAGTTAAAGCTGTTGTGTGCAGACTGATGTGTTCCCTGAAAATGTGACGTCGCAGTTAATGTTGAACATGAGGGTCGTATCTTTGGAACTGACATAAGTCACTCACAGATATGACTTATCTGATGGATGGATTTATGCGTTTTAATAATTGTTTGCTAACAGTGATGACATTTAGCCTTTAGCCATAAAGACAATGAAAGTTGGAAGAAACAGTAAACTAATGGCGTTTTTCCATTAGTACCTACTCCGCCTGGTCTCACACGATTATACCCAGAAACAGAGCGTTTCCATTAGGATTTGTCGTGCCGTGCGGTTACATTTTCCGTACC
>JBAMHV010000001.1:6255750-6276700 GCA_037177535.1 Pseudomugil gertrudae | reverse complement strand
CTTCTTCTGTGGTTTTCTGCAGACTCCGCGCAAAGCATCTAGAAACTCGCGTTGTGCGGGGGACCCCTCCCACATTAAAGGAAAAGCGCCTTAACTATTGGTTGTTTTTGCTGAGAGGACTATTATCATCAGACTGACCTCCTAAAATTCTTATCTTATATTCTTCACGTTCTTCAACTCCTACTGATAATCTTGTTCAGGGACAGTCAAGAAAAAAATTTAATTCAGATCATTGTTTGCCAAATGATCACAAATACTCTGAGAGGGTTTCCATACTTTATCACTCACTGTCGTACTCGACTGCAGTCGACGTGAATTTTCATCAGAAATGCGGGTCGTCTTCATCATTTCCCCGTTTGTCGCAGATCGTACGGATGGGTTACAGACTGTTGATTTCTTTTAAAAGCCCCAAATTTGTCACAACCTTCAGTGCTCCTTTGAGGGAGATAAAGCGGCTGTGAATAAGAGGAAGAGGGGGGGGCATGCTGTCATGAAAAGAGCCGCTTCCTGGCCAGCTAGATGCAATCATGGGCACTATCTGATAGCACTGGAGGAAATTGGATGAGCTGAGAGCTGCTAGCTGCCAGTGATGGGAAAGATGACTCCTTTGTCACTGTGTCAGTCAATTCCCTACTCTCACCTGAGAGACCAATCAATAACACAAGGATAGAGAGGTTTTCTCTTGTCTCTAGACCTCTGCATGCTGTAGGCTGCTGTCAATTATGAGCTGTAAAACACCTTCTCCTTCACAGGAATGCTGTTTAGGATGTTATATGCATGAATATGTTGTGGCTGTGGTACATTTCTGCCACATTTTGCATACGGTTATAATATATATGGCTGTCTTTTGAAGTCGACCCTTTTGCATAGCATAAATAGATGAGCATAAATACCACACATATGAACAGCTTTACCAATGCGGTTCAGAAGGCTACAATATGTCGGATAGTTTGCATACACACAACTACATCTGAAGAAGCCTTTAGTTGTGTCAGATTTGATGCTGCTAGTTATATATTTTGTGTCATCTTTACAGCTCACAAGTGCTGCAGCTGCCCTCATTAACAGCTACATCATTAGTTGTGCAATTATAAAGCATAAGACCCAGTGAGACTCATAACTATCAGTTGCTGTCAGGCATGTAGTATTACATCAGGCATGAAAGACATCCAGCAAGATGTAGGCGTATAAACAGACACTTGCTGAATGATTCATAATTGCGCCGCAGTCCTGAGCCTTAACATAGTTTCTGTGTACAATATGTGGACGTGCTAGTTGTGTGTAAGATGAGGCTAAACTGTTCTTTTCATCATCCCTCCCTGCAGTTCCCTGATACCTGTGAAGAGTCTGCCTCTCCATTCGTCTTCATCTGCACTAACCCCCAGGAGCTGCTGGTGAAATTCCCCATGAAGGGGAAGCACAAGATCTGTAAGTTCTCCTTCTTTCATGTCAGGGGGAAATGGAGTGGCTTAAATGAACCGAAGCCAGCTACGGGTTTCATTCTTTTCTCTATCGGCATCATCCTTTGCATTTTTATGCTCACACATATAAATAAATAGATCAGTATTTTCTTTACAGGCACAAACCCTTCTCACACACAAACACACTCACACAGATTGTCTCCAAACGCCATCTGTAAAGACAGGATTTTGCTGTCAGGTTGCCTGGGGGACAAGCCAGTCCTGGATGTGCAATGTTGTTGCTGTATTGTGTGATTTATAGGAGAACTCAAGCACATTTTCCCTCTGCTGCCATAGCTGCTGCTGCAAAATGATGTACCTGCAAGCTCTTTTGTTAATATTTCAAAACCCTCTAAAGACTTGGGAGGATTGTTTATGCAGCTGTGCCTCTTTCAGATGTTTTCAGATCGATGGAAAAATGCCTTTTGGAGGTTCAAGGTAAAATGTAGCGGGCACTGGACGAAGCTGGATATAATCTACTATCACAGACAGTTAAATGATTTATCGGTTTAAAGGAGGTGAATGTTTGCAGCTCTTGGAAATGTGAATGATTTTAAAAGTCTCTAAATACTGTAAATATCTTTATCTTCATTTTATTTAGCTGTCAGAACAATATTTCCTGCTAAGCTGCATGTGAAGTGTCTAATCAGGCTACATATGCATGCATACGCTTTTATTTTTAATTTTCACTTCAGATCCTATGAACTGAATGATCTTAATAAAAGACTGGATGGGATTCTAACTGTACACGTTGCTACACACTTCCTGTCACTGGCAAAGATTAGCTGCACCGAAACTGACAGTAGTTTGTAGTTTATGATTCACCAGTTTCTTTTTTTTATTGGTAGATAAATAAATGTGACTGTGTTGAAGTTTCTCATAGTAAATCATTAACCTAGTTCATTTCCCCAGTACCTGCGGCCTCCTTCTGTCTGTTTAATCATGTATCTGCCTGCGTTGTGATTAATTGCAAATCTATGTTAATGTGCATCAGTGTTTACTAAAAGCTTAAAATGATAATACAGCATATTTTTTCTCTTTTTTTGCAAATAACAAACATTTCCTGTAACGTTTACACACTTGATATGAGCGCAATTGTATAGTTTAGTCATTTGCAATCTATTTCTCATGTTCCCTCTTGTTTTGTGCTGATTTTAGACGTTACACACAGAAGATGTTGAGGTTGGCTGTCTTTCTCTCCCTGTGTTCAACACACTAGTCCCTTTACCCAGAATGCCCCAGGGCAGCAAGCCTGACCGACCACACTAACAAACTGCTACACCGACAGCTTGTGTGCCATTGTGATGTCACATGACTTATTCTCACCCACAATATTTTTATGCGCTCACACGAAGCAACAACATCATTCTGAAGATGTTTTAGTTTTATCTGGTAAAAAATGTTATTGATGAAATGAATAATTATGCCCGTCCGTAGTCTGGTTTGGTGAACTTGTGAAAAATAGGCTTAATATATTAACTTTCTTTCTTTTACAATACCAGCATCATGATATGTCAAAATCTGAGTATATTTTACAGCCTGATACATTTAATACTAATAGCACCACCTGTGTAAGATGCTTTAAATTCAAGATTACTTTATTGTCATGACAGTATACACTATCCATACCTCCGGTCTGAGCTAACAATGTAATCATTTCCAGCCAGTGTCCCAGACTTAAGCTAGGTGTCAAAAGCCTGATACTCATTACTCAGAGCGCCTTTGAGTTTTTAACAATGTCAGCTTTGCACTTTGACACACAAAGTAAACTCTGCAGAGACTTGTGGCACTTTAGTCCCTTCTTATACTGGACTGGATACACAAACATCTTCTGCTCTTTATCAAATGTCTGTGATGCCTTTTGCTATTTCCATCCATCTTTTGAGACCGACTGCCAGGTCTTCTCTGCGAAGGAGCTTGTTTCTACCAGACTAACTGCATGAGCACTGCTTTCTGCCCAATCAAGAACACACTTGAACAGGAATACATCGTCTTTTTTCCCCTACAAAAACACATTCAACCTGCATTGGCATAAACTGGTTATGGTAACATATTTTCCAGCCACTTTACTGCCTTCTTGTTGTGGTCAGCATCATACCCTAAATCTAGATAATAACCATCTTTACATCCTATTACCCTTAGATTTCTGTATCTTTGAATACAAAAAGGGTCAAGTAACACGTATTTATTTTATTAGAGGGTGTTTGCAAGCCATGTGTGGAAACAGCCTGTACTCTCTAATTTGTTGTGACTTGAATGTGCTGGAAGGGAACCAGACACACTATAAGGTGAAAATATGTGTTTAAAACTGTTTTTTTCCAAAGGCCACCCACATCCTTCCATTTTAAACAATCAGATTTAAAATAGCTTGGCTTTAAATGGCTTTAAACTGGCTGTTTTTAGATGCACATTATGGCCGATTCAGCAAAGATGCTCAAGTGGAAATTATATGAGGAATTTCAGAATAGAAAGAGAAAGTGTCAGAGAAAGAAATAAGAGAAGAGTCTGTATCAAACTGACTTTTACTCGCTGGAGAAAGTAAGGACGGGATGCAAAACGATGCTAAATTAGCCATCTGTAAGGCAAAATTTTCCTGCTTTTAGCTCAAAGTTTGGCATATTTTAATCTAAACAAGTCTGTATGTCCTGGGATATCATTGAGTTAAAATGTTTGTCCCAGCAGCTAGTGGACAAGGACCTTTTCAGGGAATTCTTTAAGTGGTAGAGAGAATGAAGAATTCAATAAGAATTCATCAAATTCCATAAGCGTACTACAGATAATCTTTTAAAAAGCTGAAGGTGGAGAGATGGTGGCTTTTAACATTGTAATTATCTAAAAAAAGCATCTTAAAAATGCAGTTGAATCTCAATAGACCCAAGCAGAAGGTTTAGACATGACCTTCAGTTTATTGACTTTAACACTGGATTGGAACATAATCATCATGACAGACATCGGATTAAAACGGCATTAAGAGGAACTGGCTCAGAGGAAGAATGACCAATAAAAGGATTGAAAGACAGAACAAAGTCTTCACAAGCAGCGATGCTTCCCAAAGCAGCGCTTACTGTGCAGGGTGCTTAATGTGTTTTAGCTTCAGGCCTTTTCAAATGGTAAAATCCTGAAGTAAATCATTAGAATATCAGGTTATCTTGTCCTGCTTACACCAAGAAGTGTGTGAACCTTCTCGCTCGTCTGGAAGTACACTGACATCCCTGTGCACTTCTCTAGTACTGGAGCTTTCCTGGAGCAGCACAGATCTGAGGTTTGGTTTAGTCCGGCATTATTACATTCTGCACCATGTTACACTCCAACAACCAGATACTCTTTCAACGTAAAGAGAAGAGACAGCGCTATCAGAGGAAGGGCTGAAAGAGAGAAAGTGTTTAAGGAAGAGACATGACAAGAATAATGAGACTGCTAAAGAGAGAAGACAAAAAAAGGATGATTTTTCTTGGTTGTGCGATCTGATTAGCTCTCTGTGGTGTTTATGGCATTGCTTTGCTCTGCAGATGCACACCTTCACAATAATGAAAATCTAATTATCCTTTCTTCTTCTACTCTGCGTTGGCTTTGAATTGAAAGAAGTTGAAGCCTGGGTTCATTTCTGTTAGGAAATGTAAACATGTCTGTAGCCTCCAGACAATTACTGTTGTGTTTCGCATCACAGCTAACAGGAAATACAAGGTATTCAGTCAGCTTTTTCTGCTGTAATATGCTGTTTATTAGAGGCTGAGTTATTTTCAACCTTGCCTCTATAACCTTTTTGACCGTGCCTCGTAAACTAAACCATAATTAGCCACCTTGTTGTCCTTTCAGACCAGCTTGCAAATAACTCGTTTAAATCTTTGGAATTACGCTTAAAAATAGGAAACAAGCAAAAAGGTTTGGAGAAAAACTCAAATGTTGCTTTTTTTTGGTGGTGTTTTCTTTGTTTTTATCATTATTATTATGTCTATTTGCCTGATGTTATTATTACATCATAAAACAGTGCCGTTTTAATCCTTTTAGCTGTGTATTCCAGCGTTATCGCTTGGAGTTTTTGAGCTTTTATTGTTATTTTTTCTGCATGAGAACAGATTTTTCAATTCAATTTTCAATTAAATTTTATTTATATAGCCCAGTATCACAACAAAGTCTCTAAGGAAATATGTAAGCCTATTACATGTATGCCTGCTCAGGACATAGATAAAAATTACTTTAATATTGTGCTGTTTGACGAGTTTCACTCGTATTCTGACAATACTTGATAGACACAATCAGTTTAGGCCAATTCATTGTGATCCAAGTGAAACAAATCCCCATTAGACCTGATCATTACGATCATACAAGCCAGTTCATGAAAACATTGCTCGAGGACACCAACGGGCTGCATCAGAACTTATCTTGGTTTTAATCCGATTTATCCTGAGCATGCACGTGGAAACCCTTTTCCTCTGCATTACATCCTATAGAGGGAGCATGAGAGCAAGCTACACTTCCTAAAATCTGACCCAGTAACATTTAAACTGTGCCTTTGCGACTGTACTTTCTACACCTGTGTACAGTTTGTAAATATGTTCTCTTGTTACGAAATGTGCTTTGATGGTGACATGCTTCCAGCTGTACATGTTGGCTTGAATTTTAGATCGGTCTACCTGACCTACACAGACCTGCACAGTCCAGCCTACCTTATTCCCTCAGCACCAGCTTGATTTTCACTGTCTTACTCTTTTGCTTTCTCGCACTCTCTTCCACCTCAATTCCCACTGCATCTCACGGGTCAAGGCATTGCCGCTCATCTTACTCAGGGGGGCTTAGCACTGGTATTTTTTGCTCCTCCAGCAGCTTACATTGACAGGATCCACTTTTCTGTGGCATTGCCAACCATCTCACGCTTCATCACAGTGTGCAGGAAAAGAGATGCCCTGTGCTTTTTTACATTTCTTCCAGCAAAGTCATTGCTGTGCTATACAACCATAACAATTGTTTTTTTTTGCTATTAGAGTGTGAAACTTTAATGCGTTGTTAGTGCATTTTGCAATCTGTAAAATTACATTGTGTGTCTGCTGAGATTAATTGCTTAATTAAGCAAATTGTGCAGTCATGTTGTGCGAATGGTTCTGGGAGCCATGATTAATATTAGCTGGTACCTAACTCACAGCAACAAACCTTACCATAGAGTATTGCTTTATCAAGAATTATCTGCTAAGAGTTTTTGTCAGCATTTGTAGGTTCTTATTTAAATCTACATTTAGCTTAAAAACTTTATAGATAAGCATTAAGTGGAAAATGGGTTTGTCAGCCAGCTCTACGGGAAAGTATTCAGCTAAACTGCACTGTTGGAAGCTCAGCCTTTCTCTTGTTTACTTTTATCTTCTGTCACTGTGTGAAATGAGCTATTGCGCAGATTTTAGACGAACGAGAAGCAAACATGCTCTGTGTTGTTTGGCACAAAAGTAATAATATTTGTTTGCACTGCTTGAAGCCTCATCCTGTATTAGACCAAAGCTTGCATGTGCACGTACAGATTGACATTATGAGATGCGCAGATTGGATGCAGCCTCTCTTTCTGGCCAGTTTACTTTATAGATAAATGCAAGGCTCTGCTAGATACAAGCTTGGGTTGATCAGTCATTACCCTGTGATGGAGTCTGTGACATTTAAAATGCCATTCGGCCAAGACTCACTGCTGTAAGAGGAGACTTGCATTATGGTTTTATGGTCACATCCTGTGAATATTTGCATGTGTGTGTCTGTGTGTGTGCTCCTGTGTAAGCTGAAGGTCAGGCTGGGTGTTGAAAGCTAATTGGCGCTCTTTTACTGTTCCTTATTGCTTCACTTCCCCCGTGTTTTAACAGCTTGATGCTGTCTGTGTGAAGTGGCTATGCACACTTAGCTAAAAACTGGGACATTCAAACAATATATGCAAGGTGTTTAACCATTCAGTCCTCTATTCACCCTCAGAGGTTTGTTGTTGTTTTAACCAAAGATTAAAAAATTAAGACGGGTCATATTTTATAGTCTTGTTGCATGAAGGGACCCCTGACTGAAAGCTATGAGCACAGTTAGCCTACTTGCATGATTAATTTAATAACTGCAGTAAGATATGAACAAAATATCCTCTAGTCTGATGGAGATCTGAGGTGCAGACTGTAAAAACAGTAAAACACACTGCCAAGTGCTTACCCACGCTTGAGTTTAATGGGGCTGCATAAGTGCATATTCATTTAAATTGACAGATATAGACATTATGTGGGGACTGGTGTTAAGCCTGAAGCTGCTACTTAATGTTTTCGAAGAGCAAAGAACTGGGAATAATGTTTGACCTTCTTTTTTATGATGCCTCTAAAGAATTAAAATCCTATTGCTTTATAGCATGAAGAGTGTATAGGCAGCATAATTTTCCATGAGTGAATCAGATGGCTTTGAGCATCAGAGGGCTCAACTAGGAAGAAAGGAAACTAACTACCCTTTTCGTTCATCTACTCCCGAATTCATCACACAAAAGCAGTGACTTGGTGAAAGAGATGCAGCACTAGATGCAATCAGTATACAGACTTTAGAATAAGGCCTAGTTAAAGCCAGTTAAAGCCTTTTGTTGCATTTTGAAAACATTTGTTGGTATTGAAGAAGCTTTGGCTGATTGTACTGAAAATGATGCCATGATTTAAGCAATCACTTCTGTGGTTTTGTATTGTTCTTGCTCTTTTAGAACATGCTAGAAGACCAAAGAATATGTTTAATACCTCAAAAATTACTTAAGGTACTCGTAAAAAGGAAAGAACAGTACAGGAGGAAAAAAAGTGTAACAGCAATATAACATAGTTCTTCAGCAGCTTTTAAAGAACAAAGACTCTTTGCCCTTCATTCAGTTTAGGGCTGGATTTATGACTCTTGTAAACATATGAACTCAGTGAGTGCTTTGTGCTTCACTGCCTTATCTTTCCCTGTTAAGATTAGTCACACTGATGGCTTTTTAGCAGCTACAAAAGTGCTCTCTTTTGTGGAGGTGTCTGAGTACAAGGAAGTAAGTCATGGATGTAATTACTACGATGAGAAATTCAGCTTCTGCAACCAGTCACCAATAGTTTTTTATTTTTATCTTTATTACTTGTCAAATCTTAAAATCACTGCAGACTTCAGTCTGGTGAATAAGCGCTCAAAGCTAACAAAGTAGCAGAATCAGAATTACTTTATTAATCCCCGAGGGGAAATTTCTTTTAGCATAATTCCCAACCAAATAAGAGCAGTAAGAAGGTTAGAGTAATAAATTAAAGCAAAATGTACAAAGTATACTAAATGTACACAAATATTTAGCAATAATTAAAATGGAGAAAAATATACAAGAAATAATCCAAAGCAAACAATACCCACGTGTAGTACTGCTATTGTCATATCACACCTTTACATAGTAAAGAGCGTGGTTAACAGAGTTGTGGATTGCAGTACCTACATTTAAATATTCACAGAAAACTGATTTTTTTTTTTTTACATTTAGTTCCAGACCAAACAGAAATTTCTAATAAAGGTGGAAAAAGTACTTCTAAATGTACTAATACTTTATTGTTAGTTTAATAAAATTACACCTCATGATAAAGTATACATTTCCTTGCAGCTACACACTGGTCAGTACCTTCCTTCCTTTTTCTGCCAGTAGTGTTTTTATTGCTCAGAGAAAACAATAAAGAGTATTTATTGACCAGCTCTGTCTGTTTACTTCTGTAAAAGTAGAAGACAATATTTATTTTCTCTTAGATACCGAGAACAACATCACAGTTCATCACATCGGCCATTTGGATAAAAGAGGCATTTGTAACATATTCAACACAATAGTGATATGAATATTATGAGTACACACTGTGGTGTAAACGTAATTCTAAAATTGTTATTAGCCATAAAAGAGGCGTAGATTTTGCAATCACTACTTATCCACAGATTATTTACATCAGGACTCTTTATCATGGCACAGGCTCTAAGCTATCTGGCCCAATCAGCATTTTGTGTTCATTTTAACAAATCTAATGGCACCTTATGTATTTTTACTTATTGAAGGGATTGCGATGTTAAAAGATCCTCAAAAACAGGGAAACCATCAGCAGTCCATGGCAGGGTGGAACATAGCACACGAAAGGACAAAAGACATCTCCAGTTTAGAGCTCTGAATTTCATTTACTTTTTAACATTCAGTTTGCAAACTGCTCACCCATGATGAGCCTCACCACAGCCAGCATTTACAGCATCAGAAAATCTCTTCCTCTCTCTCTCGGTCCCTACCATTACACAACCTTTATATATGTATAGATGAACCCATTTTAAAAATATGGGGTTCTTTGAAATAACAAATATTCACTGAACACAAGCCTATTTACTAGGGATGCACCAATCTACTCTTTTGGGGTTCCGATCCGATACCGATACCTGACATTTGGATATCTGCCGATACCGATACTTGCCGATACCATATCTTATGTAAACATTATAGTGATTGTGGTTATTATTGCTGCTATAACTCTGCACCACCATGATGATTTTTTAGATGTTTACTTCCACACAACGGACATTGCCTCTCTTTTTCTAATGAATGCTGCTAGCCAGCTACAGGAAAGACACCTGAAAGTGCTAGCGGTACTTTTTCTTTTCTTTTGTTTTTTACTTTGCTTCCGTTTATTTCATGGAATGCTAGCGCCCCCCACTGGACTGGAAGATGTTTACTTAACCATCATATTAAGTCCAATGATGCTAGTATCGGGTGTAGGATCGGCAGACGTTTATTAATGCCGAGTACGAGTACACGCACATGGTATTATGTCGATACCGATACTGATATCGGTATCGATACCAATACTGGTATTGGTATCGGTGCATCCCTACTATTTACTTACTTAAATACATTGTGACAAACTAAACTAAATACATAACCAAATAAAAGAACTAATTAGAAATCCCATTCACTATCATCTCTACTCTGCCTCCTTGGTTCAGCCCAACCAGGTAATTATGAGCATTGGAGCTTGAGTCCTGAGGCTGTCCTCATGCACTCCATGAAGCCACGCCCAGCCAGACCTCAGAGAAAGAAATGTTAGTGACCTCCAACAAAATCCCAAAACGAAAACAGACAAAAATAATAAATAATGTCACAACATAATAAACACAATCACCTTAGTGAGGGGGCCGTGATGCTACCCCTCACACTTATGATTTAGTTATATTTAGGTTATTTATACTATAATATAAACTGTAATGTAAATGCATTACTTTCAAAGAGAAGAGAAAAATTGCATGTTTTGTTGCGTTTTGTTCGTTTCTTTAACATAAAACAAAAAAATTTGTTCAAATGTGCCAGTTTTCTTTACGATTCTGACCGGTAATGCAGACATGACAGTTTATTAAATGCAGAGCCTCACATAAGCATCCATAGCTCACATTAGCTTTAGCAAAATTAGCTTTGCATGGATTTTAAGATAGCTGGCAAACAAAAGTTTCTTCAAATTTGTTGTGTTTTCACCAGTAACAGTTGCTTCATACATGATGCAAAGCACTTTGTTTTGCTTTACATCAGATGTGAACTGTGCCCATGTGTTGGCTTTTTCTTTCTCCCATGTGTTGATGTTTTGTCACGTTACGGTAGTCCTTAAACAGAACATATCGGGGCTAATTGCAGCAACTTCCCATGAGTAGAATAACTGTTTGTGTGGAGTCAAAGGAATTCACCGCGAAGATGGCTGTGTCCGAATGTGCACCCCGCTCTAACCCCTCATGTACTATATAGGGCTATGTCACACTCAATAGTGCCCTCAATCTGCTGGTGATTCGGACACAATGTCCAAAACGACCAACTAACAGAGATTTTGCAATTCGATTCAACTTACCATGACATTTACAGTAAGCTAGTCAATCGATAGTCACACTTCACAGGGGCAGGATTAAAAGCTCACAAGTCGTTAGAGGCTTATAAATATTTCATGATGAGATGGGTATCACTTCTTCAGCTGTGGAAAGTGCCTTTAAGTATTTCCTCTTCATGTCCAAGGTGAGTAAAACTAACAGACCCAGATAGTATAAATGCAATGTAATAACGAGGGATGTCTTTGTTATATTTAAGAGTAAATTCAACTTGTTGAATAACCAACAAACTTCAAAGCAGTCGCATTTACACTGCGAGAAACGTCAATTGTTTTGTTCATTTCCACCATATTAAGAGCATGTAATAGCTCGCTACACAGCCGAGGGTGCTTCCAGTTATCTCGTTTGATGGCAGCAACCCAATTAACCCACTGTTCAGGGTCAGCAGGCAGTCTGGAAAATACAATCCCATCTAAACATCCACAGCACACCACAAGTTTACCATTATTTTTTCCATGCTAGCCGTAGCAGTCAAGCCAGTAGCAGTACACCTGTTTTCTTAATCTTTTTGCCGCTCGCTAACATTTGCATCATTCAGTGACTTGATCAGTGATGACCGTGGTTCTGCTAAAGGTGCTTTGTCATGTAAGATAAACATATTAACACTTACACATAAATTGCTGTACTGTTGTGGTCGTCAATCATCATGTCAACCCCTGAAGTCCAGGACAGCACATCAGGCTCACTTACATAATTAATTAAAGGAACTAAATCTGTTTTATTTACCTGTTTCTGTGTAACAGCTACACACCTGTGTGTTTGTGTTTGTGTGCATCACAAATAGATAACTCTCTGTATTTGTTTGCTATGCATTCAACATCATATCACTTGTACACAAACCACTTCCAGCTCTTTTTTTTGCAGCGTAATTTGCATTTCCCCACGCATACATTATTGAGCTGTTGCAGTATGCATGGCTTTTATCCCTCAGGTTGCATTGCATATGGATATAACACAATATATTCCCTGTGAAAATATTGCGGCTACATTTTGCTCCACTAACCATCAACAGCACTTTTACCTGGTAATTACCTCTTTTGCTTTATGTCAGAAATAAACCTCACCATGGGGTGGCAAACACAGACAGCCAATTACCTAACAAATGTCCACCTTTACTCCAAAGATAGTCATTTTTTTCTTCTTATTTCTCCTTCGTGCTCTTCAGTCATTCACTGCTGGAAGACAGAAAGAGGTTAGAGCAACGGAAGTCCTTTTTTGGTTATTTATTCATGGTTTTTCCATTTAATATTCATGCCTTTTTCAGGACTATCTGAGTGCAGCTGAGAATCTGCTGCCTCGGAGGCGGCTGAGGCCAAAAAAAATCAGGTTTCAGCTCCAATGAGCCCAGCGGATGAGGGGAAAGGGGAGAGAGAGATGGGGAGGGAATGAGAGAGTGTGGTTTCATGTGTTCTCTAGTAAATGAGAGGCAGGCCTTGAAGGTGACAGGCTGTGTTTATTACTGATCTGTCAGCCGGTTAATGGGGAGAGGAGAAGAGAGAGGAGAGAGCTGAGCTGTTGAGCAAAGACCAAAGCACACAGGCATGGGAGCCAGAGAGAGAGCCCCAAGCAATAAACTTCATCATACCAGATCTGCTTGTCCGTACTGCTTCTCTAACAGCACTCCTGCATGCTAAATTATTAGCAACAGAGAAAAAAACACTGTTTTGGTTTATTGCTACAAACAAAAACCTTATTATTATTTTCTTAAATCTAAGCATTTCCTTGCAAACTCGCAGTAAATGCAGATTTGTTTTATTTGCCCGATTATAAGCCTCATTGATTAATCTGTTTCCAGCAAGGCTTTTTATTTACTCCTTAAAAAATCAATGGAGATGGCTACATTTTAAAATAAATGATGTTCTTATATTGGCACAGTTGGCTTCCTTGAATCGTCGTATAAATGAGGAGCTTGTTCCAGCCTTTGAATAAGAAAACCTGGTCAATTCAGGCCAATGTGAAAGAATAATTGTAGCATTTCACATTTAAAAGAAGAGCTCAGTCGCTGTGACAACCGGTGTCGTGTCTTCCTTCTTCAGGATTATATTCCCAGTTAGCGACTTTAGCACTTTAGCATACCCCGCCACTGAAACAGAGGATACATGGCGTCTCATATGAATAGGTTTTATCTTTTTCGCTAAAAGGAATGATGGGAAAACATGTTTATTTTTTAAAGAAAACCAAACATAATCTTGCACAACAACAAACAATCAAACACACAAGTGGCTTCTCGCGGTTTTGAAAGCATTATTACTAATTCTGACTGACACACACACAAAAATAATAATGTCTAAAGCCTTGGAAGCAGTTTGGTTGGCTCGCTCTCCTCTGAGGTCTTGCTTGGCTTACGCGGTCTGTCTTATACAATAGAAGGTTTTGAGCATACACGTTTTTCTCCAGGCTTCTGTTTTTACCTTCACTGTTAAATTGTACCAGCCTACATCCTGAAATCAGTCAGATAGCTTGCTTGACGTACACATCTGCTGAGCTTGTTTGAGATTTTGGATGATACTGATTGCTCATCTCTGCACTGGTTCTAATTCTGTAAACATCAGTTTAAGCTGAGAGCATTAAAAAATTAAGAGGAGTCACATTTTTGCTGATATTTCAGGGTTCAGCCTTGTGTACCATTTAAATAGCAGAAAATCCCTGCGAGTAGTCAGTATAAATTTATGTGAATTTTAGATTTATTTCTGGTAACAATCCAGAGCCTTGTTTATACTCAGTCAGGAGGGGCGGGAACAACTGGTTGTTGTTAAAGTAACATTTTATCTGGTCACCATCTGCATAATTAGATTAATAATTATGATGCTAAATATTTTAAAGTGTTCACTAACTTCCTCCTCATTCACAAAATCCAGCATGATTACCGTGGGTGGTGATTAGATTTTGAATTTAAGATCATTTTTATATTTTCTTTCCAACCTTCAGAAACATTTCCAGGTTTGTTTAATCATGACAGACATGCTTTGCCTGACACGGTTGTAGCATTTGATTGCACTTGAGCTCAGAGGTTTTATCAGCTGCCCTTGGTAATGGAACCTCCCGGCTTTCTGTCTCACTAAAGCCTGAAAACGGCAGTGTAAAGAAATTGCTCTGTGTTGCAGCAATAGATTTGTCTTTCCTTATCTTAACCACGCATTGTTGCCTTTATCAGTGGCCATTACGAAATCCATATCAATCAGCATTTGACGAGCCACCGCCGGTCACGTTTCCTGCATGAATAGCCTGTCTGAATAAAGTCTGCACTCTTTGTTTTAGTCATCATCTCATATTAAACAATTGTAATATTTACTCTGTGAAAACATAATATGTAACACACTGTTTGTCTGATAAACGCTGTACTACAGGATTGGGAAGTTTCCCATCTTTACTGAGATGTTTATTTTTAAGCACCGCCCTTTACACAACACTTCCATATCATCTGATCCAGAACAACAGGAGTCACGGGGAGCGACTTCCCCCTTTATTTCCTATGGAACCAGTGCAATGAGGCAAAAATCGCTGCCCTCCTCCAGCCAAGAAACATGGGAATTCTCATGCATGGGGAATTTTGCTCTTGTTCACTTGTGATGCGACAACATTTAACTTTTGTCAGTCACATGGCACTACGGTACAACCAATCAGCAAGAGTTTCAGGGACTGAATATTCTGGATCAGTCTTGAGATCTGCCATCGTACGATGATGTTCACCAGGATGTTTTGTTGTTTTTAAAATGGGTAAACCCAGGTTTGTCTTTTTCTTCTGTACTGTAGCATTAACCTCATTCTTCATGCTTTAGCGGTCAGGCACTGCAGTGAAAATGCTCAAATTCCCTCCAGTCTCAAAAATCCATCCCATTTCTTGGTGACGAGCGACCTGAGAGCGTGATACGCACTGTCGCTGTCGTTTGTCACTCCCTCCTGTGTGCAGCTCATAAGTCTTTGTCCTAAAGCCTGTCTGAGTTATCAGTCTTTGTCTGCGCAGGGCAGGGTGGGATCTGCAGACAGATCAATGTCCCTGATTAGTGAGTGATTTCTTGCATCTACATGCGTGTGTGCGCGCTTTCAGCTGATTGACCGACATCTGCTAATTTGCTGCCTTGACTTTGTTCATTTGTCATTTCAGGAACTGTGGATCAATAAGTGGATTATTTGCACAGTTCAGGTAGCTGATTGAGGGGAAGATGTTAGATTAGAACCTGGGCACTGAGTCACTTAATGCTATTTTAAAAGATTCCCACTCACCTGCCAAGTGGATTTTACACTCCAGTCTGAAAAGTCACAAAAAAGTGAGCTTCTTCCATAGCTGCTCAGATTGTGTGTTTCTATCAATAGATTGAAGACCTGCCAGTGAGGGAAAAAAGAGATTTGTGACAGTAATGTCCAGTAAATGATTTCATAGCTCATTATTTCTGTACAGAGATGCCTATGAGAGCTAAAATGGTGTCACTTGGCTGTTTTAGTTATTTTTGGAGTAAAAAATTCCCATCCGTTTCTCAGTTGTGAGTTATTATAAGTAACTCATTTTAGGCTGTAAATAAGACGTCATCGCCCAACATGTAAGTCTATTAAACTTAACAACTTTAAAAAGAAAAGGCAAACTTTTGTGTTAAAAGTGAGAAAAAGTTGCGTTAAACCTGAAATAGGATGAGCAGTGCTTATAACACAGTTTAACTCACCTGAAGGTAAAACAGAAAGTCTTTCATTAAAATATATAACAATGGTAAAACTTTTCTACCTTTATTTTTCACATTGATCCAATTAAAATAAAGCAGTAGCTCATGCTAGCTATGCAGCTCATCTGCAGCAATGTTATGTTACAACAGTGTCACTGTTGTCACAAACATAATCTTTAATTATATACGCACTTTACAGTTGTTATTGTTGTTGTAATGGTTTTTGTGATACATCGTGCTTTTAAATCCTTCCTTTTAACATGTAAATCATTCATTTATTGTCTGTATAAAGTAGAATTGTAATGCTTTGGTCTCTTTAAATGTGAATGAAGCATGACATGCCCCGCCCCCCTTCAGGTCACAGCAAGTACAGCTCTACCCTGTTCCGCCATGTTTGTAGCTTGTGCACAAAAATATTAATTTAAGGACTAAAAAAGTGGATTTTGCATGATCTATCCCCTTTAACAGAACTATTACTATTATAAGAAAACAACATTGTTTTCTAATCTAGTTTGTTTAATAAACCACATTAAATAATTTTTTTCTTTCTCTTTAAATATGAGTAAACTGGCTTCAAGTATTTCAAGTGTGATTTAAGGCTTTTCTATTATCAGAGTGTTTACCCTCAGTTCTTTGGTGGCTTCGGGTATTCAGAACTAGTCAAATAAGTACCATTTCTCACCTGGGGGGCAAGCCTGTAACTACAGCAACATGAAGCAAAGGTATCACATTCTGCAGGTTTTACTAAATCACAGCTTCTTACAAGCATATATTTTCAGATCATTAGACACATGCATTATTATTATTATTATTAATATACCTCAGACATCCGCACGACCAGATGGAAACTAATCCAGCTGACCAGACGAGTACAAATTAATCAATCAGTCATGTCGATGTTTTTCTGCGACATCTTGCTGTCACTTTCAGAGCTCTCATGTTGGATCTTCATAGTTTGAAGCAGGGCCGAATGCTAATACCTCGGGATCAATGAATATGGATTTTTTAAGGCAAGATGTCGATACCTTTACACCGCCCCACCCCCCACCCTCAATGTCAAGAAGCACACTGAAACCCAAACAGCCCAGAGATTTTTCCATATAATTCCTGCAATGTATGAAGGGAAATATTATTGCCTTCTCTCACACCACTGTCTTGTCAACAACCTGCAGTTGTTGCGCCACGTTGTAGAACAAAAGAATATTTAAGCTGCCATGGCATTTTATGCTATTTACTGAGGCGAAAAGGATTCAGAAGTCCCAGCCAGAGCAGCACTTAATATAACTGATGTTCTTTTGCTATGTAGACGTAGCCTGTTGTTACAACTCTCTTAAATAGACTGACGAGCAGGCTAGGCTTTCAGCATGCCTGTTTTCCCCACAAACTTTGTTTTTCTTGTTTCAAAGTGTATGACAAAATTTTAGCTAAGGTAAACAGTTAAAATATCCTGTAAACTTCAAACATATATCTAGCTGTTGCAGCAGAGCAATGCATGGTATACTGTCTGCCTGTAGAAGCCTTTCTGTACATCATGCCAGGGAAAGTTTATCGGCAAATGCATTTGTGTATCAACCAATATCGATTCTAGTGAAAATATTGGCCCAATATATCGGCCAGCCGATGTATCTGATGATCCTTACTAATAATTAACACACTTTTAGATTCTACTTAAAAGCTATATGTTTGTAGAGTTGTTTGAGGAGTGGAGTTGTTTGGCCAAAGTAAAAATGTTTTGAGTCGCATGGGAGGCTTTTTTTAACCACTGAGAAATCTCAGTCAGCAGTAATAGCTGCAGTGCTTTCCTGCTGTGGGAAATAATAATAGAGGAAAAAACTGTTTGTGACAAGCACAGTTATATTGGTATAAAACACTGACACTCTGAAACCATAAGACTATCAACATTTCTCTTCAAAAACATCTTAACCATCGCAGTCATCCTACCACACTTGTGAGAAAAGCCAACAGTGTTAATTCTCCTCTGAGGCAGCTTGTCAGCTTTCCATCAGCTATCAGTGTTTTCGCAGTATTTGATTCTTGTAGTTTTTCCTCTCCCTCTGAAAAGAAGCCGACAGATGTAATAGCCATTAGCCTCGGGGAGAGACAGCACAGATGTGTCAACAAGGCTTGACTTTTACTGTCCAAGTGAAGTCTGAGCAAACAGTGGCTGTGTAGAACTCTGTGTGGTTGAGCAGTGATCCAGGGACACGGTCGCATGGCATTGCCCCGGGACTCCAAACAGACCGTGACTCCAGCTCTCATTACAAGAGCGGGTCAGACCACCCCAATACGAAAAATAAATAATGCAGGGGAAAACCTGAGTGCTGCCACCTCACTGACAACATCCACACAACCTTGTCCTTTGCAAAGAGGTGAATCAATCATTTATATACTGCTACTGCAAGCTCTGTGTTCATACTCCTCCCAGTGTTTGCCATTGACTTCCATTATTATTACCTGTCAATTTTCCTGCCTGTTCTCCCACCCAAGTAAGAAATTTGGCTTATTTCATTTGTGAGATTAATAAAGAAATGTTGTACTCAAAATAAACAATAGATTTTCATTATAGCATTATAAAAAAAAACATAAATAAATAAACCTAAAATGAGCCCCTTGTTATTTTGGATTAACAGTCTAAACCAGGGGTGCTCAGCTCCGGTACTCGAGGGCCACAATCCTGCAGGTTTTCCATGTATGGTCCAACACAGCTGATCAACTTAATCAGTCATTTCGCTGAACTTCATTAGCTTTTTTTTATCAATTTAATGGGCCGGATGGGTTGAAACAGGGATACATCAAGGATTTTCAGGACAGCGGCCCTTGAGGACAGACTTTAGGCACCCCTGGTCTAAACCCACAGAGACAACTCTATGTCGTGCTATGTAAATGCAGCCCTTTCCTCACCATATACTTGCCTCTGAAAACCTTTTTAAAAATCCAGCTCTCTATCTTAATTCAATCTCAATTTCCTGTTGCAGTCGCAATGGGAAGCCCAAGATGAAAGCGTTAAAATTCTAATTAAGCTTTAATGGCATCAAGTTGATATTTTTCCTCCCCTGTACGTTTTTCCCTCGTCAGCCCTCTTCCTCCCTGTATGTTTAGCTTGATCTCTTCAAATTTATTTCCTACTTTGTAACCAGAGGCAAGAGCCCTTGACTTGCTGCCCCCACAGCCACAGCCAAGGCAGCCATTTAAGCTGTGATTAAAAATTAATGGTTGAGTGAGAGGCAATAGAGAAAGAGCAAGAGAGAGCAAAAGAAAGAAAGAGACAATGCTCAAACATGAGGATAAGCTTTTTGAGAGAGCAGCAAGCTGCAGCTGCTCCTTCATAGAGGGCTGCAAGGTCCTCTCACAACTCTGCTGTGTTTAACTGCTCTGCTCACACCCCACCATGAATATTGCATTACCGCACTATAGGGTTCCCTGTCTTACCCCCACTGTGCACTGAGCAAAGCTGCAGCCACGGCGCAGAAGCATCCAAGTAGAGCCTGCCCCCACTGTGAGAGGGGCGTCCACATTCAGGCACACAAACCAGACCGGCTTTCACACCACATAATGGCCAGACTCATTCAGAGAGAGCCCTGCGTCATTATATGTCACAAACAATTATAATAAGTGCAGCCACAAAATGGAACAATACTGCTGGCATTTCAGACCATTGTGTTTTTCTTTGGCTTAAGATCTTTAATGAAGCTGTTTAAAAGACTCTCTTCAGAGCTTGGTTATAAAATGATTGGCCAAAAAAAAGAAAGGACAGAGAGGATTTTTCATTTACACAAGCAAGCATTTGTTAGCAGTGTTTCTTGGTTTAAAATGTCTCTGTGTTAACTCAAACAAGGTCAATGGAATAAATAGCAATCAGGTCGAATGTAACTGAACCACCTCTGCGCACCAATCTTAGCGCTGACCATTTCTGTAAAAGATGAACAGCAATATCATGGGACCTCACAAGGTTGTAACCTTGACTCAACCAGATTATGAGCCGTGGCACTTAGATCGCAACCTTCTTCTGGCCTCATTCTCCACCGCTGCAACATTTCTCAGAGTCCATTACCCACTGAGACTTGCTCTCGTTTCAGTACTACCAACATAGTTCCTCCGTGGTATTTCTTTAATAATTCAGGAGTGTAACTCTTAGTGCTGGGAGATGAATTGTCTGGTTCAACACATGAAAGTAAATTAATTTCCGCTGTTTTATAGGTTTTACAGTGTCATTATGAAAGTCATGAGATGACACCGACTGTTAACAAACTGCTTGTTTAACCTTCTAATCCTAGACCTTTTTTTGACATGAGATCCTTAATCGATCTGCTGGTGACAGACTTCTGTCAATCAGACAAAGGTCATTTTTAAATGAATGTTCCTCACGCTTTCCTTCAGACATGACAGTGATGGAGAGAAGCTCGCTCCCATGAGCACATTGGAAACCTACATTGTTTTATTTTTACAATAATGCAATGTACTGACAGCTACCATTATATTGGCTAAATAAGCATACTGTGGTTGTTAAACGTATCCAGACAGAAGCCACTGAAACTGAAAATGCCTTGTAAAATATGTGGTCTGATATCTCCTGGGTTCCTGACTGCATCGATTTTATTCCCTGCAACATAAAACCTTACAAATAAAACTGACAGATTAGGTTGTTTTCAGGTGAGGTTTATTCACCAGAACTACACGTATTTGCCTTCTTTACCGCTTTGCGCTACAGTCCGTGTTACCGCATTTACCAAATCTTACTCATCCACAAATGACTTACGGTGCAACGTAATCTCGGTGCAGTCTTTTAGATCTCAATGCTTGTTCTAAGTATTGTTCTTTGCTAGCACGTCTTCCTTAGTCACTATATGCGCTTTTCCATCAGTACCTGCACGACGCGACTCTACCAGCCCGGGCAGTACGATATTGTACTGGACTGCTTTTCCATTACAAGTCGTGATCCTCTAATGTGGGAGG
>JBAMHV010000001.1:6219024-6235032 GCA_037177535.1 Pseudomugil gertrudae | reverse complement strand
ATTCTTTTGGTTATTAGGTTGGCTAAAAGCAGCCTTGGATTTGTCCAGTGTGGTTTGCAAGTTCCTCTTTATGGTTTACAGTGTGCCTTCATGGTTAATAGATAATGGAGTATAGTAATTTATGGGAAGTGGAAAATGGAAAATAGAAAATGGAAATGCAAAACATAAGGCCATTATCTTCAGAGTCCATCCATGAGTTCAATACCACACACGGACACACTCACATTTCAGCCAGTGGTAGTACCGTATGTATCAGCTGGTTAGTCCGTTATTTCAATCTTTAAAGGTTTTATTATGTTTACAACTTACCTCTTCTTTTCTCTTGCATTAAATTAGTACTGAATGTACTAACTGAAGGTGAATATCTGTTATGTTCAACAAATGTTGCTTTCAAGTGTGAATTGAAGGCCTAGATGTTAAGGTTGGTGGAAAATACCAGTCTCGGCATACTATTAAGCCAAAATCCTAAAGTTAGATCTTTCAGATGAATAAGATATGAGCAAGAGCTCAGGACACTGTATCCTTCACAGTCTTATTGCTTTAACCCATTTCTGTTCGGCAAAGCTGAAAAGATCTATAAACAAACAGAGCACCTGCGCATGATCTCTGTATGTTTATGGTTTAAACAACTTGTGATGGATTCTCATCTGTGACACTCCTGTTTTATTTAGCCGGCTTTTCTGTGAATGAAAATCAGAACCCGGTGGTCTTCATGAGGCAATCCACTTGAAAGGAAAAGTAACGAAACCATGTGCTGCTTTCACACCACATAAAGCCTCTGCAGAGTTCCTGACAAAAGGCAACACGAAGTGATGAAAAGTCCCAGTGTAATCGCTCTGAAGTTTTCCAGCCATTTTTGTTGTGAAATTCAGAGTTGCGTTTACAAGATATCTGCTGGTGATTAGAAGAAATATGTTACAATATGTGAGTAATTCTCTTGCTGCCGAGCTCCATTCTTCTCTGTAAATAACGGCTGTGCAGCAGCTGGCGTCTTATTGTAAGTGCTCGTAAGACGGGTGATAGATAATCGGAGGTGCTCTGATCGCATTTTCAAGAATCAGTCATGGCTGCAGGGGAAACTCTCTCTGTTGAGACACATTAGCCCAGCCAGATCCCAGTTACTGATAAACTTTCCTGTTCAGTGATTACAGGCTTCACAGTAACTGTTCTTGATCAACCAGTGTCAATGTTTCTTTGAATCTGGTGATGTTCAACTAACTATTCAGTTCAGTAGAAGGGATCAGACATCAGTAATGTTGTGACAGAGCAAGATATGTAACATATTGCTTCCTCATACTACACATTACTTTCATATTCTTATTCTTATTCTATTCTACAGCCATTTGGCAGACACTTTCATGTGATAAGTGGTCATTTAACCATAGCAAGAAACCCAACATGCATGTCTTGAGGGTGGGAGGAAGCTGGAGTACAGAAAGGCCTATGTTCAAACCAAAGCCGAGGATCAAACCAGCAACCTTCTTGCTGTAAGACCGCAGTGCACCACTGCACCACTGTACCACTGTTTAATCAGTTTATAATTATTATGATTGGTTTTATTCTTACCAATGATAATTGGCACTCAGTAAATTTTTTGACGAATTGACTAAATCTTTTCTGTATAAAAGGAAGTGCAGTGGTCCTAAAATGGATCCTTGAGGAACCCCGTGACAGGATTGATGACCAGCTGTAACTATGGCAACCATAGCGAACTTTGTTTGACATTGTTCAAAAACGATCCAGTCATCAGAAAATATTTTAATTCTTCATTTTATATTTCATTCTTTCTTTGTACTAAATCTACTCAGTGAAAATTGAATAAAAATGTTTGATTCACAGTGTTTTGTTAACCTTTTATAATGGTAAATGTTAAATGGTCTTGTACTTGTATAGCGCTTTTCTACACATCAGTGTACTCAAAGCGCTTTAACACTATTTGACACATTCACCCTTTCGCTTTCACAAACACACACACATTCACACACCGGTGACGCAGCACCGGGAGCAACTGGGGGTTCAGTGTCTTGCTCAAGGACACTTCGACATGGGGACGCCAGAGCCGGGATTTGAACCGCTAACTTGCCGGTTAGGAACTGACCCGCTCTACTACATGCACCACAGCCGCCCCCATGTTAATGTCCGTGTTATATCCGCCATTGTGAGTTGCGGCCCACAATGCATTCTGGTCTATATTAACCTGTCTAGTGACCATCAATGCTCACTACTTCTCAAGATGCATTGTGGGTAATTTTGTGGGCACTATTTTTTTCTGAAAGTACATTCGGACACCTCTACAGAATGGCGTGTCCACTATATAAGGCACTATGTGGGGCATAGGGTGCACATTCAGACACAGTCATGGTTACTGTAGTCAGGCACACCTGGATTAATCAGTAAATCCAGGAATGAAAGACAGGACATGAAGGCGCTGGCTTAATTCAGGAAGTAGCAGCGTTGTGCATAAAGCCCATTGAAGCTTTAATTTGCTAGAAAGTGAAAACACCATTTCATCTTCCAAACGTTACATATTCTAATCCACAACCCACAATTAGACTTATGTCATTATGACGAAGGTCTCCGGCAATGCCAAAGCGTTACACATTTAAGTCATTTTTTCCACGTTAATATTGCAGTTGGGAATTTATAGGGCAGAAATACCAGCAAAATATTAATAAGAGCTTAAAAACAAAAAATCTGTGAATATTAATTTCTTAAGCTGACAGAACTGAGCTTCAGCAATCTGTGAAATATTCATTACTGATTTCCAGAGGCCTGAACGGATGCAATGAACTTTCCGTTTGCACGTCTCTTTTTGACAGTCCATTCACATCCAGCTTTGTTTGGCTGACAGACTTTGAACTGTTCCAACATGAGATGTATTCATCTGGTTGTCTCGTTCCACAGGAAATGAAGCTACTGTTGGTTCTTTATCATGTATGTTTGCAGTGTAAATGTGGGTCAGGAGGGAAGCAAAAGTGATTGCTGGAGCCACGTGACTGCAGGAGATTGAGTCATTTGAATTGCAACACTCAGCATTCAGTTTGTAACTATATTGTGGCCTTAATTAGACAAAGCATTTAAGCCCAGAAGTTTTAACCTAACTACCATGCCATTTAGTGTAGGCGGATGTATTTATTTTGACACACCGAATAGCCGCCAGCTTCCAATCAGTGGGTATACTGTGTGACACCGCTGTATAACTCACTTCAGGCAGATGCAGTCAGATTGATTACTGCTAACGGGCCTCTTTCCCTCCAAGTGAGAGTGTATTTTTTGTAAAGGTCTGTATTGTACGAAATAGGTCATTCAGTTCAGGCTTCCATGTACAAAACATTTAAACAGTAAATATTTATAGCACAGCATCCCTTGTAAAAAGAGGGAGATTTTGTTATGTGTTGATTACTAAGACGTAACGTGCTTTCCAGGAATGTTTCCAGCATGTAGGAAGCAGTACTCATGACTCAATTGTGTGCAGTTTTACATATTCACAACCTTTAAGCCATTTCTGCTTTCTGTACCATCTAACCAGGAGTAAGTAGGAGTCAAACACATTTCCCTTCATTTTGATTCAAGATTTTTATATCAAGACATGTTGGATTAAACCAGGTGACCAGTAAACAAGGGATTTAAATCCTTTTCCATTCTGTGTTGTTGAATGTTTACCATCTGTTCAGTGAGAACTGGAATTACATGCAGTAAATGCTACCTCCTATCTAAGCACTGCTTTCCTGGTGCCAAGGCATGACCTTTCATTTTTCACAAACGCTTGCACAATCCAGGCTGCCCACTGTGTTCCTTAATGAGTAACTGGTGAAAACTTATTTCCAAAACACTTGCCTTCTCTCCTCGACAGTCAGTATAGCGTATATAAAGATGAACACATCGCCTAGTTCTCTTTACAGATGTACTTTCTGCACTGCTAAGCACTTTTGCTCATGCACGAGTGACGTATGCATGAATTAAGAAATGGGTCTGTTGAACAGTATCTTACAGGCTCAGCTGAACGGCTTTCAAGGAGAATTGAAATAGTTAAGTTGTTTTTATTTTTTCAGGCTCACTTACTCCTGCTTAACTTAATAATGGCAAAGCATAAAAAAGGCTGATGCAGCTCAAGAAAGATGCAGGTTGTTGTCTGAACATTTTCAAAGTAAAGACCCAAGTTCCCCCACACTAAATGCATCAAAGACCTATTCCATGTGATGTCTTAAATAGTTGTACATTATCCAGGAACAATTAAAGCTTTGCATTAGAGAATTCCAGTCTGTTCACTTCCCAGAATTCCCCATTTCCCTGACCCCTCGCGCTGTTTGGTGCTTTAGGCAAGCTTCTACATTATCTAGAAGATGAAAGCGTGTAAAAGCTTGGGGCTTTGTAGCTAGTTTGTGAAGGATGGCTGAAAGCACTTGGGATTAAGACTCTTCAGACACATCCTACATGGCTTCTGTTATGAATGTCCACGTTTAGGGATTTTTACAGCATCATTGCTGCTATGTTTTAGCTGTTTCACTGTGTTATGACCTAAATTGCTCTTAGATGCATAGTCTCTCATCTTCATCATACAGATTTCTTGGACATCCCAGTGAATAAAATCAAGTGAAGATGAAATGCACTGAAATGTTGTTTCTGGCTTACAAACCACAATCTGACAATGATGATTTAGCTTTTTTTTAAAAAATTAAGAAGGAAAAGCATTTTTTAAACCCTTGAGCTTTAATCTATTCACAATATAGCAAAAGCTAACAGAGAAGGACCATAAACTAACTGAAGTAAAGTAAGTTATTAATCTGATTCATGATTTGAACAACTGGAATAACCTAAAACACCATGAGGTATTTTCCAGCTATCAAGAACTTGTTCACTATACAAACTCCAGCTTTACAGTTAGATTGACTGCTCCTTCATGTACACATTACAACTAACTGTGCCCACTCCTGCAGCCCAGAGCGCAGCATTCCCATTGCTCACTATGAGTCAGCAAATACCCATCGGAACTGTTGAGATGTTTGACACAGGACTAAATGCTGATTAAACACTTCCCCAGTGAACCCATGAGCCAGATGTTAGCCATTTTTACTGCCTGTTTTTAGAGGGCTTCGGTTAACCAGCAGGAAGTGAAGACGCTTAAAGGAATACAGAAGCCTTTAGGCTCACAGTAAATGTGGGGTGCCAAAGTCTGGTCATGAGATCTACTATCGTGCAACTAGATTTAACTCTTCTTCAACACTTCTGACTTAGACAGCTGATTTCCCTTCAACATGTCAATCAGATCTGCAGAGATCTGGTAAGGAGGTAAAAATATGTTGTAACATATCTAAAAGTTGCAGGATAATAGAGCTGGAGGACTGGACTTCAGCACCCCTCTCCTACAACCCTGTTTATGTCACTGTTTTTAAAATGCTTATTGTCTCAGGAGAAGACCAAACTAGTTTGAGGCTGCTGCCATCACAGTGTGCTTTGTTTCACCATGGTAACATCCTTGATATGCTAATGATTCTACTTATCTGTAGATGACTGACACTCCTATAGAGCCATTAACATGCCATAAAATAAACTGGCAGCACTGTTATTCATTCCTTTACCATTAACAATGTAGCATACATTGTATTGTATGTAAGGTAAAAGGGGGTTTTAAGTGCTTATTAACATGTCGGTTTTGTGCATTATTACATCTCTTATGAGCACCGTGGTGTTTAACAACATTCTCATTCTATAATTCATGTGGAAATTCAAGTGCTTAAATATATATCTGAAGCAATAATTATTTAGAAGCACCGTTGCATGTACGCTACAAGTCAAAAGTTTGGACACACTTTTCTATTACATCCAATTGTCCAAGCTTTTGAATTGTAGTGTATACTACTGCAAATAGCCTCACTGTCCCACATTCACCCATTAACTAACACCACCTTCACTGTCCCCAACTTGTCAGACACTGGCTCTCTGGCGAGTTGTGACGAACTGTCATGTGCTTGACTAAACCGGCTCAACGGTGCGCTGTTGGTTGGAGAAGTCACTCAGCCATTACAGCCCCTCACTGTCTGTGAAAACAGCTTCAGGCTGGGAGGTTTGGACAGACCCAGAGATGTGTCTCCCTAACCTCTTGCAAACAGCATGCCAGCACAAGTCTCAAACAGCACCTTCTCTATCCACTTGTAAATTCACTAGCTCGGCAGCACAGGAAGGGAATGTAAATTAGGTGTGACTAACAGCAAGATGAGAATCCAGGCAGTTTTCCCCCCCCTTCCCTCTTGCTGCTCTCCCCTGGCTACTGGGGGTTTTGTACACATCCACTTTCCTGCAGTGCTTGAGGCTGTCAGCTTGGTTTCACATGCAGAATGACTTCAGCTGGAGGTGTATGAGCACAGCAAGATAAGGAAAAAAAGTTAAAAGGGCTGTGTTCCTGCGCTGAAGTCCGAATGGAGCCTTCAGAGAAAAGGGATTGGATCTCTCATGAACCAGGAGACTTTTCACTCCACCTTACAGATCATGGGATGCTTGTCAGGCTGACTGAAATATGGGAAATACTACTGCTGTGTGTGATGTCTCTGAAACATTTAAGGCACATTGACCTACAAACAAGCACTGACTGTTAAGTCAAAGACAGATATAGCCTGTTCCTGTGAGCCACAGACTCCACTCATTCATTCCTGATTTTAACATTTGGTAATCTGAAGTGATGAGTACCAAATGCAGCAATTAACACCAATAGCTTTAAGGTCTTTAAACACTGGGTCCGATACGAATAAACAACACAAAACTGTGAATAATTCAGAGGAGTCTTTGTGTGTGCAATGTAAAATTATGAAAATATGAGGAACAAACTCGCGTTTTTAAAAAAGCAGGTATTACTGTTACATCCACGGACGTGCTGGGAGCACTGGGTACATCCGATTTGAGAGAAAAGAGGAGAACGGGGGGATTTAAGTGTTTATTCCAGGAGCTGAAGCTGGACCATGGCTGCTTCAGGAATTACTTTAGGTTGCCCGTTTGAGGCTCTTCTTCAGCAACTAGCTGCCAGCTGGAAGAAACACAGAGTGAAACAATTTCAGAGTGAAACAATTTTAATCGACCCAAGATGCTCTGACACTGTTGCCATGGTGATACAAAGTCTGAATGAAGTAAAAGCAACAAAGAGAAAGTTGTGCAACTCGCGACCGGCTATGGTCATGCTGATTGGTCGATCATGTGTCTGTCAGATGCAAAATAAATGTTAAAAAATAAAACGCAGGACAGAATTTCATCTCTGATGCAAACATTCACATGGTCACTGAACCATTAAATTATATTGTGTGAATTATTGGAATGAAATTTTCAGAGCAGACTTTTAGAATACCTCTCCACATTGACGTGATCGTCTTCTCTTCCTCTGTCATACATCATTACATCATTGCTGGTTTCAAAGCCAAATTCTTGTCCGTTATGTCAGAGCTTGCATCTGCATGAAACGCACCAATCAGATCTGGTTTCTTCTATGGGAAGCACATTTGTTCAGATGGTGGTCCTTCTGCTTGGACCAGGACATATCGACTAATTACAGCTCAATCTTCTAAACATCATCACCACATTTACGCTTAACGCAAAGATCACTAAACTAACAGGGTCATTAAACTATTGTTTTGGACATCATTTAGTACATTTATTTAATTTTAGGAATGTTTTTTTTATTTAAAATGCATGTAATGATGCTTGCCTAATTCTAATGCTGCTTGGTTATTACTTAAACTCTGCACCTCACCCTCCCCGACCCCAGGCTTTGATCGATACATGATGATGATGATGAGGCCAGTACAAGCAAAAGTAAAGCATACAGTTCAGACTAGCTGTTCAGGGTTGGGGGTTAACACAGTGCTAATTTGCTGCTAGCTTGATGCTTTCTCAGTTGTTTTAGAGAACAATGCAAAAGTTAACCCAGGAAAAGCCTGGTACTAACAGGTTTAACAGACAACAACACTCCCACATTCCTCCCAACCCCCACCCATGTGCTTATATACTTGGACAAGGACAAAATTAACCTGTAGCTCAACTACTGACTGGAAATGGATGTGGTTTATTTGCAGTTTGTCACAAACATGATATCATGATAACTCGTCACTATGACATCACAGCAATGTCTGAAACAGCAGAGGTGATGGAGCATGCTAATTTACCCTTTAGCCACACTTCTGGTGGAACTGCCTACACTTCATAATCTCAAGAGCCTTTTGCATTAACCCCATTTTTACATCTCAGACAAATACTGGAGCAATGCTAATTTACATCTATTAGGGATTTTTTTTAGATTTTACTTTCTGCTCGCTTTGGTCATCCCATGACCTTCACTCACACCATTCCATCCGTGTGGCAAATATAAACCTAATTAATGCAAAATTAGCTAAAACTTGTTTTAATGCAATTTAAATATGCATAAATCAACATTAAATGCTGGATAACAGTGGCTAAACATGACATCACTCTCTTGTGACTGTTAGCATCCTACAAAGCAATGATGGCGAAGTTTGAACCCAAAAAATCCCAACACCAAGATTACAACCTTCACACATTTTTTCCAGGAGTTCACATTAAAAATGCTAATCAGACCAGATTTAACCTCGTTTCAGCGCCTCTCATCCTCAGAATCAGCTTTGTGATCGGCTCTCGAGTCGCAGAGAGCAGAGTGCTCGAGCAGGCTGTCTTCACCTTGCAGACTGACAGTCACTGAACAAAAACAGTTTTACATTAGGCTCAGCAGGAGGAAATCGATGTTGTCATCTATGTGCACTGAGATATATACAGTTGTGCTGTATGGCAGGCGAGGAGGAAAATGCAGAACACATAAACACTGAGAGATTTGTTTGATTTAGAACAGCCGGCTGCTGAATTGAAGCTTCACTTTTTTTACCCCAGAAAGAAAAAGACGGGGCAGTTCGATGTGTCAGTTTGGACTCTAAAAGCATGTCTGTTCGCAGAAAGATGAGAGTAATAAACATCCGCCCACAATTCAGAAAAACTTTGCCTTGAAACGAAACAGAATTTTTGTCTTCGTCACAAAGAGCCGGGCTTTGCAGGAGGTGCAAAAAAAATCCTCAAAATTATAACCGAGGCTTCTCACTAACTTCTCACACTCCAGGTAGTTTGGTTTCAATAGATTCTAGTCGAGTTATTGATGGTGCCCATCGGGAATCATCGAAACGAATACTGTTGATGTTGCGACAGTCAATCATGTCGCTGGCGGTGCTCCATTTTATCTTCTTCCTACTGTGTCATCATTTGTAGCCAAAAAGTAATTTCCTCTTGTGTTCACATGGTTAAAGCCTGAAGTGTATGCATAGCTGTTCCAGGTTTATTATTCAGGTGCTCTGAGCATGGCCTTTGATATAAAAAAAAAAGAAAGAAAAGAAAGAAATGCAATAATACTGAAGTCGTCCTTTTTTTTTAATCCCTCAATTCAAAGGTGACTCTCACAGAAACGGCAACCAGCCAATTATTCCTGTGATTATTATTGCAAGGAAGCTGATGGACCTGCATGTTATTGATGTCAGGGAGGATTCAGTGGACCTCTATTTCTATCTAATAAATACTCTTTGCACTGCTGCCCCTGGATTTTCAAGGGATTATGTGCGAGTGCTTTCCATCAGCAATGAACTGTGCTCTCCCATTATGTGTAATGGGAATAGTATGCATGCAGTCATATTGTTAATATGGAAGGAAGAGTTTCCAAGTTGTGTGATCGTGCTGCTCGGTGTGTGTGTTGATGATGGAGTCGGCCCTCTGCAGAGAACCTGTGCTTATTTTATAGCCTTCTCCCCAGCTGCAGCGTGTGGGCAATAAACCTCTCTCCAGCAATCTCCAAACAGTGCAGCAATCAATGGGAAATTATCTCAGCCAATCGATGGTCCAGCCTTTCTGCTCCCCCCCCCACCCCCACTCTCACTCTCATCTCACTTCTTCTCCTTATCCCTCGTGTCTCATTTTTGCTGTCTCTGTTTTTTTCCACCCCCCCCCCCCTCACCCTCCCTCTCCCTCCCTCTCCCTTCCTCTTTCACATGCACTCCCTCCAGCTCTCGACTCCACGGCACCTTTTCTGAAATGCGACAGCTCAGCAGCTCCAGCGCCATTAACAAAAGTCGCTTTCACACATGGAATATTTAACATTGCTGGACTGACTTTGCTGGTGATTATAGCAGGTCTGACTTGTTCGACCCAGCCACTTCGCTCTGTGATGTTGTACTTAGCTGTCAGGCGCTGGAGGCACAAACCTCATTATTTTTCCATGCTTTGCTTCAGGATGTACTTTAATAAGTTCAGAGAACCGCCTAAAGGACCCTTTTTTAAACTGTTGCTATTCTGTTTTGCGAGGGGGGGCTATAAAACATGAAAGCATTGTAAATGTTCAGGAGCCCTTTCACACAGAGCTCACGCTGTCATTTTGTTGGTAATGTTCACCTTTAATTGTTTACACTGAACCGAAGCAACAGGGTGTTTTCTAATAGCTTGTTAGATAATCGGCTGGAGTGATGTGTGTATTCCACCGTACCAGCTCTCCCCTCCAAGATATATGTCAATTCATCTCTGTGCCTGCCCCCAGCGCTGACAGAAATGAATCTTTATTATAGTAACAGTGGAGGCATGTCTGTGTTAGAGTGGGCTTTCATAGTTGGGGCTTTACAGTGTTCTCATGCCATATGCTCGTCCAGCCTTTTGGTTTGCTGACATCTTTTAGTTTCAGCCATGATGATGATTATTCTGCAAATATTAAATAAAAAAAACTGTTTTCTGGAACAAGCACAGTTAGGAAACATTTCCCCCCATGGTACAGCTTAACTCACCTGTCTTTTGGCTTTCCTTCATTGTTTTTAGCATCACCTTTTTTGTGGTTGCTGAGGCAACACTGAGATGTGATTGGTCGGAGAGAAACATCACGGGAATTGTCACATTTACACAAACTGACAGCTTTTCGTTGTAAGAATGAACTCCTGCACACATCAGCATGAAGTCAGGAGCCAGTTGCAGGTTTCCACAGTGAAGGCCAATTTCTTATTTAGCAGTGCAAGCAGAGGTTTGCTTCGTCTTTCAGTGTAGCTGTTTCACACTCTGCCTGTCTTAGGCTGAGCTTCCACAGTATGTTGAATGGTTTCAGTTTCTCAAAGGAAACAAAGGTGATAAAGGGAGTGGAGGTCTTAAGCAGATAAGGTAGTTTATGTGCATGGGCATGACTTGGGAAGTTCCAGATGTAGACGTGGCTTCGTTCATACTAACCTTTGTGTCTGCAGCACCAAAGCTTCTCGTGTAATCCAGCTAGAGTAGTAGTAATAGAGGTGTGGATAATGGCACTTCTTCCACTTTTTTATTTTGTTTTATGAATATATAGTTTGGAAGAGGTTGGTCACAGATGAACCCGTTGGACTCAGCTGTGACATTTATAAAAAAATAAAAGTATCACAGTGTTGCAGATGCAGAAAGATGGAATTGCCAAGAATAAATACTGAACTCAGATTCACCAGGTGGAAATGAGCTAATAAACGCTAACGCTGCAGCATGCCAGCTGGACATAGGCACCTCCACCATAAAACACTGATATACCACCATTCTCTTCTCAGTTGTTTGTATTACTTCCAGATGGTTAAATGATTCATGAGTGGATCTTTTTAAGAACATGTCTGCGGCTAGAGAGTTATGGAAATGCAATTATGTACATACTCACCAGACACTGAACTGGGTACACCAGAGGCCTGCACGACAAAGCAAGATTAACATGCCCCAAATATCACTTCATTCAATGGGTTGACTTAGCATTTTACATTCAGGGTCTGGATAAGCAGTTCTACGAACCTGGGTACTAACTCTGTAACCTGCTTCCTCTCCTCACCAATGTGCTAAGAATGGCCAGGTTATCAACCAAAAGAACTGACTGGTTAGGAGGCGCCACTTTTATTTTCATTGTTCTTTTATCCAGAATCTAGCTCTGGAGGAGGTTACAGAAAACCCAGGGTTAACCCTGAACCCTGCTTCATAGTACAGGCCTCCATTCTGTTACTTACCAACACAAATGGCTATCCAACTAATCAAATGCAAGCAGCTTAATACATTTAGGCATCTAAACATGAGTTGTTGCAGAAGTTCCAAGAATGCATCCAAACTGGGAAGGAGGGGATTTCAATGACTTTGTTGGTGCCAGACTGGCTGTTCTGGGTATTTCAGAAACAGTTGATCTACTGGGATTTTCACACACAACCATTTCTCAGGCCCACAGAGACCAGTCTGAAAAAGCTACATGTTCTCTCAGTATGAGTATCCTGAATGGAAATTCCTTGTTGATCAGAGAAGAACTGGCTGGCCAGGGGGAGATGGTAGAAAGGCAACAACAACATAACCAACCACTGGTTCCTGTGAATGCACAACACGTCCACGCTTGAAGCAGATGCACCAAACTGAGTACCACTCCTGCATGATAAGAACAAGCGACGCAGGCTGGAATTCACCAGATTTAAGTAATAGAAGATTAGAAAATAAACAAAGAAATGTCCATTTAAGCAAAATGCAGATAGTAGGATCAGAATTGGTCCTTAACAACATGGAAGCATGGATCCATCCTCTCTTGTATCAACTGTTCAGGATGTTGCTGGTGTAATGTAATGGTATTTCTTGGTATACTTTAGTTTTTTTTCTCACCAGCTGTGTATGATTTAATCCCACAGCCTGAGAATTGTTGCTTTACAACAACAGCAAACCATCTTCTGGTGGCAAAGCCCAGTGGGATAATGCATGTAGATTAGCACAGGATGTAGAATGGGAGATGTTTGATGCTATCAGGAAAATATGGAAACAAATCTCTGATAAATGTTCCCAACACCTTGTTAAATCTATACCACAAAGAATTAAAATCAGTTATCAAGATGTAACTAATAACCTGACTAGTTAGTGTAGTTCAAATATACTTTCAACCTGATATTACCACACAGTATTATGATTCTTTTAAAATAAGGCTTGATAACTTTATACACATTGCATTTAGAGTACGGAGCCCTGAGCTGCCGTTGGAGAATTTTTTCACTATGAATGATATTCACGAGAGGCTAACTGTGCTGACACTGACTAAGTGCTCGTTCCCCGTGTGCTTGTTTTGACTCTGATAATCAGTTTGTTTGCACGTATGCTGATACACAACATTTCACAGAAATGTCACCGGGTCGTGACAAGAAAAATTGCAGCAGCAGATTTTCCACCGTATCGATTCCAGCTCTGACTTCCAGCACTCAGAACTGGGCACGAGAGGACAGAGGCAGTTAACTGACTTGGCGCGTTAGCACGTTTCCAAGAAGAAAAACTCTGCTTATGCTGGCAAAACAACACTCCACTTCCTGAGCTCTCCTGAGTACAGCTGCCATCTCAGGATTTTTTTATGATATAGATATTTCACTTTTACCATTCAATATTTATTTGCCCCTACATCACACGCTACCCCGGCTCCACTCCCCTGACCTTGTCAGTTCAATGTTTTAAAAAGAAGCCTTACCGTTAGGTGGAATGTGTCATTAAAGTAATCTTGGATAACCCTTTGGCAGCATTCACCAAAAGAAAATTCCATAGGGGCTCCTATGCCTGAGCAGAGCTCGCTCCTGGCATAGCAGACACACACTGACAGCCATTCAGGCAAGCTTGGAAATGGTGAGCTAACATCACTTCTACTAAACACCTTGTTTATGCTGCTACTACCCACCGAGTTCAGCTATAACATGACAACATGAGAAGAGAGCATAAGTGACAATCACCACACCTGCCTGTCACACATGTATTATCCCCCACCCTACTCATCCCTCCACTTCAGCTCACTAATACTGTGCTTTGACAAACATGAGGCTCGTGTGTGGCTGTGAGACACAGCGTTATTATTTGCTTTGCAGTTAAGAGCAGGGTCGACGAGGGTTATCAGAAACTAGCAGCAGTTCTGCAGAAAAACGACAAAGCTCCAGAGCATAGTGAGGAAGACCTCTAATGGAGAAATCTGATTAAAATAATGGGAAGCTGCATTGGCAGAGGTAGGTTGTAGTTACGGTAGATTAGGAGGGCAGCTTCGGTCAGTGGCTACAAGGGTTTTGTTTACACGTCATACCCACAAGCATGTGTATAAATAGCAAGCGGCTAAATTCCTTCCTTAGGATTCTCAGCTGTTTATCTTTGCAAATCTTGTAAAATGAGGCTCATGTGAGTTTGTAAGCGTCGGGTTATGCATGCATGGAAATGATCACAAGAAGAGATTTTAACAGATTGACGGTGTGCGAATCATCTGTGCAGGTGCTGTTAGCTGTTTCAGGTACAGCATCCAAACAAGTGGTCCGAAACGCTTCATGGGGGAATAATAATAATAATAATAATACATTTAATTTAAAAAGTGCCTTTCATCACACACGAGCACACTGTGCAATTACAAATAAAAAGCAATAAAAAAAGAATAAAGAATCCATTGATGATGTGTACTTAGCAAACACACAGATATTAGCTTTCCTTGTACACATCTGTGGAGACTGTGATGACAAATGTTTATTAGAAACAGATTCTTTTTCCTTCACATCCCCTGCTAAGAAGTCATTAGACTCGGGTTATTACTGGTGACTGCCTCAGAAAGAATGGGTCAATATGGTTATTGGTTAGCAATCGATAATAACACCACTCCCCCTCTGCTACTTAATGTATTTTTAACACAATCAGCTGGTGAATTATTCCAAGTGGACCTCAGTATTACCAGAGTCATTTTAATGTTGCAGCTGATTGGTTTAAAAGGATTTTTGGCTTTTTTTTTTTTTGGTAAACTTTGACTCTGCATTTAACAAATCTTAATTGATTTATACAAAACCCCAAACAAATAGACCAAACCCAAATAAAGTATCATCACGTCACGATTGATGTGACAAAACAAGAGTTTTCATGAAACAGAAGAAACATTTTGCTCTTATTTAATGAAATCAGTTACTTCAAGGTCAAGTTGGCACATATGATTAACTAAACATTACTGACAGAGAAAATATATCAAACATATTCTACATATGCTGCTTAAATTAAACTATACAAGAACAAATAAATCAATAATTAGATTTACATAACATTAAAAAACATGTCACATGTTGACCAATCAAAATAAACCTCCAGCTCTGCAGTGCAGTCGTGTTTTCATTGACGTGATTGGAAACAAAATGAGTCGAGTGCACTGAGAAGACCATAAAACGAGGATCTTTCACTGTTATTTATTCTTTCAGCTGAGAAAAATATCAATTAGTATCGCCAACCCGATTATAAATGAATACTTATGCAGATGATACCATCTTGTCAACCACTTTAACTCCTGTTTTTTGTTTGTTTGTTTTTTACTATTTTCCTGCTATTAAAATACTAAACAGGTTTGTTTTGTTATTTTAGATCAGTCTTTTCAAGCACTGATGTCAACTTTAAAAAGACAAAAGCAGAGTAGGGGTCGAGGTTGATCTTCCACTGATGCGTCTTAAGCTGCCAAGGGAGGAAGTAAGAGTCAAAACGCTCCATGTGTCTGACAGAAAACTGCCATTGTGGAATATGATGCTTTCACATGCTGATTGGGCCTTATCGATGTAAAGAAGACATCCATCGCTGCTCCTTTTGCTAAATGACACATGCCAGAGGCAGATCAGGAGGGGATTAGTGTCTAACACACAACAAGCTGCTGTCATGGAATCAGATACCTAACAACAACTTTGTTGTTTACAGGCTATAAAACATTACTTTCTGGTTAGATTATTTCAAACATGTAAAATGCAAAGTAAATAATAATACACTTTTGGATACGTGTGTCTAATAAGGATGTTTAATGTTGGCTTTTTTTTATAGACATCCAATATATTGATTTTGTCCAACTTCAAATTTCTGATACCAATATCAATATCATATATATACATACATACATATATATATATATATATATGACAAAACAATTTGATGATGTCACAGCCACAGGATTTATTTCAAGTTTTGTCAAGACACTTAGATTTTATATAACTTGTA
>JBAMHV010000001.1:6192103-6206727 GCA_037177535.1 Pseudomugil gertrudae | reverse complement strand
TGATCACCATCTGTGTTTACATTCTCTGAAAGCGGACGCAGCCACTGCAAATGAGAAGATCCACTCTGTCACAGCAAAGCTGCAGACTCAGCTATTCTGTGTATTTATGTTTGTTCTTTTGTGTTGAAGATTCTTCCTTTGTTTATGTAAAAGCAGCTGGAAACTGAATGTCCCTGAGAGAGTCATCCCAAAGAGATCAATAAAGTTACGTTTTACGTCTTCTTACCCGGAACTGGGAACGGCTTACTATGGCCTGCTCTCAGTTCCTCTCGCTTATCCTGGCAGAGAGAGGAGCCTCACATTTCCCCACCTAACTCGCATCACCTGACGGAGCGTGTCTCCTTTTCACGCTGCCTGTAGTTGACGTGAGGGGGAACCGTGTCACAGCAGCGACAGGTACACTTCCTGGGGAGGTGGAGCGCTAAAGTTTTCAGGTAAGGTTTCAGGTAAGGGAGGGTGGAGTCTCCACCGTGCTGGGTCAGAGCAGTGGTGTCAGTTAAATGGAGAAATATAGTCTAAGAGAGATGTTTAAAAGTGAGTAATAATTCATATTAACAATAATAAATAAATAAAATGGTCTTATATATAAAATGCCATGGGTTGTCTATGAGCCTGGATGAATGTCAGGTGAGTTATTCCATCACCACCCCTCCAACCTCCAAACATGGCCGTCTTTTCTGGTGCATTGGGCAGGAAAAGGTTTGTGTGTCTTACTCGAGCTTTTGCTGAGAAATATTGACATTATAAGCATCTGTGTTTCCCAGAAACAGAAACTGACAACATTTTACTCCGGGGAATGGGCTCCACCTCAAACAAGCAAATTAAACTCACGGTGAAGCGCGAGGCATGGACTTATCCCCTGGGGATCATAAACGTTAATATGAAATTTCATGGCAGAACGTTTTCAGTCGGGACCACAGCGGTGAGTAAAATGAGAAGACGAACTCGTCTCCTCTTCGGTATTTCAGTAGGCTGAACGACAATTTCCCTGCCATTTATAAATGTGCATCGACACATTTGCAGAAGCCTCCTTTCGACGGGCTTCAAGGTTTTACAGTTGCTTTTATGGAGTAATGGAAAGATGATCAGATGAATTGAGCCAGCCCCTCTGTGATTCCACATGGCTGGCTGATTAGCCCTTTTTTCACTGATGGAAAACACATGGCGTCCACACAGCTTGTTCATTTCAGGTTTAAGATGGTGTGAAGCCCACACTTGGTTTCGAGCCACAGCCTTGAAGGGCAGCCATCATCAGATTTCTGTCCCCTCCAGTCCCCACTGGCCACTGACTGTTATTTAGCTTTCCAATGGAGGTTGGCTGTTCCCTGGGGAAAGCAAGAGTGTGCCTGCCAGCAGGAATGCATCAGAGGCAATAGAGGAAGATGGAGGATGGTGAGTAGCCGCTGCTGCTGTGTTTCCCTCTGTGTGAAAATGAGTCCATTAATTCAGCCCCCTCCCCTGCTTCTCCCCAAGCCCTCCCTGTGCCTGTTGTCTCTGTTTGTTAGCGAGATGATTCCTTCTGTCATGTCAAAGGCAACATTATCATATTCTTGTTGCCAGGGAAACCAGCGCTGGAGCGAGACAACGACTTAAAGCCTTCGCAGCGTTTGAAGCTGGTAAACATGAAAGGTTATCTGTGAAGCTGTGAGAGTTGAGATGTGACATATCTGAAAGGGTCTGATTGCTAGAAGCTTTATTTTATGGCTCATTGTTCGCTAAGAAACACCCCTTTGCTTGTTTGCTAAAAGATGTGCTTCACTAAAAGGAGAACGTGGCACCGGCAGACGCAAAGGGAACATGTCCGGTTTGCTTTGAGCACGGCAAGTTCTGACCTCGGAATTGATTTCTTTTGTGTATTAAAGGTTTTAAACAAGCAGTGCATTTAGTTCCCTTTCTCTGAGCTAAATGAGATTAGAGGCCTCATTTACACGAGGCTGCTTTAATTGTGTCACTTTCTTACAGTAACATACATGTTAGCTTTCTAAGTTTCAGCTAACAGCTTCATATATCAGGTTTTGTATCTTCTAAAGCTTTTCTATGTGTTTTAATCTACTGATAGCAGAGATTGGGTTGCCATGTTGTGAAAAATCCCCCTTGACAGGTGTTTACCCTCCTCCAGCATGACATGTGCTTTATCATTTTAGATAAGCTCTGTGGGTCATTGGTTAGTGTGCTCCAAAGGACTGTTACACCTGTTGTTTTGTGTAAAAGGTCAGCAGGAAAAGCAGAATCAAAACCCCCTTTTGGGGTGGAGACAACATGCCTGTCACAGTTAAACAGTGTTATCATCAAGTTATTACTTCTGATCATGGTCACTTTTGTATAACTCTCATTATTGAGCTGTTTAAAGGGGTTAATTTTATGTTTTTTTTAAAAAACAAACAAATAAATAAGTAGCCAAGAGAAGCTAACATACATTGTAAAGGGGCATTTTTACAGTTCTGGATCAACCAGCCACACAGACTGACTCATGGCTGCAGCTCAAGCTGGTGGTTTTTCCCTCCCTGAACAACAGACGTGTTAATATCCCAGTCCACGCGGCGCGGTGAATCCACTTCCGCGTCTTTCGCGCGCGCGCCGTGGCGTGTGACAGTTCGTTCCGGCGGGAGCGAGCCCGTCCTGGATTTCCTAACCGCTCCCGCTGCTGCTGCTTGCTGCTTGACTACATTGTATCAGTTCCCACACGAAGACCCCAGCGCGGTGCTCGAGTGAAAACGGCGAATACGGAGGAATTACCCTGGATGGAAAGCTACTAACTGTTGGATTAATTGCATTTAGGTCGCGGGAGAGCAGCGGACTCGTGTTGGCCTTGAGACCGCAGCGATAAAAATGCGCTCCGGACTCGGCTGTTTTCGCTGTGGACGGTGTCTCGAAGTGTGATGGCAGAAGTCCAGTGAATCGCTGGCCTCCCCTCTTCTCTTGTGTTGGATGTCTTGGGGAGTGCGTTGCCACTGGTTCCTAGTGCTTCCATTTTTTAAAAGGTTTTATTCTAATTCAAGCTCTTTACCCTGATTTGTCCTTTTTATGGAGCACACACCACCATGGACAAACTACGGTTTGGATTAGGAGTGTTCAGTTAAGTCGGTAAGTTTGTACATATTCTATCTTTTCTCTCATTGTTAACAGTGCTACGAGTCGTTAGCCATTTAACGCTAGCCTTGCGTGCAAGGCAGACGGGCTAGCTTTACACCATGTAGCCAACACAGCATGCAGCAACAGCAAGCTGCTAGCCAAAGGCTGACTGACTGCACTCTGAGCTTATTGTTTCACTGTGCCAGCTAGCTAACGTTACAGTCACATTAGCTCAACACACCAAGCTAACTTAGCTTTGTTAGCTTCTTCAACTTATTCTCCCCTGGAAACCGGTAATACGGGCAGCTACATCAGGGTAACATTAAATAACTGTTAGCAACAATCGTTTAACCGGGGGAGAGACGTGATAGTTAGCCGTCGCCTCGGGGGACAATGATATATATTAACAGTAGAAAACACATGCCTCTCTGCGCTAGTATCGTTCATTTTTATAGCGTTTTCAAACTAAATGTAATGATGCAAGATTAGTAAAACCATAATAACCAGCAGATTCCGTCAAGGTAGTGTCGGGAGGGAGGGGGAAAGGTAATTTTAAAATGAAACGTTTTCTCATAAACGTGTCCATCTAACCACGTGATTAATTCCCATTATACACTGAACTTTACCAGCAGCACGCAGTGTTCCGCTGTGGTTAATGGTTATATCTCCCAGTTGTTGTAGCTAAACTTAAAATATCTCACAAAATGGAGGATTTATGGTCCCATAAACGTATAGATTCAGAAGGAAGGGCTAAAATTACACAACAGGATATGTGGTTGATGGAAGAACCTAATTAAGTAAAGTGTTAAAATGGTTATTTAGTTATTATAAGGCCACTATAGAGCAGAGTTGTGGTCAGAGCTGCTTTGATAAACTTTGGTGGATGGTATAAACACAAACACTTCCCAGTCTGGTGCTTAACTGCATAGTAAAGCTGTCAAGACTTCATATTAAATTCAGTTTTTCATGAAGATTTCACATTTCTTCATTAACAATGACTCAGGTTTCTACAAACTGCACCAAGCTATCCAGCATGTCCACGCTACCATCCTGCCAGTTTGAGTTTGCACCATTAAACCCATTATTTGGTTTTCTCATCGTGTTTTGTTGACCATGTCATTATAGCCGTTCCATAACTACATCTATGTAACTGAGCATTTATGAACCGACTCAAACATCAGCAGGATTCATACGTATAGATCAAAAGCTGCGAAACGATAGTTGTGCACCTTCACAGATGTGCAAACACTGCCACAAACTGTTACCAGTCTTAGTTGGTTTTGTCTTTGCTAAAATAGTTGTCCCATATTTAGTCTATTAAAAGTTCAGCTGCTGTTGGATAATGCGCCATTTGTTTTGGTACTAGAAGAAATGGAGGCCCTGTTGCTCTACTGTTTTGACACTTTAATTATAGAACAATGTAACTATATTCAGGCATGCAAAAGAGCACTTGTACCGGCTCCTCGTAGTGTGTACGTAGGATACAAATTAAACTCATATCCAAGGACACAATGTTGCTAACATTATCATCCAAGGACAGACTGGAGGAAAAAAACCCTGTTTTTGCACATGTATTAGTGGTTGACATTGGCCAGGCTGCTCTTATCATCCGAAACAGCTCGTACAAATATGTATTAAGCGTTGGAAATGCAGTTCAAAGTGATAAAGTCATGTTTTTCATTGAAATGATCAGCCTGGTTCAGAGTCGATCTGAATTCGGTTGTAGATTTAAACCATAAGCAGTCAGATCTCCACTAAGTCATTGTAGTATTTATTGAACTGAATGTGTGCATTATGTTTGAGTTAGAAACTCTGACAGGATAATCCTGGATCCAGGTCACTCCCAAAGACTAATAACTTGTTTGTTTTTTCCATATCTGAGATTTCCTGAAGATTTCATCTAAATTCCCTCATATCTTATCTTATTGCGTAACAAATGGGCAAACCAGCCACCACTGGATACGTGACGCCTGACTCGGCGGAGGTGATAATAGTAATCTGTTAAGTCTCAAACACTTTAAATGTGTTCTGCATCTGTACTGGTTTGTGGGTAACTGGTTCTGAGATCTCTTCAGAAGTTGGTCGCAGCTGATGAATTTGTTCAGACAGAAGTGCTTAAACGACCTCTTAATCAGCTATTAACTGTCTGAATGAGTCCTGACCAAAGCAGAACTCGTCTCTGTGTTTGTCGTGTTTAGCGAGAACTTTGTGTTACGAGAACAAAAAGTTTGATTTGGTTCAGTCAGTTCATATTCCATAAGAGGCTTTGTCCACGGCAGGGTGGGGATTATTATCGGAGGGGTGTCTGTGCTTTTATGTGCAATAAACATTCAACCCAGTGTTTAATACTCAAAGAGAAACTTTGTGGTAGGGCGGGGTCGTGCTTACAGCGGTCTCCATGTTTTTGTATACCATGTGTTGTACTCGTTTATGTACTTTCTCACCAGCTGCTGGTTATCCGCTCGCCCTCACATCAAATGCAGAAGTGACAACTCTGTTCCGAGTGAACCTCAAATAATCAGACCAATCGCTTTGTACGTCTTGGAGGCACCACAAGAAGGTGGTTCTGTTGGGCTGATGTGTGAAGAACAAACTGCGGGGTGTTCTCAACCACGTCTCTGAGAATGAAATGTTTTTGTGGCCTCAGTGAGAAAAAAAAAGTTGTTCGTTCTTGCACTTCCATGTATCTGGGTTTGGTGATAAACTGCATAATGCAAGCGGCAGGTAGCATCTGGAGATATTACGGTACTGGTCCGGTAACTGGAACATTGCTGTGGATTTACTAGCTTCATGCAAAGCCGGTCACATTGCATCATTAAAGAGTAGCTGGCTCAAATAACGGTCACGGTAGCTAACAGTGATATCCTCATCAGCTTGTCATCTGTGTTGAGCTGCTGCTGTTCCTCTTTGGTATTCACACATCAAACGGAGGCAAACCAGCCCTGCATCATCAGTGTATATTTCCACTAAAAGTCTGCACGGTAACAATGTCTGTACTTCTGGTGGCATATGAGACGAGTCCTCTGCCACAGCTCTGGGGTTGGTTTTGTGTTTAGCTTGTTTGTTGATACAATCAACATATTGGCTCTGATGAAAACTAAACTCACTGCCTTAAAGAGTTTATGCTAAAATGTTGACTATTTAGATTGTGCCTATATGGGGATGAATATCACTGCCGAACATGGATTCAAGTAACTGCAAAAAATACTCGACACCTTCCCGAGGAAACAACTAGCTAAGCTGTAGTTTACCTGCATCATTAACTGAGATGAAAGCAGTGGAAGGAACGGGGTTTTCTCTATTAGTTGGATGACACTATTAATGGTATCCAGATCACTGTAACAGGCTTCCACTTTGCTTCGGCGTGTCATGTACCATAAATGGCTAATGTTCAGCCAGCATTTAAGAAATGTTTGCGAACACAGTGGCAGTTCAGTTAGTCAGCAGCAGGCCTGTCGTTTTGTTGTACCATGGGTTTTGTCAGAGGTTAGCAGACATCTGCATTCGGGCTTCATGCTGCAGTTGTAGATTGTAATCATTTTATATGACATACAGGAAGTTTGGAGAGCAAACAAACATGTATCCATACAAACCAAAAATATGTATAAAAGAAAAAAGGTGTGGTTAACATTGGCAGCATTGTTTTGTTCAGGTATACAAATAAACTGATGGGGTGTGTGTAGCAACGAGCAGCTTTACTGAGGTTACTGTGATTGGTCTATAAATGGCTTTTACTAGAGCTGGAACGGTGTATGTATGCATTCTTTACAGACTTTCATTTCATTGATTTTTTTTTTTTACTTGTGAGGGTATTATATCTTTATTTATTACCTTTTCTTTTCATGGACTTGTCAATCTTGAATCAATACAAAAGATTTTAATGTAATAATGGCAAGCCTGGAGGATTTTCCACAAAATGTAATTCATACACACAGAGGGTTTAGTGCTTCTGTTAACATGCCTCTTTAGAGCAAACGTGGTATTTTTCATTTCTTTTAGAGGAAGATTCAGCCTTTATACAGTGGTGACAAAACCTGCCTCTTTTCCAGGCAGCTACCTTTTCAAAGGCAAATCCTTTTTGTCTGAATAGGCGTCCTTTTTCACCAGGAGTCATTTTTTGTGAACATAAGTGTGGTGTGTTGGGAGATGTGTTGTAAACACCAGCCACGTTTTACGCAGTCTGTCTGAACTCTTGCTTGTGAGGTGAAATTTAAGACTCGTTACTGATCACAGCAGCAATGCCGTGTGAGGAAATTCCCATTTCTGTCTTCAGTAGTTTCATTGTGATCAACAAGGTGCTTGGATATCACTGTAGAAGTGAGTTTTATGGATCACTGTCTTTGTGAACCTCATCATAGAAAATCTAACTGGTTTTAATCGTATCTTAACATCCTATAACTTAAAAAACAGTAGAAGCTTTGTTGTGTTTTGGGATCATGTTAACCATCATTTAATCTTTTAAAGAAAATCTGTTCTGTGTCGGATTGGCCATTTATACATGCTAAATACAAGTTCAAATAACTGGTTTATTACCATTTTAAATCCTAAATCATCCCTGTCCTCAGTAGCGGTTCCTAACGATACTCGATTACGATTCTTTTAAATGGCAGTGTCAAAAAAAAGTTAGTGGCCATTATGAGAAAGTTCCTGATTTCATCATTCTGCAAAACGTCTTATTTAAAATGTTTTAACAAATCAAAGGAATAAACACATTTATATTTAACTATAAGGAGTAATATTAGCTGGGTATTTGCATTTGTGTTGTTTTCAGGCTGATATTTACAATGAAATAAATGACTCGTGCAAATTATTCCTCCGAAGAACCATGTCTAAAAAAAATCAAATAAAGCATGTCATCAAAAAACCCAGTTCTACCCAATTGCATACAGCAACTCTACTGCCACGAAAAACATCCCTTATTACAAAGGGTGCTACATTGTGGTGGTGCTACCATAAGCAACACAGCAACCACCAGACTGGTTCTGTTACGGCTCATTTGAGATGACTCACCATCTAACAAGCTGTCTGAGTGTTGACATGATATGTATTTACTGTTTTAATTAACGGATTTGGACTGGAGTACAGCACTGGGCCGGGGGTCTAAACTGGAGAAAGAGGTCATGGAGGAAGGGCGACACAGCGCGTTAGTACTGTGTTCGTTGCACACCATTAACTGAAAGGTTTTTGATCATGTTAGCCGTAAACTCTCACGTGCAGGACGTAATGTTTTTAAAAGAGTTGTTGCTTTTCACTGTTTACTAAAATGAAGCCACACATCAGACTTCTCCGCACACTATCCATGGCTGTGCATAAACTTTGGTCGACTCTTCTTCGTTAATGTTCAGCGGCCTCTTCTCTTCCACCGTGCACACTTGGCATCAAAATTAGGAATCTAAATGTTTGAATGATTCCAGAGGAATCGGAAAGTCATTCCCATCTACGCTCAATGCCCAACCCTACTCTGCAGTATCTTCCCTTCCCCCATCAGCTGCTAGAAACGGATTGAAACATTGTTCACGTCAAGCTGGTGTTTCAAAATACTCAAAATCAAAACAAAAGCTTATGTTGATTTCCATGTTGTTGCCGGAAAATGGAGAAACAGGAAGTGGAGTTATTTTCAGTAAGTCTTAGTCCATCCTGTCCTGTTTGAATCTTTTCAAAACATTGATCTAAATCCATGTAAACCTCAATTCAGAACTAACCTTTCCATCTAAACCCAAAAGAGTATACTTTAATTTGTAATGATTTAATTCAGAATAATTGATTCAGAATTTAAAGACCTGTAACCGTAGCCAATGTGGAAGAGAAGAGTTTAACAGTGTTGGTCCAAGGCATTAGATAAGTCCAGGACAAGGGATTATGTTAGCTTTGTCAGTCTGCCGTCATCTAATGATCACTCACCTGCTGAGGGTTTGTTAAGAAAGGATTTTGCTTGTAAACTCCGAGATAGGTTTTCGCCTAAAGACTTTCAAGCATGTGTAAGTCACCTGAATGAAGCCGTTTGCTTAGGAATGCATAAACTGGCTCATATGAAACAATGCCCTTGTTTTTTTTCTTTTGTAAAGAATTAAAATGCCTGCTAAATGAGAAGCACATGCAATTCCTGATTGTGTGCGCGCTGCTGAGTCCATGTTAGACCTCATGATTCAGTTAGTATCATTAGACAGGTTGAGCATCTTTGTAGCTGAAAGCATCATTCAGTTTGCAGGAGTTTGAGATTTATTTGAAGTGATCCTCTCTAAGCGAGGGGAGCTGGGCATGATTGAGCACTGGAGGGATAGCTCTAACGCCCAACAGTGAAGCGTCTGTAGAAAAAATAGCATTACATACATAACCTGACATCCAGATAATATTGGCTAATTGCATGTTTAAATTGGCTAAATGGGAATGCTTTAAGGTTGGCTAATCTGCTCTATTTGCACTGTTTAAAATGATATATGTTTAAAAAGTCGTATTTGAATCTCAAGAAGTGACGCTTGTCCATTGTGTTTGTATTGGATGTCAGATGTTTGTTATGAGCAAATTACTGAATTGAAAGGTTAATTTGTGATCATTAAATAATGTGGTCAAATTTTCTGCATCGTAAAGCTAAAATGATGCCATTTATATTGTTTTAGCTTTTTAGTACCATCTTTTTATCATGTATCATTTAGTTTTCCAGTGTTTGGCAGCACGTTTAATCAGTATATTTGAGGCTTAAAGCTAAACCCAGTGCAATGTTTTTATTTGTTCTTTTATCCTGCCACTACTTGTTACCTACATTTAGCTCCCAGTAAGCTTTATATTAAGCTGTTCAAATGCATATTAGACCATCTCTTCAGGTACAACATTTAATGTATTTTTAGAGGTTGAAATGCAGCTTTACGTTAATAGTTCTTCAGAGGAATGATAGACTCTGATAAAATAGTTTTTTATCACAAAGATGGTGAGTTTGAGGGGGCAGTTGTGTCTGGGTGGTCTACCAAAATAGATTTTGACTGAGAATTGTTTTGTGATGACGCGTTCTCCTTTTTTCCCCCCTGGGGCTGCCATGTGTCAAAAACATTGACTGTAACGTATGTGACAGTTGCTGTGTGCAGTGAGGTTGTGTTATGAGTTGAGAAATATGCAACTCTGCACCAGTTTTCATGGCATTGATTGGATTTCTCACTCGTCAATTGTTAAAGAAAAAAACCACAACCCTGAATGCTTGTTGCGCTGATGCTGCTTCGCCAGAAATTGGTGATCTATCTTGTCCTGGGCCGTGTGCCCAGGTTATACTCAACTCGCCCCCACACAAGCCATAAAGACATTGTCAGCTTTTGCGGTGCAGAACAGGCTCGAGTGTTCCAGAAATGCTGTCTCATTTGCTTCTGGTTTAAAATGTCGCTCTATGTGTTCTTACAAAGAAAGACCCCGGCAATTATTGGCCAATTCAAGCAGAGTTTTTTGTTGTTGCATTAATGAAGCCTTGTCAAATTGCATTAGTATATTTAACACACTATTGCTTTCAGTCCTGTCTTCATTCATCCACTCATGAGCAATATGACCTCATTAATCAATCACGCTTCACTTGCTTCTGACACTGGTAATCTTTGCACTACAACTTACACATGGCAATTTTACTCCTACAATTAAATGATTTATATGCCAACACAAAGGAGATGAATGTTTCTGTTTCTACACTTGAGAAAGTGTTAATTTTCTGAAAGCAGGCAGTTAAGCACGGTGTTATCTTCCCAGAAGCTGTATGGATGTCATGGTCATGTATAAAGATACCATTTTTGAGTTGAGCTTAGTGTAGACCAGGAAAGCTCTTTGAAGTGATGTGCGGGAATTCCTTAGAGCACATCAATAGTCTAGCATGGTGGCAGTGTGTGGGAGGATCTGTCCCTGTTGCCCTAGTCATAGCACAAAATCCACTCTCATCTGTGAAATCAAAGAGAAGCCTCTGCTTCTCAGATGACACCAGCTTCACTTGTTAAATTGATGAGTAAATGAAAGAACATCCACAAATTACACTATTGCTGTAGCCTTAAGGAGGACAGGATGATCAACTGAAAGTGCAATTGTTAGAAAAAGCCATGTTTCTTCATTTCTCGGACTTTGTTGATGTTAGCTGAAATCTATCTGGTTTCATCGAGCTGCCAGGACATGTGGAAGCAGATGTATAGCGGTCTAACAGAGGTTCAGTTTAAAACATATTCCCATCAAAGAAGCTGCAGTTTACAGACTACTAAAAGGTTATTGTTTCATACTCTTGGTGATCACATCCAGCTTCCTTTGTGACTGATTAAAAGACTTGAGTTGTTTGGTTTGCCATGACTATTTACATGTTATGTGGCTAGTATGATGGGCCGTAATGACTTTTAGCTAAAAACACATTTAAGTGTTTGATGCTAGACCTTTGAGTGCTAATACCTCTGCATTCTTAATTATTATTCACATTGTTTTAAATTGTTAGCATTATGAGTATACTCTTCATTTAAAACATGAAAATACCTGCTAAATGGCCTAATCATGAACAAAATGGTATGTTTTTGGCATGTAGGTTTAAGAAATGTGATTTGGGCCCTTAAGAGTTCCCAGTATCGACTGTCCAGTTGGTCTCAGCAACCACATTTGGATCCAGTTCAACCATCTTGCACAGAATAGTTGCTGTTTTCCGTTACCAGTGATGTCTTAATCTTTCTCTCTTGCTTTCCGAGATGAATAATAGTGTTAATGTAAAAAAAAACTTATAAAGAGGAATTTGATATTTTGATATTTTCCTAAAAAGGCAAGAAAAATCAATCAAATCAAAGAGACTGAAACAGTTAAAAATAACTAGAGATTAAATAATGTACAACTCTGTATGTGATAACCATATTATTAATTCACTATTTTTCATTCGGGGTAAAGTAGATACTTTATTGTCTGTGTTTTAGTCAGTCAAATAAAAGAAACAGTCTAAACAGAATATTGTTAGTAGTTAGACAAATCAGCAATCAAAATTATAGCATTGCATCATTTTAAGAAAAATATTATAAAGTACATTAAAAGTAGACTTTTGGATTTAAAAATAATCTAAAAGCTGCCACAAAGCACTGCACTGCAAACAAATCAGGTACTTTAGGAAAATCAATTAAAAATGTAACCATGCTGTAAAAAGGTTTAAACATTTTCAGATTTACCTCACTGAGTGGGTCTCCTAATCAAATAAGACACATGACAAATTTCAGATTTAATTACAAGAAGTCATTATTATCAGTTCCTATCTTCCCATTAACCTGACAAGGTGACTGAACAGAAAGCTTTATTTGGATATGAAATGTATGTCCTGCTCTGATAAACAGCATTATGTAATTTCACAAGTGAGAAAAATCAATAGAAAAAGCAGTTAATCACAGAAGTATGGACAAATAAAGCAACACTTGAGTAAAAAAACATCTAATGGCTTTGGACGATCACGCAGTGTGGCTGCAGGGAGAGGGGGTTGTTTTCCTCTGGCTTTGGTGCCACTGCCATGATGCTTATTGCCCACGATAAAAACATTTGCACTGTAGACATTTGTCTAAAAAGATTACGAGTCATGAGAGTGGTTTTGACTGTCCTGACTGGTTTGAAAAACAATATGACCTTATGTTTCATGCAGCATCTTAGGACAGATTGTTTTGGGATTTTGTGAAGTTTACAAGCACAGTAACAAAGCATAAGACCTGAGTAGCTAGGTCTATTTACAGTTGTCCTACATTTTTCCATTGTGGGGTATTATTTTTGAGTGACTACATTTTCAGGTGTGTGTATTGTGTTCTTACTGTCTTTTGACAAAACATATCAGTTGCTTCAGATGTGCTGTACTTGACCTGAAATTTTACATCACATTCATTTAGTGAGGTAGTTGTATCATGAAAGTCAATGACTGAAATCCTCAGCTGTACTATCAATCACTTCCCTGACTGTAGGCATCTATAGCAGGAGAAACAACTCACCAGAGAAGCATAAATTCAGCTTTATTGTTACTAGTAGTAAAATGAAATATTGGGTTACTCCAAAATGTGGATATATCAAACTTAATGTGATGCTGCTGTTAAAGAGCACATGTGCCATTGTCTACATTTAAAGTAAATGGCTGTTTAAGCCTGGGTTTCTATATCTCTGTAGTCCACTTGAAAATGGATTTAATGATGACATTAAAGGAGAAAATGTGTTGGAGGCTGTTTGCTTTGCATTTTGAATTGACGGCCACCACAAAAGAAGATTGACGATGTTGGAGAAAAGGAAAGACAGCTTTTTTTTTAATGGGAGAGGTTCATGGCAAACTGAAAGAAGAGTGTTTGTTTATTTTAGTGACAGTTTGAGGACAAAGAAAGCAAACCTGTGCTCTTTTAGTTTTCTGGGTCATGGGTGTTTGAACTCCAGCATAGCTGACTTGCAGATTTGATGACCTAGTCGTTGGGGTGGCAGGAAATGTGTAAACAGGGCTGTCAAATCTCAGCCTAAGGCTAATGAGTTGAAACTCTCTTTCAGAAGGATCTTGCTTCATGAGACTTCTGCAGCTGTTGGTGTTTATAAGTGTAGCTTTGGGCGTAAATGACTTTGAGGACCAATTTCCACCGAGTCTGTGTGCCGCGTTCTCCAGAAATCATCGTGCCTGTTTTAGTCAGTCGTTTTTGTTTACACCAGGTGTTCCTCGGCACATGTCAGAAGGGTCTCAGAAGCTTCTTAACGTGGGTCTTCACTAAACATACGCGTAGACTCTATTTTTGAAGCATCTATTTTGAGCTTTATGTTTCAAGAAAATGTTAAGCTCAGCAGTTCAGATTGGGCCAGAGAGGAAATCAAAGACGGGTGGAGTGGTAAGCATCTGGTAATTTTCTAAATAAAAACTGTTGTGTTGATTTGCTATGAACTATGCAGTGACAACAGGGCTGGGATATACTTGCAGAGTATGTGAGTGAACACGGCCTCAGAACACGCCTGTGTTCATAAATGCTGCAAACAATGGAAGCATGACTATACAGTGAAAATGTTTTATACTGGAGGTCACCGCTAGGGGAGTATAAAGCACCGAACTCTGAAATAGTTAAAAGGCCAATCTGCTGGTCTCATTGATTTTAAGGGGCATTTCTGTAATTGGTTTACTGATCTGCTACCAGCTGTTGAGGCCTGAGTGTAAGGCCTCAACTGTATAACAGGGAGGAAAAAGACATAATGATGCTGGTGTAGGTACCAGATCTGCTCGTGCGTTGTGCCTGTCAATGACCTCACACCATATTTTCCATTACATATCTTCATTCATTCATATTATTGGCTGTGCATTGAGTAAACAGTTGTGGTTGGTCGAGACAAATTAGGGAAATGGTTATTCAGCAAAGTGGACTTGCAGTTCTTCTGGAAACACAGATGACTTTTACAATGAAATCCATCATTACCTATCGAACTTGACTTACCACAACATCGCCTCTAAGGCCCAATCTCAATTCTCCCAGCCCTACCCCTTGGCCCTTCCCCATTCCCCTTGGCCCTTGACTACAAGCCACAAGGGGAAGGGGTAGAAAGTTACCCCTATGAATTGGGACAACCCTTCATCA
>JBAMHV010000001.1:6138024-6182155 GCA_037177535.1 Pseudomugil gertrudae | reverse complement strand
CTACTATGGTCTGAGTTCCCCGCCTGTCGTAAATTGTGTTGTTTCCGTCTTTGCAGCAATTATATTAGATAGTCAAAATAAAGCTAACTCCTTATCATTTCGTTTGACAATCTTTCTAATTAAAGTGAACATTATGATGCTTGTTGTTTCATAAGGTTAAGTCCGATCATCTCCACCCGATTCCGATCATTTGAAAATGACGTGATCGACCCCGATTTCCGATCACATGATCGGATCGGGACATCCCTATTAATAACCTATGCCAAGCCTGTGTTTAAGGCTTCCAAAATACTTGTTGCATGTACATTAAACACTCAAATGAAAATTAAAGTGAAAACAAACCAAAAAAATGTAAATGTATATCTGAACTGGTCTCTGGACATGGCCTTAATTATAATCACACTGGCCCTGACCAGTCAAAGCCTCTGGTACAAACTGTGCTCTTTGAAGGACCAGCAACCCCAGATAAGGAATCACTGGAGAGCATATGCTGCATATGCACCTCTCTGTTTTCTAGTCTGAAAGCTTTCAACATTTGCCAAATGTTTGTCTGGAACCAATTTATTTTAATCTTTTTGAGTTGTCAACAAGTAAGTCACAGTCTTTGCCATGTTAGATAGAAATCACATTGTTGAATCTGTGTTGGCACCTCTTACCCAACCGTAACTCTGATATTACCACATTGTCGTTCCTTAATTTTGTACAATTCTATATAAATGAAACACTCGTTCTGTGATGGCTTCATCCATTTTTTTAAAGTCTGAAAATTTGCTGTAGTTGAACCTGAATAAACGTTCTGATGCATAGATAGCAGTCATTATAATGTATTAATCTAAGTTAATTATGGATATTAACCTTGCAACTTTCCACTGAGAGTAACCCTGAGCCTTTAGACCAAGACCATGCTGCTCTTACTATATACACTTGCATTGCAACAGATCAATTATAGACTAAGAACAGGGATAATTACAAATGTTGAGAGAATCTTAGTCACTTGCTTTTGTAAGTTGGGAATCATGGCAGAGGCCAATAGCCCTGCATGTTAATAGAGCTGCTCTTGTTTTTTGCCTGCAGCCTCTTTGAGCTCAGGAAAAATCAATCAGGGAACCAAGTCAGTGATTTAAGATTCAAGCTGCTTTATCCTCTGGCTACTATGTGAGTGTTCTTTTCATCTCTTGCATCAGTAGTTGACACAGATAAACCGGAATTGGATTATTTATTTGTACTCTTGGCTGAAACTAATTTGCAATTTTGACTGGCGACATGTTTAGGCTTGACAAAATTTAGACGTCTTTGAGCCATTGTTTTTTTTTCTTTCTTTTCATAAATATTAATGTTAAGAGTTGCATTTTGTAAGTGGTATAATTTCATATCTTGAGGCATGGACTTCCATAATCAAATGATGGTTAAATCCACTTGATCTACTTTTTGATTCATGTGAGAAAAATGCTTACTTTAGATAGTAGGCGTATGATCTTTATCTGAATTTAATTACCTATCACACAGAGCTGCTGTCATTTATCACCTACTTAAGTCTGGGAGCAAGTCTTTATTCTTTTTATCCTTTCATATCGCTATCAAAAGAGAGCTGAGGCACTACAAACAAAATGTTCCCCAAACAGAAATGTTGACTTATTTGTCATGCCATTTTCAAGGTTTTAACTCGTGGCTTTTGAGGTGCTTGTTGATCATTTAAAAAGTGCTTTTATTACACATGATAATTGGTGATTTGCATGTGTACTAGTTTTTTAATGAAAATTTGATGGCATTAACTGTTTCTGCTTAGACACTTTACTAAAGATGGCATAAAAGTCTACCTACCACATTTTTACCAACAAATGCAGCTATTTTAAACTTTAAATGGCAACAAGTTGTACCTTTTGCATTAATAATGAACAACATATTTTGTTAGGTGCTAAAAGTGTCTGAAAATATGCTGGATTTTGCAGCAAAACACAACAGGTCTTTGGTCTGTATGTTATTCTGTGAGCTAGTCCTTAGTATATAAGAAAAGACTGTTGGAAAGAAAACATTTCTAAAAGAAACTGTCCCAAAACTCGCCAGTCCCCTGTTTTACGCTTTGAAAGAAGTGCTGGTGACATACTAGTGTTTTACTGATCAACTTTACTATTAGATTCTGAAAAGTCTTTATGTAACTGATGTTTCAATTTTAACAAACGTATTATGCAATATTATAATATCTGAAATATCATTGCCCTGTCACCTAATTTGTTCATACGCATCGCTGAAATGCCCAAAACCTGTATTTTGAACGGCTCTACTTTCAGTGAAGATTTCATTCTTGGTTTTAGCTTGTAAAAGGACCAAACAAAATTAGATTTAACTAGTTTAATGTTTTTTTTAGTCTTGAGCCAATGACAAGTGTTTGTTTATCACTCCAAATCTGACCTTGTCTAACATGTTGCTCAGACATATGGGTTCTGTTAATTGTAATATACCTGCACAGACATATTTGAATGCTACTAGGAAGCGACACCATAACGACTATTTCTTGGTCCTGCTAACCTTTCTTGTGAGTAATTGTTCCCAGTCACAATGGATGGATCTTTAGCCTGCGCCAGGTTCAATGTATTGATTTGTGTTGTAATTATGACATTAAGAAAACCTGATACTTTTACATCATAGATCTTTTTACCAATGGTACTTTACTAATATGAAGAATGATACAGCTTTTGCCGTGCTGTTTTTTGAGGTTTTGTCTTTTACCTCATGGCATCACAGCCTGGCCATCAGGGCTTATTGAGAGAGAGAAATCTGCTCATTTCGCCTTTATGCGTGTTGTTGAATTGTGTTTTAGCACAAACGTAATGATGAAGCTTTTAGGAATTTTAGTTGTGAAGTAAAGGTTGTGATTCAAAGCTACAACATGAAATGTGGAGATGATTGCTAACTAAATTGTCCTTCCTGCTGCATGCTTAAATACTACAGTGAGCTCATCCTTTGCTGGGAACACTAGGCTTTTGTTGTTGACACATTAACTGATAAAGATACTGGTTGACCTGCAGACTTCTGACTCCCATCACCTGTATTGGCTGAGTGCACTTCTTATTTGGTAATCAGCTCAAGCACACAATCCAATTACATGAAGGTTACAGTGGAGCCTTCCAGGTGGGAAACCTGCCTTTTTCCCCCTATGCCTTCTATGCAGTCATTTTAATCTGCTAACCCTTTGCATTAGGGTCCATCCAAAGCTTCTTGTGGACGATGTTAAAACCAATTTATTTATAGAGTGCAAGCTTTTCATTACCTATTATCCAATGTACTCTGCTTTTCCATACTGTATATGTGACAATTTCTACACGTTAGTTTATTTTTGAGACAGTTGAACTTTATAATATACATAAGCAAAAATGACAGTGTAATTTCCTTTTTCTGGTCTTTGTGAAACAGAATGAAGTTGCACAGTTGAGTCATGATGATATATTTATATGCCATTAAGCTAAAATATAACTTGTGTTGCTTTGGTCTTAAAGCTAATCATGATTCTATTTTAATTTTACTTTGTCAGGATATGATGGATACAAGAAATGTCTGCAGTAAATGATTTTAAAAGAAAAATATTTTTGAAGGAAAACATCTGTGAAAGCTTAGATTCTGAATTTACTAGAAAGTAAGCACTAAATAATACACAAACGTATAATCTTCACAAAAAAATGAAATGCTCTTTAAGCTATGTTTTCCACTGTCCTAACATGAGCAGCCTCAAGGAAACACGGGCAGCTTGAATAATCAGCCAAAAATAGAGTAGAGGCTGTTCGATGTGATGTATGTGTTGAATGCTAGTCAAGTAGACATTACATGTGAATCATGGACTTCAGTGGAACTGAGTTGCACCTAATGTGTCCACAGTACTGAGCGTGGGCCAAAGAAAGATGTTTCTTTTTATTTTCCAGAAGACACTGAATAAAATGGGACTTAGGATTAGCTACTCGTGTTATGAATAGAAAAGCAGACGTGTAGTTATGTAGTAAGTGGAGAATGCAGCTAATTGTTAAATGCCTAACTGGTTCTAAACCGATGAATTGCTGTTCAGTTGTGAGGTCAGTAACAATTCAAAACTTTTATAGCAGTATTGCTAAAGTCTGGTCCTGGAGGTAAACTCCACTACAGGTTTTACACTTTGATTTGCTTTACTTTTTCCTGCTGATGCTTATCTAACTGATAAATGACTCATTGACAAGCGTGTGTGAAACTTTAGAAAAAGCTTTTGAGGAGATCACTTTTCATCTCGTTCTGTTTGGTTTAAACAGGGAAGCATATCTCGCCTGCGTGTCAGAACTGGTGTTGATGTACACTGCTCTATGGTGTGTTTTACGGATTATACTGAAAAGAAAAGTGATTAAGTCATTGTTAAATTTTATTTGTGGCATTTATGCAATGTTTTGTGACTCTAAAGAATTATAGTACCGTATTTTCACGACCACAAGGCACACCGTACCAAAAAGCGCCGTCTCAGTTATGCGTGCCATTACTGTATTTTAATCGGGCGCGGGTTTTATATACAATCCACGCCCACACTTACAACACACACACAAACATACAAGTGTGTATGCTCTCCGGGATGTCAAAAGTGAGCGGCACCTCATCCATGTTAGTGATGTGGCTGCAGTAGGAGTAGAAGATGGCCAGCTTTTCGTTATAATCCGCTGGAAGTTGCTGCGCTACCGTAGTCCTTGTCCGGATGGAAAATTGGCACCGTTTCATGAAACGAAAGCACCTGTTCTTTTATATACAATCACCGCCCACATTTCCCCCTTTAACGTTCTCATTGTGTTCTCTACTATGTCTGCATGTATACTATGTATGTATACATACCTGTATGCACGATATACCGGCGCTACAACGCACACAAAGGCGCACTGCACCATAGGGCGCGCCACACATTTTGAAGAAAATCTAAGAACTTTAATATGTGCCTTATAGTCGTGAAAATACGGTATTTGCCTTGGCTTTTATACAGATTAAAAAACTGTTAACATAAATGTCCATGTTTTAGAAACACTGTTACTCAGAGGTTTACGTGAGTTTGTATGAAATTCTGCGTGTGGATAGGACTAAAACCTTTAGTAAAATGTAGAAATAACATTTTAAGTTTCATGGTCTTACAGTAGGTTTTAAAAACATCTTTATTATTCCTGACTCTGAATTTGATGTGAAATTGACAGAACATAAACAAAGTGTCTCTTTGCTTTTGCCCTTTGGTTTATTGTTTCAGCTATGTGTGGGATGTTGGCAAAGCCCCACTGCTTCTGTATATCCTTCATTGTTCGACCAGTCTGTGCATGTTTGATAAAGAGCCACAGCTATGTAGAGATTTTATGAGATTTAAGATGTGCTAAAAAATTTCTGTAAGCTATTGTAAACAAGATTTCTTCTCTTTGTGTGCAGAATTTAAAGAAACATGAGAAAAGCAAAAACGAGGGCAGTCATCATAGCACAAACATTTATAATGATAAATACACTATGAACTATTACAATGAGAAGCTTTGGTATGCTAGGAAATATGCACTAGCAGATATCGCTCATGATAGAAATATTTTGAATGAGAAATTTTTTGTTAGAAAGTTTTAGTGTTTATAGTGAAAGTTGCATATGTTGAGCTCATGGCCAAGTTAATCGCTCTTTAATATCTTAATGTCACACGTGCCTAATTTGAGGGCATATCTAATTGATGCCTGAGCTAAGGAGTTATTTTTTTTATGTTAAACAATAATTATCTGCTCTAAACTCTGATTGAAACATGTTATCCATCACAACCTGTTATTTGTGCTGAAGGAGTTTAAAATGGTCAATTTAGAGAATTTCATGGTGTTTTGGAAGATTGTTTGGTTTTCAGCCCTTAAAAGTGCGGTCAGTTTACAGCAAGCGTCGCTTTATGTACTTAACATTATTTCTAGTGTTGTTTTCCACACCTCCTCCTTGCTCCATCTGGGTCTACAACTCTGTCACAAAACAGCTGAAATGGAAAATGAGTTGTTCTTTGCTGTTTGTGCCTGAAAAGTCAGTCTCAGAATTGTGTTTATAGATGCATGTCATAGTTTAATTTCTGTTTTATGCACAGATGGTCCACCTTTCAGTCGCATGTAGAATACTACATTACACTATATCTAATTCAGTTGTGTGCCACTCTAAATCAACCACAAATGGCCCTGTATTTTATTCTGCACTGTCAAGGCAGTCACCTCTACATGGCCTCTAATAGATAGCAGAGTGAAACAAGATCTGTGAAAAAAGGACAAGCACTCTGGGAGTTGCACAGCCTGCATGCCTTTCGCTCAATGGGGCTCTCACTGGGACGTATCCTTGCTGGACCCTTTTTCAAAAGGAGCTTGCACTGCAGTTCTATCTAAGGGCAGTACAGTGGGTGAACTGCCAATGGAGTTACAACCTTTCCTTTGTGGTGGTGTTGGACAAATTAGACCTCACAACTGTTTACCCAGTCCTACAGGGACAGCTGCATCTCTCCGCCCTCTAAAACCTGTCGCTGACTGTTGTTCCTTAAGGGAACCATCTGTGAGGACTAAGCTGAAACAGTGATCAAATGATTGCTTAGTCACTTTACCGCTGTCATATGCAAAACACGTTAATGTTGATGTTAATTAAGAAGAATTGGAATCAAGTTTGATTAGCTATAATTACATGACTGAGTCAAATAACACTAGCCTTAAGTAGCTGAAAAAATGTTAACCTAATTTTTTTCAGGTGGTGCTAGATATCACAACTAAAATTCATGTTTGGACAGTTTAGTGTTGGATTTGTGTAATTACAGGTGGTGATTTTAACACTTTACCACATATCTAACCATTAGATATGATCATTATTAATTGTGAAATTCTGGTGTTTTTTCTGCAGCGATGTTGTAATTGCCTTGTCATATTTGAATAATGGCATTTAAAAAAATAGACTTTTAGTAATATACTCCCAAATATGAGTAATTGAAGATGAAACATACCAAGCACACCATTATCAATAATCCTAACTAAAAGTGTACGTAACTAATTTTGCTGAAAGAAACTTTAAATCTCCTTTTAATCATTCTTCAGCAGCAACAATGAAATTGCTAGAAATTCAAGCTAATTAGTGACTTTATTGATCTATCACTCTTACTGCAGGTGCATTTTGTTGAACTCGGGCTGTATATCCTTCCTGTTCTTCAATACAGAGGTAGATGACAGCTCTTCATGTAAGGGTTCATTGTTTACCTACACCCAGTGAACTACCAGACGAATACACTGTAAGATCCATTTGTCCTCTTGTCCATGGCTGCTGCCGTTCTACATAATCAGATTTACAACTTCAGTGAGGTTAAATCAACAAAAAGCTGCAAGTTGTTCATTTTAAGAATAAAATGCTCATTAAATGAAACGGTATGTTTGTCCAGAACAGATTAGGGAATGAGGCACTTTATCAAAAGTAATAATTCCCTTTTATAATTAACTAAGATAAAAGGAAACGATTGCAGGCTTCATTGGCAAAGGATGATCAATACACCGGTGCTTTTCCATTTATATTATTTGTATCATTTTAGGAAGCAAAATAGTTTTCATCTCATAAGATGTTCCAAATTAAATAAATATTAAAGACAGATACTGATGAGCAGTAATAGTTCTTACACTGCAGCACTCAGTATTTTATTGAAGCGTGTGTTTTTCATTGAGAGTTCAGTGTGTTGGTTGTAAAAACAAAAGCAAATCTCAAGGATACTTTAAATGCTACTTAATGCTAATATGCAAGCAACCATTTTACTGATATTCATAACCCTTCATACTTTAATGCATCTTTTTGCAACCAGTGGATAACATTTTGCACAGAAAGATGTAAAAATATTTAGCTAAAACAAAAAGGCTCTTCATTACTCTAAACCTATTCTAATGCACCACAAGATCAGGATTAACTAGATTTCTTCATGTCCTCTGATCTGCAGTTGGTCAAATCATAGAAAGCTGCTGCTGCTTTAAGAATATTGCATTGATTTTTACAAAAGCATGAAATACGATGACCTTTTGTATTATTTTGCGTAAACAAACGCATCAACCTGGTTTTCTCTTGGGACACACCAGTTCATGTTTTTAGGCTATTGTGTTAATGCAAAATGACTGTTGTTGCCGTGGAGTTGAAAAGGCACAGCTCCATAAAGCATGTGGGGGTTTGCAAGACCAGCTTTCTCCTTATTTATCAGCAGTGACACTATCAGCACTGCCTCGTGAAAAGAGAGCCAGTCATTCAGAACAGTGGGGCCACCTTGGCTGTCAAAGCAGGATTTAGGCTACATTTCCCAAGGTTGCCATGACAACTGTGGGAAGTGATTATGAAGAGAGGGTTTTGAAGCAGTGCTGTCACACCAGTGGGCATTACCATAGTGGTTTTCACAGTGATCATCTGAGAATTACTGGCTTACGATCAAAATATTCTTTTTTTTCCTTTTTGTTTTAACCTGCAATGAAATGCTGTCTGTGTTCTGTGATGCTAGAGATATAGTGCTATTATTCTGTTAAATGTTGGATTAATAAATCTTTTTTCTGATTTCTTTCTAGGGCAAAATGTGGTTAAATGGGACAAGAAGGAGTAGACCGTGAAGATTCTCTAACCCTTGCCCTTGAGTCCAAACCATCTGAGAGGGTGTCGGACCTCACTGAGGCAATCCTGGGCCGTTGGCACTAAAATGTCCCTAAGTGGTGGCACTGCAGGCGGGAAAGGTGTGGACTCTAATGCGGTGGACACTTACGACAGCGGGGATGAGTGGGATATTGGTGTTGGAAATCTGATTATTGACCTTGACGCTGACTTAGAAAAGGACAAACTTGAGATGTCTGGCACCAAGGACAGCATGACGGCACCACCCAGTGCAGTGGCAGCATTGCCTGACAACATAAGGTTTGTTAGTCCAGTGTCTGGCTCTCAAGGCAAGGAGAGCAAATCCAAATACAAGCGCAGCAAGAACTCTAAAGACAATAGTAGCAAAGCTTCAGCTGGAGATGTGGGTAAAAAAGAAACTACAGGACGGACTCAAGGGGAGCCAACAGGCGCAGCAGCTAGTGCAGTAGCTGCTAGCAACAATTCCACCTCTGGGAAGAACATGGAAAAAGGGGGCAAAGCCTCCCGGGGTGTTCTCGGTGGTAAAAAGGAGAAAGAAGGGGCAAGTGGGAAAAGTAAGAAAGACAAAACGGATGGCGCCCCAGTTGTGGCAATTGGTGTCACAGAGAAGGATGTATCTCAAGCCCAAGTTGCTTTGGGGAATAGTCGTAATACAACCTTTGACAACACACAATCAACAGACTTGGCAGATGCCAATCAAATGGGGAATATTGCACTTGAATCTGTTGGGATAGTATCAGCATTGACCACAAAAGCCGAACCAGAGGAGGTGGAAAATGGTAGTAATGAGTGCAAGACATTAAAGAAGGTCAAAAATGAGAAGGTACGTCTATTTTCTTTTCACTTTTTTTTTAATGGTAAATTAGTTTAATTTCTTCTTTCATTATATATATATATATATATATGTGAGTGTGTGTTTGATGTTTGTGTGTCAAAATATCTTTAAATGCATTAAATTCTTTTTTTTTCTTTTTAAAAACATACTCTACATTATTAACTAATTGTGCTGTCATGCCATATTGTCTAACATTGTGTCCTGAAGATTTTGTTTTCAAACAGCAGTTTTTAAATATTTATTAGCAACAAGACATGCTTGCCTCAGTCACCAGTTTCTCTTCCAGTAGCCTGAGAGATGTGTCTTGGAAACAGAAATGGCTTTCATTGATTTTAATTTAATACAATCTGACCTAATGCTTTAGGCTTCTTGACATTGTGCTTGTGACAGCCTGTTGCCTACTGCAGGCATAGAGATGCACTGCATCCCCTGAAGCAATCTGACATGTGAGGCATAAAAAGACCTACTGCTGTTTTCTCTTTTATTACCATACAATGAATAAGGGCGCTCTTGACAAGCCCGATGCTGAGACCAGCTAGAGGAAATAGCCCACAGAGTGGTGGTGCTCTTTTCTCTTCCTGACAGAGGAAACTTTATTAGTTTTTAAAAGGATGTTCAATTGCCCTGTGTATTTCATTGTCATATTAAGAATTAGCACTGATCATCAGTTTGATGTAATATGTAAAGGTGTTATTACTTCACATAAACCAGAAAAGCAATAATGGCAGACTGTGATACACTTTGTCAGCCATATACTGGTACAGAGCATTATGCCTGTGAAGTGAAGCGCATGTCAAATTATATTTCACCTTTTTCTCCCTTTTTAAACAGTTTCAGTGCTGACATTGTCATACAAGAATAATATAAAGATCCATGTATTCACCCACACTTATCTTGTTCGCTCAGAGTTTATCTATCACTGTTTCTATTGTATGCCTCATAGCAGCCTTTTCATGCTCCTGCAGTATAAAAGACAGCAGAACAGGGAGGTGCTGAGGACTGTTTTTGTCTGTCATCGTGTTCCATTCTTAATCCCACAAGCCCCAGCGATGCCTGGTGGAGCAGTGTGTGGGGGATGGAGCTGGTGCACAGCACGCCTTCGTCGTTTTTCCTGCTGCTCTGAAAGTGCTGTGGGGGATGGGTTGTGAGGAAGCCTGTTTGATTCCTTAAATCCAGGACACCCAGCCATGAACACAAGCTACAGAGCCTGCTTGGGCTGACTGCTATGAAAGGAATTTCATAGAAAGTCTTTGTAATCATAATGTATTTATAATGAAAAGGCTTTTGAGGGAAAACTGTGTTGACAGGCAACAATAAATAAAGAACAAGAGGTCACAACTGCTTTTAACTAGCTATATGTCTCTATTATGATGCTGTATTAATAATTACTAGCTTAAAGGAGAGATTTTTTTGGATGATACTTTTATTTAAGGTATAAAAAGAAAATGTGTCAAGGATCACTTTGTTTTGTAAGTCGGTTTGTTATGTCTGCTTTAACATTAACAAACTGGAAAAAGTCAAGTGCAGCAGTAATAATAGATTAAAACATTGAAGTGGAGCCATTAAGACTGATTAATTACTCCTACACATGATATGACCACAATATTTTAGGTTTTGAACACACAAAAGGGAAGGAAATGACTTTGTCATTTCAAAAGGCAAAGCTTCTATATTTATGATAGTAATTAAATCTAAGAGCTGGCTCAGCTCTACATTTTTGTACCGTCCAAGAAAAATCTGTTTAATACACATCAGTAGTTACAAGAGAGTTAAGCTGTTTTCAGGTCATTTGTCAAATGTAAGGATGGTCCAATCAGATTTTCAGGGTCATTTCCCAATCATTGGAAGTGAGATCAGCCAATACTGATTACTGCTCAAATGCTGCAGCGCATTTGATTGATAACAGTGCTGTTTTTATTGTTTTCACCAGTATTCTTTATTGGGTATTAAATTGGTAGATGAAGGTAATTATTTAAGAGCTACTCATTCCTAATTGGACATAAGGGAATTGTGCATCATATTACTTTAAGCCAAAGGCGCAGTCCCCCCAGTCATTAGTTTTGTGCTAAGAAAATCATTTTAATGTAGCCTAAAGTAAGTCACATTTAAAAGGGAACACAACACCATAATTTTATATTATACTGGGACAATAATATGTGCTTCAGGACACTTTGTTCCTTTTTCTTTAACCAGAGGTGTCAGATGACTGGGTGGACAAACATTAGTAATCAGCCCACAAGTGATGTGACAAACAACGCCTCCCTTTAAGTAAGCATAACATCTTAAAATGGTAGCTGTTCAATAATGACTATCAATCTAAAATCATTAGGCCAGTGTGGAACATGCCGCATTGACTGGACCAAATCTAACTGATTCATTGATTTTGGTGAGTTGCAAGTGTGTGTTTTTCTTTTACTTATTGACAGAGTATAATAATCTTTTTATACTGAAGTGTTCATTTATCTGCCTGTTTGTTTAGATTAATTAGAATTTATAATTGGGCTTTTGAAAGCTGAAACATTTCAAGTCCACGTTTAGTCATTTAGCCAGGTTATATTTCCAAAATAAATATTCAGTTTGATGTAAAGCTGTGTGCAGTGCACTGATTCAGCATGTCTCCTCTTACACTGCAACACCAGAGCATATTTATTACAACAAGATTTGTGAATGATTATGATGCAGGAGGAGCAATCTTGGTCAGGTCATCACCAAATAAATTATTTTCCTCACTGATTTACCATAACTTCAAACCTCCTCAAAACACCACCCAGCCAAACACCCAACAGCTTATTAAATCAGGATTTTTCTTTCTTCTGATGGGTGTCGTGCTATCCTCCCACTCCACCTTCGCTGCAGACATTCTTCTAAATTTAGATGTAGCTAATTAGCTCCTAATAGTCTTGATTTAGTTTAAAGTGGCAGAGAAGCTCATCAGCTGACAGAAAGGTGAACATGAGTGTTAGATAAATTAATGTATCTATGAATGCAGCAGTATGTCGCAGTTAGTTCACAGCGTTCAGCTTGTCTGGTTTACTGTTAACACCTTGCCAAATCTTTTACATAAAGGAGGTATTGTTTGAAATGTAACTGCAGCAGGAGACGACAGAAATTAGTGTTGAGTGTAGATACATTGGCAGGAAATGGTCCTGCATAAGTGTTTCTATTATCCGGTTATGTGGAAAGAGTTTTTATTTTTACTCTACTGTTGCAGTGTCCTTTGATTTTAAATGAACCACAACAACATAGCTCCATGTCTACTGGTTTGAGGTTAAAATAATGATACTCCAAAGTGATGCGTAAAGGATAAATTACTTTAATCTGATCCAGATTATTGTCTATAGGTTACAATTATCAATACTTAAAATATTCTTGAATAAAACTATACTTTCAGCCTCATGCAAATTGTCTATTAATTCTAGGGAACAAGGATTGTGTAATCCAAACATTAATCAGTACATGTCTCACCAGCAATCTTATTCTCCATGGTAGTGGTGTAATAGCCATGGGTACATTGTCTTTCTTAAGTTAAAGCTCCCCAAAGCATTGGCTCTCAGATGCTGAATAAATCATTTCTACTTCCTTCGTACAAGTACTAAGCAGCTCTGAGTGTGTCTCACTCTCCCACCTCTCATTACACAAATCTAAAGGAGTGAGGGATTCGTCAGCTTCTTCGATGTGCCACTAGCCCTGATAAATGGAGCAGCTCTCATGGAAAATTACATTGGCTGTGTTACTTTCAAAAGATGGAACCAAAAGGGCTGCACTTGAATGAAAGAGCACTGCTGCCGCTCTGCATTGTCGCTGATGTCCAGTTCGGGTATGGGAGGAATCTCATGAGAGCTAGCTTGAATTCTTTCTCTTTGCCTGTGCCTGACTGTTGTTATAATGTTACAGTTAGTTCCTTTTAAGTAGTGCCAGGGATTGAAAAGGCAGTGGAAGAAGAGAGGCCAACTTATTTTAAAGAGGGGTGCAAACTTCCACAAGCTTGCTTCAAAGTGAGGCTGTTGCTTGTTTGTGTTCTGCTAAAGGTAACCGAGTTGATTTTTAATTAACACGTCTAACCCCTCAGGGTTAAAACATATCACTTCTGTCAATTATTTTGCTTTAAAGCGAAGGTACCAGCAAGTATAAAGAAATGCTCATTTTATGTTACCAAAGCAAAGCACTGTCACATATTTTGGACATGTTTTCTGTAGATTAGAGGTGAGGTCCTGTACACACAGTAACATGCTGCCAGCAAAACAACTAGCCGGTCATCAGACATAATCTAAATGACTACAGATAATAACTTCATAATGATGATGTGCTTATTCATGCCAATGTTTTAATGTTTAGGGAATGTGCTGTAATGAAATATAACATACTGCACTGCTGGTCAGAGAAATATAATTATTTTGACAGTATCTGAACATGCATCCTGCTTCCAACGACATCCCTTTTGTCTTGAGTAAGCAAGAAATACAAAAAAAAAATGGCAGAGAAAAATATTACGGCTTGTTGGTTAGCATGCTATGGCAGCTGTTTTTTTTCCTACATCTAACTTGTAGTGTTAAGAAGTACAGGAAATGGGGGGAAATAACTTTTTTATGGGACCCTGGAAAAGCTAATTTTCCAGAGACTTGCTGAAATCATCACCTGTGGGTCCTGGGGACTCGCTACATTGACAGCATATCAACATTGCTGATTGAATCAAACCTACCTTCACACGGCCAACACGATGAACATTTAGATGGGTTGAAACTGGAGGCGCTCTTTCTGTGGATTCTTTTCGTAGAGGCAGAATTTGCTGCAAGTGTCATATTAAAGAGAGGATAGTAGACTGGGATGTCAGACGTCAGCTTTACAATAATTAGTTTGTCCAGGATCCCAAAATTGTTTTAGAGGTGCATCATATATTTTTGTTCTAGTGAGTATTCAAGTTTAAATCACTTTAGCTTATCTCTAAAGCTCATTTTGGGTTGTATCAGTTGTAACTGTGACTGCAAAGTATGGCTTGGGTATAATAAAATACAAAGCAGAGAGGAGGTTGTGTTGCTTTATGGTTTTTAGCCTGAAATTGTGACGGCGCCATTCAATAATGCACCGTGTTGTAATTTCTGTTGCAGAGCTCTATGCAGTGTCAGAGGCAGAAACCTGCTTTTAAAAATAACCACAATCCTTTGGGGTATAGCTTGCAGTACTAAACATGTATTGTTAGTTCATAGAGCTCAAAGGGGATGGCACCAGTTCTACACAAAGCGATAACTGTGGAAAAACAAGTAAACAGTGCCATCAGTTGAGCTGATGGAGATGAACCAGGTTTAAATGTTTGTCAGCACATGGCCAACCCAACTTCAGATGAGTAAAGTTTTACACTTTAATAGACTTATCTTGCCTTTTCTATCCAATATTTAAACACTCAGTGAAGAAATCATTCAGTGCTGTAATAATATGGCTCTTAAAAGCCTCAAGGTATTACAATTCTGGAGCTTTCTGGTCTCTGCACACCTTTTTATCATTATGAGGAACATCCTCATTGACCCGGAAAGCATTTCTCACAGAGCTTATTAACTTTTTTTAGTACTTCTCATCATATTGCCTGATAAAAGGAAATTAAAATTATTCCAAAATTACCTTAAGATTCAATCAGATGCAAAACGTTTAAGTAAAATCATGTCCTGTATGCTGTTTAGTGAACAACTGGCTGTTGTAAGTCATAGCCTGCTTTGATTTGTTCACTTGAAATGGTTTCTTACACAACATTCCTCAGTTGATTAGAGTTTAAAGGCGCAGAACACTTGATGGTACGTTGTATATTGGATATTGAATTATCTCCAGTCATTGCTCCCATAATTTGTGTTTTCGTCAATGGAAAGCATTCACCCTCAGAAAGCCCCTCACTATGGCATGAAGAAAATATCTGATTAATTATTTTCCACATCTGCAAAAACGGCTTCAGAGTACAACAATACTGGAGTAATCGTAATACATGTTGAAACTGGTGTGGAGGATGAATGTTTACTGTGTATATTAGGAGTATTTTGACCCCTAGTACTGGTTGTGTTTTGATATACTTTAATCTGTTTCCTGGGAATGTTCTTATGGCAACAGGGTTTGACATACCGTGCATACCACACATCTTCCAGGTTTGCTGTGCCCGATCTCTTTAGAGGCATGCGGGTGCACGTGAAAACTTACTTCTGGAATCTGTATACAGACACTCCTCTAAACCTACCCTCTTAAAAGCGTTTTTCTTTAAAACTGTGGAGCTTTATCATGTTAACATTGGCCAATAATTGATTGATATAAAGATGTAATTTACAGCTGAAATATTTCCTCTGAAGCTGCCTAAAAATATCCACCCAGCTTCTGGGGCCAGCTGTCTTTGCTGTTTTTTGAGATAAACTCTAAGCTCCATGTCTCAGATGCTAAATGTCAACACAAGTTATAATGTCTCTTGTTGTATCAGGTCTTCCTGTTAGCGAGAGCCGGCTGTAGTTTTGAATATCCAGCTGAATTTTTGGTGATTTTTTTTTAATCCGTTGTCATGACTTGTACGGCGTACAAAGTAAACCTTTCAGTACAGCTTGGAATTATGAAACTCTGAAAGAGTTGCATTTGGAAAGTGTGCAACAGTTCTAAGTAGTTCACAGATCAAATGTTGCAATATGAGCTTCATTGGCAGTTTCTCAACCTTTTTGATGATTTTTTTTCCTGTTGCTATTTAGACTTCCTTCTCCTAAATACTTAGGCAAGAGCCGCTCACACGACACGAGTTTATGGACAATTTAAACCAGATTCACCTCTTGATTTTTAGAGGACAGCTGTGGTCAAAGACTCTGCTCTGTATTCATGTTTGGCTTAGATCATTTGGTAATGTGAGGGGTTTACAGATCAAATCTTAAACCTCCTAAACTGCCTATAAACTCATGACTGCTGCCGCGGTAATATCAAGCATATGCGATAGCACAGATGCTAACATCAGCTATGTATTGTTGACTTAAAACAGATCTGTAATCTCCGCTCCTCGTTCTTGCTAAGGAGACACCAGCTCGGTCTTTTCAAACTCAGCTTCTCAAAAGATTTTCCCTTTCATCATTAAAGGTACATTGCTCCCCGATTGCTCCGTCTGGTGGGATCATCTTCAGAATACTTTGGTAATTTAAGTATCAAATTTTTCATCTTGATAAAACCATGTAAATCTCCTTTAGTCCCATATCCCTTGCATAATAAATTCTGTGGTTGTTGGGAGTTTTACCTGGAATTTTTTATAGTTTTCAACATTATTTTGAGTAATCATGCAAACAGGAATGTTTACAAATGGGGGCAGTTGACTGAGCTTTCAAAAAGCCCCAAAAATGCCCAGGATAAATCCCCAAATCTAAAGAAACATGCATGTAGGAGTGGAACAGAGAAACAGGAGGAAGTGTCAATAATTTCTTCTATAAATAATTATAGAAACTTTTAGGATTATAGTGTCACAGGAACATATTCTGGTTTCTAACAGTGGTAAGAGAAAAGCATATTTTAAGAAGAAATGCTGTAACGCTGACGTTACTCTGCATCAGTGTCCAGTTTTTGGTCCATGTTGTGAATAAACACTGACTGACCTGGTTACAGCTACAAAGACACCACCCCACAACATACATGGAAATCATTTCAACCATGCTTCTCACTGCTACTAGAGTTTGGTACTTTTATTACTCTTCCCTATAAAGGGTCACTGAATTGCTTAAAGACTGATGTTAAAGGAGAAAACAGGTTTTTTATCGAGTTTTTGGTTTCTTTCTATCAAATCAGACAGTTTCCTCAAAGCTAATCGAGGTGTATTTGTACTAGAATTATTTCTTTCTTTTTAGGAATAACATTTTGCAATAACACGCCCCTTTTTTGTTTTCAAAACTGGCCTTAAATCTAATTCCTACTGTTGTATTTTGATGTAAGATTTATTTCTGTAGCTTAATTGTATTAATGTGCCATCTGTGCATATCTGTAAAAAGTAACAAAGAAGAATGTAATGACAATCAGATAAAACCTTAAAGCCTCAGCTAGAATAAATGTGAGGGTTTGTTGCAGGGTAACAAAATACATTGGACTACTTTTTCAAAAAGCAATCACATATCTGTCAAACAAAAGCCCTTGTCCCGCTTTGTCTTTTCCTCCCTGTCTTTCTCTGGGCTAAGCTTTCCAGGAGGTGAGCTGTACTCTGTCTGGTTCCGCCTGCTAGGAGGCATGCATGTGTGGGGGAAGGGAGCTAAGGCTTGTACAACTAATTCAGCTCATGAAAGACTTATGCAGCAAGAGCAGCTGTCTTCCATTGTCAGCCTGCAAATTTCCAACGTGCCTCATTTCGCCTCTTAATGCGTGAGTAGCAAGAGAGCCGGGGAGAAAAGAGAGGAAGCAAAGCAAAATAAGGAGGGGAAAAAACAAGCGGAGAGAGAGGAAGGCAAATATGAGAAGTTTCACAGCGCTCACCCGATGTTGTAGGTTTAGATCTGTTTTTCTGTTTTAGGTTGTGGTGAGTGTGTGGTTCGACCATGGTCTAATAATAAGCCGTGAACCTATTCACATCCAGTTTGCAGTATGCAAACAGATTCAAGAAATGTTTTTAAAGGTTCTACTGTGGTGAGAATGGAGAAAGAGGGCATATGAGGGGTAAGACTAGGGGGAGGGGTAAAGAACTGCCTGAGATTAGAAGAGGAGGTGGAAGGGAGGGTTGAACAGTGTTATGAATGGATAGAGTCTTTAACCCCACAACACACTGAATAGTTTGTCACAGGCTGCTGCGGCTGTATGTGGAATGAGAGGAGCTGGCTGAGAGCTCTTGGATTCCTGAATCCCAGAGGCATGTGGTCTGATTAGCAGAACAAAACCCGCACAGGGGGAGGAGCAGACGTGGTGTCACCCCCCTCCAACACACCACCTCTTAAACTGGATTTTTTTTTACCAGCATCGGAAGAGGTGTCTCACACTTTGTACTGACTTGCTACGGTTGTAAAAGAGTTTTGGGGATTTCTTACTGCTTTCTGAATGACTTATTGTTTTACTCATGTGAAAATAATCTTCCCATGTTTTTTTGCTCGGTGTAGTTGAGCCCTAAATTTCTGATATTAGCTGGTACACGTTCAAATAATCGTTGGTAATGATACACCAGAGCCCAGCTTGTGGATAGTTTTTGGTTTAACAAAGAGGAAGCTAACAACAAGATGGTGTTTGAACAAGAGTGATATAGAGGATTACTTGCTTCTTGCCCTCCTCCCCCCTTAATACTCTTCTAAAAGGATTGTTTGGAGCCAGTTTGTTCAATGGAAAAAAATCAGAAACTCATTCATGCTTTTGCTATTAAACTCTTTACCTTGTAGCTTTATTCCTTGTTTCTTTGTCCTTAATGCATTCAAATATGTTGCAAAAAAATGATATCTCTATTGGTTCATCTCGCCTGAGGAAGTTTGAGATTGCAAATAATGGGTTTTATCTAATCACCCTTCTGCTGTGGCAATGCAAACCAGCAGCTTCCGCATATGATACTTTTATTGTAACAATATTCAGCAGATGTATTGGATCAGTAAAATGTCACATGCTAACACAAGGTTTCTTCACTTGCATGTTAAATTAATATGTTAAAGTTGCAGAAGAAGGAGCAAAATATTGAAATCGTGAGTTTTAATATTCCTACTTTCTGTTTAAGTATGGTCTTTTATTTAGCAAAATGTTTTTTTCTGACAAGTTCCTGTTTACTGGCTTAAGCTAACCACCCACTGATGCTGAAAGTTTAGGACACGATCATACACTTGAGCCAAAAAGTGATCGTTACCTTTATCTTTCTCATAACAGAAGTGATCTAGAAAGGCTGGAATAATGTGACTGCAACATGGTGAAGCTTGCTGTGTTTATGTGACAGAGTTATAGTAGTTGCACATCTACTCCCACTGTGTGCTTATCTGTAATTACCCTAAAATGCCACGCAAATGGTTGCATAGCCTTTTGGAAAAACGTGCATTTGTGTGTCGTTCCAGTTCCAGGGTTTTAAAATGTAGTTTCATTTGGACCTCACTCAGTCAGGCAGTGTTATAGTGTGTGTTTGGAATAATGGAAGATATTTATTTGGTTTCTGTGAAACACAATGCTTAAAGCTAAAATATTACATTTGTTGTTTTAGCGTTTTAACAGGTTATAAAGACATTTTTTTCCTTTAAATTTATTGAGATAAGCACATTTTTTTCTTGTATTTTGTCAAAAAAATGGGCAACACCACCATCATGTCAGCTTGTTTTGATATTTATTTTATTACAGCCAGGCCTTTTCCTGTCAGTTCATGTTACACACAGCTAGGCTTGTCATTTTTGCCTTCACAGGGGTAGACAACTGAGCAAACACATAATGGCTCATCCATTTTCTTATCTGTCAGATGGTGTTGTTTGTGGGTGTTAGTTGTTTTCTGGCTGAGGAGGTTCTCTGCCTTTATACATCTCATTACATTTTGTGGGATGTCAACAGGCTGTCTGCGTAAAATAGCACAGCAGTCAACATTTCAGCATGAGAAGTCAGGGGGAAGAAAAAAAAGATCATGTGCAAGCCCTCCTGGGCTCCATTTTGCGAAACTGAGAGGTCAGCCTGGAGAGCAAAGCTTCTAAACAAGCATCCAGCACATGCAGTGCCTGTTTCCCCCATTTAGAGCTAAATTCAATTTCACCTCTCTAAGTTTAAACATCTATGCTCAAATGTTTTAAAAGAAGAATGAATTAATATAAAGGGTCTCTGTTTTCTTTTGTGAGAAGTGTTGCTTTGGAGGTTTGTGCATGTGAGAGTGTGTGCATGGTTGGATGTACAGATCCGAGATGAAAGGATTTTCCTTGCCATTCTAATCCACACAGACAGCAAGGCCCTTGTGATTATTCCCGCCTCCTCCTCTCCACTCATCTCTTTGAATACCGGCCCTTTCTAATTCACCCTAAAAAGGGTTTCAAAAGGGGATTATGCTGCTGATAGAAATTAAGGGACAACACGTCCATCCTATGGGACAAATGTCAAATATTTGAGTTGACGGATTGTTTCACAATATGGAATAATTGTAACTGGTTTACATTTTGCAGCTTCTGCTTTTTTTCCTTAATGACTGATGAAATCTATAATTATATTTTAGTATAAATGTTAAATTGTCATTAAAAAAGCCAAAGATTTTTGATGGCACCAACTAGGAGAAATAATATATGATCTAATCTATTTCCTAATTATTATTAAAAGTGAGGGTTATAAAGAAGTTTATAAATGACATTGCTGATGCCCTTGAAGCATAACATTAAAGCTGAAAGTTATGGGTGGAAGTTATACTCCAGTCGGTGTAATTTTGGGGCTAATTTGAGAATTCAACCACCAATCTGCATGTCAATAAATCTATTTTCATACATATGCTGCAGCCCTGAAAGAAGAGCTGCATGTCAGAAAGCAAACATCCAAATTGGTTGGACCTGGCTTTACCCTGCTCGCTACCCAGTCTTCCCATAATGTTCAGCTGAGCCCGTATATTACAATTGTAGGCAATCGCCTAAGAACTCTGAGCGAGTGTGCATGCTGATTATGCTTCTATCTTGGGACTGCTACGAAAAGAGAAGAGCGCAGACATCAGTAGGCAGAGATGATTAATTAAACACAGAAACAATCCCTGAAAATGTCTCAAAGATTATGAAGCTTTTTTTTTTTTATAATCTTTTTATTTTTTCCATCACATCCAGCCTCTGCCCCTTCCATACCTTAATAAGCCTTTCCGCATTGACAGTCTCCTGTTGTGTGCTATTTGTGTGAAAGACACCTCTGGGCAATGTCTAAACCCGACTCTCAGGACTCTGTGAACAGATTGTGTGTGAAAAGTAAAACCGCAGACAATCTTGATCAATTTGACTGGAAAAATAAATACTTTATATCATTCGTATTAAAGTGGTTTGGCTGTGTTTGCCTTGGATTTAATCATCTGGCAAAGCATGATTCTCATGAGATTACACTCATATTAAATATGTTGAAAACTGTTTGAGAATGGGGTAAAACATTTTGTGGCTCCGTGACCTAGGCTTCGGTCCAACAACTTAATGCTTCATCACCAACTAAATCCCTTAAATCCGCACCCTCTTCAAGAGAAATCCTACTGCTTTTCAAGAGAAAGACATAAATAGATACAGTTTATGTACCAGGTGTACAAACAAACACTGTTGAATTGTACTTGTCCCCCTGCTCGTAAGTAAAACGCTGCTTTGCTGCCAGGTTGTACAAATGAGAGGACCCATACGTGCTTGGGCAGCAGAAAGCTTAACAAGGGTAGGATATGGGCTATGAAGATGTCAGGTCAATGAAATAACAGTATCACAAAGTTAAAAACTAAGTTATCAATGAATCAAAACAAATTGTTGCTGAAGACTTAACCAAGCATCACTTTTTATAGTAGGATATATGTAATGCCATATGAGGTAAGGTAGAGGAGTGCAGCCTAATAGCAGACCCAAGTGCAGTGTAAATTAGATGAGGGACTACATAAAAAATTTATGGACTAAATGTTAAAAAAATATGGAATTTGACTTGATGCCGGAGATTTTTTCCCCCCTCTCACTATTAGCAATATATTCCACCTCCTGCTCCAAGAACTCCAGTCTTCTAAATACATCTCATTCCAGACTTTTGAACCCCGTGTCCTATAAATTATTTCCATGTAGATGATTTACTGTATCAAAAAACGTAAATGTCACAACTGATAAATGTAGGTTGTCTTTTGCTTATGCCTCTCTAAAACTGGCTGTGTGCCAAAGACTTTTATAGCCTCCAGAGTACGAAGGCTAGATTTTCTCATGCTGCTTCCTTTCCTTAAACAAGAGTGCCACATGCATCAAAGTCACCCCTGCCACTGCACAGTCCTCTTATGAATGCTGATATGCTCACTAGAGACCGCTTCAGTGTCCTTGAATACAGAAGCATTGCGTTATCTGTTGGTAGAAAGAGTCCCCTGTCAAAACGCTGTTCATCCCATCATACTGTGTTTTTCTCCCGTCGTTCCAGACCCATTTGGTCAGCAGTCTTGTCAGTTCTTTTATTTAGTGTAGCTGTGGACGAGGCTGTGATGTGGGTAGTGCAGCTGGAAATAATTAAGCAAGCATGACTGTGAAAAGAAAACTATTTAAGAATCCAGGTGGATAGTATGTTGTATGAGAATCGCCACTGGCTGACACCTTAGAAGTCATTATTCTTCCTGTGGTCAACATTCTTTTTCATACCGGAAGGTATTTTATTGCCCCCAATACACACAAGTGTATGTCTAACTGGGAGGAAACCAGAACCACCTGGAAGAAACCCACTAAGGCACGACAAGAACATGCAAACTCCACCCTAAATGTGTCTGGCAGCTTTCCCGTGTGTTTTAAGCCCCTGAGCGTTTTTGTTGGGTACGTTGGCTTACAATAGAGGGCTCTAAAAAATGTCACCATATTATTTATATTGTGCTGCAGTTTGCTGGTTTACATGTGGTTGCAAACTGGTTGATTTATGTTACGAAGTCTATAAATGTAGCTGGTCCACAGGCAGCATGCACTAGAAAGGGCCTATATAAGATGATGGTCATTTTCACAGCAGAGTCGTTAGCCTCCTACATCTCTGTATCATTAATCTTTATATATTGGAAAGGCACAGTCTGGGTTTATTTCTGAAAAAAGAAAGTTCGCAGTGAAGCCTTAACTTGAGAAGGAAGCCAGCTGGAGTGAGCAGCATTGAGGTTTGGTTGGACTTAAAAAACACAAAAGCTCCAGTAGACCACGTTGTAATCGTACCAAAGGCAGACAATGTAGTGATGTTTACAATGTCCAACCTAAACCCAGAGGAGGCAGTATGAAAGACTGATATCATGGCTTCATTTCTTAAAACTACCTTTTTAAAATTTGATGAGGAATAGCAAAAATCAAAGCTAGGTAGATGAACTTTCTTTACATTTTCTTCTAACTTTCCTCGTCGTGTCACATCGACATTATCATCAATGCTTTTAAACACAGACGTGTAATAAATGTAAGACATTGTGACTGCTTCAGTACAGACGGCTCTTTAAGATGACACAGGAGCCTTCTAACCAGCTACCAAGAGTCATCACAAACCACAGAAGGTCTCAACCACCTCATGTCCCACATTATAAGACGGATGAGTCATAACAGACAGTGGTAATAACCAATTACTAAGCCAAAATACACCTTACAAACAGAATACAGCATTTAGGAGACATGCAACGTCTTCAACAGATGTTGAGCAGGTAGCAATTTAACTTTACTTTTTCTGAAAACAGCTGCTCGTGGGGGTGAAAAGCACTCTTGGAGTAGGTTCAATGAATTTGGGTTGTGCACTAGCAAGAAAAATATCGTAACACTGATAATTATGTGCAGGCTTGCGAGTGTCCCTCTTCATGGTTGCATTTTCAGTCTCATTTGCTAAATTACAGTAAACTAATTGCAGCCAATTTGATAGCAAAACTTGCACCAAAATGGGCTAGTTTTGCATTTTAATAATATGTTAATAACCTTGTGATCTAGTTGAAAGCGTGGAGTTGTTTTTAAAGCTTAAACAAACCAAATACAGACACATTCAGTCCTGTTATTTCTTTTGTCTCAAGGCACTCTGCATTGGCGCACTGTTGTGGTGAGGGGTTGATGATTGGGCGTGCCAAGAATTCAAATGATCTCGCTTTCGCTGGATGGTAGTCTCACTGAATTATAGCTGCTAAGAAGACACTGTTCTCTGAAGCCAAGCAATGAACAAGAACACAAATGTTCCCTATTCAATCCTTTTTAGGATCCGTAGTACAAAGTGATCCTCTACATTTATACGTTCTAAATATGCCCTAAGAAATTCAGTCTGTTGGTGTAGTGGAAGAGAGAGGCTGCATAAGGGGATCCATAAAGGTAAAGTTAATATGGAAATGAGCTGCTGTTTGTAGTGGAGGCTGGGGAGTTGTTTTGTCCTTGGCAATAAGCTGAGCTCGCACATTCAATTATGTTTTGTAAGAGAGGCTTCTCTGTCCATCTGGAAAACTAAATTATATTTAATCACATCCATTTGGTTTATGTATCCCTTGAAGAATGAGACATTTTCTCTTCGATCCATTCGTGTAACACATCACAATTATTGTTGTATTTTTATTGTTAATTATTTAGTCAATTTTAATTGAGGTGTTGGGAATTTGATAATCTGTGAATATGGAGTGTTTATTGTAAAAGAAAAATAAAATGCATGGATTCAGAGACTTTCAGTGCCCAAGATGAATGTTGGCTCCTAACTCGTTATTTTTTATGATTCTTCATGGAAATTCACAGATAAGCATTGTTAAAGCACCAGTAGCTCTTAGAATGAGGCTTTTGTAGAATTTCTATAATATACTTTGAGATTAATTATTTATTCCAGACTCTCAACTGTAGTAGCAGCATGAATAATTAAGCACCAAAGATGCAAAGTACTTCAAAATGTACTTTTATAAAACAAGTATACAAGGAAAAATAGTGTCCTGTTGCTAACTGGTATTATGCCAATTTAAATATCATTAATATACAATGTAGTTTATAATTGCATCACAGAGTACACCGCATAGACAAAATAAGTGTAATAAGTTATGCTGCGTTAAAAATCAGTTATCCACCTTTAAACTAGCAGTAAATAAAGCAGAAGCCCTCTGGCTCTTCAGACTGTCAGTCTGACAGTAAGTATTCGGGATAAATAAAGATGGAGGTATCATCTGTGTTTATGGATAGCAGCTGCAGATGGGGAGAAGGGGGGACTACAATGACTGCACTGACTGTTTATTTTTATCAGGGCATTAGCAGATTAGGCACTCAAACTAACAAGGTCATCAAACTCTGATGGCTGAGAGCAGCAGACCTCTGCTAAGCGCCTGGCCAAGAGGGGAGATTTGGTGTGATATAGTGGGTTTCACCTTACTCCTGCTCCCTCGACATCACTACAGTCTGACTTTATTAGTGCTTTCAGTGATCTAGAGGAGAGCGGTATTATTTGTTAGAGATTTCTCCAGCAGCAGGTTGAGTTTCGAGGCTTTGCTATATTAAACTGACACGCTGCCACATTGTACACGTCTTAATAAACATCTGAGAGGCCTCAACCTGCTTAAAGTGCATCTACCGAGTACCTTTAAACCTTTTCCAGCAGCTTTTATTTTGACTTGACATTTCCAGCCTGGTTTGGTTAATTTTTTTTTCTATTCTTGCTCATTTCTGTGACATTTTTGTGTAATTTTGCTAAGAAGTTGCTTTGTTTGAAAACAAGTTGTAAAGAGATTTTCTATCTTAAGACTGACCCGATAGGATCTTACATGCACACTTCTTATAATCACGACTTTTAAATCATATATTGCATCTTAAAAATCCAATCAAAAACTAACAAAGTGGTGAAATAAACCTCCTCACCCATTTAGCTGTCATAACGGTAGACCTCCGGATCCCCACACTACAGCCGTACAATCATAACTGCGTCACACATTTGTAACACAATCTCCAGCACCTTAGACCCTGGAGCATTTGTGCAAATAAAAATTTTGACCGGTGGTTATATGAGGGTTAAAGATGAAGATTAAAAGTGTTTTTTCTGAATTTGCTGTCTCTCTGATAAACGAGCAGCTCTTACTTGAAAAAGAGTTTTAACACCAAACGGGGCGATACAAAGTGTTGTATGTGTTTTCCTTTCATAAGATGAAGGCCAGTTTATACCTGTGCTCAAATATAAGCACACACAACCTCTGCATCAGCAACAGGAACCCGACCTTACGCAGGTTCGGGCTTCAGCGGAACAAAGCGTATTTAGACCGTTTTTTTAACAATGCAATCAAAATAACATTTTTTATCATTACACATCAAATGTGCGACGTTATAGCGGTGTGCCCTCATCAGACCAGCAGTAAGCGTCAGTGCGGGGGAGGGTAGAAAATAATAAAATAAGAATCCAAATTCATGACGACAAGAAGATATTGTCAACAGATGGAAAATACCAACTCAAGATTTAGCAAAGAAAGGTACATTGTTCATGTTGTGTACAGCTTTCATTGTGGCCAAACATTACTCAGGAAACTATTTTTTACATCTTAAAAAGAAATTCTAACAGTCACACTGATGGAAGCTCCCAGCAGCAGGTTTTAGGCAGGAATCAAGTAATCAATAACATCCAGCACATTTCACTCTTTACCACTTTCATGGGTCACACTGAATCCTTTTGGGGGAGTGAATTGAATTCGACTTGCACACTTGCTCATTTGAACCATTAGCCCCTTTAGTCATCGTATGACTACATATTTTAATTTTATTACTTGTAAATATTTAGATCATGAAATAATTCAACAACACCAAGCAGTTGTTGTACTATAAATTTCCAGTGAAGCAGGAATGAATGAACACGTATACCCTGCCTGCAAAATACTTCTGTATTTACACAAAGCAAATATGTACGAGCCTCCTATTGAATAATTATTGCACCGGCAGTTATCTTTCAGCTGGTAACATCTTATTTAATCCTAACTGATGCAATGAGTAGCTTCTCATTATTTAAACAACCATGCTGAAAACGACACACCCTGTGGTGGTGGAGATTAGGTTGTCTGTTTTAAGAGGGCTCAAATCTATGGCAAGTGGCAGAAGCGTCTAATGAGATTGCAGAAACTAATAAAATTGGGTAAACTGTCCAGTGCGTTGTTAAAAATGAGAAGTATAGTGGGAAACCTTGGTCTTCTTTAAAGATGTGTTTGGAAAAAATTCTGAATGGTGATTGTTGATCACTTCAATGTTGAGTTGAAAGAAAAACAGTAGAACTCAGGTTTAATGGTAAAAGTATGAACATCTACACAAAGATAATGTAAGTGGAACTCAAATAATTGTGACTGAACAGGCGTCTAGCTGTGAGAAAAACCACTAAGCAGAGAAAAGCCTTCAGTTTGTGAGAAAGCATAGAGATTGACCCTGGAGCAATGGAGCGAGACCATGTGGTCTGTTCAGTCCAGATTGATCCTGTTCCAGAGTGATGGGGGCATGAGGGTAAGAAGTGAGGCAGATGAAATGATGCAGCCATCATGACCAGTGCCAACTGGACAAGCTGGTGGGGGCACTGCTACGATCAAGTCTCTGTTCAGCAACATCATGCATCCAAAGAATGAGGTCAGCTGATCACCTGAATGTGCTGAATGACCAGGTTATTCCATCATTTGATTGTTTTTGCCTACTGTTTTAGGATCCATGGGGCTCAAAATGTTAATGAGCCATTCAGGGAGCATGATAAATCATTTTTACACATGGACTTGTCGCCACAGACCTGAAGAATATTTGGGATGTGCAGGAGAAGGCTTTGCACGACTCTCTAATACATTATTTATTTTTGTTCGTGAGGTCCTTTTATTGAGCAGGCAGTGTATTATTAATGTTTTTCCTGAACAAAAAAATCAGTGAAACGCTAACAGTCCAACTCTGCAATTAACTCAGCCACAGTTCTTGGATTTTTGACACATTTTAAGCCGCATGTGGTGGTACATTACATATAACACGTTTCCATACAAATCTCTGTATTTGCTTTACTCTGACTTTATTAGATTGAAGTTATCAGCTACAGTATGTGTGTAGATCTGTTTTACAACCTCATGTGTGACAGAAAATAAGCTGCCTTCCTACACCTGCGTACTGACCTGCCATTTTAAGTGCTTTTACCTTTCACCAGTGAGTGTGTGGAAATGCTGTGTGATATGAGCTGCAATAGTCATTGCCCTAAGGTGCATTAAAGTATAAACGTCTATAGGGTATCTTGAGGATGTAGTGCAGAAAGTACTGGCACTCAGTAATGGTGCACAACACCGACCATTACGATAGACATGGTTCAATGAGACAGCTGGCAGTAGAGGTCAATCGGAGTAGCAAGCCCTGGTTAAAGAAGCAGCTTGAGGGACATAGCAACGAGTGGAGCTCAAGGGCCATTTGTAAAACAAAGCTCAGTGTTCTCCGTATGTACAGACATATATCTCCACTTCTACAGCCATGGTCTGATCCTCTGCTCATATATCACCACCTCCTCTATTCAACCAGCTTTAAATCCACTAAATCCAAGGGTTCCTATAGGTTATCTGATTGTTGTGAGCTATTTAGCATAGGGTTTCATTAATAACCATTTAATTATTGCAACATCTAATGTAGTTGGTTTCTACAGGCTGACAAACTTTCTAAAAAATATAGTCTCTGATGTGCTGAAGAAATTTCTTTCATCAGGTTTTTATGTCTGTGCAAATAAAGTGAGACGGTAGAGAGTAATTGTCATAAATCTGTTGTTAAGAAAAAGGCATTCATTGATGTGTGGCCCAGGATTGTCTTTCTAATGTTTGGAGAAGGCACCACCCACAGCAGTGTGTTAACACAAGGGAAACAGACTAACAGAACATCTATAAATAGTTTGAGGTTGAGGACTCTGGGGAAATCTCACAGCCTGAACAACAACTTGTTTTCCTTGTTTGTTCTGTGGGACTCATAAAATATCTTTTGTTATTTTGCTGATAAGGTTTCTGAATTTGACCTGAGAGCATCTGTTGTTGTCCAATATAATTATTACTGTTTTGGGCAACTTTAAAATGCAGGGAGGTGGATATGTGAAACTGGAGTTTGGGTCCCAGCTGTCAACATCACAGTGTGTCAAGAAATGAGCGAAGCACTCACAGGGTGGAGGGTTTTTCCAGGCTGCAGTTGGCCACATCCTTTAGGTGTGTAAGAAGCTTGAATCATTGGTATTTCGGAGAGAATCTAAGTGGCTGAGCTGTTGATGGCAACCTCTCAGTTTGTTGTCAGGTTTCCTTTTACTGTGAGATAAGATTTATGACTATGAAGAAGGCTGGCTAGAGAGAAATCCTGGCGGGCTCAGCTTAGCTTATCTGGATTTCTGCTCCCAGCACAGCTTCACTCCCTGTTGGATGCAAGTGGGTGACCTTGACAAGAATGTGGCTTATTGTTGTAACAGATACTGTTGCTGTCAACTGACCTCTGGTGAGGGCCAGAGGATGAGGAATGCGAGAAGGGGATAGAAGCCCGAATCAACATGTAGATGGGATTAAGTTGAAACGGATAACTGATAAAGTTGGACTCCTCAAACACAATTACAAGGTTAAAATAGAAACATTAAGTATGCTGCCTCAGTTGTCTGACTACCTGATTTTAGGGAATGAGAGATTTTGTTATTGTTGTGAAATTGTATGTAAAAAACCAAAATAAGTCAACTAAATTACTGGTTTAAGCTTTTCTGTCCAGAACCAAATAGTCATTATATATAATCTCTATAAACTTGTCTGCATTTTTCTTTTATTATCTTTCCATGTAAAAAGAAATTCTACATTTAGTATGTTGATGTTGTTCTGCATTGATGTTGTATTCAGTAACTACTGGCTAAGATTAAACACAGTCCTTGTTATGAGTCAAAGAGATTATTTTTGCTTGTGTTCTTGTTATCGTACCCTATAGATGCACCCTGCTCAGGCTGTTCTTCATATAAGCCCTCAACATGTTCTGTCTGCAGTCACCATAAAGAGATGTCTAAATTGCTTGGCCTCTGTATGTAGAGCTTTCAGTGCTCGCAGTGGCAAACAGCCCGCCTCAGCACACTTTCCTCCCAACCCCCACCCTGTCAGCTAGCAAACAATACCAGGCAGAGTCTCAAAGCAGCAAGCTGAGGCCAGAGAAGTGAGGAAGGAATTAGGTTGACAAGGTCAAACTGAACCAAGACAAGAGGAAAGTGTACCACTCCACCTGCTGTATGATAACCACTGAACCAAACTCATATCCAGCCTGCCTGCCAAATGGCTCAGCAATGCAAATGGTGCCAAAATAAAAAATAAAAGAATGTATTGATCTTACTCGTTATTGGAATTGCCTTCTGCTGTAATAATAAAGTGGTTCTCTCCATCTGTTCTGCTCCATCCAGCTAAGGTTGGTGTTCAGAGCGAAATGATTAAAGGTGAATGGATCGTGCATTTAACCTTTCTTACTTTGAATCCAACTGATTTTAGCAATGCTGCTTTTTTTCTGCACCACATTGAGGATTATTATTTTACACTGAAGATGTAAATGTTTATTAAATGTGGTGCCATGAAATTAAGTTTAGAGATATTTTTAAATGTTTCTACACATTATTTTATTTTAATACACTTAAAATGTTGTAATCACTGGAATAAAGTAGTGACATCATTGGATTAATATCTAATGATGTGAAGTTTGTTCATTTTTGGCCAAACACAAAGAAGTTAAAGGCATTTCTGTCTGTTTATGCTTTGATAATGGCTCTAAGATGCTAAACTTGCTCAACATTAGCAAGTTAGCATTGGACCCAGAAGTATGCTTTGTTGTTGAGAACCTGAAAGCACATCACAAAGAATCAGAGGAAACAAAAACATTTTGTCCATACTTGTTTAGCATGAACAGTTAAAGAAATTTTCTCTGCACCACAAAAGGAACATATGAGCACTCAAAGGTTGTAAACAAAAACCACATTTTTCCCAGATGCTTCATTTTGCAATTGCAATTTGATCATCAAATGAAAGGAGTTGTTCTTTGTGTCTTTACTGTGCAAATTAGGCCACCGCTTCACAAGTGAGCAAATTGGTAAGCTCCACTTATCCTGGCTGTTCCCTGCCCTGCAGTCCCTTGTGCCTTCTGTCTTTTTATATCACTTTTACTTCCCATCATGTAGCTGGTAGCTGTAGGAGCCGTCTCCTGACTAATGCATGCTGTCCTTTCATCACCAACTCTCTACAGGTAAAGCGCTATGCCCTCATAAGAGATTGCACATTGTCTAGCCTTTTTAGCTCTTTTTTCTCCTTTACTGTAATCAGAGGCATTTATAAAGCAGTGGCTCTGATTTGCAGCTTACAATGTGTCACTTTGAAACACTCAAATTTTTATCACTGCTAAAATTTGCATAAATGTGAAAGCATTGCGTGTTTTTCTAACAGCTGGGCTGTAATTCACAACTGTTCAAAGCTGTGAGACAGAAGTTTACTCTCTGTAAAACCATTAGTTTGACAGACATTAATGATTTTATTCCACACAACACAGTTGATGTTGAGCCAAAAATATGAGCCAAGTGTCAGAAATGTGGATGTAACTATTCAGAAGTTACATGTTTAAAGCTTGTTATAACAAAATATTTGTTTTACCTCATTCTGAGCTAATCTGTTGTTTAAAATATCTCTTTATGTACATGTAAAGTCACACAGAAAATGGCTCCTTTGTCAGATGTTAATGGTTTGGATTGCTCAGATCCTTTCTTACTCATTATAACTCCAGAGATTGTAGGTTGTGGGTGACTGACTTCATCACAGTTTAGTTTCCTCTCTATTATTTATGTGTGCTTATGCTATCCTGAAAGCACAATTAGCAGCTAAAACTGAGAGGAGTTGCCTAGAAACTGAGTGCCTTTTGGCAGCTGGTGGTCTGCATTAGATGTCAGGTGTCTGTGTTTGTATTTTCTCTCTGTCTGTGATTACTCTGAGCTTCAAAGAAAATGACAGTGTGGTTTCAGAAAAGGAAGTGTGCAATGTTTGAAACAATCACCTAGCATTCACAACTTGAAAGAGGATACAGTCATTGTGTGTCCTTTCTTTCAGTCTTTGTGTGTTCGGTCCATTTACCCAGATTAAGTTGAACATTGTAGCTGTTGAATAAGATAAAGCATAAACATTTGTTATCAGTTGTAGCCTAATGATAACCAGTTTTTCTTCAGTGTATTTACTCATCTGTATCTCTGTTATCTGGACAATGATAAATGAATACATGGCCTTTTTTTTTATTCAGGAGAATGAATTTACAAAGTGATTGTGTGAAAGCCAGTGTAAGATACTCTGGTCCCTTTTTATACATGTCTGTCAGTGGTGTTGAAAAGATCCCTGACAAGGTTCAGAAAGAAGTGTTAGAACACTATCTTTTCTGGCCATCAGTCTTCACAGGTCTTTCCGTAGAGTCCAGCAGAACTACATTTTTGATTTTAGAAGAGGTATGTAATAATAAAACGAATCATAATGATACAATGTGATTCAGTTGCAAGCAGACAAATGTTTCCAATGTTTTTCTACTGTCTTTCAACTGTAGGTCAACCATTTTCAATGTGTATACACTGTAACAAATGCTAGAGAAAATGAAAAATGTCACAGGTGATTTTGCATCCATTATCGCTTCAGTGATCAACAGAAGCATGCTAACAGACAGGTTGAGTTAACTGCATGCTCCAATGCCCTGGAGCATGCTTACACATGTTAGCATAATGTGACATTTGTACAGTGTTGTTGCAGTGAATTATTTAGATTTCACACACTTGTTGGTTTATTTTGAACGAATACCACAATTTAGTTTCCCCAGTTATTCCTCGGTTTAATACAGATATCTTGTGATTGTATGGTAACCCACATCGTCTGTAAATCCACTGGTCCTGTTTTCATTATCTGATGGGACATTGTGTTTCTATCGAAGTTGTGTTGTGGTCAACATGCAAACTGGTTCTTATAAAGGATGAGAAGGCAAAATCTGGAACCTATTTGAGAAAATGATGTTGCTTATGGTGCTCATTTTATCACACACTAACACAGGGAAAAAGCCCCAGAAAAATGTGATTGCATGGTTTAGCAGTGATGCGTACTGAACCGCTACTGGAGACACGATTCTCTGTGACCTGCAGCAGCAGTCTTGTACAAACGGGTAAACCATGACCAGAACATTTATTATAATCCCATGTTAAACATGAGGTTTGTGTGCAAGGATGATTTCAGCTCTCAGTCGGTTGTTAAGGCTGACTCATGACTATTTTAGAAACTGTATCCATGTTCCACATGACATGATTGCAGTGGCTAATCCACTGTATGGATATTTTTACAAATGTAAACTGAGCTAGACTGTTTTTCAGGTTCCTTGAGCTATCTAATCACCCTCAAAGCAAGAATTAGCCAATAGCTGCCTTAATTGTCTTTGTTCAGATTTAATTTCTGTCTAGATATTGAGATGTGTCTGTGAAGGAATCTTTAAAAGCCCCATTTGCAAAGTTTAGGGTCGTTTCTCCTTGCTCGGTGGCATACAGTTTCAGGTAGGGATGATGTTGGAATCAACTGTTGACAGTAAAAGCAGGAATGGTGATAACTAAATCAATCCAAACCGCTATAAAAATCTTAATTAAAGAAAGATTATTAAATATAATTGTAACTTGCTGTTTCTGCATAAAGCTTTGCCTGGGTAGGGTTTATGAAGGTAGGTGCAATTATATCCGTTTCCCCCCCTGGCTGTCTCTATATCCTTGTGTATCTGTGTCACCTTATCCATTGAATGTGTGGATTTATATTACAGGTTCAGTGTCTGAGATATTAATCTGTGAAGCGGTAAAGAGTGGGGGGTTGTATGTTCAGCCTTCAGTATCTAGCAACATATACACAGTGCTTTTATTGGACCACGTTCACTGTGTGGTTGCTCTTTACATGTCTGTGTTTTTGTTTGGAGAAGTAGTGGGGAAAGGCTTTAGATCTGAGATGATATCGTAATAATCAGCCCAAATCACCGAGCTGCAATGCTATACGTAGGTTTATTTATTCCCTAGCGGTTTAGTTTGTCTGACTAAAGTGTGTGATACAGTAAAAGATTCACAGCATTATTTGTCCTGCTGTTTATGGATCGTCACCTGCCACATAAGTACAACCAAGACAGGTGTCTCAGTATGACACTTTGGTGCAATCCTTTTTCGTAATCCTCATCTGAGCTTGGTGCTCAGTTTCTTAATCCCAAGTCTAATAAACAAGTTAAAGCCGATGTCGACGTGTCCAGTTAAAAGTACAACACGCATCCATCTGCCACGGCTGAGCTATTATGTGATCACTGATAATCCAGACCGCGTTCCCCCTCAGTCAGCACTCCAGTTATATATACCACCAGTCCAAGATTTACAGGATTTTTGTCACCACGTTGAACATAATTTTTTTCCCAGTGTGGCTTTCCCGGAGAGCTGGCGTAGGATTTCAGTTAAAAAGGAACAAAAAGAAAGAAAAAGATTGCGTGACACTGGGGGAATGTGGTTTTCAAAACCTCTCTGTAAAGTCTTGCAAGTAGGGAAGAAATCTTGGAATTTGGCATCAACTGAGCATTGGGGTAAAGCCTTGTAATCTGGCAAGTTCTGCACATGAGTTGCTTGTGGTTTTCTGAAACCCAGAACAAGACGTCAAGCATTTGACTGTGTATGAGTGCGAGTGTTTACCCTGCAGCTTCAGAATGAAGGTCATGTTGTTCAGTAACAAAGAAAAATACAGCAGATTACTCATGTACCATGGTAAACTGGCTGCATCTCTTTTCATGTTGTACTCATTCATACGAGCTGTTGCATTATCAGCTGCTGGGTTTATTGTCTTAACATCAGTCCGACTTCTTCCTACTTAATTTCTACAACTTTGGAGAATTCCCTTACCTCTGCTTTGTAGAACAAATTGAGTGTGAAAAGTTAAAGCACATTGCAGCAAGGTTATATTTAATTTGAAAATGTAAGATATCACGCTGAAATTCATCAGCTCATTAATGGAAATAATTAATCTTAATTTTGAAAGACATTGCTCCTGGGACCCTCAGCATTTAGGGTTTATAATGGAAACACTTTGAGTGGTATAGTGATTTAAAAGCTTCTGTTACCAGCACTGTACTCGGAAACCAGGACAAACCTTGAACTACTTTATTTTAATCTCCGTTTTCCCCCAATTAATTATCAGCTGTTATTAGCCAATTGTCATTTTAACTCTGACTTGACTGAAGCAGTTTGGACAGAAATCTTATTCTATAGAAATTAAAATAAGCATCAGTAATCTGTAGGGCTCACAAATGGATGTTTTTCACATTAAATCATGGAATTTAAAGCCATGATTAGCTTATAGCAAAGGTCCGCTTTCCATTAAAAATGTTCCTGAATTGTAATGAGAAACCAGTGCGACTTGTGCGCAGGATGAAAGCAGCATGTGACCACATCCACTTGTTGCTGCTTGTGTTGCTTTTCGTTGTGTACGACTTGCAGAGGAGGCACGTCAGTGTTACTTTATTCCCCTTGTTCCAGTGTTTATGTTTCAAACAACAAATATTCTGGTAAAGAGCTGGAAGTCAAAGCCAGCTTGATGTTTTGTACTTTCTTTTTTATCTTTCTGTGTTTGTCATTTTTCTACTCGGGTTGAAAAAAGTGCTTTAAAAACAATGTTGTAATGTCGTTTACAGAAAGAGGCCTCCCTGGTCCATGTAGAGGACCTGTGGCCTTTTCCCTCGGTATTCTGTGCGAGAGTTAATATGCAGTTCATATTTGTTTACACAGCAGAGTGGATGTAGTGGAAATGGGATTTCTGGTAGCTCTTTGTTGCTACATTATATTATGTCTGAATGAAAATATAGAAATGGATCCAGCTATGTCTACTGCAAGTGTTCATGGGATTTTACACATTTACAAGCTGTGAAAGGAACATATAACAATCCTGTTAATCCTGATGGCGCCTCTAAAATCTATTGCTGTGACATCCCCAGTGAAACTCCAAACAGGATACTGTGCTCTTACAAAGATATAATGGATCTACAAATGTGGAGGTTGTTAACCTTAGAACCAGATGGCTAACAGAGAAATCTGATACTGTGAAAGGAGATAAGTGTTAGGCTGTAATTAGGTGGGACCCACTTTGGCCACAAACAATGTCTAAATTGTCAGCATAAATAGTTTGAATAGTTGTTGAGCCTGTTTTGAGTTAGCTATGAATGAACACTTTCACTATTCGCTGTCTCTCTGAAGCAAGTGTTGTTATGGGTTTTGTTTGTGGTGCAGAAACTGTGGCGACAGTGACTACCTGTCGTGTCTCATTCGCTCAGCCAACCTGTGGTTTGCCCACGTCACGTGTAGAAAACTGACGCATTAGCCCCATTTCTGTCACACTCGACACATTAATTTGCTCTTCCACTGAGCAGCAGAAGAAATGGGAAAAACCTCGATAGTATGAATAAACCATGAACCAAGTTTAGCTAATATTAAGCTTTAACAAAGCACTCTGTTCTCAGATTTTGATTTTATGATTGATACTCCCAATACAAAAAATGCCTATATTTACACGTAATTATGTATCCTAAACAGATATGAATAAAACCCCAATCTCCCACCTCCATCTCTGTAGTTGATCAAATAATTTTTGCATTTTCCTTTACATAAATGTTCGGCTGGCTTTAAATAATTCATATACAGGCTTTTACTTGTATTTTATTTTGTTCTGGTCTTGTGGAGATTAACAAAAGCTAAGTAGGGATAATAAGATGTGTATGTTGTAACTACCTACTAGTGTGTTGTGATAGATTTAGCATGAGATAGATTCATACATATATTTTTGAAGAAAATAGTTTAAAAATAAAAAGGCTACCACAGATTGTAGTTCCCTGCCAGTTCTCTCAGAAAATGTTGAAATGTCATCTCACGCGGAGAGATTTTTACTCACAACATCAAGGCTGCCAGCAGAGGCATTAGGAATGATAAAGTATATTTAGCATTTCACATATTTGTTTCTACACCAACATGATGATGGCTTTTATTATCATTGAGCTAGCGTTTCCAGCAACAGCAAAATAGATCTGACCTTGGTATTTTGCAGCTATAAGTGTTTTTAGTTCACCACATCATACACAGTTTGGAACTGTAAGTAGATTAGAACAATTATTTAAAAGCGTTACAAGCTTATAATCCAATGTATCAGTTGTTGTTTTGTCTTCTAAGCCTAATTGGATCCAGCATTGGCAGTGTATTCCACAACACTGAATGGTTTATGCCCAATTAATAAATGTGCGTTGTTGGCTTCAGCGTGGCATTCCTCCTGCAGTTCAGTGCTAATGATTGGGAGCGCTTTGATGTCGACTGCCTTGAATAAAGAACACTAAGTCTGGTCACTGTGGACCTTAAATCACCATCAGTACTCCGCTTCCCATCTCTCCTCCACCTACACGTTTTTCTTGCGCCCCCCCAGTTGCTCACACCGCCTCCTTCCTTTGCTGTCCTTTTTATTTTCCACATAACCTCATTGCTGTCACAATGTGTCGGAACAGGTGAAATCAATTACTGACCCTCAATACCCTGCTCCCTTACTACAACTAGCTCTTTAATTGAGGGAATTAATAAGTGATAAGTCTGTGAGATGACTTTGTGTCATGGATCTCACTCTGCTATGTGCTAGGGAGGAAAAAAACAGGGGAGGGTTTGTTTGGCCGACCCTGCATATCTAATTCTGTCCTTCCACAGAGGAAGTCAAGGTAGTTCACATTCCCTCCCTGCCTGCTCGCCATCTCTAAGGTTGCAGAGAAAGGTTAAGGAAAGACAAAATCATACACTGTATGCAGTAACTGCTGCATTGGTCTTTCTCTGTGGAGGGAAGCTTCCAGGGGCCACTGAAATACCAGAAAGTCTCTCACTACTTAGCTCACTTCCTCTCGTTGGCTGAATCTCTGCATCCACTCTGGTCATGTTCATGAAGAGGTTCTAAAGCATCTTGTGTGTCTGTTTCATTCTCATCCCTCTCTTCTTCTTCTTTCACAGATGGAATCCCCTATCTCCACGACAGCTCCTCCCCCCCTCCACCTCCTGGCCACAGTAGGCAACAGTGATATTGCCTCGCCATGTGAACAGATAATGGTGCGCACGCGCAGTGTGGCTGTGAACACTTCCGATGTGGCCCTGGCGACAGAACCCGAGTGCTTGGGACCCTGCGAGCCCGGCACCAGTGTCAATCTGGAAGGCATCGTGTGGCAGGAAACGGAGGATGGTAAGAGAAGCGGTTTACAAGCTGTTTAGAAATCTTTTCTGTGTGAAACATACGACTCCTGGATTTCAGCACAAAAGGAGTTGAGTTGAAACATATGGTGAAGTTGGAGTTGTTCTTTTATGTGCATTGACAGTGTGGTTGTGTGGTTAAGACATCAAAGAAGTTTTTGCGATGCTTTATTTAAGCCTCTGTCGTTTAAAAAATGATCATCCTGCCTTCATTACCATACATATTTTGCCAGCTAAAATATAATTGGATGTGCTCAGCCTGCCTCAGGAAATGGTGGCGGTACCAGTTTGTGCTTTAACAGCACACATGCTGCATAATTTTACCAAGAAGAATAGCAGTTGGCAGCTAGTTCTTAGGTGGCCTTGATTTGTTTTTGTGTTTTTATTTAGTTTTTTTTGCTTGGGAGTACTCAGTTGGGAATTTGTTGCACAGCGATATCTGCTCAACAACATCATGCCTCATAACAAAGCACTTTTTTTTTTTTGCTAATCTGCCAGTTGGGAATAGAGTTGGCTCATCTCCTGCAATGCAGTCCGAGTGAAATCTTAGGAAGTCGGTTTTCCCCTCTTTGATCGAAAGCACGTTTAGCTTATTTAATTTAAAGACGTATCACTATCAGTTTCTGCAGGATCTGAAAAACGACTCCCTTTTTTTTCTGTTGTGTTTGTGAAATAATGCAAATACCGAATCTTCAAAGCAGCTTGCGCTCAGGCGCTCTGCAGGCATGCTGAGTACAAATCGCCCACACATCTACTTCGCTGCTTGTTGGTTCATTTTGAAGAACTAAACAGGGGAAAAAAAGGTCCCTGCCTCATCAACATTCGCGAAGCACAGTCCCCGCCACCGAGTGGCCTCCCCCCATCCCTTATTTTGATTTTTGCTCCAGCTCTGAGCCGTCTTATTCCTCCTGTTTTCTGTTTTGCAGCTCTTTTCTGTTACCAAGCAGGCAGTCACCCCTTGACTCTGTTTCCAGGCAAACTGGGAGAGAGTGAGAGCATGGTGAGGGGGTAGAGGCAGGGGGTGGAGGGCTGGGTTGTGGTAGACAAGGCCACTTCTGTTAGTGACACAAACATGGCTGAGAGCCAACACCAGTACTATGTTGTGCTCCCTCATTCTCTGCCTCCCACAGAGTGATTGAGCTTCACTCTTACCCTCCCCCACCCCCTTCCCTTTCCCCAACCAAGTCTGTCCTTTCCTGCACAACACTGGTATTTTGGCTGAAAGAGGTAGTGGTTTGGTCTGGTGGAGCTGTGTTTTCCTCTGATTCTGTGCTGTCTGGCTCGGTAGGGAGGAGGATGATGGGGGCTTTAGAGTGGTTTTAAAAGTGGTGAGGTGGAGAGAAAGGGTGGGGGTGTTTGCAAGAAGAGTAAGTGGGGGGCACTCTGCAGGTGTAGCACACAGGTTGTTATGGCTGTCAGAGCTTTTGAGACCAGTAGGGTAAGATTACAACTGCACTCGCTGAAGGCTGCTTTGTGGTTTTATCTCAGAAAACTTGTCAGGCTGACATAAATCCTTCACTTCAAAGTTTTTATGTAGTTAATATGAAATATTTCATGAAAAGGTTGATGGAAAAGCTAAATTTAGGAGTTTATTTAGAGTTTTTTTTCATAGACTGCATATGGCGAATAAAAGTGCATATGAAAAAATAATTATATTTAACTTTTTTTTAATCTATCCCAAAGACTTCTACTTTCATTTCTACTGGACACGTGATTTTTGCTTTAGAGCTTCTTCTTAAAGGTTTTGTAGAGAAAATTATTTCCATAAAAATGACACCTATAGTTTAGGTGAGTGACATCATTGTCTGGATCTGGTTTTGAACTCGCACATACTAGTCCTTTGTTATCGCTGTAAGGTGATGCATGGGAATATTTGCAAAGCGCCATGAAGTAACACCTGAAGGATGCTTCACTAACAGCAAGCTCTGGCACAACATGTGTACAAATAAGAGAAACATGGAAAGACAAAGAGCACAACAGCAAAATAAAGTTGTGACACTCATTTAAAAAGGAAACGACAAACTGTGCCAGGTAAAGCTCGCCGTATTAAACTGATATTTCAAACCTTTTTCAAAGAATCAACCAGTATCTGAGCAAACAGTCGATTTTTATATATACAGGCAAATCAGAGAGCAGTGTGTTGCTGTTTCTATGGCAACAAAGAGAAAAAACGTGTTAGTTAAAATGACATTATTGCAGATCATTGTGTGTTTATTTTAACTGGCTTCCTTCAGCTTAAGCACCAGTTGCTTGTTAATAATGCATTGGACTTTTTTGCTGCTCTCGTTAGTGCAGCATTACGTTGCAAAACATGCAGGTTTGTATATTGCATGCAAGTATCGTATATTAGTCATCAGCCGCCCTGATTCAAAGATCAGCGTTGGTCACAGAAAAACCTCTGTTATCCTTTAACTTGTATTCAGTAAGACTGTTAATTGGAAAATGGTGGGAAAAAGCAGATCTTGTGTTTCTGTATAGTGACTACTGTGCTTTTCACTTAATCCCACTGCTGCATAGACTCCTTTATAACACACTGTGCAGCTCAGTTTACTTCAAGCCAAGCAGGGAATACACCTTTTGTTTAAATAAAGTATGCTGCAGATTAAACTTAACATATAGTGAAGTGAAAATGTTTATGAAAATGGCTCATAATGTTTATCTGTGACACAACAGCTCAAATCCAGATTTTACTGGGTGTATTTTTTATTAAGGCCAAGTCTGTCATCAGTTTTAGGTGTCACATAAACAGTACAATCAGTGTTGCTGAGAGACAAGAGTGCAGCAGGACGGGTTTTTACAGTGAGCCCATTCTCAATACCTCCCATTGTATTGCAATTTGCACACTACATTTAACAGCACAAAGATGTGCACTGTATTACTTTCACATCATTTTAATGGCACAAGGTCCTAAAAACCCACTGGCTGTTTTTTTTTTCTTTTTAAAGAGATTCATTGCTGTTTGCATCACACAACACTACTCATCTGCTTTTCCCTAAGAGGTTTATAAACGTAGAAATCTCTCACTGAGTGGCAACTGCACAAATGAGAACCAACTCGACTAAATCCTCTCAGACAACCAGGGAAGCTCAACAAACTGAGGCCCCAAAGACATCGCAGAGGCATTCTGATTAGCGCTGAAGTTAAGCAGTCCCCCACCTCTCTTCATGACATGTCTCATACAGTGCTGTTTAGGCATTTAAGCACTATGTGTGTGCGTATCATTTAGCATGCCAACCAACAGCTGCTTCATCACCTCCGCCTTTCGGCTTTGTGGGAGTAAATGAACAACAGGCTCCCAGTAATTGTCTGCGCCTCACCCTACTTGCCAGAGAGGGAAGCAGATGAGAAAAAAGCAAGCAACATAACAAGGAAGACACTGCAGAAGCTGCTGCACCTTTGGTCAAAGCTGACAAGAATCTTGGCTGATGAGGATAAATAAATATTTCATCCCGTGCAGTTTGAGGCTTTGAGCGCAGATGTTGCCAAATCTGGATAACGATGAGATTTAAATAGAAGTCTACATGAATTACATGCTGATTGAACAACATAACCCTCATTTTAAAAATGTATAATATGATGCATTTAGACCTGTGTAGGAGAGAAAAGTGTCACGCTGTCAGTCAGGGGGTTAGTGAAGCACAGACAGGAGGAGGTGGGGGTTAGATCTGTGGTATTTTAAGGCCCGGCACTGACACAAATCCCCTCAGCACAGACGAAGCAGTGGCAGCTCCCAGGGTTGTGTCTGCAGAGCGATGGGCCAACCCCTCCCAGGCTTAGCATGCTGATACCTCCAAATGCCATCTCTGAAATGCAGGGGAAGTTTATTACTCTTGAAACGCAGCCCAGAACGCCTTGGCTCCTGCTCCAGGGCAGAGGGAACACAGAGGGGGCCCCTTTAGCCAAACACTGCAGTTCCATGCCAGTGACACACACACACACACACACACACATCCTCCAGTTCACAGCAGGCTATTCTCAGAGCAGGTCCCACTGCTTCTTAAGCTCTCTAATAGATAAATAATACAGGCTGTTTGTGATAAATGTTTGTCTCGTGGATTATTTATGCAACACAGATCTCTGCAGCATTGTAACTATGAACTTTAGCACACGAGTTAAAAGCTGCTTGGCATCTGCATGGATGAGGTCAGTGTGAAACGGATATTCCTGTATAAACATTTGAGTTGTCTTTTTTCCCCTCCTCTCTGTTTCTTCAACCCTGTCAGGGAACTGAGGAGGGGAATACTCCATGAAAGGAGTGCTTGGCTCTGTAAGTGACTTGCAAGTTCTGCTTCCTTGCTCCTTTGAAGATCACCTGTCAGTGGCTTCATTGAAATGTTTTTACAGAGGCGAGTGGTGACTGCTCTCTGTGAACTTGCTGTAGAAACTGTCCTTGAAATTAGAGCGAACATTGTCAAGAGGCCTGTAGCTGTCGGCCAGGCCGATGAGCGGAGAGAAGACTGAGTGAAAAATCAATCACAGGAGACCAATTTCTGTTAACCGTAGAGGACAGGTGCTAAAGAAAAGAGCAGAAGTGATGCCACTTCTGTTTGTCACATCCGCACATTGTGGATTTTCATTTTCCAGCTACTGAACCATTTCTCTTTTCAACAAACGATGTCTTCAGCTCCCATGTTGTTGCCTAAATGCAGCTGAAATGATGATCTTGGATGTTCAGATAATGAAGAATCATTGTCCTGAGGGAGAAAGCTTGATTTGTTAGTCACACATTCAGTCCCAGGGCGGTGCTGGCAAGATGGCGCCTGAATGGAAAAATACCATAAAGGAGACATTGCTTCCCATTCTTACCAGATTTTCCAAGCAATTAAACAATGTTGAAATATAACTCGTATGCCTGGAGGAATTGCAGACTTTGCCAGCGGTTGTCACAAGACATCATTTTTTCTATATAGATGTCATAGAAAGCCCAACTAATACGCCTTTGGCAGACCTGTCCCTTAATCTCTGCACCGTGGCTTTTAGGAGAAACACCAGAGGGTTTGTTTTAACAAGACATTGTAGATTTACCCACATGGCATTTAGGGAAACGGCTTCCTGCCTCAGTGAAAATGATTTACAGGAATAAGTACATGTAAAGTTGGTAGAAATGTGAAATATTTATTTTTGGTCATAACTAAAATGACGGGCTGCAGGTTTTTTTTCATACACTTGCTCTGTAATGGTAAGCATGAACAGCTTTCTGTGTAGGAAGAAACTGCTGCATGCAGCTGATAATACTAGACTGTGTGGAAAGCATACTAATGCTCCCCTCCTTTACCTCAGTGGTATGAGAGAGCTGACCTTCTCACTGATTCTTGTCAGTGGGGGTGATTTCACAGTTTTACCCTGTGTTCTTTTTCTTTTCTTTTTTAAGCCAGGATGAAGCCTGAACTTTTCAGATGTTGCTCGTTGAAACGCACTGTCAGCTATACCCATATCCAGCCCTCAGTTGCTTATTTTCTCCTCTTAAACTAAGGTCTGTTTGCTTTTTCAGTAACGGTAACAGTCTTGATTTTTCTGTTCTTCTTGTGGACTTGAAATGCAGTGCTTTGGGGCTGCCTTTTGTCTGGATTGATCAGTTGTATTTTTGTGGGCATTTGTAGGAGGAAATGGCAGCTTTACAGTTATACCTTTGTGTTTTGTGGTTTTTCTTTTGACCTTCCTGTCAACAGTGAAAGTGAGTGTCTTCTCTCAACACATGGGATAACATTGTTTCTACATTTAGGCAAATATTTAGCAGAATGCACCACTTTTTGGTTGAAAACTAAATCTGTTTTGACATTCTGCACCTTAATCAGCTGGGTGCTCATTTATAAAACTCTGCGTAGGATTCTTACTAAAATTGGACGTACGCCAAGAATCCAGAGTTTGCGTAAG
>JBAMHV010000001.1:6105796-6130881 GCA_037177535.1 Pseudomugil gertrudae | reverse complement strand
TAAAATGAAGGAAATTTTCATTTCTGATCATCCTTAGTTTTAGCAATCATGACAGCACTCTTTTCAGGATTATATATCCTGAAATCAGACTTATGCAGAGTCTGATGTCAAGCTCTGACCAAGTCTGCTATTTAAGTATGATGTGTGTCGGTGTGTTGCAGTGGAGAAACTTCCAACATTTGTAGGAGTGCAGCTCTCGGTCCGGAGTTGCCTACCCCTGGTCTAGCTTAAGGAAAACTTGAACTTCAAGTTCTATCCTGTGCAAGATGAGCTCATCACCTAAATATCATGGCTGAGCCCTGACAAAAGCTCTTGCAATAACTTTTCCTATCAAACTCCAGGGCTGTGTCTAAATTCCCTAGTGCACTTAATTTAGTGCTAGTGCACACTGTGCACATTTTTTCTGTAGCGTGCACGTTTTTCTGTAGCGTGCACTATCCTGGGTAAGTGCTGTCTCAAATGGAATACTGGACGTTGGACACTTACCAGTAGTGACATACAACCGGTTAGACTATTCTGCTTCACGCCAAAATTGTGTCCACTACGCGGCTAAAAACTGCTAACATTTGCGTGCGCTAACTGTACCCCAGTTTCAATCAAATGATCGGATCCATGCACAAAATTTAATATGTATATTTAATACAAGCTGCGGTATACACTAGAACTGTAACGAAATAACTTCCTAATCACGTCTGTACAAATTTGCCTTCCGCAGTATTGTTTGCTGCCATTATTTTGAAAGTCTAGCATTTCCTTTTCCGCTCCATCAGCAAGATGGCGTCAGTTTTGTGCGTGAAGCATCCATTGTTTCACACTAAATTATTGGTACATTTTAGGGCAGCATCTGGGTACTTTCAGTGCACCAACTTTTTGCTTAAATGTCAGTGTGAACGCACTGCACACTTATAATGTACAAAGTAGTGTCAGTGTGCTGATTGAGACACAGGTAAATCCAAATGAGGTTTAAGTCCTGTTTCTGCTTCTCCATTATCCCAGCTACATTAAAATGGTCTCATTTAAACTCATTAAAGACTTAACAATTAATGGCACCATTTCTAATTCTATCTATAGAGAGCACAGAGGAAGCTGTATCCTGCACATCATGTAAGGCTAGCCATTTATTTGCCCTGCCTTGATTTACATCCCTCCTCAACCAGCTGCCATTTTGTGTTGGAGTGTTTGGAGAGCTTAGGGGGCGGGCTGTTGAAGACGTTTTAGAATAGGTCTGGCTTCTTTTAATGTGACAGAAATCCAAAGTGGAGGACCTCTCCACTACCTTGCAAGCAACATTTGCAGTTGAATTTAGCTTTGGCTAGATATGTTATATGTGGACATATTTAGAAGGAAGCGACATTCAGCTAAGTGTTGGCATGTTCCTGTAAACCTTTAGTAATGTTTTTATGCTCCCTGGTTTTTGTTTTGTTTGTTTGTTTTGTGTGGGTTTTTGCCAGAGGCAGTAAGTGAAAAATGAGGGCTAAACTGTGACATGTATGTGTGGTAGCTAAAAAAAAATATTGCAATCCAGGGATGGTTATGCCATTGAAAAGAGGAAATGAAGGTGAGGGTGAAGGAGACTGGAAAAATGGGGTGAGCTAGAGAGGTTTCCTAAGCTAATAAAATGCTCAGGAGGATGGAAGCTGCCAGCCAGCATTCCTGTGCCATTAGATAAGTTAGCTCACTGCAGCCTCCAGTTTCTCTGCAGTGCTGAAGTGGCAAGCTTAGGTCACCACCAGGGAGTGAGGGGGATGGTGTAGGCAATAAATTCACAATGTTTTTGTGCTCAGTCGCTGGCTGCTAAAGCTCTGAAACTGTTAGGTTGATGATTCAAGAGGAAATCTACAAATTACCACGCTTAGGTCTCAAATATGCAGTTAATTTCACAGCAGACATTTTTCCTGTGCTAGAAAATGGATGGATGGATGGATAGTTTAGCTTTCACATGAAACCTACATTTATTGCAGTTAATAATTTATAGTTCAGAAATGTTGTTCATTCTGTACATATCTACACTATTTATCACAACATTCATGGTCTTGCCAAATTAAGAAATCTGTGTGTTGCGTGATGTCTCTACAACCAATTTTAGATTTTAACTGTGAGATCTGGTATCACACAGGATGGACTGTGTAGCTCACACTGAGCCCTACAAAATTCACACTGGCTAAATGGCAACACAGAAGCTTCTAAATGTGACAGATTGCAGCAATACCGATGAAGTCAAGAGGCTTTTCTTGCTCACTCATTTACAGTCTGTCAAACTGAACTGCTCGTGTCCAATTGGTTGAAGCCTGGAGGTTGTTGCTTATATTTTAAAAGCTGTAGAAGTATATCCACGCACCCCTCCCCCAGCGTGGTTCATTTCTGGGCTGCTATGTGAGATAGAAGGCTGCATAGAAATAGTTTCCTCCAAGTAGTTCTCCTTCGGGGAAATCTTCCGTGCTGTGAGATGACTTATTTAAAGGGAAAGGCTGTTCAGTCATTCCCCGGTAACCTGTGTGTGCATTCTCTTTCTGCCAGTGTCTAATGCAGGTTTACAATACTGACTGCAGCTGAGTGTGTTCGAAGTCATTTAGGAGGTATCAGACAGCTCTGCCCCTACGGCTTTACTGTGTGAAGAAGATGTTAAAAAGCATCTTTGGCTCGTATTACTGTTTTTCATAGAAAACCCTTTGGCAGAGATTACTGATGCACGTTTTTCTCACAATATTCAGACTGTAGTACGTGTAACCGTAAAAATTTGTCTTGTTCTTTAAACTGTTTTTTTCAGTGTCATTTTATATTGGAGTAGCATGTCCAATATAAATATTTGACTCTGCAACTCCTTGTCCCTCAGGCATGCTGGTGGTCAATGTTACCTGGAGAAACAAGACCTATGTGGGCACCCTGTTGGACTGTACACGACACGACTGGGCTCCCCCCAGGTAAGAATCATCACCCTGCTCTGTTTCAAATGGAGAAGGCAGGCTTGGCACAATATTAAATTTACCGTCATGCATGAAAGCTGTAAATGTTGTAGTAAAAAAAGAGTTCACAAAAATCACTGATGCATCCTAAGTCTTGGTACATACACTCTTAACCATTTCATATTCTGTGTGATATAAATCTGCTGTTGCAGCATCAGCTCAAGCATACACTTCCTAATGCGCTGACTTGCTAGTGTGCCACAGGACCACTGAGTGCATGTTAGTCTTTATGTTGAGCCTGGAGAAACGGGATTCATTGGCAAGCAGCTGATGTCCCAGGAGGCAGCAGTGGAAATAGAAAGCTACTCTAACAGCCCAGATAGCAGAATCCAATTATTGGACTAAGAGCTTTTTTTTCCCACCCAACACTAGATAACATTCTCCATCACAAAGGCAGTTGTTTCTTAGATCAGTCTCTTAAGGAAAACTTGTTTTTGTTTATATATGCAAAGTGCACAGGTTTGGTAAAATACATTTTCACGTTGTTGGTTTGATGTAAGACATCTGCGCTGTATATAAATGTAAATACAAGTCTGTTTGAGTTGCTTTGTTAATCGCAATGAATGAAAAATCCAGATTTAAAACACTGCTAATGAAAAGCAAGGAGATGCCATACTGCACTAATGTGATACTTTAATACCAAGTATGCAAGGTTGAATTTGCTCCAAGATTGTCTTACAGTTTGCAGCATGACTACATTAAGGACACACTATGAATAATTCAGAAATCTTTCAACAAACTGAATATAAACTTGGGCTTGTAATGAGTCTAGGTTCCTGTACCACTGTCAGACTACGGATGTATTTACATCCCCTACTGGGGTTGAAATTGTTTGGAGAGACTTGCAGAGGAAGCTGTGAGTCATGCAAGCCCTGTCTGACTTTGTCACAGACTGCTAACCTTCACTGCAACGTAGAGATAATTACACTACTGTTGTGGGGAGATAAGGCCAAACCGATACTTAAAGTATTTGAGTAACTGCATGTTTTGATTAGAAAGTAGAAAAGAATGTTCATGGCTGTCATTTAAAATGATGCTTACATGACTTTCACTTAAAAAACTTTGCTTTGTTTGACAAGCTTACTCATATAAAACATCTAACTTTCTACCAAATGACAGGAGCTGTTGTGATATAATTGCTATTGTTTGTGATTGTGTTGTCTTTGACTGCACTATTTGGTTTCTGAATTTCCTGTGGGAAAATGTGGAATAATGGCATCCCAGCAGATCCCCACATAAATGATGTAAAAGTATGAATCTGGCTCTCTCAGACTGCAAAGGTTTTTCAAAAGCATGTTTAAAATGCCTTTAGAACAAAACAGCTACCAAAAAGTGACTTTATTTTTAAAAAATATATAATTACGTTTTAGTTCTTTGTGCTTGCTTAAAAATAAACAATGAGGCCAGCATAATTATGGCTCATCTTGATTACACACTTGTCTCAATCATGCAAAAACATCTAATAACACCACTTATTAAATTTTCTTCTCATTTTTTATGATGCTCAGACAGAGAAGCTAATATTATATTTACAGTAACTCAGTGCTTTCTAATATTGAAATGGAGTCTTACATGGTACTTATTGGATTAGAATCATTCAGTTTCCACATATTTTAATTTGGTCAATCAAAATCTGAAGTGTAAGGAGGATTTATAACTTGAGCACAGCCACAGAGTTGACTGAAATTAATCATTTGTAGTTACTTGGCTAACTAGTACATGTATTTTCAATACTACTGCAGGTTCTGTGAATCACCCACAAGTGATCTGGAAATGAGGAATGGCCGTGGTCGCGGTAAGCGAATGAGACCAAACAGCAACACCCCCATCAATGAGAATAGCAACTCATCCGACAACAAGGGCACCACCAATAACAAGACTCGCGCTGCGTCTAACAGCAAGGGCCGTAGAGGCAGTCAGACACCATCCGAGCGCCGCACTCCACCAAACAGCAACACGGAGGACATCAAGGCCAGTCCCTCCTCAGCAGGAAAACGCAAGACCAAACCAGCGTCAGATATGGAGCCCAATTCCAGCTCAGAGGACACCAAAGGCAACAAACGTATGCGGACAAACTCCAACAGCGGAGGAATTGGACCAACAGGTCTCCCTATTCCTTCAGTTAAGACTGAGCCACTTCCACCTCCCCTTGATCGCGGCTGCCCCTCTCCAGTTCTTATTGACTGTCCACATCCTAACTGCAACAAAAAATACAAGCACATCAATGGCCTAAAGTACCACCAAGCCCGTGCCCACAATGATGACGATATAAAGTTGGACTTAGATGGAGACAGTGAATATGGAGAAGACTCTACGCTCCACCCCGAACCAGGGAACTGTAACGGAGCGTCTATCTCCCAGAAAGGGTGCTTATCTCCAGCACGATCAGTTACTCCAAAAGGCAGGAATTTTGATGCCCAAAGTCCTTCCCCATCTCCTGGCAAGTTTGGTTCAAAGCAAAGTAAAAAGAAAATGGCAGAGACTGATCCGGAAGCAGGAGGTACACCAATGGATGGTTGTGAGGATGGGCCATGCCTTACTGATGAGGCCAGTAACGATGGTTTAGATGATAAGAGAGGATCGGATAAGTCTAAAAAGACTAACACTGGCAATAAGGCGGATAAAATGGGCCAGAAAAACTTGAAGTCACCACGTCCCATTGGTCCTGGTCCGACCCCATCCCAACAGATGTATTCTTTTCCTCCTGGGAACCCAAATTCTTCTCCAGGGCTAACCCCAATGATACAAGGAATCCCCAAGAGTCCTCAAATGAAAGGCACGCAGCCAAAACCCCCTGCCATTGGAGATCCTGCTTCAAGTAGCTCCAAAGACAAGAAGAAGAAAGACAAAAAGAAAAAAGATGGTGGGAAGGATGCTGACAGTCCTAAACCTCCAGGAAAGGGAGGAAAACCAGATGAAGGAAAGCTTCCATACTCTGAACCTTGTGATCAAGGAAACAAGGGAGATGGCCTCCTTAATGGTTCATCAGATCCTCATCAGAGTCGCTTGGCCAGTATCAAGGCAGAGGCCGACAAGATTTATAGCTTTTCTGACAACGCTCCAAGTCCATCCATTGGTGTTGCGAGTCGGATAGATGGCAGTGGAATGCCACAGCCTCTCACACCGCTTCATGTGGTGAACCAGAATGGTGCTGATAACTCCTCAGTCAAAACCAATAGCCCAGCATATTCAGACATTTCCGATGCTGGTGAGGACGGCGAAGGGAAACTAGAAGGTGTCAAAGTCAGGACAGAGGACCAAGCCATCAGAGAAAGTGTCAAAAAAGCACTCTTTCCAAACCAGGCACCCAGCAAAGATTCTCCTTATTATCCTGGTTATGAGACGTACTATTCACCCAGTTATGTCAATCCCAACTCCGGTGGTCCAAATCCAGGTGTACCAGCATCTGAAGGTCAGGCAAAGATAAAAAGGGACGATGAACCAGACCAAGGTGAGGAGAAGGTGAAGGTTGAAGTTCATGAAGATCGTAAACCAGATAACAGTGCTTCTGGCCCACAGCAACCACAACCCTCAGTCATTCAACAGCGATCGAACATGTACATGCAGCCTTTGTACTACAACCAGTATGCTTACGTACCTCCTTATGCATATAGCCCTGATCAAGCCTACCATAACCACTTGATGAACACCAACCCAGCATACCGGCAACAGTACGAGGAGAGGCAGCGACAGATGGCTGAACAGCATCGTGCTGCTGAAAAGAAGTCAGATGTAGTCATGAAAGAGAGAGAAGCTTCCATGAAGGAAGAGTGGAAACAAAAGAGCCCAATGCCACCAAGCCTCTCCAAAGCCTCAAGTCAATCTGACCTCGGAAAGATGGTGCAGCCCCCCAGCAAATCCAGGGACTCGCCCCCGGAGCCTTCCTCCAAGGCTATTGGAAGCATTAAAGGGGAAGATTCCAAATCCCAGCAAGCTGAGGGACTAAAGATGAAATTGACTGAAGGGGGCCACCATGGAAAAGATGACTCCATGCAAGCACTGGACCCCAGGGGTCAGGCTGGGATGGAGCAGGCCATGTGGTACAGACAGGTAAGTACTTGTCTGGATTCAAAATAACAGTGTTAGTTCAGTATGCAGATTTGACCAAATTTTCTTTCTTTTCCTTGGTAGTACCCTGAGAGCCAGAAGCTCCAAGCTGAGGATGAGCACCAGCAACAACAGCTCAGAAGAAAAGATGAACGAGAACGGGAGCGTAAATTAAAAGAAGACAGACCCAGGCCAAAGGAAAGTCAAAGTGGACCCAAGGAGGACTGCAAAGATGGGAGTGATCCCAGAATCACTTCAGAGGACCATCGAGCCTTGAGCAAAGACTCTCGTTCTAATCCCCACATGCAGTTCACGTCCCCTCTAGCACAGCACCAAGGCTACATGCCCTACATGCATGGTTATCCTTATGGACAAGGCTATGAGCCCAACCACCCTGGATACAGGGGCATGCCTTCAGTCATGATGCAGAATTACCCAGGTATGACTCGATCTACATTCAGTACATACATACATTCTTGGTCAACATAATGTCAAGTGACAAGGTGAAACTATTGTATGTATAAATTGCTGACCCCCTCTGTCCTTTATATGCTGTCATAAATATCAGCTGATGGTGTTGATTTTATATTAAATTACAAACGTCTAGAGAATCAGACATATCTTACCTAAAGAACATTGTTTTTATGATCTGTACACAAAAGCCTACACGTCAACCTTAAATGTTCTTCATTTTGTTTAGGTTCTTATCTACCTGGAGGTTATCCATTTTCTCCATATGGGAGTAAAATAGGTGGTGACGATGGCAGCGAGAAGTCTCGCGCTAGCCCCACCGTCTCTAAAACTGCAACAGACTCCAAAGCCCTGGATATCCTGCATCAGCACGCCAGCCAGTACAAGAGCAAGTCCCCCACAGTGGGTGACAAACCACCCCACGACAGGGAAAGGGAGCAGGAACGAGGAGCTGCTGTGGACAGAGATCGGGAAAGGGAGCGCGAGAGGGACAGAGAAAGAGATGTGGACCGACCGCGCTCCTCGCCCTCGCAGCGCATCATGCCCTCGCACCACCACCTGGGATATCCCCTGCTCTCAGGGCAATATGACCTGTCCTACGCCACAGGTCAGTCAATCCGCACTCATCCCATTTCTCCTCTCACTAAATGGTCTGCTCTAGCAAACTAACCAATTAAAGGAGATCATATAACAAGTGCTCAGCTAAAAAAAACCTACTGTAACTTTGAAATCACACTACACAGGGACCTACATTAGGAATTATCCCAGTTCACCAAAGGGTTCACATTTTCTGCAGCAGATGTATGCAAAATACTGACAATGAGACCAAACACAAGCATTCCTGAGTGTTTGCAAATCAGACGAAGGCAGGTGGCAGAGAAATGTTTAATGTAAGCACAGTACACACCATCCATCTAGCTAAAAATAGGAGATATTATGGGTTATGAGTTCTGGCACAGATGTCTATCCTGTAAAAATAAAACTGGGTGTTTGTTTGTCTTGGGCTTATTGGGAGGGGAAGTGCAAAGAGCACCCTGTTGTACTCTTTCATTACATTTATGTTGTAGACCCAGAGGCAGCAACCTGTGAAGAAACCACATCGTGTCTAAACAAAGCCCTCAATTCATGCTGCAGCCTAACACAATATGCAATGCAGCTTTTAGCCCCTTGGCTCATTCATTCTAAGTAGGTCCTCTGAGGACAAGTGGATCACAGTGTTGATAATGGAGGGATTGAATGAGCCCGCCAAGATACAAAACCACTGTAGCCTGCAGCGACATCTAGTGGCTGTTCAATTGAATTCCAGTTAAGATGGGGGAAAAAAACCCCATCTATTTTCAGCTTTAACAGTCCTGGATGAAATTCTGCTTTCTATGATGCTGAAAAGGTTCAGCGATTTGAGACACTTGTGAATGTTTTGGAGCTGATTTTTTTTAAAACCTCTTTATGAGCAGCATGTCTGAAAAAGTGCTTTAAAACAGCTTCACGATCCTTCTGTGGATGTTTCAGCAAACATGAACTGCAACAGGCTCTAGTTCAAGTGTTAAACATGAGTTTTTCTGAGCTTTAGTTTATTTATAAGGGATGTATATTTTAGCATTAAATCTGCCTTTGTATTAGATCTTCATCCATCTTTCTGCTGTAGCTGGAAGGGAATCTCCTCTCTGGTTGGGCTGATCAGCAGCAAAAAAACAAAGAATATAACGAGCATAAAGAGAAATGTTCTAAAATAGAGACTAACAGAAACAGCAAGTAAAAACTGACAGGAAAATAAAAGGAAAGGGTGATTACACTGAAACAGATGGGCTAATGGGGGGTCGTTTTCCACAATAGTTCCAGTAAGAATCAAAACCAGCATCTGAAAGCTTCTGTTAAGAAATAAAACTGTATAAAAGTGTCTGTCATTGTCTGCTCTGCCTTTAAGCCACGGTTTCATTTTTAACCCGTGTCCCTTACAACGAATCCGAGCTGTGACTCGGTTGTCAGTGTGTTTTATTTGAACCTAACGCGTGCAGCTTGTACCTGTCTCACTACAGCAGCATTTAAAAGCTGCTGTTTTTTGTTGTAAATCGAGTTGTGTGTAAACAGTAAGAAGTTTTCTTCCAGCATTAATATAATGACACTGCTGACAGATAGTTTAGGGAAAATCAGGACAGTTTGTGTGAGTTATCTGTTTTATAAGTATGTCCTTTGTTTCTTCCAGGGAAACCCGACCGTCACACCTCAACCCTGCAAAGATTCATGTGACTGGCTCACATGTGAACAAGATCTCCTGGTTGTTACCTTTTTAGACATCAGTTGAATGGTGTTTCTATCTTTATCTTTTAGTTCCTCTGCCCCAAGGCAAGACAGACTCTTGTTGTTGTTGTTTTTTTCTTCCCTTCATAAAAGAAAACCCAAATTCTCCATCCGTGGACTATAACAGGACTGATAGTAACCCAGGTTCAAAGCCATCTCTCTGCCCCGTCACGCAGAGGAAACACCGACCCGCTGATCATCTAGTCTTTGCACTGTCAACAAATACAATGCAAAAAGAGACTATGGGATGCCAGAACAGCTTTTTCTTTCTTTTTAATGACTGCATTGTTTTTGTTTTGTTTTTGTTGGGTCACGCAGAAAGAAATTGGCAGGGGATGTGGAGAAGCCGTGTGGCTGATGGGGGGGGAAGAGGAGTGAAACTAGAGACTGGCTCACTGTATGCCATGAGACAACAGTATATCCTTAACTTGACAAATGTTTGGCTATATTTCGTGGGTGGAGGGAATATGGCAGCAGCTGCTTTCTCAGAGACTTAAGAGCCTGAGACTGAAGTTTTTCATCTTCCATCGTCATCACTTCCCACATTTGAACCCTCACGTCTTGTTTCAGGGATGATGTCATGCTTTGCGAAGGGACCGCACTCACCTCAGTGGAGAATAAACACTATTCATGTTTTTTCTTTTTCTCAGTAACTACACGAGTCCTCTTCATATCATCATGTCCATCTTTGAATGTGTGATGCTGGTTTGGTCTTGTTTTTTCCAGTCACATCTGTCTTTAAGCTTAAACAGTGAAGCCACATCAGCAAGCGATGGGTTCATGAGGCACTGCCATAGTCGCATCCGGCCACGTGTAGGGTTTTTTTTTATGGTGTTTCACTCTGATTGTGCTTCTTTCACTTTGATTGTTTCCTGTAAACAATGTGAAATTTCACTCATGTATTTTTCTGCTGTATTATAGACTTTTATCTTACCTTTATGTGCATAAATGTTTATATTTACCCAGCATGCAACTGTTTGAGAAACTGTTAAATAGCTTTCAGCCTTCACAGCATTACCATTTTGTGCTCATCGCTGTTGCTGCAGTCCCTGGACGTCCTGTGTCCTTTTTCTTTGGTGCGTAGGTTTTGCTTGTCTTGCCTCTGTTTGTTTTTATTTTCTGATTTACTTGATAACAAGCTTGGTCAACATCTCCATTCATCCCTGCAGTCTGTGTGCAGTTAGCCTGGTTCTATACCTCTGGATTACTGTCCGTGTTGCAGAACTGTCTCAATCAGATGAAGATGAATCGGTATGATTTTTAAGCTAACATTCACCGGCAGTACTTTGATTTGCTCTGTGCTTCGATTGCTCATGTGGCTTCACCATAACACACTGTTCCCTCTGACTTTTAGCCTGTTTTTGTTATTTTCTCTTTTAAAACAGTGATTAGCTTTGGATCAGTCCATTAATGGACATGTTTTCTTTTCTTTCTTTCTGTAATTGATGTTGCCTGTGGAGTAACATCAGCTGACTGGCACATTAAATCTGCAGTAAGTGCATGTGATGACCCAGCTGTTGCTGTTAGAGAAACGAGTACAAACCAGTCAGATGGCTGAATCTAAATTAAAAGGAAGTGCGAGCCAGTTAAAGTGTAACACGGAGCAATGTGAATGTGGTAAATCGAGTGAAATGGGGCCTCGATCATACACGCATGACGGAAAGCAGGAAGCCTAAAAGTGGCCCAGTGAGCTGAAAGAGCAACGCGTCGCTCCAGGATCTCCTCCTGGATCTCAGACAGGTGGTCCAGCTTTGTAAGTTCAGTCTGGTTAACTTTGAATTGACAACAAAAACTCGTCACTCGGGCCTGTTTTTACCAGAGAGGCTCATTTTGGCTTTAAATTGCAGTTCGCTTATACCTCAGGGGTTAGAAGTGAAATTCTACCCATATGCTATTTGCATTGATTTCAGAGGGTTTCTCTTTGTGAGCGTGTGGGGGGAGGGGGGGTCTCATTGTGCTCTGTGCTGGATATGCACTGTTAAGGTTGAACCATTCGGTTGTTGGTTGTGACCGGTCTTAATGTTCCTCTAACGCATTGAAATGACAGTAGAACACCAATCATTTGATTCTTTTTGGTTTTACAAACACTTTTAAATGTTTCCATCCCATCTCATCGAGTCCCTGCACCACCAGTAAAACTCATATTAAGCACCCTCTGAAGCTGGAAGTTAGCCGTTCACCGAGACTCTTCTCCTGATTCAGAAACTGCAGCTCTTCATTTGGAGGTTCTCGGACTTTCCAAGTGAACAAGTTGCCAGTTTCTCCTCCCATGAAAGTTTGCAAGATGGTTTATATTTTGACTTTTGTGCGCATTTTAAAGAAGAATGGCTGACACGAATAAGCTGAATGTGGTGGTGTGTGACTTGTAATTAATCTGTAAGGGTAATCTAGGCAGCTGTGATGTTGTCATTAAAGTCAGTGGGTTTTAGTACCAGCAGACTGCATACAGTACATATAGTTTTATCAGACAATGGTTGTGACAAGTGCATTTGTTCTCTCTCTGAGAGTAGTAATGTTATCTCAGTAGTAAACAAAGCCCAGTGAAAATCATTTATTCTAAAGTGTATGAAAAGCCAGAAAAGTAATGTTTGCTATCAACATATTGGAAAGTGCTTGGCTCTTGTATTTTGCAGGACTGTATTTGTTTCATGGTGAAGAGTATATTTATTGGCCAGCAGTTGTCTCAATTGGTGCCTAGTCGAACATTCTTCTGTGAAAACACAGAGACACTTGCTCGTTTGTCCTTTCCTAACCCACCTCCTGACACACACACCTCCTCCCCTCTTCAACCCACACCCCCCCGATCCCACCTGACCCCCCACCCCCACCCCTCCCTCCCAAGCACCACGACCGGTGCTTGTAAGGATGTTTACAATGGCTTCATTTTTTTTTCTTTCTGTGTGAGAAATTCAGAACTCTTCTCCCTCTTCCTCTGTTCTTTCCCTTCAGGAGTTTGTGTAAAGTGTACATTACCATGGTTCTTTTTTATACAATACTCTGTAACTTGCCTTTGTAAATTTGGGCTGGAAAAAAAATAAATCTTTTTATGAGACAACCTGTTCTAAGAAGTGATCAATGAGGTCTGCTTTGTTACGACTGGTTCATCAGCTTGGTTAGATTTTCTTCACTTTCACATAGTTTAGATGGAAAAGTTTCTGTTCTGTTTTACAGGAAACCATTTGATCTGATTATTTTTTTTATGCCATCGCAGTGAACAGAAAGTCCTTTCACCTCATGCTGCAGACTGTACTGTAGCATGTGGCCACAGGAGAGCAGTGTCTTTAAAGAGGCCTCAGTCGGTCTCCACGGGATCACATTTCCACTTTTATCCGGCTGCAGAGTTTTACTGCTGACTTAACAGCAGTTTGTGAGAAGGACCATCTTAAAACTGTATGCATGCAGTTAAAAGCAGCGTGAAGCTGGTGTGCATCTAAGTGCAGGATGCTCATAATAAACTTGTCCTTTTTAAATCTGGTTCCAACTGATTAAAAGTGTAGTTTTCAAATCATTTACACTTTAAATCGTCACAATTTTGCTAATTAATTAAACCTTTCATTGTAAAAGGTTTTTAAAATGTTTTAGCTTCATTTTTTTCTGTAAATACTGTAAACTAATTACGTCCACTCGCAGCTCCTGAAACGGAAAACTTTTAGTATTTGATGCCATTTAACAGATTTTAAAAACCCACCTGATCTCTTGTTGCAGCCCTGCCGCTACGGTCAACCAGCTGTCAACAGTTCAGTCTCTTCACATCCGCTCTGCTACAGCTTTATCTGTCCGATGTGGCGTTCGCTCCCATCAGACAGCTGGGATATTTTTAACTGCCCCTAATGCCCCTGAACTGCTCTGTGCATTAGCATAATGCAACATCAGTGACAGGGAGAGATTACGCTGGGGATGATTTTGTTGAGTGTAAATGTGAAATCTGATTATCCTCTATGCTCCCAGCCCTGGTGGGAGAGAGGAGGGGGAGGGGGGGGGAAGCTGAGGGAGAGCGTAGCTGGCTGGAGGAGAGATTCAGAAGGAGGGAGGGGTTAAGATACCAATGTGCTGAGCCAATGGCTTTTCCACAGAGCATCTGGCTGGCATCAGGGCAGGCCGCGCACAGGAAGCATACCTTCAGGACGTGTCTTACCTCGCTCGCTGTAGGACACTGAGACTGTCTTCCAGGAGGTGTTCATGGGATGCACTATCTACGCAGCCAGCCCAAAGGCCCTGCCTGCTGACGAGGCCCCAGGCCAGGACAGATACTACCAGCTTCCCCACTACCGCCACCCTCATGGTAACTGCAGTCAGAGGATAGCAGCCTGCAGAGCCAGGTCAGTGAACACATGACAGGAAAGGCGTTTAAAGGCTGTTAAAAATGTGCAAACCAATGCTTCATGATTATTTCCATTTCAAATGGGATCAAACAGAGAGACGGGTTTTTTCATTCACAGCAAGGCTACGAGGGATTTTCAGTGTTTACTTCTGAGGTTAATGTGAGAGAGCTGCAACAGATACCTGTAACAATGAGGGGATTAAATCAATGCTGCAGAGGTGGGTCATGCTGGGTGAGCAAGCGGCAGCTGCCATCTGTGTGTCACAGCTTCTCGCATAGAACACGACTTTCTTTACATATTCAGTTTCTCCTGTCTGTTATGCTCACTGCAGATAATCTGACAGCTGAAAGTGATGCAACTGGACGTTGTTTTAGGACTCTATCAGCAACATGTCTGCGCTGCTGCGTCTTCTGCTTGTTTTAAAAAGTCCAGTGTTTTTATTCCCTCTGGCATCATATAGATGATAATAACTTTTAAATCCTAATGTATTCACTGCTCGTTTATCTCAAATACTATGGTCTCCTTTAGCTTAAACACAGGAAAGTTGATTATTTCATCCCCAAACTCAAAGCCAGATTAGTTTTATCCAGTTATGCACACCCTCTAAAGATGCATCTTTCGGATCCTGTGTCATGTTTTCACTGGAAACGGTTTATTTAGGGCATCGCTCTCAGATGCAGTTACTCTGCAATGCAGCTTTTATTGTTACTTTTTTCCCTTGTTTTTGCTCCTCTGTTCGTTCAGTCTCCTTTTACACTGCAGAGTTTCCATTAATGGTGTTGTCCTGCGATGGCTTCGGTACTTTTCATGGATGTAACAAAGAAAATTGGAGCAAGTTAAGTATGTGTAAAAAAAGCTTTTAAACCTGATTCTTTGCTAAGTTATATGTTGACCCAACATGGGATCATCCTTTGGGTTTAAGGGCTTTTTCATGCTTATATAAAGTGCTTGTGTTGCGCGATCTCACAAAAGTCCTTTGCTCTGACATCGAGCACAAAGGATGGACTGAAAATAAGTAAAAAAAGAAACCCTATGTCTTCACCTTATTGCTTATTTTATAGTACTATGTATAAACTCTGTAACTGGTCAGTTATTCATCCCGTTTTAATACCAACGGGTGATGTGATATATACATTATTAAAAAGCCTCATTGGTCACATTTACAATTAGGGCTTTTGTGTAGGTGGTGCTTTCTGAAAATGCCCTGTAATATTCTACTGATGGTACTCACTAGTGTTTTGGTATACTGGATAATTACACTCTTCCACTATAACAAGGGAAAAACCAGCATCTTTTACAAAAAGTCCATACAGTATTTAATTCCAGTGACAAGTGGAACGCGACCCCGTTCAGTGAAAAGCGGTGGAAAATAGATGGATGGATGGATAGCCACATGTTTAGCTCATTTAACTGAAGCACTAACGATGTATAAAACATTAATTGTAATTTATAAATGTATTTCTTACTATTTAAGTTTTTTTTGTTGACATCTATTTAATTTAAGACTGAAAAAGTGTTAATCTCTGCTTCTTTGCACATTTCATATTAATAATTACCTAAAATGGACCTATTAGAGAGAAATAAACACATCTATTAATAAACACAAAACTAGTTTGATATATTATAAATATATACTATAGTTTTAGTTTACAGTCATCTTCCAGTAAACATGTGCAGTCACTTTGCTCCTCTGGGTGTCTGAAGGGGAAAAAATAGCCACCTTTAATCCCCAGCCCACATTTGGTTAATAGGTAAGCTCAACCCACCTCTCCTCAGTAGGACACACTTCTGAGGACGCTGCAGCTCACTCACTTTGTCCTCTCTGGGTTTTATTATTTAAGAGGAAACCCGAGTTTTTATCCGTTTTTGCTTGAATAGACTCATTAAATGATTTGATCGAGAAATGTGGCTCAAGTCTGAGGAGTTTAGTGTCGCTTCAAGGAGACAACGCGTTGGGAAAAGTCGCGACTGCTAGAAAGCTACAGGTAGGAGCCGCTAATCGTGTCAAGGTAGCGGAAACAGGCTGCACGACTTCCGGTTGGAATTTCAAACTAAATGTTCTCGTTGCACAACTGCAGTGATCAATGAATAGTTTTTCTTTGTAGACGTTGACATTATAGTAAAATTTACAACACGCAGGTTCAAGCTAATAAAAAGCAGCGTAGATGGTTTACAACTAATTGTACATTGATATCTAATAAACATTAAACATAGATTATTATAATTAATAGAATATGTTGTGGTAATCTTTTGTTTACCCTTTCCAGTCGGGCAAACACATGGACCTGAGTTGAGTTAAACGAGTATGGATTAAATGAATAACAAGCATTTAATCCACGTTTTTCGTTGTATGCTTTTATTGTTAAGAATGACAGTTTCCGGTTTTGATGTTTTCACAAACTTGACTTGATATTTTTGTTTTCTCAAAAGACTGCGTTTACTCCAAAAGACACTCCTCACATATGTGTACAGCTTGCACGAGTCAAACTTGTATGAAAATATGTTTTAAGAAATCATTTCATAGAAACAACATAATATATTTTCCTTTAATTCTTAATATTATTCGTATATTTTTCCATTTATAAAATTCTGAACATTGAATAATTCTCGTCAGGAGTATTTCTTTTTAAAAAATTCACCATTTTTTTCATTTGTAACTTCTTCTGAAATCCCTGTAAACTATAAACATTTGTTGTGCTCCGCTTAATCTGAAAAAAGGTGAATATTAGGAGCATTGTGTTGACTTAAAACACTCCACTGCCATCAAAGACTGTTTTTGTGGTACTTATACAATGGGGAGGTTATTTCAGGAGGCCTCAAGCAGCGCAGGTAGAGCATTTCAGTCTAAATGCTGGACTTGTGTTGCTGTTTGTCTGTGAAATACCAGGAGGCCAAATAAATTGAAGGAAACTACAAAGATGACTAAAGGAAGGAAAAGAACACCATCATTTTACCAAAAGACACAATGAATTCAAGCATGATAAGCTCTGTGTTATTTGTCTTATAAACAAGCTATAAACTATAAACAAGCTGTTACTTTATTCTGATTGGGAATCTCGTTATGATTATTAGATTATTTTTATTTGAAGGGGACAATGCAATTTCATAAAACACATGATACACGAGTAAAAAAAAAAAGTTTATGTTTTCCATGGCTCAGTGGGCTCATATTACAGTTGTCATCCACACTATTTGTGTATGTAAATACTTTGAATTTAATTTTATTAAAAATGCTGTTAGCTGAGACTGAAACCAGTGACACAACATTTGTAACTGGTGTAAAGAAGCGTGGCCTCCAAAGCAAATATACTGATTTGCATTAAACAAAAACATGGTTGGGCATAGATGGAGGGAAATGAGCCTTTGGGGGCAAAGCGAGTGCAACCATTCTTCAGCAACAATCTCAGTGACTAACAGTCTTAACAAGATTACAGTTTATTGGATTGGAGGATGTCTTGTGACAGTCCAAAATGTTTGTCTCAAGAGACAGAAGGACATGACGGAGGAGACACAAGGATTTTTAAAATGACTGACGAGACAGATTGATTTTTAGAAAGGTTCCTATTAATTTTATTACCTTTTTATTTCACTTATCCCTCTGATGAGTGTGCAGCTTTAAGATAGGAAATATTTATGCATAAATAATTAATCTGTGGTTTTCTGCAGCACCTGGTCACCTTTAAGGAGCTCTCTTGAGATTATTTCTTGTGAGAGAAGAGAATTGCTTGTACATATTGCCATTGTTCCGTATTATTTCCCACCAGCTCTTGAAATCTTGTTCTAATAAATGGGGACAGCTCTGTTTGTCTGGGATTTATTTGACTGTAAGCAAACAGTTTGTGAATTAGGTAACCAACGAGTCAAAGTCTGGTTTTTGGGACTTCAGACGAGGACAGAGTCTGGCATCTAAAATAGAAGACGAAAATTCAGTCCAGCAGATTTTCTTTGGATTTAACTTCGTCTCCATTTGAACTCATGATGACCAGTTATCACTATCCTAAAATCCTTTTTTTAAAGATTCAGACTCAAGCTAAACCAAGCCCTATCTCCATATCTGGTTGGAATCTCTTAAGCGCAGAATAAAGGGGACAAGACCCATAATTCCCACTCTTATCTATTACAATAAGTCTTTCACTTCCCATCAACTCTCCCTGACCACAGATAACATGTCAGATCAAACCTGCAGCATCAGAAAGCTCCTACTGTTTGAACAGGTCAGCGGTTGACACAAACCTTCTGGCCAATTAGAGATAATACACTGGAAACTGCAAGCAGGTGCCTGTTCCCATCAACACCTGTAATTACACCAGAGCAGGTGGCAACAACTTCTCTTCTCCCAGAGGACAGCGGGGCAGGGGTTAGACATGTGTTTGTGTGTTCCAGTGGCAAAGGCAGAAACATTCATGTGCATATGAGAGATGAAGCAATAGATTGTTAAAAGCTTGCAGCACTTACAAGATAAAACATTATTCGTTTCTATTAATCAACACAAATAATCTGAAGTACTTCACTATCTGTACTTGATTTAATTTTGTGATTGCCACAAAGTACATTGAGTACTGTGGCATTTAGACGCATATCTGATAAGGATTATACATTTGATGTTCTTGTTGATGTTCAGAATTAAAGTGTTTGAAAATGATCATCGAGCTAATTAAACAGCTGAATAAATTATTATAATTAACTAATAGAGTTTGGAATCACCGGGACATCAGCGGTGAGGGATGCCATCTAGCTGAAGGAGTCCTATCGGGCTCTTTTAGCCTGTGGGACTCCTGAGGCAGCTGATAGGTATTGACAAGCCAAGCGGAATGTGGCTTTGTCAGTCGCCAAGGCAAAAACTCGGGCACTCGGGCATATTCCATGAAGTTCAGGACCTGGACCACTTATCACTTTTTTGATGGTCTGTTTGGACAGCATCCTTTAAAACATGGCGTCTGTTGTTATGCTGATGACACCCAGTTCTATTCATCTATGAAACATGAAGAAATTGAGTTGCTAAAGTCAAAAACCTGTTTTGAAAACATAAAGCTGTATCATATAAGGCCTGGGCGAGCCTATCGTTTTGAATTTGGACAAAACAAAAAGTGTTTTTTGTTTGTTTGTTTTTTGCTGTGAATCCAAAGAGATTCACTATCTAACCAGTCTGGATGCCATTGACTTGGCAGACTTCTAGTACCACTGGGAAGAACTATTGATTAATTTCTGAACAACATTGGTCTTTTATTTAAATATTAAACTGGTTTTCTTTCACTTGGAGCATTTTGCCAAACTCAGAAGCTTCCTGTTGCAAAGTGACAATGAAGACATGACCTGTGCAGAAATTGTGTTTAGACTGAACTACTGCAATCCTATTTTCTCTGGATACATAAATTAATACTTTAAAATGATTGCCTGATGATATTGTCAGTCCTGTTAGTGATTCTTATTTTTTGCATTTGTGTTTTGCTCTGGATGTCCTGTAACCATAAAGCTGAGACGTGATGAGTCAATGGAAAGGATGCAGAAATTAATAGAAGAAATATACCATTAAAATCATCAAGACAAGCTGTTTACATTTTCTACTATTGTAACTAAAATTTTATCCACAAGTACAAGTGATGGATAAACAAGGAAAGCTTTCATTAAAGTAATTATTTGCCACAGGAATGGATACATTTAAGTGATAGTAAAAGGAAAATAAAGAAAGCTTAAAATAGTAAACTTTAAGTTCCTTAAAAAGCATTAAATAATTTCCCCAAATAATCAGAAAACAGACTGTTAGTTTAAAATAATGATAAATTTGTGAAGGAAAAGTTTATGAAGCAGCTTAACTTGTTTATATCAATGAGATGATCTGTAATAAACAGAATCATTTAATGAAAATCACAAAGAATATTTCTGTTTATTAATAATGGTGAGACCTTTACAGTATGAACAGTGTAACAGCAGAGTATATTTATTAACCATTAATTTAATCTTAAATAGATCTTAAAATGATTAGCTGAAACTAAGCAAATGATTGGACAGTTGTAAGTTTAAAGTAATGAATTAAAATAGTTTATTTTAAATTGGTTATAGAAAGATGAATAGATTTTTAAAATGGCTACTAACTGCAGGCATGGGTAGCATTGAAGCATGGCAGAACTAACAAAACTATAAATGAATAAAATAAAGAGGAAAACCACAAATTTTATCAAAAGATGCACAATTACAGAAGTCAGAGTGAGTAAACAAACTGGTGTTGCCATCAAATAGATGTTAACAGTGTGTCAAATACAAAGCGGCCATTTTTAATCCCCCGGACATCCTCTGAATCCTCTCCAGGTTCTTGTTTTTCTCATGGTGTTTTAGTCCTGTCGTGAGAAACAATTTAATACCATCCATTCTGATCTGCATACAAACCAGCTTCAACAAGCCATTAAAATGACCTGCCCCACATAATCCCACCCTGTAAAGGTTAAAACTGGCTCTCTTTGAGCTGAATCACTCAATGAGCCTTGGCTGATTATCACTGTTGTATTCATGCTGTGCTCCAGTTGGAAATAATTGCTCATAAAGAGATGCTTGTTTGGGCCCCTCACCTCATCAGCCCGTTGGCTGTATCTACGTTTCTGTTCTTCATATGTTGTGAACTTGCCGAAGTGAATTTCAGGAGACGTTTAAGTGCTGAAACATCGATGTATTTTTCTTAATGTTTTAGTCTGCTCGCAGCAGCAGATAAGGTCAGCCATCTGCACAACCTCTGAGGTGCTGTACTTTTTGTACACATCAGCATGAGAACACACTGACCCACTTTAGCAAAAACACCCAGATATTCTTTCACTAAATATGTTTTTTTAAAAATAAAATATAAATGTGTAGAATCAGACTTTGACTTTTAGACAAAGTTCTCGTTTGTCCCCCAAAAAAGGCTGCTTGGGAAATGTTCCCTTTGAAGGCAAACCGGGAGACGTGAAAACAAACATGTTGCCATGAGTGTACATGGAGACTGAGCAGTGAGGGGCTATGAACATAGAGCTGTGTGTTTGTGTATCCAGGGCCAGGAGCATGACGGAGCAGCAGGAGCAGGGTGAAGAAACAGGCCTCATCCCAGCGCAGGACCTGGACCCCTCCAAAGACGACGACACACATGGCCACTTCAGGCAAATCTCTCACACAGACACACACTGCTCTGCATCACTTGCCGTCTTTTTCCCCCCGTCGCACGCCATCTGTATCCTGTGCATGATCATGGGTTGCAGCCGTAGGAGATTTATTTTCACAGGACTTATTTTGTTCTTATTTGATGTCAAACAATGGTCAAACACACACACACACACACATTCATAAAGAAAGAGTGCAGACAAGGAGCTACATAGGGTGTGTTTTTCAGTTTCCATCTCAGGCTTCACAGATTTACTGTACAGATTTAAACAATGCCGTGCTGCGGTTTAAGCAATTAAGAGTTAAAAAGAGTTTTGTTTTGGTGCAGCGATTCACATGCAGGCTTTTGTCTGCCTACAAACACAATGTTTGTGCGTTATATAAGAAGGATTTGAGACAGGAGCTGCTTAACCCTGGGAAACCTGTCAGAGATGGGATTAAGCTCTGAAGCACGAAGTGTTGGTAAACTCCGTCACTGATCGGGACGTTAACGCTTAATGAACATGTCAGTCTTTAACTTTCAGCACTCAGCATTTGGTGTGTGCATCGTACCACTGCGTTCCTCACTTCCTGCATGCCGCTGGTTGTAAACAGCCGTGTACAGTATTATATCTATTTATGGTAAAATAGCATGATTGCTGTCATTTTAGTGGCTTTTATTTGTGGATGCCTAAAAGGCTTTTGCTGTAAATGACGGAACTTGCTGTCATGTTTATCAGTGTAAACTCTGTATATTGTCTGCCTTGAAAATGATGATGCAACATTTATGTTATATCAGGCTTAAAAGGTCAAAGTATGTATATGTTGCATCAGATCTGAGTGGGCTAAAGGGGACTTTTATCAGTATCATCCTATTACGGTGCTGGAAGTGTGTTTAAATGTGGTTCACATATGTTTCCGTTATGTTTACTGTGATAAACCAAAAGAGGAAATAAAGAAAACACAGGAAAAAGACAAACAGAATGATGTGCTGAATAAACAGTTAAATTATTAGGACTGTTTTCAACAGTGGTTATTTTTATTTCACATTATTAGGAATTTTCTTTGTTGATTTGATAGAAATAAAAAGAAGTGACGGTAGTCACATGATTTAAATGTTTGTTGTCTTTTGAGCAGATACACATCAACAGTAAACAGGGTGAACTAGAAAAGCAGCCTGTGTTCTCGTCCTACTATTTGTTTCATATGCAAACACTATTACAATCCAACCGTACCCTGCCACATCAGCCTGGCAACCCCTCCACAACGCTGGTCACACAACAAGCTCATGTGGGGCAGCATGGGGCTGCACTGAGACTACTCCAGTAATGGCCAGCCTTGTATTTCCAGTGAGGGAGATGTTGCCACACAGCATCACACCATTAAAGCTGTTGCCATATTGCTGCAGCAATTATCACAGCATCTCCTCCACACTTTGACGCTACAATCCAACTGCTGTAGGCAGAATCTGGACTCGTCACTGAACAAAAACATTCCCCCACATGTCTGGGATTCAGAGGACATGCTGCAGACATCAACACAAGCTGGCCTGGGGCAGTCATGGCAATCGCATTATAAATCCCACAAATGCGGGGCCACTTTGAATGGGAATAAACAGTATTTGCAAAGAGGCGTTGATACAGTTAAGAGGTAATAAATCTAATTTCCTTATTCTGAGTGCAGAAAATGACAAAAAATGATAAGAAACCATGAATACAGGCTGCTGAGAGCAGAATGTGATTTACTTATGTAAACAGTTTATCATGTACGTTAAAGGTTGATTGCTGAACCCGTCTGTATCACTTCAATTCAACCTTTATTTGTATAGCGCCACTTCACGGCAGTGTCATCTCAGGGCGCAATTTGAGCCAATTCATAATCAATAACCTAGCTAAGGGAAACCAAAAGATTGCATCAAATCTTGACCTTGATCCAATCTCCCACCCTGAGCATGCATTCAGCGACAGTGGGATGGAAAACTCCCCTTTAACAGGAAGTCAGAACCTCCGGCTGAATTCGGATCAGGGAGGGAAGCCATCTGCCTCGACCGGCTGGTGTGGAGAGGACAGGAAAGACAGATTAACACAGTATCCTGTAAAGCTGGAAGAAGCTAAATAATAACACATTAAGTTTAATAGTTTAAAACAACACTGTGATGTTTTCTTTATGTCCTCACCAGTACACACAGCCACGGTTTGTTACAGCTCCTCCAAACTACATAACCGGGAGTCATGCGCACATAATAAATGTTTGTGTTTATAAGAGTGTGCAAAACATATTAATTATTTAGGCTCCACTCTAAATATGTGGCCAAACCAATGTTATAACACCAGTTAAAGTGATTTCAGAAAATACTTTTAATCCTTATGATTTATAAGCAAAGCTGAAAAACACTTGCACCCCTAACATGCTGATGTAATGGTTCAAATAAGAAGACCCCTAATCCGTTTTTTCCCCTCTCCGTGTATCTAACTTATCTCAACCCTCTCAGCCCCAGTTTCTCCTCTTCCATCTAAATGACTGACTAAATCTGCTGCTATGTTGGCCACCGATGGGAGGTGTTCGCTTTCTAATTTGGGATTCAATTTAGGATTCTTTCAGCTTGTAATTAGTTTCACTCTCCTGCCTCGCTGCCAAGGGCACTGCCGTAGTTGGAGGTACGCGCATGCGTATGCACACAAACACGCTTTCAGTAGGCAACGTTTTGCTTGGCTCACAAGAGAACGAGCTGATTCACAGGTTTGGGTTGGTTTCCAAACTCACTGCCTCTGAAATCATGATGGGGATCAAAGAAATCCATGCTGTCTCTGCGAGGATTTATAGGGAATTGAGCCCCATTGCATCCTTGTCTGCAGGACTGGAGACAGTTTAAATACAATAAGATGTAATGTCTTCTGAGTACTCTGATTTTTTAAACATATTTTAGCTCAATTCTCCATGTTTGTATAATGTTTCCTTGTTAAAAAAGTGATTCACCTTACAGCTGCTCTCCTGGAAGCATGCTGTGGTTGTCGGGATGTGTAAGCAGTATTGATTTAGACCTGGATTTGGTGTAAAAGACAGAGACAGATTGAGATTCAGAGCGAAGACTCGAGAGCCAGTGAGTTCCCACAGGGCTGCCAGTGTTTTAATAATCACTCTCCTCTCTCCACCTGAGAGTGCAGAGCGACTGTGAGGCCTATTTATAGGCAAGAAGAGCAGCACACGTGCAGTGTTATTCATAACATGGTCACAAGATGAAGGGGTGTACTTTCCAGGAAGGGGATTTGACATCTAGGTCAAGCTACATAAAATAATTAAGAGTAGGAAAGGCTTTACCACTTCTAATAACCGCATTCATTTAGTTTGATTATGGATTACATAAGACTTAGCTTGGCTCCTCTAAGTTTTCCTAGATTTACACTAAACTTGAATTAAGTACAAGGTTTTGAGTCATTTAAAGATCAACATTTGTCAGTTATTTCATATTGCTTATGTGTAAGTGTCCAGTGTGTCGGCAAGAGGCTGTTCCAGGGATCAGGATGATCAGTTTATATCTGTAAATCAGTTATTTAAATGTGAAAAACAAGGATTAACATGGTTGTGAAACAAATCAATGCTTTTTTTGGGGGGTAATATTAAGGTAATATTCTGTCTTGTAAATAACCTGTCCTGAGAAGACATAGGATGCAAAACTGTGTGCAAGACTCTAAACTTTTGTTCTTTATGCCTTCACCTGATTGGATGGTAACTAATTACTAATGACAAACTACCCAATCAGAGCGCAGATAGCTTCTTTTCCTTCCACACCGCTGCAGGCTAATTGTACGGTTTTACTAAACTAACTACCCTTAGTTTAGCAACTCCCACCGCAAAGGGTATGCTTGATGGTGAAACAGTG
>JBAMHV010000001.1:6080701-6094618 GCA_037177535.1 Pseudomugil gertrudae | reverse complement strand
TTCATTACTGGTCACACTAATTAATCCAGGTGTGTCTGGCCATTCCTGTTGTGGTTACTAAGGTCAGGCACACCTGGTTTAATTAGTGTGACCAGTAATGAAAGACAGGAAACACATGTGCTGCCTTAAATTCAGGAAGTAGTGGAGCTGTGCACAGAGCCAATTGGTAAGTTTAGTATAAATGTCAGATTTTGGTTACCTGGAAGTCCTTATTTGGCAGACCCACAGCAAATACTGTGACGTAAAAGATTAAAAGAAATAAAAACATAATAGAGAAAATTAAACAAACTGAAAAATATGACCAAAAAGGATATAAAGATGTATGCGCAACATCAGGAGGGAATATATTTACATTTTCTGCATTCCCAAACACTTAGAAGTGCACAATAACAATCATTTAATAGCTAAAAAAGTGGATTTTGCATGATATGTCTCTTTAAACAGTACCTGATATGTCATTTATATGTTTGTAGATGTGAATAAATGCGAAAACAATTTAATATCAGACAAAATCTTTTTCTTTGTTGCACTTTGAAATGTCCTGTGCATGAAAGGTGCTGTACAAATAAACGTGCCATGCCATATGAAACCAGTCCAGCAATGTTCATGTTTTCCAGTCTGCATTGGGATATTCTGTCCTGAAACCAGTAAACACACACTGATGTGTGAAAAGCAGCACCATTCCTGTAGAACAAATAAGAAAGCCAAAGAGCTGGACTTATTCCATTGCTGTTAACTGAGACGCTAACTTTGAATGAAACTTTATTGTCACTGAGGCAGCATTCAGGTGTTACAACAAAATCCGTGACCCATCAGAATCTGTGACCACAGGGAGCGCTAATCCACATTTTGCTGCTTTATACATGTTTCACAAGGCGATAGAGGGCTTGTAAGCACTTATAATAAGATGAGAAACCTTTATTAGCTTCTCAGAGGAGAAATTGTCAGTAAAGTCACACATTCTGGTGGCGATCAGGTGACTTTTGTGATCCGGTCTATTTGACACATAAGTGATGAAATCAGACTTCAAATCAGTTTTTATGGTTTTATTCAAGTGTTTTCAAGACCTTGCTTTTTTTTTTCAAACATATTCGTTTAGAAATGTATCAAAGCGCCCCCTGTGGTCACAGATTCTGATGGGTCACAGATTTTATTCTAACACCAACAAAATAACGTTGTTGTCCAGTACAGCCCAGTCCCAACAGGATCAGGGAGACTGGGGCGCAGGCGTAGAACAGCGCGACTTTGCCACTCTCATGTTTGCAGAGGTAACTAAAGATATAAAAGAGAAGATTCTGCCTGCTTTTCATGTCTAATCTTAGCTGAGTACATATAGAGTCATTTATATACTATACATCTGTTCCAGGTGTTTCTCCTCACAGTCTTAATTAAAGCTTTAATCAGGTTTGTCCTATTTCTGTCTCTTTTCTCTCCTCAGTATGTATTTGTATCTCTGCTATCGAGGGACAGCGTATATGACGTCCTGCGCAGAATCTGCACACACCTGCAGGTCAGCAAACACATACATCATGCATAGCATAAATTAAGTCTGTTCACAAGCTAGCGTGCATGCTAATTAGAGAAACCACTTTCTCTCTAGGTCAACGGCAAGAGTCTGAGCTTGAAGCAGTTCATGGAGGAGCCGACTTTATCGCTGGTCAGTGAGAACCAGTGACAAAGCGAAGCCTTTTCATTAACCTGTTTTCAATATGGTTAAGATCAAAGTGAGGGGAAATGCAGCATGTTGTGTGGAACACGAAGCAGAAGGTTGACTTCAAACCACAGGGCTGACTTTACCTCCGTACGCAGACAGGATCAATCGATCACTCTGTTGCAGCTGCAGCCTTGCAGTGAATTATTCCCCGACTCGGCAAGATGCTATCAAAGAGCTCTCTGAAGTCACCTTGTGTCTGCTCGTGCTACAAGCAGCCCTGCGACAAACACACTCTGTATTAGGGAATAATTGGGGTTTGTTATCATGCTCGCCCTTGATCATGCGCAAGTGTAGAATTATATTTATAGAAAGAAAGGGGTTACTGAATTATGATGGTTTTGTTGAGTTTGTTGAGTCTAAGGCCCAAATTGAACCCTTTGAAGATTGAAAATAAATCTGAGACTTTAGTGACCGTTAAATACCTAACTTATACAAACGGGTGGTTAATGTTTGAGTCTGACAAGCAGAGAATTCTTTCAGCAACCCTAAAGTTAATTTCATAAACACATTGTGTCTTTATATAAAGTCGTTTTGCTCTAGTTGTCTGCAAACTCGTCTCCACCACCCAAACTCTTCCCAACACCTCTTTCTCCCGTGCCGCAGGACGAGTTCCCAACTCCGGATGAGTTCCCAGTGGTTGATGAATTCCCATCAGTGTTAAAGTGGAGGAGGAAACCCTCAGTGGTGTCTGTGTCCTCCTCCCTCCCTGACCTCCTGGGGACCTCTGCAGCCGGCCTGGGAGCAGCAGACGCTCCCTACAAATCAGAGAAGCCTCTGGAAGGTGATCAAATGATGATGATGATCATGATGATGATATCGTCACTGTGTGCATAGAAAATCGTCTATAGAGGGGGAGGTTGTATAAGCGGGCCTGGTCTGAGTATGACCACATTTCTGGTCACTGCCATCAGATAAGCAAAACTTAATTGTTTGTTATTTGAGTAAATAATTTGGATCTTTGAAACTTTGTTTCACCTTTTGTGGATGCATCAGGACACACAGTGCAGGGTTTTCATGCTGTACAACGACTACAAAGCACAGCTGAGTTGGGTTTTATTTTGCTTTTGTATTTTTTTTATTACATTTTTCCAGAAGAGTGATAGAATTAGTAAGCTGCTTTTGGAAATTTCTCTTATGCAACTTCACTTCAAGCTCCAAATGAAGATTAAATCACGTGGTCACTTGTATTAAAGAGCTCCAGGCTGATGCAGATTAAGTTGCGATTATGACCAAACATTATCTGCCAGCAAAGTCATTTAAGGATAGTTATAGCACCATGTGCTGACAGGCTTTTATATCATGTCCACATACTAACCTACATTAGTGTTGCTCCCCAGTGCACGATAAATGGCACACACAAGGAGATGAACGTTGGGGAGCAATGTTATTATAATGCATCCATAGCATAACATAAAACCTGCAAATATTTGGTTCTAATAAGGAAAATATTAATTCAACTTAACATGTTCTGATGTGGTCTGCATAAACTGTTTGTGTTAATAAAGTTTTTAGGCAAACATGCTAATAATCAGATTAACTGAATGGAAATGTGTTGCAGATTTAATATTAATAACTAAATAAGAGATTGTATAATTTTAATGCTAATCTGTTTGCAGTATGATATAGCTATATAAACATAGCTGAAGTCTTTCCTTCACATGCACACTCAGTGTATAGGCTAGTTATTGTTATTTAGAGCTACTGGAGGACGGGGACAGACAGCAGCTGATGCATTTCAGGCAATAACTGAATGCAGCAAAGCGTTTCAATACACTGGGTATTTACAGTGAATGGCAACTAGATGAGTACACCCAAAATAAAAGGTGACGGAGAGCATACAGACTGATTTTTTGTTGAAAATAAGATTTTTTATTTAGAGAAATATTTCATTTTCACTGACACTGACAGAAAATGTTACATATTTATGTGTGGCAACTTAAAAGACCTAGCCAGGTGCAAAAGATGAAAACTAGCCTGTTCTTTGTTTTCTAATATGCTTCCCATCACATACAAATTAAAAAAAATGAGCAGCTGTGCTGTAAAGGTATGATGATCATCAAGAAATGAATAATATATTAGCCTTGAAAAAGCAATTGCAACTTTATTGTGGCTAGCATGCTTATATCTCAAAGCCAAGCTAAATTATAACTTACTCCTGCCTCCTGTTCAAAATAAAGAAGTTTAGTTTTTTCATTATACTTTTTTAAATCTTGTATTTTAAACTAAAAAAAGAAACTAGTTACAATTGAGGTGTTTGTGAAGTGTTATGTAGCCCAATGAAGCTGCAAAACTTAGCTTTAGCCTGGTTAGCATTAAGATGTTTGCTGGTTTTAGGCTGCAACATAAACTAAAATATTACTTTTGGTGCATCACCAATGAATTTGTAGTGGACTAGATTGAAGATAAGTAGTTTAGTTTATATTAAATTGTAAACAACATTACAACATGGTTGAGTGGAGTCATTCAATGGATAATTTGAATACAGCCTTTTTTTTATTAGCCAAAAACAGCATGAAAAAGGAGGAAAAGGTATTTTATCTTTTCTGTAGTATGCTCACATTATCTTAGAAAATGTCAGCAGTAACATAAACAGACCACTACACTTCAAAGTGAGCTTTTCCACAGTTTGAGGGGGATTAATTCAACAATAATCAGTTATTGTTATTCAGTTATTGTGACACCTTCTGCTATTTTGTAGAAGGTGTCACAAAATGTGCTAAACTAGACGTCTAAAACCGCTTTTAACAAACAAAACAGCAGCCCAGCTGTGTAAAAAGAAACACTGTCATGAATTAAAAGAGCAGTTTCTTTAATCAAACATGTATATTTTCTTCTTTCATTTAATATTTGAAAAGTAACATTGTGGTGTTTGTAGCCTGCAGCTGGGATTACTGATAATCCAGCAATAATCCGTATTTTATAGCGCCCTCTGGAAGTTAATGCATGCATCCGGTGTGCAGGTTAATGATACATTTTGAGTATTTTGTGTTTAATTTCACACATATTCAGCTTTAACCGGTGGGCCAGCAGCAGTGTTAAAACGTAGCATCAGCAGCCTTATGTGTGTATTTCAGATCGAGGTCTGCAGACAGGTCTTTTATCAGAGCCAGTGGCTGAGCTGGGCCAGATGGAGTACCAGCTGCTCAAGTTCTTCACCCTGCTGTGAGTATACAAAGGGACACACAGGCACCGACAACACCACCTTCACCTCCTCTAACAGCTGACTCACAGCTCACGCACTGTGAGGATATAAATAGCAGCTGATTCAGTCAGACTCAACGCAGGGGATCGGAGCTGTTGAAACCTTTTTTTAATTGGTTTTTCCTGTTTCTGTCCAGGACACTTCATTAATAGTCTTCATCACAATGCATCACGGAGCCGGCTGCACGCCTTTCCCCCACTAGCAGCCTGTCTGAGCTGGCTATGTTGATCTGTCCTTCACCTGGTGAAAATGCAGATTGCATTGCTCTGGCCTTGAGGGATCAATGACCCTGTTTGGCTGATAGATTTAGTTCCTATGACTGATACTGACCACTCCTGTCAGGGAGTTATTAATTATTTACTCTGAATTTCTAAAGAAAAAACAAAGGTGACTTAAAAAAGTATAAATGTGATGCTGCGTTTTCATTGCAAAGCTTATATTTAGATGATATACACACAAACAGCATCAGCAGGAAGTGTTTTTCACTTTGTTTATTTAAAACTGCTGTTTTCTTGTAGTTTTTCTTCTAACCATAAAATGCTACTTCATTATTATTTTTCTGACACTTCAGGTTGAATCTGTTCTTGCTGCTCTTCAGTGTGTTGACAGCAAGTCAAATGATGCCTCCCAGTGTCCGCCGAAGACATTACAGCCTTCCTCCCATTTCAGCACAGCAACCCCGAGTCTGGCATCCGTATTAAGATTTCACGCTTCTCCTTCTTTTTCATCAGCATCATTCTCCTCATCCTGTCATCGTGTTACTTGGCCTTTCGCGTGTGCAGTCTGGAGCAGCAGCTGTCGTTCCTCAGCAACCCTAACCTGCCGCTAAGAGAAAGGTAACGGACCACCATCCATATTCTCCATTAAATAATCAGAAATGCAGAGAGGAGACGTGGATGGGGATGCATATTTATAGAAAACATAATCAGTATTAAATCATATCGCAGTATTCTAAGGTGCGATTTATTATATCTTTATGTAGGAGACGATACTGATTGTTATCTTACACCTGTAACCAATCAGCTCCCTTCTTCTCCAGGTAACCACCGCTTCCCACTCTGACCCATCATTATTTACTGTCCTCACTGTTGGAGTGGATGATGCCCTCCTGCACGAATCCTGGACCAGCTTAGAGCCCAGCAGATCAACCCCCCCCCCCAGTCATCTAATGAACTCCACCCACAGTGGAATGACTTCCTACTCCATGATCACTTCCAGACTATGCAAACAGTGTATATTTATGTCTGAATATAAAGTAGATTTTACTTTAGAGTATGATCTTTTCCCTCCTTAACCATGTGAAGCTTCAGCACCCCCGAAACGGATCAGATTAGAGTCGAATCTTCTGTTTCGGCACCGATAAAGTCGTGCTGGAAGGCGGTAGCATCCTAGGATAGCGACTGACACTTCCACTTACGTCATACTTGAAAAGCCTGCCAGTAAAGATGTTTCAGGTTTGCTGCGGTTGTTGGAGAAGGGCTGAGAAGTGGCTTGAAGCCGATGTATTTTCAGGACGAAGGTTGATGCACTTTTTAACATAGGTCCATGTTATTTCACGTTTGTAACATAATAGATGGTTGTGTCGCTTTATTTATGGTACTCAAATGAAGGTATTTATGGAGGAAAATGTTTTTCATGAGACAAACGCATCAGGAGTGTGTTTAATGTGAATGAAGCAAAGAGAATTATCATTACTAATTTTCTGTGTAAAAGTAATGCCGTGTGTGTGTGCGTGTGTGTGTTTTTATATTACACATTCAGGCTCAGTGTGTTCCTGCAGATGTTTTATGGGCCTTGCAGATGTGTCATGTGTAGTTAGAGTTTGTAGCATCCTTATGAATTAAACTGACAACAAACACAAGTTTGCAGCTCTTCTTTGCCTTTTTTTTACAACCTGATAACTTCACCGTCTCATATTCCCACCGCATGCATGGCGGTGAAAGGAAGCACTGCACATTTTATTAACTCCTATAAAGCAGTCAGAATCATAAAACTGGAAAAAACCGTTGGCAGAAGCACTCGGTGCTTAATAAATGACATGTGCTGTGTTGGCTGAGCACCAGTGGCACCAGTTTGCTTTCTGGTGACTAAATTGAATAACTTGTGATAGTTAACTTATCAGACTGTAGTTAAACTAGCTCAAAGAGTTCTAATGAAGCATTAAACTGATCATAAAGGAAGCTTTTTAGGAAACGGTAATGATCCTCTGCAGCAGGTCAGAATAGAAATAAAAGCTTTGCTGACCAGCTGCAACATGGTGGATTTTATTATAGCGAGTACAGATAAACTGAAGGGAAGTGACTCTTTAAATGCAGATTTAACAGCCGCAGTGGACCGAAGTCACGTGAAGTGTAAAGCACAACGAGAATCGCCTGAGAAATTCAGTCTGAGGAGTTTTTGTTTTAACTTACCTTCTTCCAGCTTTTCAAAGAAAAACTAAAATAAAAGCGTTGGATCGGCTTGTTGTCGCTTTTCTTTAGCACAGTTTAACATCAGCAGCGAATATTTAAACAGGACTCATCATTTTTACCCATCAGTGTCCCCACTGGAATCTGCATCTACTGAATTTAACAGAATGACTTTAAACTCACAGCGAAACTCGCTTTTGCAGTTTATTTTGAAAGAGTTTCCAATTTTCTGGCTTGAAACTGAACATGGATGCTAGCAGATACATGGAGCAACACAAATCCAAGGTGATCCAAGGTCACAGGTTGGGAAAAGGGCGATACCTGTCAAAGAGAGAGAGAATAAATGGATTATAATATGAATTATATACGCTAAACCTAAGAGAAATATTGCACTACTGATGTTTTTAATGATAAATAAATCTGATGCTTTATTACATTATTATATTATATAACTGATGTAGATATATGTTAAATTGATCTGATAGGAAAACACTGATCAGCCGGAACAGCTGAGAAAGCTCGGCCCATCACATCCTGCATTCTGCAGCTGTGCAGAAACTCCTCCAGTAACTGTAACGCCAGATCTCTGCAAACACAAGATCCCGATGGAAGGTCCATGTCTGCAGCTCTGTCCGGATGTTTCATGAGAAGACAGGCCTGTGGTGCAAACGCAGAGCTTTTAAACAGAATTCCTGATAACGTCACAAACTTTCCCCCCTCATCACCTCAGTGAATCTGAAATGGCTCAGTGAGCACAGCAGCGTTTCTGGATCATATAAATATTTTCTTTGCATGATAAAGTTTTGATTTGCATCTGTGTTAAACAACAAAGTGTGTTCCATTAAAGCGAAGTGTTTCTGCCTGTTTTTTCTTTATTTAGTCATAAAAGCTCAGCAGAAACCAGTTCATTCTGACTACCAGCTAATGCTGCGTTACATTTATCAGTCCCAGTTGGACCACAGCCTCCTGAAGATCTTGGAAGCAGAAAGAGCAGGGGGCTGTAAGTCTCTGTGTGTGTGTGTGTGTGTGGTGTTTTAATGGTGACGTAATAAGGGCAGGTCGAAGCAGATGGCCAGACGAGCTGCAGCCACATCCATTCCTCCTGGGAGCCGTATTGTCTGTCCTGGAATGCTCCTCGGGTGACCTGTGACCCCTCCGGTGTGAGGGGGGAATGCCGACTGTAACTTCACGGTAATATTCTTTATCACACACACTAAAACCATTACACACACACACACACACACACACATAGCTGGAGGGTTTCCAAGAACACACAACCTCAGCTGTGCATTGAACGTGTCCAGCTAAATGTGTGCCATGAGCCAATCCGAGTGCATTACAGCTGATCCGTTTATGACAGGGTGCTGCAACACAAAGCATTTGTCTTCTTCCCTTGGGTGCATTTTGGGATCCATAAATACGATTACACAACGCATACATCTAACGGAAGAATTCCACTCTGAGGTGACTGACAGCATTTTTACAGTTCTCTGAAAAGTTATGTAAGTGTCTTATGTAACACACATATGAACCTACTTTGTAAAATACCCTTTCTTTATTATTTCATGCCTCATGCGTTATGTAAAAGCATGTAAGAATGTGTCTAACTCTTCCAGAGGTGTATTTAAAGGGACTCTATTGTGCAAAATCGACTTTTATGAGCTTTTATTAGTGTTAATTGTACCTTAAAACACTCCACAAAGTAGTTTTAGTTTTCATCCATGCGCTTTGTAGCTTTATTCCTTTGAAAAGGGTACATTTAAATGTCCCTCTGGGATTAATAAAGTATTTTTATACTGTTGCAAAATGCATACTATTATCATAAATGTGCACAGGATACACTGAAACAGCAAATATAGGATAATAGGACCTTTAACTATTCGTTTCAGAGCTGTGAGTGGAGAAAACCATCAGTGTATTAGGTCATTGAGAAGACGGTTTTGCATAGTAGATGTAAAATTGATATGAAAATAAAGCAGGCTATCTATCTCTCATGAAACATTTATCTCCCCCCACCTGACCTCAGAGACCCAGAGTGTGATGTAGCCACATGTTAAGCTGTGTTTTGATTAACAGATGCAGACACACCCCAGAGTTCACAAACAGTTGGAGAGCTTCGCTGTATTTATTTGTCCATAAGTCCAGCGTTGACTGAGAGCAACGTGCTCACACCCAGCCTCTGGAGAGCTGGAAACAGAGCGTACACATCGTTTGGGATCCAATGCTTTACAGCATATCAGGAAAACGTGCAGATGTTGAGGCTCATTTTACTGCAAGCTTCATGGTCTGTTTTTATTGTTTTATACATTGAAGTGCAGCTCCTGATGACAGCCAGCCGGGACCATTTGCATCTCCGTGGTTGGATTAACCATCTGTGTGAAAATGGAGTGAAATTTAGAAGCTTTGTTTAATTTGCCGCTTCGTTCCCATCTTTCTGACTGCCTTTTTCTCTCTGCATTAGCATCTGTGCCTCATCAGCTTGTTGGATTTCTCCCTTTTCCTTCCAGAGATAGCTAATTCAACCCAGCAATCCCATCCATGGAAGATATTTGGTCTTTCGTTGCTCTGATCACACATTTTCCAGCCAAGTTTCATGTTTGCTGTTTGTTTATTGGAGCCAAATCGAGACAGAGCCCCTTATTTTCTACAGTTTACCGCTTTCAAACAAATATCTATCGCACTCTTAGGTTTCTACATTGAATTTAACAACTCCAGCAGCTGGTTAGCTTAGGTTAGTAAAGGTCATGGTACTTTTTACATAATGCATCAGCTATTATTCAGTTTGCACCGTTCTCTCTGGAAAAACAAGGTTCTTATTCCCTTTTTTTCCAGAAATGCTGATAAAACTGAGTCATTCACACCATATTAAGCCTCATAAAAAATCCCAGTTTGTTTTTAATTGCTTTGCTGGTTCACATCAGATTCTGAGGTTGATAATGCTTTACATGCTGATCCCCTGCTCCAGCTTTGCTTGTTTGATGTAAAATTAGTAACATCCCCACAGTTTTCTGCTCATTCTCTGTTTAAAGTGACGACCTGATCCCGGAAAGTGAGGCGTACAAGCCTGGCGGTCACTGGGAAACACAATGACGAGCTTTATCTCAGGGGAGTCATCCTACGCTCACGACGGAGCATCAAATTCTCATCTTTTCCTCTGATGTTGTGATACGGATTGCTGCTGATGAAGAATAAATAAAGCTGCTGTCGGGTTTGAAACATACAATGTGATGTTTTGTGCTTGTGTTGTGGAGCTTTGTGGTTAAAGTACATGTGTGCATCTGTGTATGTAGCCAACATGTTCATGCTGCAACCCAGTGGGTAAATATGAACCAGCTGCAGATCTGGGAGAAGAAACTTTGGCTGATGTTGCTGCTGCTGGCATCAATTACACAAAAAAGTGATGAAGAACAGTGTCGAGTCAGTTCACCAGTGAAGTTCTGCATGTATTTGAGTTTAAAGCTCAAATAAAGGTATGCGTCTGTGCATGAAATTGAAAACATTTCTAAATCTTTTTAGACATTTGTGTTTTACATGCAGCTGACATGCAAATGATTTGTTAACATTTTCACTTTTAAACATTGTATCTACTTTATTACGTTACTATGGTGACCAAGAGGTGCAAAACGGACAAAAAGCAATTACAAAATAAGAAATACATCATAGAAAATATGTGATAATAGACTACTCAGTAATTAGCTACAAAATAGGTCACATTACTGACATCTAGAGGAAAAGATGACCATAGAAATGTGATGTGAATGGATGGTGGCCACTATGGGCCAACTTCCTCCTGATGTGGGTCCAGTGGCCTCATGTGCAGCAAAGTAACTCAACAAAGTTTTTTTTACATGTGTACAGGTTTCCTCTACGTTCCTTTTCCCAAACGGTCCCATCAAACAATGCTGACGCTGCAGTTTAAAAGCTCAGAGGGTTCTCGCTTTGCACACCCAATCAGAGACACCGTAGTAAAATGGTGGCACTACTAGAGCTGTCATGCATGTGAAGTCTGCAGGTAGACATGAATTTCTTCCTATAGATTTATTTTAAAAAGGAATTTTAGTAAAGTGAATGGATTCCATTCATTGATCACTGTCATTGATCTTTCATGTCAGCACATGCTGCACCTTTAATGTTTATTTGCTTCTCCTTAATGATTAAATTAATGTTATAGTTGTTTTCTAATGTTCTGACCAGACAGCCGGGGTTGCTTGGTCCTCTCAGTGCTAAGTGACGTCACAACTGCACCTACATCAAAGGTAAAATAAAAAAAACACGAGTCTTAAGCACAAAATTCAGTCAGAAACGATGCTTTTATGAGAGAAAAAAGGGGAGAACATGACCAGATCGTTTACAGATGACATTCAAATGCATCTGCAGATTAAAGCTGTTTCATTGTGCACCTTGATGGGCTGGGAAAGTGGTTGGATCCCAGCTTTCTAGATGTAACTGAAAGACAGAAATAGCTGTGATTGGTCTTCAGAGGAGGAGATAGATCATGCTGGCAGCTGTTGCTCTGTTCAGTTCCTTACTCATCCATTTGATAAAAACTTGTCCTGGATGAAAACTGGTACCGTGAGCTTTGTAAATCTAATCTTCTGGACTCTGATTGCAGACATCTGTTTCAGAGTTTGTTGCTTTTATGCAGCAACGTGTTCATTTGAATGCAGAGGTCTTCTGTTTGTGCGTTCATTCCCACACTGCAGTGTTTGTGGAAGTGTAGCGCTGATTTCCTGAGCTTTGCCACTGAAAACAGAAGAGTGAGTTTTAAGTTGAGCTCTCACTGTGAAGCAGGACTGGATGAAGAGAAGAAGAAACGTAGCAGGACACATAGAAGGAAAGAAGAATGCCAAAGTCAGGACAAGTGCATTCCTGTAACGTCTCACATTTCTGCCTCAAAAGGCTTCACAATCAGTTCAATAAACAACTGCTTCTGTCCTCGCATCCCATAATCGGATGAGGAACAATTCCCCTACATGGGCAAAATGAAGACGATGTAAACACAGTTGCTGTGATTTACTTTCTGTTAACTGACCACATTCAGCTTCTTGAATCTCATCATTTTCTTACTTGTATAAACTTTAATGAAACTGAAGAGTGTAAAATAAAACTGTTTGGATGTGTTGTGCTCAGTTTGCACAGTGAGGTGCAGATATCCAAGCATGGATCTGGTTAGAAACAGGCTTTTATATTCTAACGTGGACAAAGATCATGGAGCCAGCGCGACTTGCTGCAGAATAAAAGCATAAACACAAAGAAGCTTTGTTTGGTGCAACAACAAGCTTAACATTTTTCCCAAGAAAAGCAAAGATCATTAAACCAGATTTTCTATGATTTCAATGAGCCCACCTGAGTTTAGCTTATCCAGCATATGATCAAGTCTGGTTGTTGTAAATCAGTGTGTTTAAGGTGGTTCAGAGCAACAGCTGACAACATAAAGAGCTTCGTTTTGTCCCCCTGTAAGGACTCGCCCAGAGGACGTGATAAATCGGCCGTTTAGAGGTGAATCTGTATCAATGAGGTTGCTTTTCTTGTCTCAGTAACACGGCGGGCTGCCAGGGTGGGAACCACTCGGCGTTTGTGGCATTTTATGAGGACAATAGTAAACCCTGATGACTTGTTTGACTGGTTTCTCAGGGTGAGATATGCCTGTGGGGTGTAGCTGAGCCCAGGATGCCAGCAGGAGGAAAATATAAGGAAGACAATGAGCCTGAAGATGCTGTTTGACGCTTTTGTTTCATTTCAGATTATTTGTCATGCATCTACTCTTAATTGTGGATTATAATGATGACTCTGGTTTCATTTCAGGTTTCTGCTCATTATGAATAATTGTTTCAAATCTATTATGATCCAGTTTAATCCAAACCAGTCACACATGTTTGATTTTATTCATCACAGACTGGCAGGTTAAAATAAAATAATAATAATAAAAACTACAGAGGTACATTTAGGAACTATGATCATCTGAGAAGCCGTTAATCCAGATTCAGAGTAGCTGAAGAAATGTTGCCTTTCAGTAACACACTTCTGGAGCAGAAATCAGTCCATGGGCTCAGAAACGTGTCTATAACCCGTTGTAAACGAGGATAGTTCATCACTACATCCACAAAATCCATATAAAACAACCTCTTAACCCCTCGCTATGATGAAATGGAACCTGATGTACTCTGACGAAGCGAAACTTAAGCCGAGCAGAAACCTGATTATCAGAGCAACAATAGATGCTGCCAGCAATTCATTTCAAACTCATGTCTTAAATTACTTACAATACCCTGGTTTCATTTAAATAGTTCCAATGTCACCTTTAAACATTTTTATAAAAGTTTTAGGTTTATTCAAAATGATGATGGCAACCAAAACAAGGACGGGGCAAGAGACGAGTTGTAATCAGACAAACCTACCCACCGAAGAGAGAGAATATGCAGAGGCTGAAACAGCATCTTCAGGGAGTGGCTCAGAAAATCTAGCAAAGCAGAGGAGCTTTAATCGTGATAATAATTTACTTTTAGACAGTTTAGGTGGGATGAGAATCAGCACCTCCAAATCTGAGACCATGGTTCTCAACCGGAAAAGGGTGGAGTGCCCTCTAAGAGTGG
>JBAMHV010000001.1:6065590-6078818 GCA_037177535.1 Pseudomugil gertrudae | reverse complement strand
TGGGCTTCCCTCCTTAGGCTGCTGCCCCCGCGACCCGACCTCGGATAAGCGGCAGAAAATGGATGGATGGATGGACAGTTTAGGTGTAATTTTGTAGTAACCTTGCTCTTTGTTGGCATGCACTGTACATAAACAGCAGAAATGTGTCCATACATCCTAAACGTTCAGAGAATAAAACTTTTTTTTCAGGAAAATAATGATAAAACAGACAAATTACATTTTAAAAAAGAGAAAAAAACCAAACTGTGATAAGTTTCTGCTCACAAAAATGCGGCAGCAGCCACTTTTATTAGACATGTTTGATCGTCCTTGTGAGAACGTAACATACATTCCTCCACTCATTGTTGCCCTTTGTCCCATAAACACACGGTGTGCATCCCCCTCACATCACATAATCAAAACCTAAGTATTCGCATCAAAAAGACCACGACAGGTTGGACGTACAGCAGGAGCCACAGTTAATATGCACATTCTTATTGTCAATTCATTTAAAATGACCCTGAGCAATAATCTGTGTAAACATGTCTACATTCGCTCCAAACCTTTAAAATGAATTTTAAAAAAAAGTCAGTGCCTCCTGTTTCACACATTTTCCCACTTTCACTAAGCGAGTACACAAAACGTTTAGTTTTATAGGCATGCTGGTGTTCTGGTTTACATACTGTATGTAGCTGTGCATATACATGGGATAAACATCACACCAACTCGTCTCTGAAGCATTACAGTCCATCATTGCTTTGTTTATTATAGAGTATAATGGAGAATAGAATAGAAATATATTTCATATGTACCTATACGATATTCAAGGAGTGCATTCAGATTCTCCAGCAGTAGATACGTAGCTGACAGCTCTTCTGCATATAGTGAAAAGCAGTCTGTGTGCTAAGGAAAAGACAGAGAGCAGCAAAGGTCATTCTGAGCCAGACTCTGGATCAGTCTGCACCACTCGGTCCTCTTCTGGGTGATGTAGGCGGGGGTGATGATTTGCACAGCAAGGCGCGGTGAGCCCTCCAGCCTGATCTTCTCACACAGGGCCTCTGCAATGCAGATGACATACATGCCACAGTCATAGCTGTTCTGCTGCGCTGGGCAGGGCTCCTCCACAAATAGTGCTTTTCTCCCTGCGCCCAGGAAAGGCTCCAACTTGCTAGCGATGCGCCGTGCGTGCAGCGAATTGCCTCCATTTTGAGAGTCGTAGTGTGCAAAGTGGTTTGAATTATGATGGTAGAGCAAAAGGCTCCAGTGGGATCCTCCAGCAGTCTGGTTGGAGTTGTCGTTAACAGCCAAGAAGACCCAACGGCGAGATGTGAGATCCAGCGGCTCCAGGAAAAGAGCTAACTCATCGGGACTTGAAGCACACTTAATGAACTGGGTGACCTCTGGGCTGATGAAAATGATGCCATTTCCCAGAACTCTGAAGCGTTCGGCTGTAAAATACTCAAAGGCAAAGCCGATGACTTGATCATTTAGCCAGTAAGGTCCTTCCAGTAAGGACACGTCGGAACGCCGCAGCAGGCTATCCTGGTAGCTCAGTACGACAGGGTCCATCCTCCAGTACAGTCAGAGTGTCAAGTCTGGAAAATACAGAAAGATTTAATGCTGATCATGTTAAATGATTAGGGAATAGTTGGACTAATTCTAGTGGATCTATTTATACTTTCAATTAATTTAATTTAGTGGGCAACCCACTAAATATAAAATGTTTTAATTTAGTTTATTAAAATATTATTTTTTTAAATCAGTGAATCAACAGGAAATCAATAAACAGTTATTTTATTAATCATTTTGTTACTCTTAAGTCAATATCTTCTCTGTACAAAATAGAGGGATCAGTTAGCTTATAATTTACTTGAAATCAACTTTTAAAACTAGATTAATTGTACCAGATATTGTGAAACACTTTAGGTATTTATCTTTACATTTTTAATGTAGGACTAACTCAAACCATGACTCTTTGGTTATTTAGCAAGAAATAATAAAACTCAAGTCAGAGTTTTAGTTTTTTTGTAACACAACTTTGATAAAAAAAGTTTTATTTAATGGCTCACACAAAAACAAACTAACATGTCACCTTAAAGAAAATCTCATGAGTGCTTTTTACATTTTATTCCCTTATTTTACTGAAAAAGTTTGCAATTGTTTGTTTTTAAACCTCCATTTGATGCAATTAAATGAAAAATACACTTTTTATCCTTAATACAGACAATAGCTGATGTTCGCTGGGTGGTAACGGTACCCCACATGAAACAGTGTTAAAATGTGACCATGTAATTACTTTACAACCATCAACGAGACCCTCAAACTTTTCAGAGGCAAAGAAAGCCATTCGGGTTTGATTTGATTAGTTAACAAAAGTTGTACTTTGAGCTTTATTTTCTATAAACAGATCGTGATGTGTGCGCATAATGGCACAGGCATTCGCTGGGCCATAAATCTGCTGCGGAGTATAATATTACTGCAATGCGTTCAGTTCATAACTGTAGGAGGAAGCAGCTAACCACTTAAATGCTCTGTTAGCGTGAGCAAGCCAAGTCATACATTCGCCGTCTGACAAAGCAAAGCAACGTTTTAAAAAAATAAAATATAGTCAGTACGTATCATTCCCGTACCTGTAAAAGAAGCATTCAAATAAGTATCACAAAAACTGCAGTGCTCTCCTCATTGCAATAACTAACGTAAACTGCCTCTGAAGAAAAACGTAAACATTTTACGACAATAGGGAGGGGACAAGCTCCCCTCTGATTGGCTGCTTACATCCGGGTACCGCAACTTCAGCGCATTCATTTTAAGTACTAGAAAAGTTACAAATACTTACCAGCAAATGAGATAAAACGTGGCGTGTAAATAAATTAACAGCGCGTTTTAACATATTATTTTGTGTCTCACATATTCACCCTGCGGGTTTAGTAATCTATTATCTAAAACATGAGGTGCGCTGCGGCTACACCGGTACCTCATTACTTCCGGTTATCCCTCCGCCACACGAAGGGGCTGTTCTCTGGATTTTCTCCCCTCCCATAAGCACCATGAACGCGCACAGTTGCGCGCGTGAGAGTGGGCGCACTGATTAGCGAGGCAGAGACGAGTTTCCAGCAAGCAAGCTGCGGAGGACTGCCTTTTAATTACATCCAAACAGCAAACACGCTCGGATTACAGAAAAAAAAGAAGAAGAGATGCGCAAGTGTTCGCCGCGGACTTGATTTCCGAGGAGTTTGTTCGGAGGCGATCTGTGGAAGAAGAAAACAAATAAATTCTGAGGGAATGCAGAGAATTAAAATAGAGACTTAGTCATTTTGTGGCTACAAGTGTCTGCGACTCTGCAGCAACGCCTGACAAGAGAAGAAAAAACTAAACTTCTGCTTTAACTTTACTTCAGCGCACGTCTGGAGGTAAGAGTGATGTTTAGTAGTTAGAAATGTGGTGGTGGGCTCCCAGACAGGCTGGAAGCAGCCCGTGACTCGGTTAGGCTTTGTAAGAAACTTCTCCTGACTTGTAATAATTTGCAACAGTATTTTAAGTTACAATGTTTCCTGGGTGTGCGCGCGTGTGAACACAGTCTGCGCTTTTGTTAAATTAGGTTTTACAATTAAAGGCGTGTGTGTACGTAAAAAGTTCAGGCTGCTGCACACTAATCTGTCATCACACGCTGCAAGCACGGAGAGCTCCCTTTGCATCTAAACACACAAGAAGCATCTTTAAATGCAGGATCACAGATCAATATGCTGGAGGAAACATCTCCATTTAGAAAATTTATCCAAAGTGTTTTTCAGCTGCAGGCAATGAGATTAACAAAGCATGAGTGCACACATGGGATGATGCAATGTAAATGGGTTGAGACTGAAAAATACATCTAAAATCTAATGCTTTCCTGCACATTTCTATCAAATGTTTCATGTATTCGGTCTCATTTAGAAATGAGGTTTAGGTTTTTGGCTGCAGTAGGGTGGGGTAAACGTTTACTTGTATTATTTAGTGGAGGTCAGACAGTGCAGCTTATATGGCAATTCTCCCCGCAGTGAGGAGGTTTGACAGGGTGAAGAAGATGCTGAATCATGGCTGTACATCCCCAGTCTGACCCCCTGGTTCTGAACAGTATGCGGTTTTATTGCAGCTAAATTGATTTTTAAAAGCTTTTTTTGTGTGTGCACACAGATGAAAACACTACACACAGCTGAAATGGTTGCTTGGAGTTATTCTGAGACATTTCATGCATTTTTATGACAGAATGCTCAGAGGGGTAACAGGAAACTGAAGTGGGATAAAGACAGAAAACCGCATGCCACAAAGGTCCCCAGCTGGACTCAAACTGAGGACATCTCTTTCAGTGCACTGACCCATAAACCTCCAATGGGGCCCATCTTTTATTTTTTTCACCAGTTACATAATACCCACAATAGATTCATATTGGCATTATTATGCTTATTAGAGCTCAACACGCTCAGACTGGTGTGTGTGTTTTCAGTTTTTTGACATCTTTTTAATTGTATGAAGTGAAAGTGAGCTATGAAGCTTTACTTTGAGCTTGTCCCACCCTCAGATTAGCACAGGTGATGAGAGGGGAGTGGATCTGTCCTGCAGGAATGTGAGGTCTGAGAAGACACAGCTGCTGGAAGCATGAGAGGCAGGCTGGGCTGAGACTCCAGCAACTGGTCCCCGTTGACATCTGACACCCCACAGGCCCTCTGTCTGCTATTTCTAAAGGACTGGTCTCAGTTTTGCAGCACATCAGGGTGTATTTAGTGATATCGCAGACGCCACCTGGGAGACTGACTGACACTGTGGTTCGGCATGTCGGGAGCTCAGACTGGAGTCTGTTCAGAGCATAATTACTGTTCTGCATTCCTGCTTGGAGAAGAGCTGCAGTTTTACAGTGAAATGTCTTAGATTGTTTCACGGCAGTAGCGAGGTGAGCTAGAGTACCGTTTACCCTACAGAGCTGGAAGTGCTGGCGGCATGCAGTGCAGGTTAACTGTATGCAATGCAGGAGGTGTAACTGTAAATTTGATTGCCAGGGATGAACGATGACACTGGAATAGCATCTGTAAAAGAAGAAATGAATGAATGTGTGTGTATAATAGAACAATTCAGGTTAATTCTGTAGTTTTTTATGTTAGTTTGAGTCAACACAGTTAAAGACAAATCTAAGAAAACATCTTAATGTCAGTTTAATTCTTTTGAGTAGTAGAGGAATACCCAAATAAGCATCGACAGTTTAGTGAATCATGATGCATCTCCCTGCATCCTTTGGAAATGCAGCATGTTGACGTGGTGCTTCCTCCTCTTCAGTCATTTTGCTGTGATGTAACTCGGGAGTGGAAAGGCAGAACTTTAATTCACCTTTTCAGCTTTTAGACCGAACGAAACATTAACAGTTGCTGATCTGGATTGCCATTCCTCATTTGACTTATGTTCTTTGGTGATGGGAAGAATCATAACTGTAATCTAATACAGCGATTCTTTCTGCTGCAAAACAAAAGAAGTAAAGCAGAGAGCTAAATGTGGCTCTTCAGATCTACTTTAACGCTGGTGTTTACACACAGACACACTGATCAGATGTGATGCTGAAATGTCCTCCAAACCAGGAGAATACCAGAACAATACCACGTCTCTGCATAGAAACTTCCACATGAATCTGTGTATTTTTCCTTCTCGTTTCCACAACTATGTCATGAGTCCTGTTTTTGTTTAGTCATGTTAAATGATGTAATCCTCTCTGCTGTGACCTGTTCATGAGAGTGACCCCATCCTCATCTAAAAGGTGCTTCCTGCTGAAGCGAGTGGCAGCTCCTGTCTTCATTTATTCCTACTTTAGTGAATCTGGGGGGCTGCACAGGTCACATGCTCCCTGCACAAATGATCAAGATGTCCCTGAATAGTCTTATGGTTGCATGATGGGATTGTATGGTGTAAGTGATTGGCATGCACATGAAGTCATTAAAGAGGAACCTGCTTGTGTTGCACCAAACAAAGCCCCCCTTTCTTTAGTAAGCCATTATATGAGGAAGGCTTTGGCCTCACAGGCTCAGCTTCCCCACGTTTTGCATTTCCCCTCATTAACTCACCGCTGCTGCTAACAGTAGCTGCTTCTTTTTCTAACCTTGAAGTTGTAAACAAACACTTTTGAGTTTTGTTGAAAGGGCATTGTGTGAACTACTTCTGTGTGCATTAATTTTTTTGTTCCTATTTATTGGCAAACTTCTAAAACCATCTTTTCTCTTTTTTGATTAATGAGATGTTTATTCTCTTGCGTCCCGTTGTGTCTTTTAGCTGTTTACAGGCTTTGATCAGCTGCAAATGTCTGATTGTGACGGAGGAATAAGCCACATTCCCTGCTTCGTTTGACAGTATGACACCAGAAGTCCGTTAAAAACTCCAATTTAACAGGATGCTTTGGCTAAAGTTTCCCTGCCGTCCTCGGAAGCAGCTGTACAGATTAAATATCTTAAGCTCCTGGATGTTACTGGTCACATTGAACCTTACATGAAACTGTGAAACATGACATTTTTATGTGTTGTGACATACTTATGACAATAGCTACTGGCCCCCTGCTGCCTCGCTGTACAGACAGGTCTGGGCCCACGGTTAATCCCCAGGCATGTGCTGTTGTGCAGCGCGACACAATACTCTCCATTTACAGAGCAGACCTCCACTGAAATCTCTTAGACCATCAGCCAAAAGTCTGCTTATCGTCTTGAAACCTTCACATGGCAGCTCAAACCCTATTTCCGTCATCGCACCTGGAAATATCAAAACACAGATTTGGGTTGTAAACCAGAGGTGTTGTGCACAACTTGAATATATCCAAACCTCAATAGTCAGATTTATCTCTGGAGTGCAGGAAGAAACACAGTTTTAGAGTTTTGTCTTTGCACTGCAATACTGCGCTTATCTGTGAAAAATACAGTAGTCTGTTCACTGTCAGAACAAGGCAAAAAGGGGAGGAAGAGGGAGATATTAGAGCGTAACTGACAACAAACAGGCTGTGATAAGGTGTATTTTAAATTCAGCCTGAGACAGGCTCACTAATAGCAGGCATTCCTTTTCTGTTTAATCTAAACCGTAGCTGTCAGTGTTGTGTATGAGCGGATGCTATATAGGCTACGTGGAGATTAGAGCTAAGTCTCGTCATTAGCTGTGGAGTTATGATCCGAAGTGCAGCTGATGGATAAAAAAAAAATCATTAAGTGTTGCCATCTTGCTATTGTGATGCTGCTAAAACTAGTGTAGACAGACACAGAACATGATCCCTCTTTAAAGCGTTGGATGTTGTGAAATCACGTCCAGTGTGTCAGGATGTCCCGCTGAAGCGTTCATACAGAGTTAGTTTCCTTTTCCATCAGGATAAGAGAAGGAAACTCAGACTTCACAGTTTGAGTCTGAAACTGTGTTTGCTTTCTTCTCGGTCTTAGCACACTTATCCCACACACACTCTGTCACAGTAAGCTGTGATTGATGCTATATATGTTTGTCTCTGTGTATGTCGTGCCGACTAAGCTGCACCATGAACAGGTGAGCTGTGGAGCGCTGGTCGTAGAGATGGAGAGTTCAGCAGTGGGAGCTTAACTTCACATGAAGGGTCGGACTGTTCTGACCTTCTCTGCTGAGACAATGTGGTATTGTTCTGACACCGGGCTGTGTTAGCTTTGTTAGGATTCTTATTTTCTGTGGATTGATGGTTAGTTTAGGTGAATATGGTCACAATGCTTTCTAATATAAACCTGCATCACGAGTTTCTTTTGGTTGTAAAGTCATTGAATTAAAATAGAAAGTCACTGGTTATGTAGCAGGAGGGAATTGTGGGTAATTCACATTTTTTTTGTATGAATAGGTTAAAAATAAAGGAAAATGTGGTGATAATGATGTTAAATTAATCATTCCTATCATTTAAACCTCTATGCGCTGGTTCACCTGGTTCTAGGGTTGGACAATTTAATAGAGTAATTATACAGATTTGCAGGAGTGTTGTTGAATATTGCAGTTATGAAATTACTTGCAGAGCGTAGTCATATACTTGAACGAATAGAGCTAATTTCAGGTGTATTAATGAGGGCTGCATTCCACTCAGTTGTGCAACAATTACAGAAACGGTACTGCCTATAAATGGAATGTGGCCCTTATTGTCTACGTTACGACGACTGCAACAACATCCCAAGTTTAAACATTTACTTTGATGTTTCTAAATGTAGCTCTAATTAGAAATAAAGTTGTCCGAGCTTTGTGCTTGTGTGTGTGTTCTGGCACTGGGACACGAGCAGATCCTTCAGGTATGGTTGCGAGGTGGGGTCCCAGTGGATCTGACTTGTTCCAGCGCATCGTGGGAATGTTTGATCAGATTGGGATCTGGGGGATTATGAATGAATGTCTTTGTTTCTATTTAAGTGTCTGCACTCATACTTTTACACCAGTGTTTGATGGTGTAATATGAAGAAAGAGGCGTGTTTGTTTGTTTAGGAAACCAACATAAACATGAAGTATATCATGTTTTATGTTTGTGGCTTGATGCCTGTCCTGTCTTGTTCCTGTGGTCATGCTTTGCTGGTGCCATCGGTCACTGCATGACCAAAACAAACAAAGCTGAATGATACAAGACTATGCATGTCCCTGGGGATATCAGATGGCATTATGGGAAATGAAGGAATTCACAAGCTCAAGGAGTAATCTACTCATAACACATTTTCAACAAATCTAAAGAGGACATTTTACTTTTGATTTAGACACTCATTAATATTTCTCAACCAGAGTTTATGAAGCTAAGCATCACCTAACCAGGAGGCCACAGCATCACGTGTTGATTCTGTACTAATGCTAATGTCTTCCGTCATCTCCTTGAAGCCACTAACCAAACTCATCGTCACACAGCAGCTCTGACTGCACCACTGGGTTCAGGTTTCAGACATCCTGCGATCTGCTGAAGGCAGAAACACAGCAGACAGCAATCACCCCCCCATCCTCAGAAAAGACAGCAAGAGCCTCTGTAACACTGCCCTGTAATTACAGGCCATGTTTTTTTCCCTAATACGCTAAACAGATGTGCTTAGGATTATTCTTAAGGCTCAGACCTGGAGTTACACTTGATGACCTGTCATTACCATCAGCTGGTGAAGGTGTACTCCGTCTGTGGTTCCTGAGTGATTTAGATAAAGGAAAAAATCTTTCCCTGCCATGCTCGCTTTAAAAAAAAACACAGCCGTAACACGTCGTTAAACCTTGTATGAACTTGTTTTCTTCTGGTTTTTAAATCATGTTTGTCACAATTTACATAAAAAAAGAAGCTTTAACTATTAAGTACTTATCTAAAGTGGATTAGACTTGTTAAGGCACAGCAGTGTTTTCACATGAGAATATCTGAACAGTCTAACTCTGAGGTTTGTTGGAGGCAGCGCGAGTCGAATACGACGTCATACGGTCTGAATCGCATCGTCTCGCAGACTTGCCTCTCCGGGGGCTTAGCTTCACGTGCTATTTCTGATCCACTGCAACGCTCTCCTTTGATCACACACCCCTACTCGCATATTGTGATTTATCGTGTTGTCTTTGAAATGGCTCTTTATGTGGGTGTTGAGTGCCGTAGGGGAAAACCATCCATCTGTATAAATTTGCAGCATTTCACAAAAGAAACCTCTGGCAGCTGATTAGATGTAATTGACCATGAAGACTACCACGACAAGGCTGAGAATAAACACTTTATCTTTAGATGTTTGCATGTGTTTGTCTTAGCCTCAGGTATTCAGAACAGGAAACGATGTTGGTGCACATCTGTGTTCGTCATGATGAAGCTGGAGGCAGCTCGGCATTATGCTCCTGTGAGCAGTTACAGTTATTATCGCTCATCTCCGCTCAGCTGCGGAAGACAAGATGAGTCCTGTTGGCATCTGCAGTCTTTCCTGCTGAGTGTCTAGATCCCGATCCCTGTAAGCCCTCTATCTATTGTGTACATGCACCATGCCCATCAACAGTGAGCCCCAACATATTTGTACACAATACCGTCCGTTTCTGGCGTGATGGTTCTCTGACTCCTCAGCACCATCTTCCCTCGAAGCCAAGGTCTGCTGGAAGGCTGCGTTAGGCTTGAGTGATTCCATCCATCCATTTTCTACCGCTTCTCCCTGAACGGGGTCACGGGGGGGGCTGGAGCCAATCCCAGCTGACGTCGAGCGAGAGGCGGGGCACACTCTGGACAGGTCGCCAGTCCATCACAGGGCCAACACACATAGACAAACAACCATGCGCACATACATTCATTCCTATGGGCAATTTAGAATCAGCCTATCCCCAAGGTGCATGTCTTTGGACTGTGGGAGGAAGTCGGAGTACCCGGAGAGAACCCACGCTAACACGGGGAGAACCCACGCTAACACAGGGAGAACATGCAAACTCCACATAGAAAGGTCACTGTTCGGACCCCCGGGCTTGATTGATTCCCTTAAAGAGAAAGGGAGTGTGTCGATGTAACGATATGATCAGCACATGATTTTCCTTCTGAAAACCGGGAGGATGTTGTGCATGATCGTGTAGGATGTCCTGCCCGGCTCATCTCCGAGATGCAACTTAGTGCAGCTTCTGTCAAAAACCGAAGGGTCTGTTTGTCTGTTTGGTGTGTTTTAGTTTGGATGTTTGGAGCAACAAACATCTTGATTGTCTGATGAATGCAACACGGCTTCTTCTGGAGAGATTGAGCTATTTTTAAAATGGCAGATGCTTTACAGGCGACGCTGCTTTTTACATGCTGTTTCAGCTGTTATTTAGGTGCATCGCAGCAATTGTCACTAATAAAATTGTTTGTATGATTTTCAGTAGAGAAAGTCAACATAAATTTCTAAGTTTGACTTCAGGGGAACTTTTAAAGCTTAAAACTTTTCAGCTCCTGTTGATGATTTTTCTTCTGTGTGCTGGCCTACTTTATTGCAGGGCGGTGTACTTTTCCTACTCCACGGGCCAAATGACTGCTGTGTCATACTGATATTTCCAGAGCTGAAAGTCTGAAAGAGAAACATTTTTCCACTCGCTAAAACAATAAAACCTGAACGTGAGGTCAGCCCAAGACGGCCTTGTTTTGAGTCATTTCAGAGGAATGTTTGGTAACCTCCACATTTTAGACATTTCTTTCCCTCTTCAGAGGTTTACCTTGTTTTCTTTTGCATAGTTTTTATTACTGTGGAACACGGAGTCATCCATAATGGTGGAAAAACTTGAAGAGATTTCTTCTTAACGTCCTTCGGATTTCAGGATCTATCATTTTATTTCCTCATGTACTGTGGAATTAATCAGAAACACATCTGTGTGATATGCTTTTTGTGTGACTTTTTAAATATAAATGTTACACTTGTGAAAAAGGCTCTCATTTACAAATCATGGAGCTCATGACATCTTAGTTTACATGTGCATTAGCCAGACGCCAGCCTGATAAAGAGCTTATAGTGCAGGACAGACGCAGTTGGGAAAAGGTAGCAGGCTTGGAAGAAGGACTCTGCTGTCTCATCTGCTTCTTTTGCACCTTGGACATGAGTGAATGAGCAAACCTTAAATTAATCTTTGTTTCTTTGGTAAAAAATGGCTTTGAAACGAAACAAGACCTCATGCGTTTTTCGACCGTACTGGTTCGGTGCTGATGCTAGAGCCAGAGCTTAACTGGTTCAATTCTGGCGCTTCCAAAGAACTGGTTTTGTTTTTGACCAAAAGAGCCTGGTTGGTTCTGCGTCATTACGTAATCTAAATCATGTTTACCTGCGTAATATCGAATGTCACAGCCTCCCCCCATCGCATATGAGTAACGCTATAACAGCAACAAGTACCAGACCCTGTGGTGTGGTAAGTTTTCAACATAGTATAGGCCACCATGAGGTGGCAGAGTTTGGGACGCTGGTGATTTAGTTCACCGGCTGGTCACCAAGACCAGAAATGGGGCTGCTTTTGGGTTGCTCGTTGCTTTTGCGTCCCAGCTTCCTCTTCTGATTCTTGAAATCTTTTTAAGCTTTTGTAATTTGTTGATAAGGATGACATTATCAAACACTGCAGCTGCTTGAACACAGGCTTTGTCCGATTTGCCCCATTTGCACCCATAAAGCCAGGAAACACTAGCCTCCTTCCCAGACCAATTCTGCTTGTTCTGTTTCTTTGCTTTTATTAAGATGTTGGTCCATCTTTCAAAGTTTCAACGCTATTATTTTAACCAGGTAACCCAGACACCAGCTGCGGACGCAAGCTGCGTGAACCGGTTGTCCACTCTGGCCCAGCAAAGATTTGGGGCCTGGATTGACCAGTTTTGAGAGCCAGGAGCCTAGTCTGGCTCAAACCAAAGAACTGGTGCCTAGTCTGGCTCTGGCTCTGAACCAGCACGGGAACCAGTTTGTTCCCTTCTATGTTAAAAACTTCACTGCAGAAATGAACAGAAACATTTTTGGTTTATTCGGTCCAGTTTACCTTCATGAAAACCTTGAGTGCGTGTTTTTTTTCCGTAACTCATCTGTTTAGATGTTGTTTAATCTTTATCAATATCAAATATCAAAATCTATATCAAATATCAATATCAAATGTGAGTAAGAAGGCAGAGTGAAGCACAAATGCGACTTTTAGACAGCTAACGATGCACCTTTGCTTTAGCCCACCTACCTCTATTAGCCTGTTAGCTCCCTTTAGACCAGAGTTAGCTCAGATACCTCTTGACTACAAGCAGCTCAGGATAGACATCAAACATCCACCCTAACTCCAGCTCCTTTCCCAGGTTTGTTGTTTCCGGAAGCAATGGAGTGCGTGATGCTGCAAAGATGGCGGCTGTAGGAGCCGCCCACTGTGTTGCACTGTGAAACTGTCTGCTGATGCTTTTGTGTTTTTCTTGTGTCTTATGGACACATTTCACTAAATAAAGCATAAAAACAAGGTTATAGAGGATGGGCTACTTTTTATTATATGATGTACTGTGTTGTAACTTCCTGAGAATTAATAAGCCCGGTTCTTAAAGCATTTTTATCTATTGAAGATGATGTGAAACAAAAGTACTTGCCTGTTTAATGAATGAATGAATGAAAAATACTTTATTGATCCCAGAGGGAAATTCAGATAGTAGTAGTTTTTTTTTAATACAAAAATAATTATTGAAGGGTCTTGTTCTTAATTCTGATGGCTACAGGAAAGAAGGATCGTCTGTATCTTTTAGTCCTACATCGGACCTGAACCAGCCTCTCACTGAACACACTCTGTTGTTTTATCACTGTGTTGTGGAGAGGGTGTG
>JBAMHV010000001.1:6036144-6055279 GCA_037177535.1 Pseudomugil gertrudae | reverse complement strand
TGTAGGACGCAGGTGTTGTCCTGTAGGACGCAGGTGTTGTCCTGTAGGACGCAGGTGTTGTCCTGTAGGACGCAGGCTCTTAGATCCAAAGACTCTGGTCAGCTAGTCCCGACCAGAGTCCCGACCAGAGTCCCGACCAAACATGGATTAGCAGCATTTAGCTGTTATGCTGCAAGCATGTGGAACAAACTACCAGTAGATAAGTGAAACTTTCACCAAATGTAGAAACTTTTTAATCCAGATTAATAACATTTTCTACAGGACATTTATAAACAGTTTCTAATCTTGTTTTTAATTATTTGATTTATGATTTATTGCTATTTGTTGCTGTTTCTTTACAACACACGTAATGCTTTTAATGCCCTTTGAACTGTTACATGAAATGTGCAACACAAATAAACTTAAATAAAATTAATCGGTCATGGGATATGAATTAGTGTTTTATTTGTTTGGTTTTGGGAATTCTGCTTAATTAACCTTTTTATTAATAAAAATAACTGCAGCATTCACATTGATTTTCTGGCACCAGACCAAAGTCCTCTTTTCTGTAAATTCTTGTGAAGCTAGACGGAAATGCATCCACAAGCTGCTGCAGTTAGTGAGGAATTATAAAGTCACACAGGACGCTTTTACGGCTCAACCTGCACGAAGAAACCACAACTGATACCAACAAGCTGGAACCTATTCCTGTTTGCTTTGAAAGTTGGTGTCTGAAGATGAAAGATGTTCTTTAAGCAGCCCGGGTACAACATACAGATAAATTATAACTTATCTCATAATAATAACTCCTGGAATGCACTGAACATTTCAGTCTAATGATACATAAGTCTGTGATGTTGTCTAGGTAGGATGAAAGGTAAAGCTTTCATACGACCAAAACCCCCAACCACATGACTAAGCTTTATATTCTGAAATATGTGATGCTTCAATCTGAATCCACACGTCTCTCCTCTGATACAATTTCAGTTTATTTTTTATTCTTTTTGATCTGGTTTGTCTAGATTACGTGGAAGTGCCTAAAACTGCCCGGTGATGATGGGAAAATCATGTCAGCGGCTCGGACATCTAATCCACCGCTGTTTCTTTGTCTCCGTCTGGCCCCTGCTCTCCCATCATGTCCCTTTGCCTGTGTATTAAAGCAGGGACTTGGGAACGATGTGATTGTGTATTGAGTAAAGAGGATGGCAGCTGCTGGTCTTGGGGGTGGCGAGAGCTTATGTGTGCAAGTCAGGAGTAGGGATGTGTGTTAATGTTAATCCTGATGACTTATCCTTTATCCTGTATGAATATGCATGTCAGGCTCCAGCAAAATAATTCGGGCCTCAGTGGATTACATAACGGCACATGGGGGCCTTTGTATCATAAGGCTGTGCAGGTTGTGTTCAGAGGATTTGGAAATGGTCTAGAACGAAGCTGTTTTTAAATGCAGTAGATTGATTTCTCTTGTCATCCCTCTTCTGTTGCAGTTGTGATGTCTTGAGGTCGTTGCCCACCCAGCCCAGTAAAGGACAATCCAGTGCCGGGCTGCTGCTAATGGGAACTCCTGCTCCGTCATGAGTGCTCGAGATGGCGTTGGGGGTGTCGGTGGCATGGGCACTCTGGGCCGGCGGCAGCGCTTCGAGAACTCCGAGTTCACCGTGCGCATCTACCCAGGCGCCCTGGCAGAGGGCACCATCTACTGCCCGATCAGCGCCCGCAAGACCACCACAGCCGCTGAGGCCATTGAACGCGTCATCGAACGGCTGGAGCTGGACCGCACTAAGTGTTACGTTCTCGCTGAGGTGAAGGAATTTGGTGGGGAAGAATGGATTCTGAATCCCAGCGACTGTCCGGTCCAGAGGATGATGCTCTGGCCCCGTGTAGCTCTGGAGCACCGTCCGCTGTCCGGTGGGGAGGATTACCGCTTCCTCCTGAGGCAGAAGAACCTGGACGGCTCCATTCATTACGGCGGCAGCCTACAGATGTGGCTGCAGGTCACAGAGGAGCGCAGGCGGATGGTGGAACGCGGACTGCTGCCCCAGCCCGAAACTCAGGGTGACCAAGCGGATCTGTGCTGCCTGGCGGAGCTCAACGAGCGCTCGCTGCTGGACAACCTGCGCTCGCGCTTCCACCAGGAAAAGATCTACACATACGTCGGAAGCATCCTCATTGTCATCAACCCCTTCAAGTTTCTGCCAATCTACAACCCCAAGTATGTGAAGATGTACGATCATCATACGCTTGGAGATTTGGAGCCGCACATTTATGCTGTGGCAGACGCAGCTTATCACGCCATGCTGCGGAGGCAGAGGAATCAGTGTATCGTTATATCCGGGGAAAGCGGCTCTGGCAAGACACAAAGCACAAACTTTCTCATCCATCACCTCACGGCTCTCAGTCAGAAGGGCTTCGCCAGTGGAGTGGAGCAGATAATCTTGGGGGCAGGACCAGTTTTAGAGGTGAGTACAACACTTTACTTCGATTCCGTGCAAATAAAAGCATGCTTTCTGTCTGGTCTGGTAACAATATTTAAATTAGTCTCACACTCCAGTGAAAATGCAGGGGAGGTTTATATCCTGCTTTTTCAACTCTGCATCTTCAAGTGTGAAGTAAAAACCAGCAGATGAGCCGATTTCAGCTGAGAATTTCACAATAAAAGCAAACTACTAATAACAGCTGTAAATGAAAAAGCAAGTTGTTGCTTGAAAAAAAGCAAGTTATGCGAGTTCAAACGTGCAAGATTTTGCACAGTTACGATTGGAGGCTCCATTTAGACTCATCATTAAGGATTTATTCTTGGTTTATTAAATCTGGATTAGCTGTTTATGACAGATTTCTGTTGATGATTGATTGCAGCACCTTTTTAAAACTCCTTACTGCGGAAAAACGCACGTTTCATCCCCCATCAGTACAGAAACCTTTCCAGTTTACTTTAAAAAATTGGCACAAGATCACACAGATTCATCCCTGAACCAACGGTAAAAACGCGGCATCTTTTCATCCCCCGAAGTTTTGTTTAGTTCATGATGCATTAATAGTTGATGCTATTTTACTTTAATACATACAGTCCTCTCATTCCAACACTCAACAGGGCTTCCACTTAAGTTGTGTAGCTTTTAACATCAGTTGCACAACACTGCTTAGCCGCAGCTGTCTTACCCACATACAGAGATTTATTACACTTTTAGTCCAGCTGTGTTGGGATTATTTAGTGCACAAAGGAGCTCTATCTGCAAGCAGCAGTGCTTCTATCACTGCTCTGGTTATATAGTCTTGTTTTCTGTCTCTCTGGTGGAAATTAAGGTAGATGCTGAAGAGGCCAAGCAAGAGGTTGTGAAGGAAACTGGCTGTTTTCATATTACTTAAGACATTCCTCTCATATTCTTTTTCTCCTTCAGGGACCTGTCACCGTAATACACTCCAGTCACTGGTCATTAACAAGTTCACAAGTGCACGTTGTTTTCTCATTTGTTCTACTAAATTCCTGAGAGTTGCGTAACACCTTTCAACTGTATGCACAATGCTGCCGGTCAGAACACAGGTTGCATACTGTCAGCAGTGTGGATATATTTTATGAGGGGTAATCCCTCACTGTCAAATCACCTGACCGTCTACTGTTTACTTTTGCTTCACTTACAATGAACAAAGCAGCCTTGCAGAAATCCACACATGCTCCCTGATAGTTCATCATGTCTTCACCAGCCAGGAGATGATGTGTGACTGCATTTATTCATTAAATACAACTGCTCTTAGCATCTAAGTTCAAACTGAGAGCTTGAATCAGTTCAAAGGTGACTTGCGTGACTATTTCTGGCTACCTACAGCTCTACACTTTGTTTTACTGTCTTCGGTTTGGCAAATGCACATCTAAGGAATGCCATTCATAGGCATGTCTCTTGGTTTAATGTGTAAGCACATCGTGTTAATCCTCAATGCGCCAACACGAGTGAGTAGCTTTGAGTGCAGGGGAGCAGCCCTTAATTGTTTGCACAGTAAGATTGCATATCTGCGTGCTGCTGATTGATGCCAAGACCAAAGCTGCTGTGTTACTGCAAGGAGAGATAGGAGCAAGGAGTGGAGGAACAGCAGCCAAAATTACCTCAAAGGAGTCATTCATCTTCATGTCTTGAAGCTTTTCATTGAAAGAAGCAGAGACGTGCCGGGTGGGCGTGGGACAGTGTTTAGCACAGGTTTCTGTCACTGATGCAGTCATTTTAGCCTCTACTAGAATTTCTGTTCCTTTAGCTTCATGTAAAGAGCCTTAAAGTCAAACCTGACCTCTAACCTACGTCCATTGGTTTCAGGAACTTTGTTGCCCCTTATTTAGATGATGATGGACTTTTGGACTGACAGTTTAACTGATGAGCTCAAATGGAAACGATTAGGTTGTCTATGACAAGCTTGGAATTATAGTAAGATATATCTGGGTCAGGTGTGTTGCTGTGGGGGAAACCTGCAGGATGGTAGCTCTTTAGGACCAGAGTTTGAGGCCCCTGGTTTAGAGGTTATTTAATCTTTGAAATTTGACATAATTATGGGCATGTCATTTTGATTGGCAGATATTTAATACCTGCAGCAAAAAGGCAGAGTGTAGCACAAATGTTTTTTTAGCCCACCTACCTTCGTTAGCCGTTAGCTCCTGTTAGATTTGAGTTAGCTCGTAGCTACAGGCAGCTCTTTCCCCCTTTTTGCTCACAGTCTAGACAGATAGATAGATAAAAACTTTATTAATCTCCAAGCGAGAAATTCAGGATTCAGTCTCCTCTAAATTCCAGCTTTTTATCCATTATTTGGAGCGATGGATCACATGACACTGCCAAGTTGGCAACAGCAGGAACCGCCCAACAAGCTTCTCCTATAAGGCTCCATCCATCTTTTATATGGAAGTGTGGCCAGGGGCCCATTTCTGTGACGTTTTCACATTTGTGTATGCTTTGGTTCTCTCGAGGTACTCATGGTAGCTTCCTCCTGTGGTCCAAAAATATGCATACTAAGTTAATTTTTGTCTCTGAATATGTTTGCATGTATACATTCATTTGAATCGATGAAAAGTGTACATGAAAAAACAGTGCTGTATTGTATATGTCATATTGTCATATTGTCGAATGTATTAAGAAAATAATCAAACTACAATTTAGTTAAAATGTTCTCAATGCTTTTATCAACTAATGATGCATCAAATACTGGTGAAAGTATTGATACAGTCCAGCTATGGCTATGAGGTTTGACCCATCAAAGCTGTGCCGTTTCAGAGAATTCTCGAATTCTTACTGGATGCTTCTGGATCAGGGACACACCGACAACCTGCAGGACACGGGCCAAATAGGTCTGGTTTGGTGAAGCATAATGTAGCAAAACAAAGCAGACAGATGAATTCCTACTAACTGTCAGTTCAAGGGTAAAAAGATCCTGAGAGACGTTATGAAGAGTAGTTTTGACTTAGAAACAGGTTTGTTCTGGAATCCATCCAACAGCTGGCATTATGTGTTACAATCCTGACAGGCCCTGTCACTACATTGTTTTAATTAATGAAGCTCAGATGTAGATACAACACAAAAACACAAACGCGCATTCCCTGTGAAAACATGTCATGCAAATTGATTTAAACAGTGAGTTTCGGCATCCTGGATGAAGACGGTTGTCATTCCACATGCAGGCAGTTAGATAATGACAGGTTTTACTTTCAGGTTGGAGGCAGAAAGGTAATAAACTTCTACTTCTCATGCTTTCCGCAGCTCTGGACTCTCGTTGAACCTGCAGACGGAAGATGAATGAATGCATACCTGAAATACGAGAAAATGTTGCACCCGGTTTAGCTTCAGTGCATGTCCGTGTGTCGGTTTACCTTCATGTGACGGATATGAATCCACTGACACAAAGCCTCACAACGTGCTCTTTAATCTTGTTTGTGTTGTTTTAATCATCGTATGTCTCCATGCTGCTGATGTTTATAGCATGATTTGTGCAGAAACTTGTGTTCAGTGAGGAGTAGCTGTAACAGCATGCCGATAAGGAGGAGGTGTGACATTTGCTGCCCAACCAGTGGTTGATGGATGGCTATCATGGAAAGCTGTTTGGTGTTACTATTAAAGTACATTTGTTGTGCAGTTTTCTGCTTGATTAGAATTTGTGTAACACTGCTCATCACTAAGGATGTGCAGAGTGCAATGCAAAAGTGACAGATTGCAGTAGTAATAATGCTAGGCTTGGGTTGTGATAGTTTCTCCATTGCCTGTTCAGAACTAGGTTTTCTGTTTGGACCAACATGGCCTGTCTTAAGTGCTGATAAACTGGGGAGACACTGGAACTGACTTTTTGATGGGCCAGAGTCAGGAACCACTTGGCTGCAACAGACATCTTTTGATAACTTTCGAATCTGAACGTTTGCAGTTTCTGTATTTAAAAGATTTGGCAGAGAGTGTGTGTCAAACACAATGTGCTACAAGCGCGCACACCAAAAACACTCCGACACACATTAAAGATTCATACAGATAAACAGTTTGTTTTCGCTGGAGCTAGCCAGAGTGACTTGTGGAATAGCTGAAATAAGAACCAAGGCTGAATTTGGGGCAAAACCCTGTGTTGGGACCTCTGACACCCATATGAAATGAGATAATATAAAGCTGCCTAGGTTGCCACACTGAGGTGCATCCTCAATCAGCATCTTTTCATACAATGTTTGTTTTAATTGAGTGAAGCGAGTTGAGTTTAAATGCGCTGCCATGTATAAATGCCTCTCAGAACTCTGTGTGTAACATTGTATCAGAAACACAGTCTGTTTGAGACTGGTGCTGTTAAACATGAGTTTGCAGGGAAAACAAAACCATCAGTTTTTGTGATAATAAAATCTTACTTTCCATTGCTGACCTTTTTCAGAAGTTCAGGTTATATGGGAGGAATGGTGGAGTGTGTTAGATGGAATATTTAGAGACATGATGATGTGGCTCTGACCGAACCCAGCTCGAACAGTCTTGGAACTGACTAAGACTAGAACGTCCATGCCTTTGTCTCCTCCAGGCTGGACTACTGCAACACACACATGCAACACACACATCGGGATCCCTGGTAAGAGCATTCAAACGCTCCAGTAAGCCACCAGGGTCTTGGTGTGGGTGCACAAGCAGGACCACACCACCCCCATCCTCCACTCTTTGCACTGGCTCCCTGTTCACTTTCATATAGAAAACAAAGTCCTCTTGCACACCCATCACCGTCTGCACGGTGCGGCCCCCACATAGCTCACTAAACTTTTATTAATCCTAGAGGGAAATTCAATTATTATTATTATTATTATTATTATAAAATTGACTCTAGTCCCAACAATAGAACCTGTATGTGGTACTTGTGGGCCCATCAGTGTTCTCTCTGTCTCCCCAGTGTCCTCCCACTAAATACAAATATGAATTTTGATACATCGTAACAAATTTGGATAGATGGTGGTCCTTTTATAGAACGAACAGAGAGCTAAAATGTTTATATTATAAGTAATTAGTCCATGCTCCAAAGCAAAGAGGTAGTTTTATTTATTTTTCATGTGAGTGCAGTTATGGTTTAATATGAGTTCAGCTGCTTTCTCCTGAGAGCATGAGGTTGTTTCATGCCGCTCACTCCGACTGTGCACCTTTAGGATCTGTTTACCCAGTCTGGAGATATGTAGCAGGACACCAGTCAGCACAGGTTATAACAGATATGCTAGCTGAGGGTTTCAGAGACACTTGAACTGTTTTTTTAACCCTCGCTGGCCCAGTAACACTGGGGTTCCAGCTGTCCTGACCAACACAAACACCCTCCCCAAGCCCAAGTGTAAGCCATCCTGAGTCAGCAGTTTCACTGCTCAACATCTCCTCTGCAGTACACTCGAGGTGCGCACACACACACACAAAATACATTTTCTCCCCACTAATATCGAGCAGACCATTATGAACTGCCAGTTTGCCCCGGACCCGGCGGGCTCAGACTGGATTTGCTGTGCGCTTTAAGTGTTGTTTTCCTCAGGTTGAGATGGGAAGATACTCTAGATGAGAGAGATGGGGACTGGTTGAGCACCGTTCATACATGGTGTAAAGTTACTGAGCTGTTTGCTTCATTGTCGTTGAACTGGGTGACAGATTGTAATGCTGGTTGTTGTGAGCAGTCACATGCTGGGATTTGGCTTACAGGCTGCATGCCCATGTTGCACTCTTTGGAGTCCACTCAAGACATATTTACTAAACATAACTAGGGTTAGTTAAGATGTTAATTAGGTTAGTTATGGGCTAAAACAGTTTACATGTTATGCTTAACGTTCAGTTGAATCGTCTGATCAGCAAAATCCTATACGATCAATCTTTTATTGCTTTTTCCATGTGGGTATGTTTTATCTGTATTACTGTCGCACTGCAAAGAAAACCTACCATTATTTGTTTATGTTGTGTCAAATATGTATTGTTTGAAATAATCGCTGTGCTAAGCGGTTTAACGGTGTGATCCGTGGAGGAAAAATTATTTTTCTGCACTGTGATCATTCAGTTCAGCTGAATTATCGGTGTGAAGGATTTTTTTCTTCTCTTTTTTTTGTCATTTTGCTTGATCTTAGTATAAACAAACATAATCAGAGGGTCGTATTTGGCTTTTACAAAGTCTGAAGTGACTTTGTAGCTTTCACAGAAGGGTACCAGTCCTTAGAGGCTTCACAAACTTACTAAACCTGGATCATAAACTCACATCCTCAGAGGACATTATTCATCTGGATTTACTTGATTTGATACTTGATTCCAATAAAATGGATTCAACATGTTGTCAAGCTCGTGCAATGACCCATTCGTTTGAGGCAGGTGTCGCCTGCAGGACTGTGACCTTCGAGGATCAGTGTTTAAGATCCCCTTTATTGGACCTGACAGCACACATTCCCAGTTCAGGTAGTTCTGAGAGGGAAGCTCAAAATGTCCACGTCGAGCTGAGACAAATGAAAGACATCCGTGTTATCAAGTAAAGATAGTGAGTGGCATCTCAGGTCACTGGTTAGTTGGTTTATGAGCACTTACTTTTCAGCCTGTGGTGTTTTTATAACATAATAAGTAAAGACTTGTGTACGTAAGGTTGCCCTGAGGGGATTTTTGCTTTCTTTAAAGGAGCTTGATCAGAAAGGTTCATCTGGTTTTGTCATCTGAATGTCATTTTTCATTGTTTGCTGAAGTAACTAAAGCACAGCCAAAGTCCAGGACTCGTATCTGTCCCACAATAACAAGGTCAAAGAAAAACGGGGATCAAGCAGCGCGCTAAGAAGTTGTGCTTGTGTGTGCGATGGGAGAAAAATGTGTTGGAAAAGCATCAAAAGTCCAAACATATTACCCCATGAATAATTTCTGAATGAACACATCTCAATGTGTGTGTGTGGAGTGAGCTAACATGGCCACACCCAAAAGTAATAGCCATTTTACGCATATATTTGCAAAGCATGTGTTCTTTGTGAACAGGGTGTCCAGCCCCAGTCCTCATTGGCCATAACCCTGTCCCTTCAACACGCCCGACTCAAGTCTGTTGGGTCCGTTTAATTGGAGTCAGGTGTTCTGGAGCAGGAAAACACCCATGTGTACTGTAACCATAGTGAAACTGGTAAAGATTAGCACTTAAACAACTGGAGTAGCTGTGAAATGACAGAATAACTTTGTAACGGCGGTGTTTCAGCAAATAGAGGAAGAATTCCTGCAGCTCCAGCTGCTACTTTTCACTTTGTGTTTATCTCACCACCCGGATGCCAGGCGCTTATTTTTCCCTGAAACTGTATACAAGAGCACTGGTACTCGTGGCTGGGAAAGAGGAGTACATACTGTTCCTGCTTTGTCATCCCATCTGTACGAAAAGATACAGCTTCTCACTCTGTAGCGTGTCTGAGGGCTCTGCCGCAGGTTTGTTTGATTTCTCAGTGGTGGCTGAGTGCAGCTCAAAACTTTTACATCATCCAGCTAGCTGGTTTACAGAAAAAGAGGTTAAAATGTTTGGATTTGCATAGAAGAGTTAGGACAATGAATCTGGGAGTAAAGAAACTTTGCTAAACATATTATTAATCCAGCTACTGCAAGAAGATCTGCAGCTTTTTGGAAGCTGTGACAACAAAAAATACTGAATTCTTTATCTGCAAAAATGTGAGCTGCAGATTCTGCATATGGATCTTTCGCCCCTGTGCACATGCATCTTATCAGGAGATTTTCATGGATAAGAAAGAAGCATTTCTTCTTTGCAGCCTTGTGTCCTCATTCCACTTTTTGAGCCATCAAGTCTCTCATCATCAGCAGCAGCCCGACAATGTGGCTGTTTGTGTCCCTTCACAGGCTCGTCCTTTATGGTGTGGTTTGGTTGAGTTTGCAGGTGCTTCGTCAGCATCCCACACACACACACACACACACACACACACACACACACACACGCACACACACACACACACACACACGCACACACACGCCACAGTCAGCACCTGCTGTTAGACTTGATCAGCTGTCCAGCTGCCCCGGCGGCACCTGCAGCTGTGTGTGGCATAGAAATGAGACGGACTGAAAGGCTTTATTCAAAATAAAGTGCCAAATGCGATCACAGACGAGCAGCTGTGATTTTTTTTCCTGAATCTAAATTGCAGCAAAGTGTGTTATAAAAAGCTTCCAGTTATGACTGGAAGTTTTTGTAAAATGTTTTTCTTTATAGTAATAAGCTTGAAAACTTTCCTTACCGGTAGAGAGCATGCAAACATCATCAAAACAGATTATAAAGGTAACTCTCGAGTTTGATCTACCATCCTGCATCTTTTAAATGCAAATCTTTTCCAACACAGCTGAATCAAATGAATGCTTGTTACCAGAGCTGGACGTCATGCAGTGTGTCAGAGAAGGGTGGCCTCTAATGGCGCTCTTCCACTACTACCTACTCTACCCGACCTTACACGACTCCACACGGAACCATGTAGATACTTTGGCCGTACCTATTTCGTTGTGGTTTCAAGCGTGTCGAGTCGTGCAGGTACCACAGGCTGGTGTCCATTGATTAGCCTGATATGAGTGATGTCACACAGCGGCTTCAGACTGTGGCTTTAAAGGCCACGGGAAAATGTGTTCAGATTCTTCATGAGTCTATTTCCCATGAATGACCATAATCCGAGCACCAGGTAAAAAGTTACCTCGAGGTCCTCCATCTTTGTTTCCCTCTTCTTCTGTGGTGCTTTGCAGAACTTGTTTTGTTGCATATCACAAACTTTCTAAACGCATTGTGCGGGGGACCCCTCCCATATTAGAGGATCTTGACTTGTAATGGGAAAACCAGTAGAGTAGAGTACTGCTGGGTCAGTAGAGTTAAGTAGGTACTAATGTAAAAGTGGCTTAAAAGATGGAGGATGGTGGAGCTCAAGGACCAGACTTGGGTACCCCTGTTTTTCATGTATAAGCGTGAGGAGTCTAATTTTTCTGATTATCTGGCTGATCATGTTTATTAGAATCCATGAGAGAAACAGTTTTGTGAGGTCAACTGTTAGTTAGCATAACTGGATAAGGGCATATGTAAACCAGGAGTCAAAAGACGGAGTCGAACATTGAAAGCTCTTTAAATGTAAGCAATCATCTCTCCTAAACTGCTAAAGCTTTTTGTGGTCGCAGACTCCAGCTGACAACTTCTTAGAACACAATGTTCACATGAATTCATTACATAAATGCTGAAAACACACCATCCACTCCTCACTGGAGTTACATAAATCCTTACAGGTGACATGTCTGTTGCAAGGCTGTCATGTGTTGCATGAGGTTTATGGTCACCTTGTGCTTCCCACATGTCCAGATGTGGTGTTTTAAAACTTGGTGTGAAAGCACACATCTGGAGAGGAGCAGCAAACATGAGGGGTGTCACCCTGGAGAAAGACGCTTATGGAAAGATGATCCCACTTGGTCGTAGCTGCTCGGTATGTTTTTCGCTTGGAGATTAGGTAAAACCATAAATATGTTTTTTCTGGATTTATTTTGCATTGATGATAATTCCTGTTTGCTGAAAATGCAAATAAATGATGTAATATTACCACCACCGTCCTTATTTTCTTTCTCGGCCTCCTTTTTGTCTTATGTCCGGTTATGTCTGGGTGAATGTCGGCTTGGGCTGAACGGGGATGAGATGGATATGTATGTGCAGGTGCACGAGTATTAAACATTTTAAATATGTACAGACTGATTTGCTAGAGACTGGAGGTGACCTGAACCGGGTTTAGTTTTAACACTTCAGAGGCAATCACACATGATCTCAGATGGGGGTTAAATACTTTGGTGGAGATCAGCTGGTTTCACACTGTTTTACACGATGTAAGCTGCTAGCAGTGGTTTACCTACTGAATCGAGGAAAGAAGAAAAGCAGAATTTAAGATACGACGTCTGCTGTTGCCTTTTTTAGCCTTACATTTAAGCTCATAGAGGTCAAACAATGCGGCAGTCCAGCTCATTTGACAACCTAATTCCACGCCTCTAGATTGTGCCTTTGTTTTTTTTTTATCTCTTTGTTAAATTTAACTTTTTAACTTCTTAAAGATAATAGTGTTTTATTAATGTGACTCCTACCAGTTTTGCACATCTGTGTGTACTATAAGAGGACCTGAAGATAAACTAGTTGTCTGTACCGGACAACATCCTGATGTTTTTGTCTCACAGATCTAACTAATTGGATTGGCCTCCTTTCGGACTTTGGCCTCCTTTCGGACTGACCACGTGGCTTAGTTTTAGTGTTGTGGCTGTCACTCGCCTCAACTGGCGACATGGTCCTGCCAAGATATAGCTCAGTATTAGCACTAGCGCGGGCCAGCTAATGCTTGCCATGTGGCATGCATATGGACACGTTGTTGTGAGACCACCTGTTCTGACTTTGCTCCAACATGGCTAGCTGTCTGAACAAAGATTTACCAATATGACCTGCAGATTGGTTAATGACAGAAAAGGTTAAAGTGTACATGCAGGAGGGTAGGAAACTTGTGCCCATAAGGATTTGTCTATCAGCTGTTGGAGATTAAATGGAGCCTTATTACCACACTGGTTAAGAGACAGCTGCCTTTTCCTTTTTTCTTAGTCATTTTTATTAGTTAGACAATCTGTGCTGTTAAACAGTTTTTTATTAGTGAAAGGCTTTCAGATTTCACTAAGATATTTATATGACAACCTGTTTATAAAACAAAAGATGCATGCCCTCTAAACAAAGGACAAAAGACATTGGATTTTCTGTGCATATACTATTTGAGATAATATAAAGGTAATGTCCAACGTGATATTAACACACACACACATCTATCTATCGCCTTGTTAGTGTTTAAGTACTTCAGTGTTTTAGGTAAAACTACACATGCATGTGAAGCAGTGAAGGTGTGATGAGTTTGCACCGGACGCCCTGTGTTTGCATGCAGTAGTGAGAGAGGCGGCTTCTCTCAGGTGAACTGTTTGTTGAATGAATCTTCAATGAATTTCAGATATAATTTGAGTTCATATGCAGCATCCTCAGAAGCAGTTTAACTTAACAAAATGATAAAACATAGTCTTTGTGTATCTTCAGTGCTACAGATCAGCACAGCCGGGCATTACCTGACTGGTTTGTTGTTCCAGTTTCAATGTTTTATAAAGCCAACAAGCTTTTTCTCATGTTTTTTTTTTCTCTGGTAAACAAGAAAATAAATGTTGCTGCTTTTGCTGGGAGTCCTTCCCACCAGCGCTCATCCACAACATGTTGTTTACAGTGTTAACTCTGAGAAAGTGGCGAAGCTGAAACCGGGCCCAACACTGCCAGACCTGCAGCAGCGATCAGCAGAACATTTGCACTGTTTGTATAAAAACACTGTTGAGCTTATAAATACTCGTGGAAAGGTTTATGTTTCTGTGGGGAGGTAATCCTCCCGCTTCTGCAGCGTAATGCACGCAGACATTTTTTCTGAGTTCACGTGAGGAGCTGTGAATTTTTATTTTGGGTTATTTTTCCTCACAGTGCAAGCTGTGACTTTATTTTAGGACTCTATCATTAGAATACATCAGTTCTATTCAAGCTACAAGCCCGTAAAGAGGTTTGCTTTTAAAATAAATGCTATGAACGACATACATTCTTTGCATTGCTGTAACTAACAATGATGTGTAATCCATAAAGATTTGCACTTTTTTCATGTAGAAGTTGTTAAACTCTTATTTTAACTCCTGTTTTTCTCTTGTTCTACCATTAATAGAAGGAAAACTGGATGTGTAAAGGCCTGAAAAGTAACGAGGAGCAATCTGAAGCGACACTGTAGTTGGGAGTATTACTTTGAAAAAAAAACTGTGAATAGTAACTTTTTGTTTCCAGCAGACTCGTTGGCTCATCTTTTCAGTGCAGTTTGTGCCTTTTTTGCTTTGAGTTGCACAGAATAGTCTCGTTGACACAGTGAGGACTGAGCTGTGCTGCTCTGGAAAAATCTGGAACCACATTTTTGTTGTGTTTTTTTTTTTACTTGCAAACAGTGAAAACGGTTTTATAGCTGCTTTCACTTCCTGACTGTTCAGAGTCTGAATGCTGCAGATTGGGACATGACTCCATATTTTCCAGGACATAGCGGCCTCGCCTTTCACTCCTCCTCACTATTACATTCCACTGTATGGAGGCCAGGGATGCTTCCTTCTGCATTACCTCTCTTTCTGCTGAGGTCTGGAGCAATGTTGAGAGAGATTTTTACGTCGTAATCTCAAGAGTACAATCGCAGCAACGTGTGATGTTTACATTAGTTTTTTTTTCTGTGGTTGTGGGTATAATCTCTGACTGACGATACCCAACATCCCCCTTTGTGTTCCACTGATCTGCTGTAAATCCAGATGTAGCTACCTGTTGTTGCTCACTGTCAGGATGTAAAGAGATGGATTAAGGTTTCTCTGCTGCCCCAGAAATCTGTCACCACTCCATAAATCCCCCCGTGAGCCCTTCACCTTTACATGCAGCTAAAGACAAAGCCACACACACACCCCAGCAGTATGTGTTTTATATGGAAACGTATTTTCATTGTTGCCCACTTATGCAGCTCATCCCATCCTTTCTGCTGCACAAACGCTGATGCTTGATGGTGTTCGTGCTCAGCTGTTTTGGAAGCAGTAGACTAAACTTTTTTGGTTGAAACAAAGTTTAAGGAGGTTTTTGTTTTAAAAAAATAGCTCTGACCTTGTGAAAAGGAAGCTACAGATTCTCAATCTGCTGCAGGTTATCCCAGCAGCTTGCTTACACAGAAACCTCATATTGACTCGGGCTTCTGCAGTGAGTGGGATTAGTGTTTGTTCTAAAAGATAGGCCTGTTTTCCTAATGGCTGAGCACATTTACTCAGCAGTTGTCAAACACTTCCTATACAGGCTAGCAAATTGACTCTGGTCACTCAGGCCTCTGCCATCATCAAAGCACAGCGATGGCCGGAATTCCACTTGATGTTTTTTACCATTTTCCTCCCATTTCAACTTTTTCATGTTGTGAACTCGTTTTTGTTCAAGGGCAAATCCTTATTAAAGGAATATTTGTTGCAATTACACTTTAATTACACAGTTGTTGATGGTGTGTGGGTCATACAGAACACTGGTGAGCAGATTTACACTGTTTTTCTTTTCAGTCAGAACTTCTCTCATAACGATTCTGTTGGTTTCACAGTTACCGTTATAGCTCAGAAAATGGCGACGATTTTAAAGGAAATTTTATTCAAAGTCAACATTAAAGGTTATTTCTTAAATAAAGTTTTGCTGTTTTTTTAACAGCTAACCGAACATGTGATGTGATCAACACCAGATTTAAGTCCTTTAGTTCAGACTTCCCCAGACTTGAGGGGAAACTAAGATAGTTTCGCAGGGGTAGATAGATGTTTTTTGTTTTTTTTTAGATAATTTTTTAGGATTGTTGGTATTGATGGTTAATCAACACCAGTGTTTCAATCCTTCTAGGATTTTGCGATCGCAACTATTAACGCAAAATTAAACAAAGTCTGTAAAATCAGTGCGCCTTTGCAATTTGTCTAAACTCCTCAACTTTCTGTAACTTAACTTTTCTGGAGGAAAAGCGCTTTTGGTTGCTAAGGAAACGCTCTGTGCACAAAACCGGAGAAGGGGCATATGTCACATCCTGTTTTCAGAAGAATACATTTAGCTGCCATAAAACATTTCTGTACTTTGTGTGAGAGAAGACAAAAAGAGAATATTAGAATTCAGTAACGTAAATGTAGAGTCGACTATTTTAAATTTAGACTTAGATGAATAAATTTACATGGAATATTTGCCAAGTAGAATTTGGTATTCATCAAGATGCCTCGGATCAATATGTTAAATTGACAGTATTTAATTGGCTGTTCTTCTTTTTGTTATACACTTATGTGTTCATGATATGCACTTTTTTTAGTGTGTTTACAGAGTTGCACTATTTTTCAATATTTTGATTAAAACAGTTTTTGTGTCGAGGGTCAGTTTTCAGTATATGAGCTAAAGAAAACTTGCTTAACAATAAAGCATCATTTTGATTATCTTGATTCCTTGATCGTCTTTGGCGACTATTTATTTATAATTCGTTGGAAAAATTTAACTGTATTATTGGGAAAGTATGTTTCAGGGCTGACAAAGATCGCAACTTTTTATTGCAACCTTTACAAAAATGACTCGTGAAATCAGGGATTTCAGAAATTCCCAGTGAAATCCTGGAGGGACTGGTGTCTGTAATCTTGGTTTGGGCACCGCTGATCTATCCGAGACTGTCTGAAAGTTTGTTTCTTTTTCTTAAAATGTTGTTTTAATTCCTCCATGTCTCTGATGCTAGGTTTTCACATAAATCCTGCACATATGCGCGTTACCCTGCTGTGCATTTCTACATATCTTATTTTCACTTGCTTCCTGTTAAAGATCTTGTTAATGAAAAAGTGATTTCTTCAGTGTGTTCTGAAAAAAGACCAAATTTTTGCTACAAAACAAATCACACACATAGCAACCATTCTGCTGGTTGGATGGCTTTTATTGAAACAACTTCACTGTGGTTTAATGGTTGACCCTCAGAATGAGCTTCTGTGTATCCTGGTATCTAAATAAGCTTTTCTTGAGATTCAGCTTCATCTATAAATACAACCTAGTGAAATGTGAAAAGCCCTAGTGGTGGCTGACTCACACAACCTCTTTCTGAGATTCATACCCGTACTTGAACCTGGTATTATACCCACCCAGCCTGTGAAATACGTTTTTTTTAGAGGAGAGGCCATGAGAGGAACGTGTGAGGGGATTTTGCTTTAGAAACCATTACGTCATCAGAAAGCTGAGAGCTGTATTTTTCCTGAAACCTGCTTAAATTCCACGTAGTCACGCTGTCATTTTCTGCTCTGTGTGAGATGATTAATTCAGTTTACATATTTCATGTGATGGCAGGTTCTTATTTCTTTTGTGCCCCAGTGATTAATGTGGCATTTATAATATGTAGAACCTACATAAGTATTGTGTATTAGCATTTAATATCATAATACATTTTGACAAAATAGTGAAAACCAATCAAACTCCATGAGCTTTTTGCTTTACATCCTTTCAAAGTTTCTCAGCAGCATATAAGAATGTCGTTGCAGTGTTGTAATTATGACTGATATTAGAAAATGTTTGGGTCTAAGAGCTGTAGTGCTGTGCAAAGGTCTGAAGCAAGCCCCTCAGATTTTCTGTATTATAGAAAAACTGTGTGTATAGTTATGTACAATATTAAGGTCTGTAGTCATTTACGTGTTTGGACATTTGTAGCAACCCATAATTCAAACTTTGTTCAGATTTCTTTTTGTCCTGACTCAGGACAAAAGAAATTACTCAGGACTCCTCAGACTTCAGACTGGTTCTCTGTCCAGATGACCACACACTGCTCCTGTTGAGACTTTGCTTTGGGGAGGGTTCACTCCATCAGACCTGTGGCCACAAATGTCTTTTTTCATGCTGAGTTTGCCAAACAAACATTGGCATACCTCAGCCTTTTCTCCCTGTTTACCTCTTTGAACAATGGCTTGCTAAGAGCCACTCTTCCATGGACACCCTTTCTGAGGGATGGTCCAGATGCATCACATCAATGTTTTTTCCTATTGAGGAAATCCCTTTCAGATATTCTTCATCTGCTGTAGATACACTTTTTTAGGTCTGGTCTTTGTCATTTGTCTTTTACTGCATGAATTTTCTCAAAGATGCACTGCATGATGAGCTGTAGCATGTTAAGTTTTTGGCTAACACCTCCATGGAAATCCTGTTTTTGCAAAAAAGCTACCTTTTACCTGTTGAGTTGTATTTTCTTTATCATTTCTTTTACAGAAGAAGCTCAACATAAGGACAGACTGCGTGCTGCTTCTTACAAAGTGCTCCCTTGGTTATTTGCTAAATGGTGTGCTCTCTGTTGACACACCCCTTCAGGGCAAATCCCCTTTTAGGTCTTTGAATGATTCGTTTGGTCAGTGTTAATTAGACAGAAAATCTGAAAAAAGGAGCAAATGTTTTGGAAAAAAAAACAGAAAGATTTTCAGAAATTCCAGAGAAATATTGCTCAAGGCAGCATTAAAGGATTACAATAAATTCTGACTGCTCGAAAGCTAAACATGAAGAAATGGGATGAGGGGTGACTCCAGATGTTCTACAGATCAGGATTATTTGACTCTGTAACTACTGGATGATGCAGGATTTTTATTTCTTGTTTTAATATTTTGCATGTTGCAAGTGCTCAGACCTCTCTCTCTGTGTGTGTGTGCGTGTTAGGTATGAATAAAAGCAGCCGTTAGGCCCCCTGAGGTGTGTCCAGTTGCCTGTTTCACCACTGGTGTGATTGTTTTTCCACACACACCAGTTGAACTGTGCACATCTATCAGTGGCCATACTGTATCATGCAGCAGATAACTGCTTACAGCAGTACTGGTATTAGCAGGATTAGTTGCCAGTTTAGCTTCACAGCCGCAGCACATTGGATACAGTAGGAAAGGCCGCAGCACGTTGGATACAGTAGGAAAGGCCGCAGCACGTTGGATACAGTAGGAAAGGCCGCAGCACATTGGATACAGTAGGAAAGGCCGCAGCACATTGGATACAGTAGGAAAGGCCGCAGCACGTTGGATACAGTAGGAAAGGCCGCAGCACGTTGGATACAGTAGGAAAGGCCGCAGCACGTTGGATACAGTAGGAAAGGCCGCAGCAC
>JBAMHV010000001.1:6018133-6036044 GCA_037177535.1 Pseudomugil gertrudae | reverse complement strand
TACAGTAGGAAAGGCCGCAGCACGTTGGATACAGTAGGAAAGGCCGCAGCACGTTGGATACAGTAGGAAAGGCCGCACCCATGTCTGCAGTGCTGCAGCATGTTGGCAGACGTTCAGGCTACAGCTCCTTCTGAGTGTGTTGTTTGTGTGCTGAAGCGTGTGGATCAATAAGAGTGACACTGTGCTGTGGGTCCAGTCAGCTCAGCCTCACTGTGTGCCAGCTCAGGTTAGCTATGGTTTATTGTTTGAAAGGTTAGCAGTGATGCCAGCTGGACACAGTCCATGTAAAATGCAGCTGATTTTGCAGAGGGTCAATGCTCTGAACACAACAAAATACTTTCATTTCTTTGTAAGTTCTGTGTAATTGATCTAAGTAAATAACTTTATATATCGCGAATAACTCCACTGTAAAGACTGATTAAGCTGCTGATTATTGTAGGTGCAGTGATCAGTTATTCGACTCAACAAGCGGATCTTGTTCCTCGATATGTTGGTGGAGTGACTCAGCGTATAGCTCGGTCTGTGGGCTGATTGGAAGGAATGATGATCAACAGATATCAGTGCTACAAGGTTGCAAAGAGACTGAGAAAAGAGGACACTGGTGTATTTTGATTAATTATTAATAAGCTCATGTACACACACACACACTCGTATGAGATGATCGTGGCATCCCGGTGAAGAAGGACAAACCCACGCTAACAAATCTTTAGTTTGTGATATCTGGAGCCGGTTTTTGCAGGGAGTTGATATTTCTCTGTTTGAGTGCTTATTTTTCTGCACATATTTAACATGTGGAGTTGTCTCAACATGATCGCTTTCCTTACTCGACCCATTTGGTAAACCTCTTCCTGCCTGCCTGCATGATCACATGCATGGAAGGAAGCCCAGAGAGGAAACATGAAACTGATGGGATAAAACATCCACAGTTAATATGTCCTCTGCGTAGCGCCAACGGTCCCAGGTAGCAAATTTACAATGTGGTTTTAATGACAGCTGAATATAAACCATAACAAACAGGAGCATTTGTATATTATGGGAAAGATGCATGTACTTTTACCAGCAAACCTCATCATGTCATGGTGGGACAGATCTGACCTTGCTGCGGCCTGGACATGAAACCTCTGAGTGGGGCATCTTTTAAGGGATTGTTATGGTCCACTTTGTGGATGCGGAGGTATTTAAAGGCTGGGTCTTGTTTTGCGGTGAGGCATAGACAGTGTTCCTGTTGAGAAGCTGAAGATCCAGTAAGTATCATATATGTGGTCTGTCTGCAGAAGCATATGTGTGTGCCGGTAATCTGTCAAAGGAACATCCACAAAAATGTTTTAACATCTATTTATAATGATCTTTTCCAAGCCAACGTTTATTTTATATACTGATGAATGGAAAATATACTGAATGCCCCTTTATTCTAAGAGGCAATGTATTTAATTTATTTAAGGAAGTATGAAATTCCAGGATTATGTTACTCATATCAGTAACGCTAATATTCACAGAGATATCCAGTTGCTCTCGGTTCCTGCTCGCAGGTATTTTTACTCTTCTGAAACAAATCGAACAGGAAGGCAAAGGTGAAAAACAGAAGAAGAGGACAGGTAAAAACAGCTGCTGTGGCCAGGCGTCCTTATTTAGCAGTTAATTCTCTGCATCCTGAAGCAAATCTGTGTGAATTTTGTTTTCTAAAGAGCTAAAGCACCAACACAACCAGTAACAGCCCCTCCTCCCCTCCCCAGCAAGTACAACATGATCAAACTGGTAGATGCACAACCATCAGCACGTCCTCGTGTGTTTCAGTATGTCAGCTTAGAATAAAATATCTCTTCTATTCTAACCTAAACCTTTATTTTGTTGTATTTTAATTGCTGAATTTTTCTTTTATTAATTTTTTTTTATTATTGTATTTATACTGGGATATTGGATACGGTCGACTTCCAGTTTATTTAAAAGCATATTTAACAGATGCCCAATGCACTGTACAGTTTAAAAGGAACAAGCAACACAAAACAAATGTAAACAAATACCAGCTAAAAAAGACCTAAATATAAAAACACAGCGTTATAAACCATGAGACAGAAAGGAGTTTAAAAATGTCTGTCTGTGATGTTCTGATGAGGAAATAATCATCTTTCCCTACAAACCAGCTCACAGATGCAGCCGCAGTCTCAGGTTTTACCATAATTATCCAGAAAAGCAACAATCTGCCATCATTAATGAGCTGAAAGGTCCTCTTTGAGTCTGTTAGCGCTCTTTTTACTTTCCTCTCCATCTCTATCTTCCGCTCGCGCTTCATTTCTCCATCCCTCTCTGTGCCTCTCATTTACCTCAATTTGCTACAATGAGGAAACACTGCGCTATTGTTCAGCTGTGAATGTCGCAGCAACGTTGGTGCTGAAACCACATGCTCTTTGATGCCATTTGGTCTCTGGCTTTTTTTGTGCCCCGTAACGTCTGAGGTGAATCCATTCCATCGATCGTGCATCCACGTGAACCTTCTTCTGATTTAACTGATCACTTCTGTGCAGCACAGGGTCAAAAGTTCACTTCTTCTTTCTTTGAAATGGTCACAGGACAAAGAGCAGAAATACCGTAGCGAGAACAGAACGGACTCTGTGTACAAGTGTGAGAAGTGACATTGCGTCAAAGGCATCTTGACAATGTTTGAAATAAATCCTGTGCTGCACAGAGGAGGAGGGCCCCCCATGACACATCGCGCACACTTGAACTTGGATCATCTCGATACGCTTAAGAAGTATGTGGTTTAACTTCCATTTAAAGGAATGTGAAAAGGCCAGTCTGCCTTCATAAAGTTGAGATTTTTAGATAGTTTTCCACTGAAATGAAAGAGATTGTCAAGGTGCAGCCGTTGGCATCTCACCTGGATCTGAAGCCTTGCAGCGGTCTGACACTTATCTATGCTGTTCCTCATTGTTTGATTTCATGCTTGGGTTGTTTTATCCTCTGATGTACATCGCTTAGGATAAAAGCGTCTGATAAATGCATGTAGAATAGAATAGAAGTCGCATTTTCAAAAGTAAAGCAGGGAGAAAGTTAGATCTGAAACGCTGTTGATGGAATTATAAGGAAAAATAACAAAATCAGTCCTGAGTTCTACGGTTAGGAATCAAAAGGTCAGTTTTAATTGTTTAGTAAATCACGTTTTCCACCAGGAGGTAAAAACCAGTAGATGGTGTATGCAGAAGTCACCTCTGCCACTGGGATTTGTTCGATGTGCAGCCTCACAGAGCAGAGCTGTGGTGGTTTTTCCTACACATGCAGCCTATAAAGCAACAGAAACCTAAAAACGTTTAGACTTCAGAGAACAAGCACGTTTTTAAAATGTCTTCATCTAACAGAAGAGAATTCAGAGTGAGTATGTTGCTGCATCCATCTCCTCTTCGAGTCATTTTCTTCCCATTTTTACCATCTGAACGGATGATAACATGTTAGCAGCTGCCTGTCCTTCCTCGGTAAAGGCGTTTGCAAAGCTTTCATTCTCCATTTGTGCTGTGACCCTCCTGCTCTTAGCTGCACATGCAGCCGAGCCATCAGCATGTTTAATTTTAGCTGTGATTTACTGAGCTGTGAATGTTAATGTACTGTACACATCACAGGCATCCTCTCCCTGTGCACATGCTGTACACTGGTCAGCCTTTGATTTAAGCGACGTGGAGCTGTAGTGTTAAATATTACTCTATTTGTTACCAAGGATTGTAGTAAAAACGTATCTGAAGGGATTTTCTGCTGCTTCTCTTATCCTGTTTGGCTTTGGAGCTTTAGGATGTTATGATTTCACTGTGTGAAAGAAGCAGGTGAAACAGAAGCACAGATAAGAACAGCCCGTGTACATTTCTTTCGAGTGAAATTTGAGAGAAAGCGTGAGAGATTGAGGAAATCTGTAGAAAGACAAATAAAGCTGGGATTGAATGGTGGAGGGAGGATGTTAGGGTGGTGAACCACACACATCTTTACTGCAGATAAGGACGGGTCAGTTCAGTGACCCTCGACTTCAGAAAAGCACAAGTAGTAAACATGCTGCCACCCACAGCTCAGCGAGGAGTGCTTTCCTGTGTGGGCGGCTATTTTTCTGTTTCTAATGCTTGCCACACATCAAGTTTAAGTAATGAACCTAATCTGCATTTAGATGTTTGTTCAGATTCCTCACATTGAAACGCATTGAGGACTAAATCCTGTTGCATTGCTTTCAAGTATCAGCTTTCACATTGTCAATGATCAATGCTTCATTCTGTGATTAAAACGTTTTATTTGCAAAAAGATGGTCAGCAGCACTGGAACAACACGAGGAACTGAGAACATTCATCCTGAATATCAACAAAACAAAACAGTTGATAGTTGACTTCAGGAAGAACAAGAATACACATGGGACTGTTTCCATCCTGGGAGAGGTGGTGGTGGAGAAACACAAGTACCTTGGAGTTCAGGGGGACAGCAGACTTGTGTGGACAAGTAACACTGAGTACATCTATAAGATAGATCAGAGCAGACTCTATTTCTTAAGGAAGCTGAGATCTTTTAACGTCTGCACCAAGATGTTGCAGTAATCTGCTGGGTCAGTACCATCAGAACCAGTGATCCAAAGAGAATCAATAAACTGATCCAGAAAGCTGGTTCTGTGCTTGGAGAAACTCTGAAGCCGCTGGAACTGATGGTCCAAAAAAAAAAAAGAGTACTGCACAAGCTGATGAAGATGATGGAGGATTCTTCACACCCTCTCCACAACACAGTGATGAAACACCAGTGTGTGTTCAGTGAGAGGTTGGTTCAGGTCCGATGTAGGAATGAGAGGTACAGAAGATCATTCCTTTCAGCAGCACCAGGAACAAAACCCTTAATTATTTTTGTATTAAAAAAAATCATCCCTCTGGGATAAATAAAGTATTTTTTTATTTTCATTTCATTCAAAAGGCATAAAGCAAACAAACGAGGCTCCGTGTCCTCATCCAGAACTCTGCTCTTTAACCTTGTGTTGTGTCTGACAGTAATTACTGTGTAAGTTAGCATCTTCTCTTTAGGCTAAGTAAGGATGAGCTTCAGCTCAACTCTTTCCATATGCATATGCATTTCCATTTGTTGTTGTTGCTCTATCGGCACAATTTCCTGGCTAACGAAAGGCCTCTCTTCAAACACAATGAGATGTTTCAGAGCTGATTACACAGCCTGCGGAAAATAAAGGTTTGTCTTTCAGATTCATCCACAAGTCTGCAATTTATGGGAAATTATTTGCTAATTTCAAGCCGGAGTTTTTTGTTTGCTTTCTTCGGAGGGGTTCTTGTAATTAAGAAATGCTGCTATGTGGCTAAATCAGAGTGGTTTATATAATATGAGAGACGTCTTGTAGGAGGACTGCTGGACATCCTGGACAGGGCCTGGCTTTCATCTCCATCGCCATGACTCATGTTTACTTCCATCTTACTCTTTGTGATGCAGACAAATGCTTTATTTCTTGTCTTTGCCTCATCCAGACCAATCCTTATCATGGGAGTTAATTTGTATCTGTGTTGGAAGCTGGGTGGAAAGACTTTGATTTTACCCTTTGTGGGCTGTAGCTTCACATTGTTACACTGTTTTTCCAAGATGATTTTAATAAGTTTAATAAGTTCCATCGTGTGCATTGTAGCGTGGAAGCCGTCGGTCATTCTGTCTGTGTCGACCTGCTGTAGCATCATTCTGCACCATTCAGCCAGCATGAGCTGATATCACTTTACCAGTATTTAAAGCTGTAATTCTCTTGGACTTCCTGATGTTTCTGGCTCTTTTGGGTTTGGCGTTTATAGTGTTATCTTCCCTGGACCATCAGATTTACTCCCAGTGGGTTTGAGATGAGCTAATGGAGAATTATAGTAGAGAGCTTCATGACAGAATGGAGTGCAGTGTGAGTAAGAGCACTTTAACACCAAGCATATAAATGCATATTAGTAGCTTTTGAAAAGCTGAATTGCATCATGTTTCACGTGGTGGCTGACCATGTTCAGAATGGGGGCATAAATGTACACCAGATATAATTGTTTCCTCTCTTTTTTAAGTTTGTAGAGTTTGTAAAGTATTTCAGTATATTACACTCTGAATAAAAATATCCAGTTTAGAACGTGGAAACGCATCACGTTACTTCCGTAGTTTAGCTTAGCAGTTAGCCTACAGGCACCATATCTACATTTAAATGTAGCACTGTTCAATGGAAAAGCCTGCAAATTGTGAGTTTTTCAAAAATTTTACAAATGCTTTTATTTTGGAAATAAAACTGCAATGGAAATGAATAATTACACTTTGTAAATGAGGGAAAAAATCTTTTTTTTTCTATTGACACCATCTACCTCAAACATTTAAAGCATTGTTTTGACAGGAGCGGCCCACATCCTACTGTACTTTCACTTACTGTAGCATGGCAGTAAACAACCCCCCCCTGACCACACTCTGCCCAGCATGGCCTTAGGTGTGAGGTTACTGGGGCGTAGTTATGAATTAGCCCCTGGAGAATGTTATCTGCACACACACACATGAATATAAGCACAGTGCACGTGGGGCCAGGTCTGCCGCCTTTTCACTCTGTTGACTTCCTGTTCACATACTTTGGTGGATGAGTCGGTCTGCTAGCGGGATATTAGGGATATGAATCTGCAGAGGTTAAAATGAGTAATGCTTCCTTGAGTCACACAGAGCAAATTGTCTGTGTGTTTTTTTTCTGCAGCTACTGTCAGAGAAAGAATTCAGAAAGTTTGGTGGCACATGCCTAAATCAATTTGCAGCCAGTCCGTAAGAAGAATGCTGTTTTTATCTTGTAGCCCACTTGATTGAGGCTCTTGGAAACGCAGACAAAGCAATTCTCTGTGTAGTTCACATGACCTCTAAACACAACCCAGTGTGGAAATCCATTTGTAACCCCAAGCAGTTGATGACTCGCTAAAACATAATCCCTTTGTGAGTACAATCAAGCATCCTTTGTGTCCTCTCTTTATGAGAGCCTAGCGTGACTCCTCTCCTCTCCCTTTGCTCTTTTCTGAAGAAGCTGCTAATGAAGTCATCCTCAAACAATTACAACCCATGTGATTAACTGTACAAGAATCGCTAACTCAATTAGAGTACCTCAGCTTAAGATGAAGAAAAGAAGAAGTGGTGGAGCAGATTTTTAAATGCCTTTTTTATACTCCAAATGCTCCAAAAAGTCATTTATTTCTTTTTGAGTATCCGCTTGTGAATAATCATGTTCAACACTAATCCATTTGGAACACGACGGGGCTGTTGGGGTTTGTCATATTAAAAATAAAACGATCTGAAAGGCTCGACAGAGTAATAGATGTAAAATGGGAAATTAAGTTGTGGATTGTAATTTAGATTACTGCCTTTTGGAACAACAAAAATCAGGGAGCAACAAATTGAACCTCTACATCCTGAGGCAAGAGCAGAGTTAATTTTCCAGCATGACTGATTTTAAAGCCATTGCTTGAATGCTTTAAAGGTTTTCCCACAGTGTTTTCCAGGGTGATTCACTTATGAAAGCATAACATCATCGTAGCGGTAGCCTTTCCGTCTCAGCTCCTCTGGACGACTTTGCTGAGCCTGTAGTCGGCCACATTACAGCCAGAACACACTGGCACCATCTCAAGTCTGTCACTGGACCGCCTTTGGCTCGGTCTGTGGTCTGAAGCCAAGAATAATGTTGTTGACCTGTTAGAGCGACTGAAGTGGTTCAAATCGTGTCTGTACAAACAGTGTTAGCGCTGCTCTCCCTCTTTGCGAACGAAGAAATAAATCCACACTCGGATACTTTTACACTGTTAAATTTGTATTTCTTTTCATGTAGTGCTGGACTGTAACATTTAGGTGAAAGCATACTAAAAGAAGGATCGCTTAGGCAGGTGGATGAGTGAAGGTGAAACAATATTTACACGTAAGGTGAAGTTTAAGGATTTTACAGCTAGTCTTGTGTAGCTCTGGGTGGGTGGGTGGGGTATATCAGTATATCTACACCTTCAGAAACAGATATTGATAATGATAAATGACATCTCGCTTTTGGTTTGTCAATAAATACTTGTGTTGGTGCAAATCCAACAACAGTGATTATGACTATGTTGTCATAGTCTCAGAGAAAAACAAAAACATGACAATCTGTTCTCACTCAAGACTTTATTTATCTTTTGTTCATTTATACACACTCGCTGGCTTCCTTCAGGTACACTTGTTTCATTTATTGTTAACAGGAACAGCTAATCAGCCAATCACATGGTAGAAACTCAGTGCATTTAGTCATGTGACCATGAGAGATGACTGGTTGAGATTTAAAGAAGAGCATTTAAACGTGGCATGGGTGTTGGTCCCAGACAGGCTGGTATGAGTATTTACAGAAACTGATCTACTAGGATTCTCTCACACAGCTGCCTCTAGAGTTTAGGATCTCTAGAAAACCAGTAAGAAAAAGAGAAACTATCCAGTTGTCTGGACTAAAATGTGCTTGAAGTACTGGCGCTTACAGCCATGTTGAGCAGAATATCATCTCTGTACACACATCAAGCCTTGAAGCATATTAGCAACAGCTGCAGCAGACCGCACCGAGTGTCACTCCTACCAACTAAGTATAGGAAACCGAGGCTACACTTCACACAGACTCACCAAAACTGGACGATGGAAGATCTGGAAACTGTTGCCTGGCTTTAGGAATGTCAGTTTCTGCTGCAACATTCAGATGGGAGGGTTAGAATCTGCCATGCACAAAATAAACATCATGCATCTGTTGTACCTTCAGTGGCTTATGTGCTGTTCGTAGGATAAGGGTCCGTAGGATATTTCCTTTGTACACTTTAGGCCCCTTAACTGAGCATCTGCTAGAATCCACATCCTACCTGAATTTTATTGCTAAGCATGAGTAGTACAGGAGCCGCCACAGCCACCAGATCTCACTCCAACAGAACACCTTGGGGATGTCCTACAACAGGAAAGTCTCTCAACAAATCTGCAGCAACTGTCAAATGATTTCAATATGGAGCAACATTTCTGAGGGATGTTTCCAGCACCTTGATGAATCTACGCGATGCAGGATTAATGCAGTGTTAAAGTAGAAAGCCTAACCAAGACAAACAACGTGTGTTTCATAAGAAGGCCAGCGAGTCTGCAGGATGTTCAGGCTCATAGAAGAAACTGTTCTCCAGGGTCGTTAAAAAGATATGTTTTATATCAACTGATGTAGCGGTTGCCAAATTTAGAGAGAATACAGACTGCCATGAAAAGGTCTCTGTAATGTGTGCATCTCCTTACAGGTCAGGTGGATGCAGGCACGGCGAGCGAACATAAATCAGCTTACAGTGTTTTAGTTTTTCCACATCCTGCTTCCTGCTGGCCCAATGCGAAATGTTAAATGTTAACAGAAAGCCACTGACAGATCTGATAACCGGGCTCCTCGTGTTGAGAGCAGCAGAGCACGGCTTTTATTGGCCGTCCATTCAGGAAGTTCTTACCGTGCACTAAAGGATGTTGAAAGATGTTTGCCTGTCCTCGTCTGACCTGCAGTTCCTGAACCTGGCAGGTTAGCCAGTTCAGAGACGGATGGAGCTGTGGGCTGAATACCAGTATCCTCCTGGAACATCAGGTGCTTCAGGCCTCACTTTTTAGAGTGTACAGCAATGTCATTACCGTACCTCGGTTTGAACGTCCGTGTCCAAACAGCATAGCTGAAAATATCTTTTTATTGTGTCTGCCTATGTTATTGATTTGACTGAGTCATAAATACATGGCTGGTACATGGTTGGTATGAGTTGTCTACTCTGCCAGTCGTGAGGATTCTTGAGTCGTCATGCATCATCATGTCCGTGTGGTATAATGACCACAGGCTCTTGGGTGCTGTTGGGTGCTAGCCTCTTGGTTTCTGCTGAATATTTGTCTTTGTTTATTTGCCAGCTAGGACACACTTCTCATCTTTCTGTGAGAAAGATGAGAAGCTTTGACTGTGGAAATGAAACGTGTCCCACCGTACTGTGTTGGACACCAGCATGAGAAATGTCTCCATATGACTTTTCCGAAACCCAGCGATGTTGAGCATGTTGGCTTTACATTGGCTTTCTTGCAGCGTGCTTGCTTGCATGTTTTGTAAGCAGCTTTGGCAAAGGGTGGGTCAGGGAGGGGTGTTTTCCCATTCCACAGACACAGGACTCGGCAGAGCTTGTGAGTGCTTCACGGAGGAATTTGTTTACTTGTGGTGGTGCTACAAATAACTGCAGGGTTTATATAGAGTAAAAAAAAAAACGACTTCTCCTCCAGGCAGCCATACAACATAAACAGCGCTGAGAGGGGAAATACTGGCCTGTCTTATTAAAGTGCAACCACTACACATGTTCCACACGGCCACATGGATCCCATTACTCATTGAAGCCCCCCCCCCATCAGGCCTGCTGGCTCTGGCTCCTTCATCTTTATCCTGGCAATTTGTCTGACTCTGACTTTAATAGATCCTAAAGACATGTTATTAATCTGTTTCAGCGTGACGTAGTTTGAAACTGTGTAAGCTTTTGCAGGTCCATCCAGCCCGATTGTGTTTGGCATGAAGCTAAAGAGTTTGGATACGTGTGGATGTTTGGCACTAACCTGTGTGCAGGATTTGTAATGTGCAGCCATGTTTGTTTGTTTTCTTCTGACCATGTCCTCCTCGTTTACCCACAGGCATTTGGGAACGCAAAGACGGCACACAATAACAACTCCAGTCGTTTTGGCAAGTTCATTCAGGTGAACTACCAGGAGAGCGGCACCGTGAGAGGGTAAGGACGCTGAGAAAATACTCTGCATTTTTATTTAAAAGGTTTCCGCTTTCAGTTTAGTTGTTTTTTGTGCTTTTTTTTTCACAGAGCATATGTTGAGAAATACCTCCTGGAGAAGTCAAGACTGGTCTACCAAGAGCACAATGAGCGGTGAGGACTTTCAAAAAGAGATAATTATGAGCACATCAAGAATGTTTAAGAAGATCGATCTTAGATTTTTAAATAAAAGCTATTAAAGCCATTTAACATTTAGCATGTGTCTTCTGTAATAATTACTATAGCAGTCATGTTTATAACAAGTCGAGGCTCAATTTTCTGCTTTATAACTTGTATGAATAAGAAGTCAAAGCTGCTTTTGCATCAACAGTTTTTTTTTTTTTAGTTTTTCTTTTATAAGTAGCCACATGTCCAAAAATGAGATGATTTAATCTGTACTTATTGCTAGTACTAGCATGCTTACATTTAGTGATCTGGAGGCCACAATGGATTCAGAATATTCCCAATAGCCCAGGCCCCTAACTGGAGGAAAACGAGGGAATAGAGTTGCATTATACCTCACAGGTTTAGTGTTAATGACCAAACGTCTGTGTATGATTTCAGCCAGTAAATATGTTTTTATAAAGGAACAAAACAGCGGGTAGCTGCATTAAATGTGGTATCATAAAATATCATTATCAGTTTTTATTGTTTTTATATGACGGCTTTCACACAATGTGCACATGTTGTATATCAAACACTTCAGCTAAGTCTCCTCTAATTCAACATGGAAATATAAGCGATGTCATGCATAGTTTGTTTGTTTGCTATACCTTGCATTAAATCTTAACATCAGGAAGCCCCTTCGTCATATGCAGGATCAGCAGCTTGGAAGTGGACTCGTCCACATGTTTTGGATTTATGTCTACAGACACCAAATTTGCTGCAAAGCAGAGGATATTATTTACCTAAAGTGATTTTGTATTCCTTTTTTTATCTTGGGGGGTGGAAATAAAAATATATCGTATATATCGGAACCAGTTTTGAACACCCCCCCGCTCCCAGTTGTGGCAGGTAGAGACACCTTAATACTTGTGACTTCTGCAGTCTTTGGAGACATTACTTAATTTTTATTTAACACTTTATCGTCTAAATAATAGCAGGTGTTGCTGGTTTTAGACTGTAAACTAAAAGTCTTGCATTTCTTTTATTTTCAATCACAAACCACAAAACATTTGATGCTGTTATTTATGTTTATAATTAATTCTATTCATGCTGTTTTTTATTAGTATTTTTCTTTCTATTTTTTAGAAACTATCACGTGTTTTACTACCTGCTGGCAGGAGCAAGTGAAGAAGAGAGACTCGCCTTTCACCTCAAGAAGCCTGAAGAATACCATTACCTCAGTCAGGTGGGACCTTTAGCACCAAGCTAGAAGTTGTCTTATTATTAATTTTCTCCTTTTTTTTTTTTTTACTAGACAAAGTTTTTACGTGTAGATTTGTAGCAAAAACTGTGTTTTTATTTAATCAGCATGTCATTTTCAGTGTCCCAAACAGGAAAAAGGGGCATGCAGGGCACAAAGGGAACATTGTTGGTGGCTTTTAAACACAAACAGATCACACATTTACTATTTTTATTCTTTCCACAGTTTCAAAAACACAACAACCTTCATTTTAAGCTGATTTAGTGCTATTTTTTCCACTTTAATTTCACTGTTCCTTAAGAAGTGGAAGATATATGTACGCGGTTGTAGGTTTTGGATACACTTTGGTCTTCAGTTTCATTTTTATGGATGCAGAAACGCACTTTCCCTTGCTCACCACTAACAGACACAAAACCAGAGACAAAAACACAGACAGAATCAGCAATTTGTCTCTTTTGCTCCTATTGTCCAGAATGAAAACGGGTCCCTCACCACTATGAAACAAAGCCACAATAAACACAAAGACACTGACAAACATTATGCGTATGGAATGTAGATGTTGTGTAAAACTTCACCGCCTCTCGGTTTTCAGTCACGGTATGACAACCAGGGACCCCGGTCCCCTCCTCCAAAATGTTCCTGCCTACACAGAGGAGAGCTGGGAATTCCTTCCATTCCTGCCAGCCACTGATGTGCACATGCAAACACACAAGCATACATGCATGTGCATACACACATCATTACAGCACTGTGTTTGTGTCCTCCTCTTCTCTTTTAACTATTTTCCCCTATCTGTCTACTCTTTCATGTATGAATACGATCCTGCAGTCTGCTGCACCATCCAGGTGTCAAAACTTCACCTGCTTCACCTTAATGTTTTTTTTTTACACTTTTAATCAAATGATTTTCACACTTTTGCTAATAAATCGTAGCTGAATCTGACTCTGAGTCTCAGATTAACGCTTAGATAAGCGTTTTATTTAACTGTTTTAGTGCAACTCGGAGCGAATGCTCTTCATTTGAGATGTAAAACTTTCTTTAGCTGATTAAATTTACTTCTGTTAGTTTGACTAAAACACAACTTCTAAATGACTTCTCACTCAAATAGCAGCAAACTGAATCCTTCAAAGTTGAAATAATTATTGTCTGGTTAAAAGTTAAATTACTATGTCTTTAACTGGATTCAGAACTGGCCAAAGGAGCTCTGTCCATTCCCAACCTGGCATAAAAAGAAACGTAAACCCAGAATAACAGCAGAATCTGTTCAATCAATGAACCTAAATGACATTCTTCATAAGATCTGCTCTCATGTACGCTATACAACTATAAGGCTTACCTTTGTTTCCCTTGTTTGGTCAAAACACCTAAAAACCTTTTTGCAGGACCAAAATGGTACCAACAAACGATAAATCAAAGAGTTACTGTCAATTTGTTGCTTTACAAGGACAACAAATGCTGTGTTCCATCAGAAGACGGCAAAGTCGGCAGCAACAAGTGAAAGGTATAAATGACTTTAGGTGATTTGAAACGGCCCTGTTAGTGTTTCAGCTGTTAAGAGCATCACTTATAGTGTGAATGTTACTATGATACACTCAAGGAAGGAGTCTCTTCTGACCAATAAAGGACGTGACTTGTAAGTAAAGCAGAAATAAATAAGAATCCATTCTGTTTACTCTCTGAAAACGAGGCTCATCGCCACCTGATATAGAACGTATAAATCAGTCACACCGTGAGAGTAGCTTAACGTGCATGGAAATGTAAGACCTCTGTGTTGCATTTGGAAGAAGCGTGGCTCTTCAACACACTGAAAGCTGCACATAAAGATCATAATTTAGCACCAGACTGAGCTTGTAGACATGCCTGGAGAAGAATGCATGAAGATGCACCTTTTAACTGGAAAAACCTGCAGTGTTACTGTAAAAAATACTGCTACAGTAACAAACACACAGCTGTGTGAGGTAAAGCGAATCATTTATTCTGACTGAAACGTGCATGTGTGTGTCGCACGTCTGTGTTTTTCTTTTTCTTTATGCTCAGGTTGTGTTTAAGCATAACAGTTGCTCGTGGATGTCTCATTGCTGTTTGTGTCTGCTCATGTCTTTCAGCAGCATCCTTTTGCTCTTGATTGTTTGATTTCTGTCCAACTGTGCGCTCTGGATGCTGATCTGTTACTGTACCAAACCGTCTCCTGCATCTTCCCGTCACTCTGCTCCTGTTGTTTGCTCATAAATCTGTGTACACGTTTCAGCATATAGTATGTCCTGTCATCCCGATGCTGCCGTCTAACCCTAACCTCGCCGCCTGTCAACTCTTCCCTAACATTTCCAGATGACAAAGACAACTCGCCAACCGCACTGGGACAGTTACTGTGAAAGTGAACCGGTCAGTATCTGTGCGTCAGCTCTTTCTATGGTGTTTGTGTCTGTGCACTCTGCAGAAATGTAGATTTGATGCCAGCTGAGCACTCTCTGCATGATGCTCCTCCCTGCCTCCTTTTCTGATTTTGATGAGTTGGAATATTTACTGGTTCAGTGTGGTGGTATTTTCGTCTTGTTTTGTTTGTGCTTTTTTGCTGTGGTGCCAGTATGGTGCTATGTTCAGTCCTACCACAGTGGTTGTCTGTTTCCTTTCTTTGTTTTGTTTTTCTTTTAACTCGTCTGAAATGTTGGTGATTGGGTATTTTTAAATACATGTCATTTTCCTCATGCTAATGATGTTAATGCTCAAAATAATGTTTTTTGGTGGAATTTTAAAGTAACTTTTTTGATAATTAAAAAAGTATTTAGTAATTGTAGAATAATTTGGTAAAATCTGCAGAACCTGATGTAACAAAATGATTTCCCTCGTGGAAAAATGAAACAATTCTGTCGTTTTATTGCACAAGTTTTAGTCAAAACATCATTCAGTTAATTTTCTGGCCTTAACTAGTTTAACAGACCGTACACGAGTGCATTAAATCCCACTTACAGATCCGTTTTCACAGTTGCACCAGTACCTGTAACAGTGTATCTTTATTATAATGATTAGTTTCATTAGGAGATGTTGGTTATGCTCCGTCCACTGTCTACATATGTTCCTTAAGCATTTTAAGTTTTTTTTTTTTTTTTTTACCTGCAAAGCAGAACCAAAGCAGGTCCTTTCAGTTCACAGAGAGAAAGTCAGAAAATGTCTTTGGTACAATTTAAGAGCAGATTTAGGTAGAAATGTTCGCAGATATGGGTGAACGAGGCTCAGTATTTTCTGGTCACTCTAACCTGAGAGTTGCATAATGAACCTTGTTGTCAGCATTACATCCCGCCAGAGTTTTCACTTTACATTTTGTTGGAGCACATTCTGGCTTTCTAGCTCATGTGGGGTAAAAAGATGAGGATTAACTCGAAGGAGCTCCGGGTTTTGGTGGATGTGTTTGTAGCTGAGGGGTTTGCATGTGTGTGTATGAGGAACATCTCGTGAACATGAGCCATTAATTGAACTTTTTTCTTTAAGATCTAATCTGAGTAAATGATTCTATATGCATCTCATGTTTTGTAATCCTGCCTTCATGAAGTAGTTGAAGATTGCTATGCATTTAGGAATCCTTTCCGCTGTTGAAATGGATTCATTCATGTGTCAGTGAGATTTTAGGCAGCGAGGGAAGGAGCTGCATAGGTGGAAATGTGAGTTTCATATTTGCACTTTTAGTCTCCGAGGCTTCAGCATGTTGTAATTAACTCAGCAAGACTGGAACGGACTCAGTAAGCAAAGAGCAACGCTCGCGTTACAGCGAATGTGTGAAGTCACAGACCGGTTACAGCAAAGCTTTCCCCTCTGTTTTTAAACAAACAAATCCATATTCATGCAGATGTGTACTTTGTTTAAAGTCTGAGTATTTTTGTTGTCTTTAGTAAACAGCATTAGTTAGTTCATCATCCCTGTTTCTGCAGTGCAGTGAGATCTGCGCTGCACATGCTGGCTTTGCTTGTTGTTGTTCTGCACACTTCTCAGCCATCATATCAAGAGAGACGTCCCCTCGCAGCTATTTTAGTTCATCATTCACCGCTCAAACACAAGCAAAGCCGTAAATTGCTGCTCTTCTCAGCTCTTCTGCGAGCTTGCCAAATTTCTGTGGACTGGTTTAAAGTGGAAGCCAGACCAGATTTCCACTACACGAGCTGAACTTGTCCCCCCCCCTGCACACCAGCCCGGGGTGTTGCTGTTTTTTTGACCCCAAGATTCTTAATGATAGCTTATTTTAGCATGAGTCATTCATTTTGTCTGCTTCAGGCAACTCTGCTGCATTTATGTTTCAGCTACAAAGTAAACTAAAAAACTATTTCGAGCTACGTGCGAGACAGTCTCTAAACATTGACAACATGGGGGTGCTGTGTATGTCGGTAGACTTTAGTGACTGCTTCTAAATCCCATAGAAGCTTGTCATTAGTTCTTTTGGCTTCCTTGCTGCTGTGTCACAACAGTCTTTGCAGGATTAACACCCGGGTGATATGTTTTCTGCAGGACTGCTTCACTGTTGACGGGGAGGACCTGAAGCATGACTTTGAGAGGCTTCAGTTGGCCATGGAGATGGTGGGCTTTCTTCCTGCCACGCGGAAACAGTGAGTAGCACCCACGTCTGCTGCAATATCTCTGATTAGATGAGCTCCTCCCATCAGCCACAACAATTTCTATGAGATATGCTATTTTTTAACACTAACTATGATGCTTTTACTGTAACTTGTGCAGTCAGTACATGTGCACATTTGCTAGTTGCAGCTTTATCATATCGGCATGTAGAAAATACTCCTTCTGGTTTAAACTTTACACAGTTACTATGCAGCTTTGATTTGTCATGACAGCCATTTCTACAGCGCAAGCTTTTAACTCAGAGCTCTACAAAAGTCTGCAGAGTTTCACTGGTTGTTAATAACTGGAGCTACTAATGGTCCTAAATGTCTCTGAACTGTTGTTTAGGATATTTTCCCTTCTGTCGGCCATCCTTCACCTTGGAAACATCCGTTACAAGAGGAAAACCTACAGGGACGATTCGATAGACATCTGTAACCCCGAGGTGCTGCCTGTGGTCTCTGAGCTGCTGGAGGTATGGCTGAAATGGTGACCCAGTAAAGCTTGTGACTTGTTGTGGGTTTGTTTAGCGGAAAGTAAAAAGGGAGAAATGTACTCGTTACAGATGCAGCTGAATTGATTATTTAGGAATCTCAGCTTTTATACTATTTTTTATTTTTTTTAACTATCACCATCAGGTCAAAGAAGAAATGCTGTTTGAAGCTTTGACCACTCGGAAGACCATCACAGTGGGAGAGAGGCTGATTGTTCCTTATAAACTGGCAGAGGTGAGGCTGCAGCTGCTTCCCAGCTTCCTTAATTGTAAATAATGCAGCTGCACATTGAAGATGTGCAGTTAAAAACTCAGTTTTTGGAGCGTGAATCAGACACTCTGATGTTTGTGTGTGTGGCTACTGGTCCATTTCTGCCATAGCTTAGTTTAGCTACTAAAAAACATCATATCACGCCCATTCTGAAAGCTCTCCATTGGCTTCCTGTCTCGCTTCGTATCAATTTTAAAATCCTGGTGCTCACTTTTAGAGCCTTGCATGGCCCCTTCTTACATAAGATACTTGTTGTGTCTGTATACCCCCTCTCGGAGGCTGAGATCATCGGATCAAAACTTACTCATGGTGCCTCGTTCTCGTTTTAGGACTCGAGGAGACCGATCTTTTCAGGTTGTTGCGCCGAGGCTCTGGAATGATCTTCCACC
>JBAMHV010000001.1:5997226-6017803 GCA_037177535.1 Pseudomugil gertrudae | reverse complement strand
CATACTCTGCTCAGTAGATTATGGGTATTGTGACCATCATATATTTATGGCTATTTTGTTGTACACTGTTTTTTTTTTTTTTTTATTGTGTCTTTTTATGTATTTTTTACTCTTTTATGTGAAGCACTTTGACTTTTTTGGCTGTGAAAGGTGCTATATAAATAAATTTTACTTACTTACTTACTTACATAACACGTTGTTCTCTAACAAGACAATTAAATACTAAAATATGTTTCTGAACCATAGTGGACTTCTAAACCTTCCAGTTCAACAACACATTTTGACATCATGAGACCAGAACAATAGTATACCCACCACGGTTCGTTTCAAATAAACAGTTTTAGAAGAAAGAAGTACTTAATACACTGTGCAGTGTGTGTGTGCTGCACAGAGCCGTGTTTTTAGTCAGAATGGTTTGTTAACAGTGAATTATAGCTCTTCTGCTTACCACTGGCAACTTTTATGTTTAAACAAGTCTCCTATGAGCTGTTACTCTGAGCTGGATTCACTGTTCCCATTTCAGACAGATTCATTGGGTCTTTGTCTTTATAAGGTTCAGAGAGAGAAAGACCAGCCTGCTAGTAGAAATCACACCTTTATGCTGAACAGACTCGCCGCGGTTATGTCAGCACGGACAACACATCATAACGAGGGCCGCTGCTTTGCAGCAGGGACAAAGTCAACCTCTGCTCTGCTTACTGTTTATACGCTTGTTGTGCACACAAGTTGACCAAAACATTCATGCCAACTGCGAGCTTTGCATTCCAGCTCCCACTCGTGGTGAAGAACTCTCAGGCTGACGATGCATTTTATTTTTGTGTGCGTGACATTCGTGTTGCCGTGCACGGTGGGAACTATCCTCCCTCCTTTGCATGTGCATGTGAAAGGCAGAATATTCGCTCTTACGTTATAACAGATTCATTCTGTAGACAGTTTCTCACCCCTAAACGACCCAACAGACCTGTCCGACTCGACCGTGTTTACAGGACAGCGTGCACCAGCACCGGATCTCCTCGCGCTCGCTCTCTATGTGCAGCTTGTGGCCACACATGAACACGCACATTAACAAACACACATCTCACAAGTCCTTTAGCTTGTTTGGAGAGGAGGGAAGGCATTTTGAGCCCCCCTACAGTTTTCACTTGGACCCCTGCTCTGAAAATAAACACACAGTCTGTAAGACAGACAAAAGGAGCTGCTGGTGGCTTTGTGCAAAGTTTCTACTGCCACTCCAAATGCACCACAAGCTCATCACTGTGACTCGATAATGATGAATAATAATAATGTACACACATCTTTTTGTTTTATTTCTTTAACTGTTCACTAAATAAAAAGCACCTAACTGTAGACTTTCCCAAAAGATGTCATACATTCCCATCAGGCCTCATAACCACCTGCTGGATATTTAGGAGTCATTTTATAGGGACAAACAGTGATTGTTTTTGTAGTACACTGGGTGGTCTCTGTGTAAACATTACTCCAGCAGTCTCAGCAGTCTCATCGCCATTAAAGTGAAATGATGCACTTGAAACTCATCAAAAGCAACCGGAGCAATGCCTTTCTCCATTCGGTCAGATTTATGAGGCCAAAAAATATCCGATTTCCAGAAACGACGAACAGCATTTGTGTCATGAGGAGGCAACAAAACATCTGTGAGAACGATGAAAAGACTTATTTGGTGTGAAGATGCTAAAAATGTCCTGCCGGATTATTTAGACGTGGGGGAGTTTGGACGCTCTGCGGCTTTTGTTTCTGAAGACTGTCCCGTGTTGCAGAAAGGTCAGAACTTTCCAGCCAACAGAGGAATTTTTTCACAACAAGATGACGATAAAACTCCGTGATGCATAATGCGTCTCAAAGTCATTTAATTTAGTTATCAGAATTTCCTCCTGGAATTTTCTGGCACTCTGGATTTAGTTTTATTACACTGTTTAGTCTGCACCGTTACCGTTTGCAGCAAAGTGTCAGGGATGCGATTGGGTTGCATGCTGGTTGTCTGCTTTTTACATCTTAGGATATCCTTTTTTCTATTTTCTTTCAAGAGTACTTTGCCTGCTGTGGAGCATTGACAGCGTTGTAGGGATGTTATTTAGTGTCAGTTCAAGGTTTAAAAGTTTGATTTTAAAGTAGAAACCCACTGTCTGCGCAGGCAGGTACCAAACAATGCCAGTTCAGTCTGAAATTCACATTTGATCCTGATACTAAATCTTTTCCAATCACTGTATTCATTGTTTGTCATGCGTGATATTGTGCAGATGTGCTGTTAAAAGCTGACGTCTTCAAAGAAAAGGTCTGTCCTGATGTGTTCAACAGATTGTTGGGGACGCTGAGGTTGTTGCGAGGGGGCGTTGTTTGCAGATGCATGGACAGGATCACCAGAAAGGCATAAAACTGCTCCACATTGCTTCAGCTTTCCAGCCATTGTGTCATCCTTTATAAGAGCTGCGTTAGCATCACCTTGTCTAGAAGGTTCTTTGGAGTTGTGTGGCAGTGTCGACATGTGGGAGCTCCTTGCATCCAACGTCAGCTAAAGTCCTGACTGAACTTGTTTTACTAATATGAGCAAAGTGATGCAGCTGCTGTTTGTCTCCTTGCAGGCTGGTACGGTGCGAGACTCCATGGCCAAGTCTCTGTACAGTGCGCTGTTTGATTGGATTGTCTTCAGGATCAATCACGCTCTGCTAAACATCAGAGACCTGGAGGAGACCACCAAGGTAGCATCACAGTCATTATTATTAGATAATTATTAGATTTGAATGAAATCTTTATTTGAAGAGGTTGTTCAGACGAGTTGTAAAGCACCTGAAAAATATGAGAATACAAATGATCCGTTGCTCAGGACGATGTGCGGATGTCCTCCTCAGATTTTGTCCATCGGCGTGCTCGACATCTTCGGTTTTGAGGATTACGAGAACAACAGCTTCGAGCAGTTCTGCATCAACTTTGCCAACGAGCGCCTGCAGCATTACTTCAACCAGCACATCTTCAAGCTTGAGCAGGTGAGTTACTTTTTAAACAGGAGGGGGACATACATGTTGACATTGTGAAAACATCCACCTCATTTCCGAGGAGCTGGTTTCCTGATGAAGGCTCCACACGGGAGTTTAACTGGCAACTTGGCTACTGTATTGCTTCATCCAGTAAATCACCACAGTGCTGTTCTACTTGCTCACGTCAATGCTTGGGGCTTTTTTAAGAGGAAATTACAATGCACACATCTTAGAACGACACACAGGGAATGATCCTTCACAAGCCTTTTCAGCAGAGAAGCTGAAGGCCACATGACTCAACTCGCCTTCCTCAGTGACCACCCGGTTAAGGATGTATGCTCTCTTAAGTGAGCTGATTAACTTCAAAGGTCTTTAAAGTCCTGATCTGTAAGCTTTACCTGCTAGTTAAACATTGTGTTTAGCTTGCAGCTGATTGGGTCAGTGGCCTGCCTCGACGTGTCTGAGACTCTGGAGCTGCTTGAAACCAAGTGTTTGGTCAGAAATGACTGGAGGAGAAGAGTTTTAAAGATTTCTGAAGCATACGTGCTCAGGTGCATGTTTTAATGCTGTCAGGTGCATGTTTTAATGCTGTCAGGTGCATGTTTTAATTCCACCTATGCAGAGAAACTTTGCTTCCATCCTCCTTCATATCAGTGGTATTGCTTAAAAAACAATAAAGGCAACAAAAAGCCCCCATATTTGGTATCATTCAGTCAGGGATGACCGATTTCTGTCTTTCAAATCATTTCTGAACTACTTTTAAAAACTCAGAAATTTCTGCTTCCAGTTTTTATTAACTTTGTCCAGTCTAAGCATTTGGCTTTGAACGCAGCATCTTTGCTGCTGCTTGCTAAATATGAAATGCTTCATCATCCACACATTATCAGTGCAGCATTACTGTGGTTCTGTTAAAGAGTAACTAATCACTAAATGGCATAAATATGCAACCTGTACCAGGAAAAAATAAGCCTGAAAACCGCATCAGCTTCATGTTTCCCACTTTGTCCTTTATTTCATATTTATGCTTTAAGATTGGGATCAACTCGCTGAACTCCCTTTTTTGGACAGAAACTAATCAAAAAAGCTTTTTTATCTTGAGAAACTTTCAGTTCCAATAAGCCGAATCATGAAACTTTTCCTGAGAAATCAGGAGTGATTATAAAGAAATGTGTTCAGAGTTACTCCCTGTGGAGGCTCTGCTGAACACATTTGCTTGGAGAATGAGCTGGAGTCCCATCGCGGCATCAGTCAGGCCTGACTCTGCTTTCAGGCTGGTTACACATTGTGTATATGACCCTCCCTTTTGAATGCAATGTCATGGTCAGCCATTATGCAGCTTTTAGTGACCTAATGACAGGCTGCTGTTTGTCCTGCTCATGATGCGTATTTTCACTATAAATGGCATCTATTTGTTCTGTGTGTGATGGGAACTGTGAAAGCATCTGTAAATCCTGCTCTATTTAACAGGAACGGGTCTGGCATTAACTAACTGTGGGAAGCTTCACCGAGGCAACCTCTGAAATTGACTCGGTCAGGATAAGTTGGCACGCGTGATGTTTTTATTGAGGCCTGCTTCACACCCTCTTCTACAGTTACAAGATATTTCCATTCCTCTACCCACCACTGAGTCGCTCTGTTGGAGCAGATGGGAACTGAATGCCGGGAGGCACACCGATGATCCCGTTAAGGCACATTGGTCATTATTTTCTGCCTCTGTTGTACAACTCCCTCTCAGGACATTAGTGATGCTGTACGCTGCATGTAGATGTTTGTATTTACTTTTAATTGTGATAAATCTTCCTTCTCGGGATGTGAGGAGGTAATTTCAGTGACATGAAGGTGGAGGGATTTATGTTAATGACGTTGTTAAGTGACAGCAAATTTAACCATCTTCCTGCTGTTGTGCATCTGTGGCATTTTCCACTTCCTGATTGCTAAAGCACATCATTCACAATCCACACATGTTGCTCATTTCAGACGCTCCTTTATCTGACTAAGCTGCACCCTGATCTCTTTCATGTGAAAGTCCTGACAGTAATCGTACTGTTATATGTAACATTTTTATGTTTTTAACACAGAAGAAGTCTGCCTGAAGTGTCATCAGCTTTATAAGAACTCGTGTAATGTGGTTAATATTAGTGTGATGTTCACATGAGCTCATTTCTTTTAAGAACTAAGAACATTTCCCTTTAATGAACTGCTCTGTTGTTTTTGTATTTTTTTGGTTTATTTGGTTTATTTGAGCAGAATTTTGCAAAACAATTAATGATAAGTACATCAGCTTTATAGTCCAAAAAAAATAATAATTACAAAACACAAAACTTGCCCAAAGGGAGTAGACTGAAGCAAAATGCTTATTTACTACAGAAGATAAAATAAGATGTACACCCTTGTCAAAATGAACATGTAAAACAATTCCCTGCCCTTAATGAGACCTTTAACCTGTTAGATTTAATTTAGAGAGAGAGAGGTTTATTTGTCACATGCACATTTATACATGATACAATTATGCAGTGAAATGTGTTTCCTGTGCTTCATCCTTTAAGAAAGACAGTAGTTTTTTTCAACTTAAATAAAGACTTAAATAAATAAAAAGATGAATAGCAGCATATTTATGTAAATATTTACATGTGCAAAAGTGAGAAGTGGCTTTTTTTTTTTTGTTCAATGCTCAGGGTTGAGCAGGTGGACGGCCAGGGGGAAGAAGCTCTTCTTCAGCCTCTCGGTCTTAGTTCTCAGGCAGCGGAAGCGCCGGCCTGATGGCAGTGGGGAGAAGAGTGTGTGTGCGGGGTGGCTTGGCTGACTGAGCATCCTCTTACCCCTTAACCTGCAACGTTTAACATAAATGTCCTGCAGGTTGGGGAGAGTGGTTCTTGTGGTCCGCTCAGCTGCTCGGACCCCCCTTTTAAGGGCCAAGAGCTCCTGCTTTGTGCAGTTGCCCATGCACGTGGTGATTTAATTAACTAATGGTAAGGGAATAAGCTGTAGATAATGAATGAATGGATGAAACCAAGCTGTCCAGACAAAACCAGGTGATTCTGCACATTTTTAAGGAACTGGCTGGTTTCTTTTCACTGAGTCAGAATTTACAGGAAGCTAATTTAAAAACAATCTGAGGGGGTGGATGTTATACTGTACAAAATGCTGAGGTTGTCAGCTCTCACCTGACTCCCAATTGAATATCACAAGCTTCATATACTTTTATTCCTGCGCTCTGAATCTGCATTACACTCAGCGCTATGAGGCACAACGCCATCATGGACCTGAGGAAAGTTCAACTGGTTGGATTGTTTGGATGAAAGTGCAAACTGGAAATCCCTCAAAGGAAAACTAGTATTTGTGTAGAATTAGGTTCTGAGTTTGCCGTAATCTTGATTTAAATGATGCATTTTTCTATAAGCATGGCCGACAGCAAATGTCTCTCAGCTTAGTTTGATTAGATTTTATTTCACAGTGAACTACAGAAGATGATCTTTCCTTTTAGAAAAGTTTTTTCCCAGCAAACTTTCTCATTTTCTCAGCTCAGATTAAATACATGATGCCAATTATCCATCCGACCTCTCTGAGAAAAAAGGAGTTTCCGCTTAGTTTTATTAAACCTCTGCAGGATTATTGTCTTTATTGTTTAAATCTCTTTCCCAGGAAAGAAAATCCATAAGAATTCTAATAAATAAAACTTCTCAAAATACTTCTCTCATTATTAGACGCCCAAGAATCCAGGCAAAGTCTGCACACATGAAAGCATGAAAACATGTCGGTGCTCTGACTGAAATCTGATACAGCTGCACCCATAAAACAGGATTTCTGCTTTAGATTATATGATCATGATTGATATTAGCTGTGTATGTTGATGATATCTGCTGTATGTGTTCTGGAAGTAATGAGGTATAGCTGAAAGTGGCGCTCTCCTCATATTTCCTGACCCTGTAGGAGGAATATAGAGCAGAGGGCATCAGCTGGCGAAACATCGACTATATCGACAATACGGGCTGCATCAACCTGATCAGCAAGAAGCCCACAGCGCTGTTCCACCTACTGGATGAAGAGTGCAAGTGAGTTTCATGTTGTTTGACTTCCACTTTGACAGGCCAATTCTCTTTCATTTTCCTGTAAATGGGATATTTAATCCTCCTGGTAGGTTTGGGTTTATTTCCAGCTAAGACTTCCTCTCTGGTTTTTATACCACACTGAAATGTTTAGCCCACCTCTGCAGACCAGTTACCAGTATGTAAGCATGAGTATTTTTGGTTTATTTACTGATACCTAACAGAGAGACTGTGAGGAATGTGAAACTGCATCTCATGACAGCAACACATTTCCTTGTTTTCTATCCAAATATGAGATGCTTGATCATGTTGCTCATGATCATGTAAACCATCTCAACTGCAATCAAATGACTCAACATTTTGCTTTTTTAGTTGCCGTATTTCCTCCTTTCATTCCCACTTGTCTCCCTTCGGATGCTAAATCAAATTCCTCCCACTTGGGAATGCTGTAAAGCACGGAGTCTTCAGCTGTGCTGCTTTCACAGCTCTGGTTTCACCCTGTCCCACAACCCCTGGTGTCTCATATTCCTATAAATTGCTGGTTTTCACTGAATTACTGGGTGTTGCCTTCAAAGAACCTGAAAAACATATGAACTGTTATCAAGTGTGAATGTTAATCCACACCAGAGGATGAAACTAAGTAGTTGCATATCAGATGAAGCTGGTCGACCATGTTGTTCTGGGTGAACACGTTCAGTATGATTTATGACGTGGCATATAATGACGTGGTTAATGTTTTGAGCAAGTGCAGCAGCGTCGTGATTCTCTGGCTGATTCCCAACATCCATGTGCATTAAAAACAGATTGCATTTTTCTACAAAGCTCACTCTTCTGTCATCCATTAACAGTTTTCCTCAAGCCACCAACCAGACGTTACTGGATAAGTTCAAGCGGCAGCATGAGGGGAACAGCTACATCGAGTTCCCTGCCGTCATGGAGCCCGCCTTCATCATCCGACACTATGCTGGCAAAGTCAAGTACGGCGTGAAGGTCAGTTAAGCTTTCACAGAGGGTACAAAGGTGGGGCAGCTAATCTCAGCCATGTCATTTTAGCTTTCAATGTGGAAGGAAAATGTGTAAAATAGTTTAAATTAGCTAATTTCCTAATGGCATATGATTTAAAAATGCTTGAATATAATGTACTCCTTTAAATGTATATTAATATAATACTTTACTGCCAGTTGCTGGTATTAGTTATGAGTTTATGTACATGTGTAGCATGTATTGCACCAGCACATCAAACTTTGGAGTTGAACTAAAAGTGAAACCTCACCTGGATCCAGTGAGAAGCAGGAAATCAGAGCAAAAGTATCAGATACTGTGTCATTGGGTGAGATCATTGGTACACTGCTTCACCGTTAAGGTTTGAATGTTTGCATTTTGCAGCTTCGGCTCATAATAGACCAGGTTATGGTTGTAAAGCTTGTAGAAATAACAGCTGGACTTGATGTCCAGCTGAAACAGGTGCAATACCTGATGGCCTGTAGGTGTTGGAGCCGGTGGTGTTTGAAGCCAGTAGCCGAAAGACACTATGAACTTCTATCTGTCAGTACATTTACAATACAGTTAAAATAATTTTCCAAATAGGTGGATGTTAGGTCTGAAAGAAGGCTGACTGTCCAATCAGCTTTTAGATATCATTCTTTAGCTTGCATCTCTCGTCAAATATGGAAATATTTGCTGTTAAAACGGATATTTTATCAACCAAACAGACCTCACAATGCTCTTATACATTTTAAACAACCAACAATGACTAATGTTAATGACTTAATAAAAAACACACATCATGTGTTTGAGAATAATAAAGATATTGTTGTTTTGCTTCAGTTATTACCGTTTCTAATGCACGACAGCATGCAGCGTGTTGTTGGAATAAACCTTATATCTCATAATTTAAAGCCTTTAAAAAACCAGCTTTACTTCTGCTGTTGTTTTCATGCAACTCCAACCGGAATCCACCAGGATTAATACCAGGTCCATCATTTCCTGTCAGATATTTTAGATCTTGGTCTTTGGAATGAATAACTCTGTTTTAAGCTCTAAGAACAGACAGTGCAGCGCCTCGGATTCATTCTGCACAAACATGAGCCGATTCTGGTCAAACACAAACGTTCTTGTTGTGCGTGTGAATAAATGAGTTATTACTGTTACTGTGAGCTGGATTTCTGCTGAACGGGGAGATTCACAGCCAAATGAAAGAACCAGCAGCTGCTGATGCTTATTGCTCGCATGGATTTTAATACTGTTTTATATATAATACATATGTAATATTTTCTATATAATATTTATATCATTTTATTTGAACCATTATAACAGTTTTCTTTTTTGTTTCTAAAAAGTAAGATGCTGCGGTTTACCCATTTTATTGCACTGTTTCAGCAAATATTTGTGTTCAAAATAATTTGTCTGATGTCTTTGTTGCTCGTTCATGCAGGACTTCCGAGAAAAGAACACGGACCACATGCGCCCGGACATCGTGGCTCTGCTAAAGAGCAGCAAGAACGCCTTTATCTGCAGCCTGATCGGCATCGACCCGTCAGCCACGTTCCGCTGGGCGGTACTTCGTGCTTACTTCAGGGCCCTGGTGGCTTTTAGGGAGGCTGGAAAAAGACACACACACAAGAAGTCTGGTAAGAAATGAAGCTTAAAAAGAGTTCATACCGTACAAAGAGAAACAAGAAGACTTTATCTGAGCTTTTACAGTTGAGGAAAGCTCACATGAATATATGATGAGTAAAAAGCTTTAAACTGTTGGTAAAAAACAATAATTTAATAATAAATCCTGTTTAGTTAAATATACAAACTGATGATGATATACAGTTTTATCCAGATTTCCCTGAATGGCATGTAAGCATTACAAAAACAGGATAACATGGGCAGACAGAAATAAAGAAATCATACTTTAGGAATATGAAAGTCGCTGCATCATCATATAATCTATTTTCAGCCATAAGCTGCACCGTTTAATGTGTGTTTTCCAGTGTTCTTGCCCTGTGCTTAGATAAATGCTCACATGCCATCCGATCTGAGGCCTTTATCCTGTCCGTATTCTGTGTCTTGCCGTCGCTGTACGGTAGTGTGTTATCCTATAGTGCTACTAGAGTTGCCATGTATTGCTTTGTCTCTCAGCTTTTCTTCATGCAGATGTTTCCTTCGCCCGTAGAATGGCTCCATAGCTCTCAGCATTAGATGTTCCTACAGCAACGTGAATCTGATTTCCCTCTGCACCCTCTTCAGCTTTTGTATACATCAAGTGTTGATGTTGTCATGTGTAAATAGACTTTCCTTCAGAAGTCTTGCATCATTTTCTTTAGATACCTTGTAGAATTCTTCTGACTAAAATCTAAAGATATCGGTGTCACCCAAGGGAGTCTGTTACACATCTTCTGAAACATTTCTGCAGTCGCACAGTTGTATCAGTGATCTATGTGATGGTTATGGGTTGTAATTGGCTGAACTATACACATATTTATTACCACCAGTGCTACACAAAAGCCGGCGATTGCAGAAAACGTGCAGAAGACCATGTAAGAGAGTGCCGTAGTGGGCGAACACCTACAATGATAAACTTTCACCTGCTTTTTTGAATGTCGATCATCTTCCCTTGCAGAGTTCTTGCACAGGTATCGACGAACTGCATCTCCTGATTTCTTCTTCTTCGCTGTCTAATCTGTCGTTTCCCTTTCTCCCTTTTCCTTTCCTTATTGTTTCTGTCTTCTGTTTTGTTTTGTTTTTTTGCTTCTCCAAGGGCATGATGACGCTGCTCCCTGTGCAGCATTGAAAAGTGTGGATAGTTTTAGCTTTCTTCAGCACCCTGTGCATCAGAGAAGCTTAGAGATCCTGCAGAGATGCAAAGAGGAGAAGTACAGTAAGGCTGCCAATACAACTCCTCCTACTTTTCACGTTGGATCGTGGCTTGGGGAAACTGTAGGACTGAGACTGACCAACATCAACCTACCTATGCTCTTCTGTGCTTTAGACTAAATCAGGCCACAAAAGATCAATAATTCCAAGAAATCTTTATTTAATTTTCTGCTTTGTGATTTGGTTTAGAGCTTTTATTGTAAACTAGATGCTTGTTGGTCTCTGCTCCCTCTGTCTCCCTCCTCACCCTCCCTTGCATGGTGTTCACTTGCACGTCACTGGGAAGAAAAAGCTTACAGAGAAATGCATGGTTGGGTTGAGTGGCTATGTCTGCTAACCTTTGTCCAGGATATAAACACCTCTTTGTGTCCTTTCTTTTGTTCTAGTATTGTTAGTAACATCCACCGCTTTGCTTTCTCGTGTGCTTTTGTGAAATGGGCAGCGGGTGTAGTTGCTGGTTCACCAACATGTGACTAAAACCAGCTGTCTTCATGTGACTAATACAACATAGACTGGTGATGGTGATAGAAGACCTGAGGGGGTGTTGACACAACAACATTGTCACTAACTCGGTCAGAGACAGCAGAACCCACAGCCGACCTCACACACCTTCCACATCATCCAACTCAAAATGTGTTTGTGTTTTTGTTTTCTGCCACCTTGCAGCTCCAGATGAGAGTGAAAATGTTCAGAGTGATGATGAAACTGAAAACGGTACACCGTTATGCTGCAGTTTGCTTTCTGAGTAGGCTAACGCACAGTAGATTGATTTCTCAGCACCCTTACTGATTGGCTGCAGGTTTAGAGGGAATGCTGGTGAGTTTATAACCACAGGCTTCTCACTGCTGAAATCCAGGCGTAGCAACAACTTTTCCTTAATAAGTGACCATGCAGCAAATCTGATCTGCATATTAGGACCTGGAATAACTAATCGGCATCAGTTAGCATAGAGCTCGGACTAATTGAAGTGATTCTTCAGTATCATCTTCCACATTTCAACACTAACGGCGGCATCTCGCTGGTAACCTCACAGATCTTTGTTTTAAATTGGAATAATAAAAAAAAAGCACATAACACTCACAGCAATAACAACATGGTGTTAGAAGTGTGTTGTCTGGGAAAGCTTTCATGACTGTTTGTCTGTGAGTGTCTTGTTTGGTCGTGTGTGTGTGTGAATCTGTGTTTTATGCTCTCTGGCATGATTCCAACCTGTTTGTTCGTGATCAGGTGTGACCAGGAAGAGTCCGCGAACGCCTCTGTCAGACATCCAGGGAAGCAACACCATCATCGATAAATCTCCAAGGTAAGTGTGTGTGTTGCCGCTGTGTGTGCTTAGATATTTATCACTGAGCATGTCCTAATGAGGAGCAGTGGTGTTACTGGTGGGCGAAATATTGTTTTGTTGCAGACTAAAATGTCAAGCAATAAAACCAACAATCAGATAAGTTGCATATAGATCTTGTTTATTGCCCAAAATTCACATTAAAAGCTAATTTAAGGTGAATATTTTTGTGATTTTGCTTGTATGCACCAGTGTGTGCTCGGTTTTCCTTACCTGCTGTCATGCAGACTATAAATCTGCATTGAAACATACATTTTTACATTTTTAAACAAAATGGCAGCACAAAACGGTATCCCCGACCACCCAGAAAACAATGTAAAACCGATTCTTACTGACGACATGAGGGGGAAATGTATATTTTTATGTGTCCACGGATTGGAAATGGGATAGTTAAGTCACAATATTTCCATATCATTTTAATGCCAGTAGATGCTCTTTAAAATCATAATGATAAAATGCTTTATCGTAGATACAAGATCGTAACACATAACTGCAACAGACCCGCTGTCATGTTTTGGAGTCTTTGAGTAGGATGTCCTCCTCCAGGAAGTGGAAAATAAAGTGGTGGACATGCTGCTGAATGGAGCGGTGTTCCAGCTCCTTTTGTTGTTTGGTAGCAGTTGTTTGGTCAGCTCGATGTAACATAAATCATCGTTTATCATTCAGAACAAATCAAAATGATCCATGTTGTATGCATGTAGTAGCTATATATTATCACCCATAACCACAGATTTATATATATACTATTTATGTCGCCAGATGAAAGAACGAAACATTTCCAGAAGATAAAACTGTATAAGGGATGATGTTTTAAACCAAACCTAAAACATCTGACATTAACTCCACATATAAACTACATTTCAGTCTTCTCTGCTGAATTCTTTCAAATATTTAATGTTGCTATTCTAAAGTCACTCAAATCCATCCATTCATTTTCTCAACCGCTTGTCAGATTCAGGATTTAGCTGGAGTCTATTACAGCAGCGTTCTGGTAGAGTACACCCTGGACAGGTTGCCAGTCCATCACAGGGCCAACACAGAGAGACAGACAACCACACACACTCACACACACATCTATGGACAATTTAGAATAACCAGTTAACCTAACATGCATTTGGACTGTGGGAGGAAGCCGGAGTACCCGGAGAGAACCAACGCTAACACGGGGAGAACATGCAAACTCCACACAGGAAAGCTAATGTGCAGACCTCCCCCAGCTGAGGCTCGAACTAGCAACCGTCTTGCTGGGAGGCCACAGTGTTAACATTGTTGCATTAACTCCTGCAGAGATGATGGTGACGATACTTTGTCCTAAGATTAAGCAAAAGAAAGAAAAACTGCTGTTTGCATATCATTTGTGCAATCTGTAGATCTGTAACGATTGATCACAATCGAGCTTGCTTTGATCAAAAAACTTTTCTTTTTATTTATCCTTTTTTTTTCTTTTCCTATTTTTGTCTTCCTACCCTTCTAGCAAAAACTCTATCAGTTATGTTGACCTCTGGGCATTGAAACAGACCTACTCTTTGTGGGGCGTGATGTCAGTGCTGTGACCCCCAAATGTTGCTCTCATGTCACCCCACCATGACCATGGTCCACCACTTCCTCTAATTAGCTGTGCACTGTGAAGGTAGCAGGCAGCAACCATGACTGGCAGCACGGAAAGGCTTTGTCAGGACAGCTTGTGTTTAAAGACTTAACTCACGCTGTAGCTGTTAAAATCCTCCTTAATGCAACGTTCCACCTCTGCCCTCGTTCCAACTCACTTTCCACACACTCGTCGAACCCTAAACCCTGTCCAGCTGCTTCCTCTGTTGGAACCGTGCACCAGAGAGGAGTGCTTGGGGAGAGAGAAATATTCAGCCCCTGCTGGGTGCTTGTCAGCTGGACAGAGCCTCAGACAGTGCCGTGCTTTATGGGAGTCTCAGACAGACTATGGAGATAAACAAGCTCTACAAAAGGCATATTGTACCATCACCATCTACTGAGATCGATGATCAACTGAGGAGAAATTCTCCTTTATATGGTATGCCAGATGCAAATAGAAGATTTGTGCTCTACTTGATATTTTGACATTTGAATGCGTTGTTTGATTTGGGCATAGACGGTGAACTCAACACTGATCCTAAGATTTCATAAATCCAAAAAAAACTTTATGTATAATTAGGAGAAGTTTCTGAATCCTCTGCCGTCATGTATAGCGTTGTGAAATGCAAGCTGGGAGTGTAAATCATCTGGACTCTGTAACTGAATGTGAGACAGCTAGCGGGACACATCTGCCCTTTTCTGGTTCTGGTGCTGAGATGCGGACGCCGCCACAGCTTCGGGAAAATAAAAAGTGAGCAAGATGAAGTGTCGCGGAGCTTGAGAAGCCAGCAGGAGTCATCCTTTGGAGACTAAATGTTTGCAGAACATTCCTTTGCAACATATTTTTATGCCAGCAGTGTCACGGTCTGGCCATTACCTCCATTCACCTGCGTGATAAGTCACTTTTTAAAAGACATGTTAATGTAGAGCATTTCAGCTCTGCTGTTGTGCTGCGTCTGCACTGAAGCGGCTCTGTGATGCGTCTTTGTGTTGAATTTCCTCCTGCACACCCTGATGTCCCAGCACGTTCCACCCCCCCTCACTAATAACACAGTATGAGTTACCAAACACATGTTACTGCCGCTGACTGTGTAATAGTGCGTGTGGTCTGTAACTCTTCTGGAGGAATTCTTGTAAATCTACAAAGGACAACAGTGGAAACAAAATAAACTTCTCGTGCATCGCAGCAGCTGAGCCCAGGATGAAACGGCTTCAGCCACAACTTTATTCATCTCTCTGTAATCTGAAGTGTTCCTGTCGTTTATCTCTTCTTTTTATTTGACTCCGTGGCTGTTTTTATACCTTCTTCCTCCTGCGCCATGTGGCCTGAGCTTAAAGAGGGAAGAAGAGGTTAGCTTAAACCACAACCTGACCGCTGGTGTTTATGTTTGTGTTCTGGGCAGGTGGCTGGGTTTCACCTTGAGGCCTGAGGTTTTAAACCTTTCATTAAATAAATTCTGCATGACACACATTTAATTCTCTCATGCTTTGGAAACCACTGCCCCTGCTGGTGATATTCACCCTGGCGTTGGAACGCAACATAGAGATAGACATACAGCCATGCAAACAGTGTCAAAAGGACCCATTTAGCACGTAACACAGCTTTAAACTTTCCCACAAGCTGCTGTTATAAAGAATATTGTGTTTTAGACTGTTAGAACATGCAGTTAGACAGTGTCACCTATATTGTAGAGAAACCACTGACGGCTGTTATGTACTCGTTAAAATTCTTGTGAAGGTTGAAAAAGATTGAAACAGAAATTTAAAATTCAAGCTGCATTAGTTAAAGTGATTCTGTGGCTTCATGTATCAAAGCTTCATAAAATTAATTTAGTCTATTGAAGCAGCTTCCGTGTGATAATGCAGAGTCTTCCTGAAGTAAGGTTTGGTTCCCCAGCTGTGCCAGCACCTTCCAGCAGAACGTTGTGAAAAACAGACCTGAGCAAAGAGAAGCTTTGCAAGCAACTTAAGTGGTTGTATTCCTGCGGGTAACATCTAAACAATAAAGAAATCCACAGAGCTAACTGTGGGTAGCTGATGAGGTGCAGGTTGGCTTTTATTGCCATTTTTCAATACGTTTTTGTTCTAATGTAGCACGATACACCTTAGTTACATAGTTATACACCATAGTTATGCTTAACTGATGTCACAAGTTGTTTTAAAGAGAAAAGTACCGGGATTCATTCTGTGTGGATCAACTCTCCCACCATCAATATCAGATTTCAGTCAAAGTTTAAACATTGTGTTGTGCCGCCATGTTTCCATCCGTCTGCCTACATAGCTTACCATTACACGTACGAATAAGGATTCACTCTAAAGTACTAAAAGCATCTTTAAAATAGCTCTAGAAATCCTTTTAATTATTATCATGATGACGCTTTAAGTACACGCTATAATCAAAGGTGGTTTGACACAATATTAGTGTCGTTCTTTCCTCTGTAAGTCATCGTGTTTCATGTCAAACAAATTGGTCAGAAACTTGTACATGCTGAAATAAATGCAAAGTAAAAATGATTTGGTTTCTGATGGTGTGTTCTGTTTGAAGGAATTCTCCGGGTCTCGGCTGGAACGGCCGTGTTGGTCGACACAGCCGCTTGTCGTCCAGCAGCTCCGCTGCAGAGGACGACGGTATCTTCATCAACTCTGCCAGCAGCAAACTCCTGGAGAGAGCCCATGACATCCTCATGTCAGTAACAAAATGAACTCACACCCTTCATGCACTTCTGGTTTCCTTTACAGAAGCGTTCGTATCGTATTATCTGCTATTTTTAGCTTAGATTTGGGTGTCGCCATAAAACAGGCGTGTAATGCAAAACTGGACCTACGTAAAGCTGACCGACTCCTTCAGTGATCACAGCGTTCTTACCAGCTCACACCCTGACCTCTGACCTCCCCACAGAGGGCACAGTACAAAATGTTCCTATCCAGAGGGACTAATAAAGTCTCACTTTACTGTGAGAGACACGATTAGTGTTTCAGGAGCGGATTTGATGCTATTTGACAGTAAAAAGAAACAAACGTCCTCAGCTGCTTTTTTTGTCTTAAATTTACAGGAGGAACAAAAACTACAAGTCTAAGCCAGTTCTTCCAAAGGTACAGTGCTCTTCTTCACACGTGTACATTTGTATTTCAACTTTCTTTCTTCGTTGAGTTTGACTTCTCTTCTGCAGCATTTATTGAACGTCAAGTCGCTGAAGTATTTAAGCAACCTGACGCTTCACGACCGCATCACCAAGTCGCTGCTTCACCTCCACAAGAAGAAGAAACCACCCAGTATCAGCGCACAGTTCCAGGTCAGACACGGTCACTGGGCACTTAATGGTTTACCACTCAATGTTCTCATGGAGGAAAATAACCTAAGCTTTCGCTGGACTGAGGAATCCCCTTTAGATGCTCATACTAAAGAAAAACAAGCCCAAAACAAACATGTTTTCTTTTATACCCGCGTAGCCTTCCTTTCTGTGCCCACTGTGTGAACCCAGGTTGATGAGACATTTCCACTATGTTGTAATTACCCACCTAGATGTCACAGAAGTATGACACCATGTCTGGTAATAATGCTAAAAAATGACATTTGCTTTAGTGAGAAAGTTGAAAAAATAGCAGTTACTCATTCACTGACGCACTTTTTCTCCCCAGATGACTGACGAGATTAAACTGTGAAGACAGGTTGTTTGGGAGGGAAATTAGGTTTAGTCAGAGGAAAAAGAGATCCAGTTTAAATTAAAATAAACTTTTAAGCATGAGTTTTCTGCTTTATGTTTATTCTTTAATAAGGTTTTGGTTATAAGTCATGAAATAACAGATGCACAAGTAAACTTTAGAGCAAAAACTATCCCCCCCTCCCTGATTTCTGAGAGTGAGTAGTTTGCTGTTGCTCTGGCAGGGAAACAGCCCGGATCCATGTGTGTGGATGACTTCACTTTCCACATCCTGTCCTGCACTGATTACTTTAATCTCCCTGGAGGGGGGGGGTAGAAGAACGAATTCCTCCCGCCACTGAATTATCACACACATGCTGACACACATGTTCATGTGTTTCCACACATGATTTCCCTCCTCCTGTCAGACCTGCATGCACGCAGGAAGCCACGCTAGCTGCACACCGTTAGTTGCAGCCTGTCAAACAGCCTGTTGCTTGACGACTTGTTTTTCTGTCTCATCCTGCAGGCCTCTCTCAATAAGCTAATGGAGACTCTGGGTCAGTCTGAGCCTTATTTTGTCAAATGCATCCGTTCGAACGCCGACAAGGTACAGTATGTTCACTCCAGACCGGCTACTTGGACTGCTCCAGCTTAGTTTTCAAAGCATTTTTTCATTTCCTTTGAAGTTGAAGCATTTTTTTTTAAAGCTGTTTATCATTTCCCCCTCTTCCCTCTCTGACCTCTGCCTCGCTCACTTCTTCTCTCATTCTCTCCTCAATTATCTGTCACTGGGTTTCGCAGCTGCCCTTACGGTTTAATGATAACCTGGTGCTGAGGCAGCTGCGGTACACAGGTATGCTGGAGACGGTGCGAATCCGCCAGTCGGGTTACAACATTAAGTACAGCTTCAAGGTAAACACATGTTTACAACTTGCAGGCACTTTAAGTGTTTTCTTCTGTTCTAGATGTTTTTATATGAACTATTATATTGACAGCAAGATACTTCCACAGCCATCTCTTTGTGTATTTGTCTCCAGAAACATTCACTGCTTGTGTTTTTCTTGTTCCGCTTCATCCTGCTGTGAGCAGTGTGTGTTTGGTTTGCAGACCTTGAGCAGAGGGTGTATGGACACCAGCCAATGAGAACATGTGGGTGTGTGGAATATAAAAGCAAAGATGTGTTTAAAAGGCTTCCTCCTCCTCTCCTGTTCCCTATGTTCATGTCAGATCCCTGAAATAAAAAGGGAGCCTGTTTAAAAGCTGCATTTTGTTTCACAGCTTTAATTAAAAGTGTTGAACAGAGCAGATTTAGTCACACTAGAAACGAGGAATGCTGCAAAGTGTGTAATGCAAAACCAATATATTAGGGTTATTTAAATATTAGACCCGTTTCTGTACGCACTCACTCGGTTTGTGTATTTTTTTTATTCATGTAAACATTATAAAAGAAATTGGTGTGTTAAATTTACAGGAGCTTGTGTCAGAAATACTATTTAATATGAGAGAAATGCTTCACACTGAAAGCCTCTGGCTTGTTTTGATGGATGCAGCGTCTGTCCAGTTGTTCAGCGCCAGGCATCGCACGTTAGCTCTGCTTTCCCTTTACTGCACCTCATCACACACCAGCAACTGGATAGCAAGACACTGGCTGTTCAAAACAAGACCGACAAAAGGACATTATCAGAGGAAGAGAGGAAAAGAGAGTTTGACTTTATTTGGCTGGAAGGAGCTCAGTGCGTAATGGTCATAATTCATTTAATTTCCCATGAAGTGTGAAGCCTCATGTAAATTCCCTTTTACAGTGTTTAAATGCTAAGACTTTATCTAATCATATTTTCCAGATAGCAGACGCTCAATAAGCTTCACGCTCAGAGGAGTTGAGCAGGTTTTCATCTCCTCTGCAGGCGTGGGCAGGACAACACACAACCTAAACACGTTTCCAGGCGCTTAGATGCCAGCAGTGGATTCATCTCCAGGAAACTTGTTGCTCAGATTAGGATTTCATTGTGTGCTGCGTCAGAAGGGAGTCAGCGGGGGTGGGAGGCGGCGGCCATCTTTAACCACAGTGGCTCACTCCCTGCTCCAGTGTCTTCTTAGCTGACTTCCCAGTTTGTGGGGATGACTGTTCATTTGTGCCAGTAACATCCTGCCAGTGCTTTACGCAGCGATTAGATCATTCATCTGTTTTTGTTTTTTATGGAAAGTCTGGTTTATTTCAGTCAGAAAGGTAATCTTACAATCTGAGCTGAATAAACCAGATTATCTGTTTTTACCTGGACTACAGTGTAAATATGAACAAACGATCCTGGTAATTTATCATCAATGTTTATCTTTTATTAACCCATTGTTGGTTGTTGTGATTGAGCTTTAATCTGTACCAGGATAAGGTGTTTGGTCCTCCTTATTTTTAAGCAAGTCAGATCTTTGTGTGTCTTCAGATGTTCTTGGAGAACCCGTTTAACATTTTCACTGTATAGCCACACTACTGCGATGAGAGATTTTCATAACTTCGTGACATCCTGTTTCTTGCCCGAGGTCTCTGCAGCCAAAAAAAAGCCAGTCTGACTTTTGTTTATCTTTTGCTTAGTCCTTTTCCCCCGTTCTTTACCTGATTTCTTCCTGTTGAGTTTCTTCTTTGACTCGTCTACGGTGCACATCTAAACCATTGGGTGGTGTATGACACCACACTGTGAAGGGAAACGATCATGTGACGCACTGGACTGGAATACAATGCTGTGAAATGCAGCATCTCAATGTCGGCCCAGGAATGTGCATAATGAAATATCAGTGTGCCAGAAAAACACATGAGAAGAAAAACCTTATAAGGCTTAAAAGGTTAGGTAGTGATGCATTCAATGTCAGTTTTTTGTATAGCATATTTAAATTGACAGTTAACAAAGTACTACTCAAAAGTAGCTGTATGTGTAAAATATATAGTAATAAAACTATAAATTGTACAATAATTCAGTAAGTTTGAGTTTATTTTTTATGGTTCTTTTTGTAAGACAGAAAGTTTATTTGTTTACTTGCTTTACATGTTTCGACCACTTCCTGTGGTCTTCCTCAGAAGCGTCACATGATGTTATTGTGACGTGTCTTATAGG
>JBAMHV010000001.1:5981685-5997126 GCA_037177535.1 Pseudomugil gertrudae | reverse complement strand
TCCTCAGAAGCGTCACATGATGTTATTGTGACGTGTCTTATAGGCTGTTCAGGTGTTTGCTTCAGACAGCCGGGAGCCCTCAAATGCTGTCTGAAGCAAACACCTGAACACCTGACGCGTCACAATAACATCATGTGATTACATGTAAAAAGAAGACAGTATGAACCTTCAACAAAGAAGTTTGAGTTTAATTTCAATGGATGGATAAATTTTTCCTTCAAGGTTTTAAAGTACAAACTGTGTATTTATTGTATATAACAAAGGCAACTTGCTCATTTGTGAAGGCAACAATACACTCATCTCTCATACACAGGTTTTACCATCCAGAGAGCATAGATACTTGGGGAAGGCTTTGCTTATTTGGACAATACGATGCCAAACTGCATTTCTGCACATCTCTGGAGCTCAATTGGTCTGCCTGCAGTCCAGATCCACTTAAAATATCTGATGCCTTACGAAACCGAAAATCCGACACGGAGGACTGTTGTGCAGCTGTAACTTTGCAACAAGAATGTGAAAACATTTTGTTTGCAAACCTTCAGCTGCATCCACAAATCTCAAATGCCAGAATCCGGCACAGCACAATGCCTTAAACTGTTTCCAAGTAACTCAATGTAGGTTTCTTTTCCTTTTTGTTTGACAAAAGCACATTTCCGTTCTGCGTTCGTGCTCTTTTAGTTAAAAAACTGAACTCATAAAACCTGTTTCGATGATCTCACTTGGATAATTTTAGGACCAGACATTGTCATTTACCAGAAATTCCTCACAACATATTAAGCGCTGCAGTCTCCACTAATGAGAAATGTTTTGAGGATGGTATCACTTTGGAGGATTGAGCCGGCCCGAACAGAGCCCCTTCATTGTCCTCGGGTCTCAGAAACGCTCCCCATGCTTGTAATTGTATAAACACAGCATCTGTTTGCCTGTCCACCCCCTACAGCCCAGAGAGCAGATTGTATTGAATTCAGACAATGAGGCTCAGTTAGAAAAGTGGGAGTTGAGCATATTTATGCCATGATGTTTGAACCCCTGCAAATACAGCCTTTTACCTGAAACCACATGTTGGCTGATGGTTTATTTGCCGCAGACAGCGGCCTCCATGTGTGCTGCTGGTTAAACGTTACAGCTTAAATTAATCCTGTATTTGAGTAATTGTTGTATAAATGTATGATTTTAGCAGGTTTGTTGATATAAAACAAATGACCTGACAGAAACCTGAATAAACAGAGCTGGTACCGTAATAAGCAGATGTTTCATTCATGCTTTCTCTTTTGGAAGGATTTTATCCATCACTTCAGTGTGGTGCTGCCAGAGGGCACCGGTGCCACCAAAGAGGGCATCCAGGAGTGTCTGGATCAGCTTAACCTGCAATCAGAAGGCTTTCAAGTTGGGAAAACAAAGGTATTAATCCACTTTAATCCTTATGCAATGACTGTCACTCAATTATAAGTATTTTACAGCTATCCGAGTAGAAATTATTAGGCAGCAATAAGATAAAAAGAGGCAGCGGACTGTTCTGCTACTTCAATATTTGGTGACAAAAGAAGATAAAGATGGTACTGCTGCTGTTTTCAAAGCTTACACATGAAACTTGAGCTTCTTTTTTACTGTTAAATGCTACAAGCTATAAATAAATGGCCAGAGTTGGATGTTTTGGGTGACCTCATATTCCCTGAGCGTCCATCCTGTAGGATGTAATGTAGACAGTCCCCGGTGTATGGTGCACGTATGAAATGAGCATGATGAAGGGGTCCAGGCCTCTGAGGTGTGTGTCTATATAATTAGAGGATCATACCTGACATTCTTGTGACTGTGTATCCAAAGGGATTTCTCAGCTGTGTGTGTGACTGTGATTGACTGTGAAATGTGTGTATATATATTTTTAAGCAGCCTCTCTTTCGTGAGGAGCGAGAGCTGCTGCCCTGTGTTGATTCCACCGCTCTCCTTCTCCTCCTCAGGTGTTTTTGCGGGAGGCCGAGCGTCAGCGGCTACAGGCTGAACTCCACAGAGAAGTCTTCAGGCTCATCGTCATGCTGCAGCGGCGATTCAGAGCCCATCTGGAGAGGAAGCAGTTTGTCAGGATGAGAGCGGCAGCGGTCTGCATCCAGGTAGAGAACAGTGCTCTGATCTGATGTCTGAAAATCCCTCATTAGTTGTTTTCCCACCTGAGGAGTGATGACCAGCTTTCTGATTGTTTAAATTCACAATGAGATCATATCATGGCGATGTCATGAGTTTTAAAAATAGTATTAAAGTCTGAAAGACTTCCTGGTTTTACTTTCATGTTAACTGGTTCTGTGTGAGGTAAACCATAAGTTTCCTTTATCATCTTTTACTTTGCGTGCATTTGTGCTGGTCATATTATAGAACTGGTTTAATCCTTCATGACGAAGACTCTACAGGGTGTTGAAAATATTCCTCAGAGGTTTTGGTCCATGTCGACATGATGGCATCACATGATTGTTGCATATTTCTCACCTGCCTCCATCGCATTCCTTCACACCCAAAACCTGCTCTATTAGACTGAAATCCGGTAACGCCAAACAATAATGGAGTACTGGGACATTTCACAGGATGATTTGAGTTTAGTGAGATGAGCTATGAGATGATGGGTGTACTGGGGTCATGAATGGCTGTTTATGGTCAGCTACAGCAGACAGGTAGGCTGTGCAGGTGATGCCTCGGTTCAGCTCGGGTGTGTTCATTCTAGCTGGAGGCAAGATGGAGAAATAAGTGTTGCTGGGGTCAAATGGATTCACAAGCTCCGGTTAATGATTCTCACTGGGAAGAAAATCCAGTAATGAATTATGAAACAGGAATGACAACATATTTACCCACCTGACTGGTTGAACTGGAATCAACAATCTTTTTCTGTCCATATTAATGGAGAGATGATAAAACAAATGCTCAGAATCTTATTTATAATATATTGAATTTGTGCACACTTTGATAAATGGTGTATTATTTCATGTGAAAGCAAGCCGGTGGCAAAGTTTGATTATTAAATCTAAACTACTTCCTTCTAATTATGTATCTCCCATTGCATTAACATATGTTGTGAGTTAATTCTTATAGTTATTATCTTCATCCCCTTGCAGAAATGGTGGCGTTCTTACCGGTCCACAGAGGAGGAAGAGGAAGATTATGACCCCAGTGTCCAGGAGGGGGCAGCTCTCTGTTTGCAAACACACTGGAGAGGTTTCAGGGAGCGCCAGAGGTTCAGACTCTGGAGGCAGGCTGCTCTGGTGCTGCAGAGGGCATGGAGGTTCTGGCTGCATCGCCGCTGCTCAGCAGCTCTGGTTATTCAGACAGCCTGGCGCTGTCATCAAGCCAGAGAGGTCTACTTGCGTCTGCATGGCACCGTGGTACAGCTTCAGGCGGCTAGCAGAGGTTTCCTCTCCAGGGAAAAGTAAGGCATACTCGTGAATGTTTAGTGATAGAGAATCTAGGTTGAGCAAGCAGAAACTCATATTGTTCCATTTTTTTCAAAGCGTCATTCCTCTGAAAATAGCTCCTAAGAGTTGCATGACTGAGTGATTTTACTAAAGCTTGTGGAAAACCAGATTAATCTTTGCACACAACTCCGGCAGTGTATTTGGGCTTTGTTCAGTGTGCAAACACATCGGTCCGAGCATACCATTACGAAAGCAATCCAACCCAAAGCAGCTCCATAATCACCTGAGCTGCAGAGAACAGGACTCTGTGTTTCAGAATGTGGCTTTTTTATAGTCCAATATCGTCACTGATAACCTTAGATTTAAAAAAAAGTTTTTTATGCAAGGTAAAGTAAAGGTTTCGGATAGTGTTGTGACTTCTGTGCGGTCTTGATTTTCAGCTTCAGAACGCTGAGAGAACAGAGACAGAAGGAGAAGGACCAGGACGAGAAGCTGCTTCAGCTCCAGAATGGCCGGGTGAGTCTCTCACCTGGAGGGGAGGAGGAGCTGTCGGACAGAGTTATGGGGCTGGACCTCAGCACTTGGGAGGATCGTTCCTATGAGCAACGAGAAAGGAACCTGCAAACGCTCAGCAGCCAAAGTGGGGGAGTGAAGGAGCAAGGGGAAGCACAGCTAGCACGAACAAAAGAGAGCTTCTTCATTGTGGAGACTGAGTCATCATCAGTCCCACCGTCCACCGAGATGGTGAGAGAGAGGTCCAAAACTCTAGATGAGCCAAGCCAGAAAACCACTCGGGCCAAGAGAGAGAGTCGGAGGATGAGGGAATTAGAGCAGGCAAAGTTCAGCCTAGAGCTTCTCAAGGTCCGGGCAAACAGCGGCGGAGCTTCGTCTCCAGAGGAGCAGCGCTGGTCAGTAGAGCTGGTACCACCAGCAAGCCCACCGCTGCACTCGCCTCAAGGTACACCCGACAGCCAAAGCTCCAAAGGGAGCTTTGAACTTCTCATTGTGGACGATGAGCCCCCCAGGGCTACGGAGGAGGTAATGGACAGCGATGACGCCAGCTCCCCTCTCCCACCTGTTACTCCAGAGCCGAACATTAAGGTTGTTTCAACAAGTCCGAAACCAGCCGGTGTCGATGCCCAACAAAGGAGCCAGAGCTCAACCGATATGGGTCTTACAATCCCTTCTGTCCCTTCACATCCGCCCAAAATCGAGAACTACCTCCCGACTTTTTACGTCCCTACTCACGAAGGCAGCACAATAATTCCCCATCATCCGCCTGAAGAACCTCAGAAAAATGAGGCCACTACTTCCATCACTAAACCTCTTAAAGAGAAACCAGAGACAGCACGGCGACCGGTGGTGGTGATCATCAGCATGCAGAAAGAAACGCCACTAAGTGAAGAGCCGAGTGACCTACTCCGTCCTCCTGCAGATTTCCGAGACTCTGCGGCCCAGAAAACAGCTTCATTACAGAAACCGTCTCCTGTGCCTCAAGGTTCCGACACTAAGGCCAACCAGGGCGTCATAGAGAAGCTGGTGAAGCTCAACGAGGAGAAGGAGGTGCGCCAGCGTAATCAACAGCAGCAGAACGAGAAGGAAATGATGGAGCAGATCCGGCAACAGAAAGAAGTCCTGGAGCGGCAGCGCCTTTTCTTCGCTCAGTATGAGAGAGACATGTTTGAGAAGCAAAAAGGAGAAGCTTTCCACAAGATACAGCAGAGCAGACAGTTTGGGCAGGATTCTGTAGGAACAGCAGCCTCCAGTAAGCCCCTTAGACCCGGGTCCCTGCTCATAGAAAGAACACCCCGACAACTGCCTCATGGAAGGACACAGTCGGACTCCTCTCCTCCAGGTGCAGAGAGTCGTGGTCAGGAAGGCCACCCCCAGCTGCCTCCTCCACCTTCCTCCGCTCCCACAGTGAGGCGTAAGGACAGCAGGCCTGCTGCAGAGGGCTGGGCGCCCAAACTCACTCTGGAGTCCAGAGATGGAGGAGGAACCAGAATGAGAACAGCAACCAAGCAGCCACCGAGTCATCCAGGCACCACGGTCGGTATGAGCGAGAAACCAGGCAACATCTTCTTCTTTCCAAAGGACAAAGTACCGTTTACAACGTAAGTAATCTGTTAATGTTGTCTGCTTTTAACTGCATGCTTTATTTAACAAATCATTTTTTATGAGGAGGACTTCCTACACAAACATGTCTATGTGTAGTATCTCTCTGTTATAACACAGCTGTTTACCAGTAATAAGAAGAAATTGTACTTAAATTAGCATTTATACAACAAACTCCAAAAGTTTCCCCTTCGTCTGCATTTAAATTATTTTGTGTATAAAAATTTGACTCAGTCATATTATGACTAAAGTACTGTTGCAATGCTTCCCACCACTTGGATTTTGTAGCCCATCTTAATTTTTCCTCAAATTAATGTTAAAATGTATTTTTAGAACTGGTCAGACATATTATTAAAGTCTTCACTATATTAACAGTAACATAATTGTGTTGTTTCTGCTTATCAGAGCCAAAAACAGAGAAATCTTGGCAGAGTTTGTACTTATGATTCACTCTTTGTCTCAGTTTAAACAGTGACGCCATCAGTAAAGAAACACCCGCAGAAGAAATTGCATCAGCCTCAAAACCTTTTAAAGGAAACAAAGCCCGGGATGTAAGATACCCTTTTTTGAAATTAATAAAGCTTTATTGTCACATGTGTTTTGCAGGTTTTGTGTCTTGATTAAATAAATGATCATTTGTACTACAAACATCCCAACTAAGCGACACAGGGATGCGACAGCACTGGACCTCCTTTACAGATCAGCCGTTTTACCTTTTCCAACATGCTATTGTCACCTCTGCTGAATCTAGGTTGGCAGAGCAGGCCATAAAAAGAAAGCCAGAATGGCACGGACCCGCTCCGACTTCCTCACCCGCGCCCTCTCAGTTGAGGGCGATTCAGACGAAGATGACTATGACGTGGCCAACATCCCCAGCCCTCGTCATTTCACTCTGCCCCTCTCCAAACAGAACTCTACGGAGGCAGGCTTACTGGAGTCCTGTTTGAGTGACTCAGACATGGTAACGGGCGCCATCGGAGCCACCAGTGGCCCACTCTGCTTCGTTAAAGCGTGCCTCCTCTTTCACATTTCTAACCCACTCAGCAGAGAAAGCAACTCACCTCTGACTCAAACACTCAAAGCTTCAACAAATTTCTCTTTTCTAATAAAGTAGAGTCACGTTTCCAACGAGTGGAAGACGTTTCAAAGGCATTTAAAAGCAGATATTTCACATTGTATTTGATTTAGTTTCTGCTGTAGTAGTTTAGTGTTACAGAAACATAAAGCCTTTCCTTCCTGAATGTGAAAAGATGCATGGATTTAAGCCTTTGAAGTCAATCCCTCGAGTGTAAATTTTACTTAATTTGAGTAAAATACATTTCCCTGAAAATAGTTAACCTTTAACGTAGCTGCTTTTCTAACATTTTTGGCTCCTTTGTCTTTCACAGCTGTGATTTATGTGTGTTTTTTCCAGGTCAGTTAGGAATACTCGCATGCACTTGGTTACTCTTTCTCCTTTGGCCGATAGCGCTACTCACAAGTGGAACTTTGGAAAAAGGCATCAAGCCTTTCTCTTATCTTTTCTTCTGAACTCTGATTAGTTTATTATTAACTCTGTGGTGTTTCTGCAGCTTTGTTATATTACTAATCCTGCAGATAGTTTACTCACAAGATGTTCTGGTGAATGTAAAATGTGCAGCACTGGTGATGTGATGGCGCCATCTGTTGGCTTAACTTGTTCCCAGATCACAGCATGCTTGGACAAATGATAAAAGGCATGCTGCTAACATGTTGTCTAATGTCTTGTTTCAGCCTGCAAGCTCTGAGGAGCAAAAGAAGATGCACAAAGCCATGTCATCAGGAGATCTGGGTAAAGTGGATTCACTGCGAAAGAATGGGCAGGATGGAAGGTTTGTTACGATTTAAGGAGTTTTTTCTATCGTAATTAAGTTTAACTGCAGTATTTTTTTCCAACCAGGGTTCGTAAGATGCGCTTCTGGGGCAAGTCTAAATATGGGGATAAGAAGACATCCAGAGAGAAGTTGATATGTATGGGTGACTCTCTGGATGGAGAATATGGGGACACTGGGCCTTTGCTGGGGGAAGGTGAGATACCCATATGGAAGAAGTTTGGCTTGCACAAAAAAAACCTGTATCACTTTTATCAAGTTGTTGCTGAAATTCTCTCACCCACCAGGCCAGGACAACATGTCGCCGCCCTGCAGCCCGGATGTGCTGCTGCTGGAGCGAGCCTTCAAAGATTTGAAGGAGAACAAAGAGCCGTCTCCCAAGGTGAAGCGGAGGCGGAGTGTGAAGATCAGCAGCGTAGCCCTGGAACCCGCTCAGTGGCAAAACGATGCACAGCAGCTCCTCACTTCCACCAACGACTACAGGAGCATGAACGAGTTCCTCATGAAGAAGGTGCGGCCACATTCCATGCGTAGGGGGAATGAGGGATGATGTGCTTGCAGGGGAACTTTAAAACCTGTAACTGCTGTGTTGCTTCAGATCAATGACTTGGACACAGAGGACGGTAAGAAAGACACCATGGTGGACGTCGTGTTCAAAAAGGCTCTGAAGGAATTCCGTCTGAACATCTTCAACTCCTACTCCACAGCGCTCGCAGTAAGGGCGGCTACTTCTGTTTTCATGAGTTTTACATCTGGTTAAAATGACAGAAACATGCAGGAACATTTAAGCTTCTTCATACTGGGAGCCTCGTTGCTTTTCTCCGTAGATGGACGACGGTAAGAGCATCCGTTACAAAGACCTTTGCGCTCTGTTTGAACACATCTTGGAGAAGACCATGAAGCAGGAGCAGAGAGACTGGAGGGAATCTCCCGTTAAAGTGTGGGTCAACACTTTCCAAGTCTTCATGGATGAGTTTATGTCCGAGTACAAACCTCTGGACTCTACGCTCAGCAAGGTAAGAGCTTCTGTGGCAACTAAAGAAATGTCCTCAAACCAAACGCACCTCTTACTCTTGTTTTTTTTTCTACTGCAGCCTCAACCGAAGCCTGAACGCAAAAAGCAGAGAAAGAAGGACATGGATATTGTAAGTCAGATGAAATGCAGTCGACCTCTTTGCAGGACGTTTAATGTATTTCCCGGACTACAAGTAGCTCTGGAGTATAAGTCGCACTAGGCCAAAAATGCATTATGATACATACATAAGTCACATTTTTTTTTACAGGTCATTTATTTTGTAAACTTGGAGTCTTGGAAGGCAAATTATAACATTAATAAAATAATAGATAACAGGCAGAATAGGCTTAAAATAATATAACACGATGAAGAATTACTTTTTCAAAGTGTTTTCGTCACACTCCTCCTTCTTGCTTTTGCATATTGTAGCTCGACTTAAAATCCAAATATGCAAAAAGTAAATTCCAGCAAGTTTTCACCTGGTCTTAACATTTTGATCAGGTATTTTTTCAGTCGCTCTTGAGTATAAGTCACAGGAACAGCCAACCAATGAAAAAACACGTGACTTATAGTCCGGAAAATACGGGGAAACACAAACATACCAGAATAGATGTTTAAGCTTTGCCCTGTTTCTTAAAACAAGCCTGTGTTCTGCTGCCTTCTGCAGGTTGAGGAGCATAACGGCCACATTTTTAAGTCCACCCAGTACAGCATCCCGACCTACTGTGAATACTGCTCATCTCTCATCTGGATGATGGATCGCGCGTGTGTGTGCAAATGTGAGTATGCGTGCAAAATGTCCCAATAACGATTAAAAATCACAGATCTGCTGTTTTCTAAAGCTGTGGATGGTCAGAAAACCTCTTTCGATACAAAAGTTCCTCTTTCTTTGACAGTTTAAGAAGTGTTTATTTAGCAACAAAAGAGAAATGGAAAACTGAGACTGTTTGTCAGGTTTATCACATAAAAAGAAAAGCTGTGTGACAGCAGGAGAAGAAGCTGTGTGCAGAAAGTGCTGCAAAATAACGAGATTAAAAGAAACTAATGTTGCCGTCTTAACATCTCTGTCCTCTGTGACATTAAAGTGAACCTGAACACACACCGCATGTCTGAGGCAGAGATGTGTCCAGCCAGGGCCTTTGGGATAAAGCTCCACCCTCCCTCCCCCTCTCTGTCCTCGAACCTAATTAGATTGTTTTCAACTGGACTCATGGGGTCTGTGGCTCCGTCTCCTCTGCAGAGATTTCTCCACACACTTTGTCCTTTATTCACTCAGGATGTTTTCTTCACGCCAGCCAAAATCACTTTGGTTTCTCGAGTCATAAACAGTTTTTTTATTTGGTCACAACTGCTGCTGAATCATGAGGAGGCACTGCCTTTCTGTGGATAATGGGAATGACCTGTTTGATCTCTCTGGCTGTGTTTATCCAGTGTGCCGGTACGCCTGCCACAGAAAGTGCTGCCAGAAGACGACCAACAAATGCAGTAAGAAGGTGAGTCGGCCATTTTGCGTAGCCGCATGCTGATGTCTCGTGATATTAATTGCTACTTTGGTGCTGATCCACAGCTGTTTGTATTGTTAGCCATAATTATTCTTAAAAAAATGAACTGAGAATGTTTGTTTTTAAGGAACACCCACTTGATGCATCATGTCCATGTCTTTGTGTCTGGGCAGTTTGATCCAGAGCTTTCCTCCAGACAGTTCGGGGTGGATGTTTCTCGCCTAACTAATGACGAGAGGACAGTTCCCCTGGTGGTGGAGAAGCTAATCAACTACATCGAGATGCACGGCCTTTACACCGAAGGAATTTACAGAAAACCCGGCTCCGCTAACAAAATTAAGGAGCTCAAACTGTGCCTGGACACAGGTCATTTTATCTTCTGTTAAAGCGAATAATCATGACGGATTAAATGTGATCACTAAGCGCTACGTGGTTTGTCTCCCTGTGCCATGCAGATGTGGACAACATGAATCTGGACGACTACAACATCCATGTCATCGCCAGTGTTTTCAAGCAGTGGCTGAGAGACCTGCCGAACCCGCTGATGACATTCGAGCTGTATGAGGAGTTCGTACGTGCGATGTGTGAGTGATGGGCATCACCCAAACGCTGCTGTTTCCACATTCTTAAACTGTATCTCGCTGGATATTCTGTAACTTCAGGACAACGTGTGTACCTGCTGCAGCAGTAAATGATTGTTTTGTGTGAATGCTACCTCAGGTCTGCAGGATAAAAAGGAGATGATCAGAGGAGTGTATTCAATTATCGACCAGCTGAACAGGACTCACTTAAACACCCTGGAACGCCTCATATTTCATCTTGTCAGGTCTTTTATTTTTTAAAGTCCTATTTAAACTTTTAATTGATGAGATTGTCCTTTTTTCTTCTTTTTCTGATCAAATATTTAAATGCTGAACTCGTGCTTTTAGGATTGCACTGCAAGAGGAGACGAACCGCATGTCGGCTAATGCTTTGGCGATTGTGTTTGCTCCCTGTGTCCTGCGGCGTCCTGACACCATCGATCCGCTGCAGAGCGTCCAGGACATCAGCAAGACAACGGCGTAAGAATACACTTCCTGCCTTTCAAAGCAAAACCTCTGGAAACACGCACTGCAGTGAGAAACTGGGGTTCAATTAAATGAATTCATTTCATGTGAGAAGGCGAAGCTAACTTTTTACAATCAGGTTTGGTGAGCTTATCGGGCAAATGAGCAGATTTTTGACTGTGAGGTGAAAATGGAGATGCTCGGTGGAGTTCAGCACGACAGCCGTGTTTTTGTTTCTGTCTTAATGTTCTGAGCAGAACATGCATCATGCTATTAATTCTGTAAAATGCTGTTTAATTCTGTTAACTGTGCTGCAGTGGCGGGTAAAATTAATAGCATGAGCATATCATTTTAGTCACACTGAAAGAACAAAGCTCATATTGTGGGATGTAAATACGGCTGTGAACTCATCATTTTGCATCGACATTAAATGCTTTCAGTAAATCTGAATTGTTTTGTCTCGTGTTGTCTTTCTGTAGGTGTGTAGAACTTATCATTTGTGAACAAATGAATAAATACAAAGTGCGACTAAAGGACATAAGCACACTGGAGTTTGCTGAGAATAAGGCCAAGTGCAGACTGACCCTCATTCGACGGTCGATGGTAAGCTCAGACATAACTCGCTTCTATACCATCATTTCCTCCTTTCTGAACGGCTTCTTCACCTCCCCAAACTCATCCCTAACATGTCTTTTCTATTACCCAGAGATCAGTATTAATAGCTGTTATATTTATGAGCGTAGCACACACTATGGTATGTATCCCCAACGCTGTGGATCGCTTCATCCATTGTTGTGGTACAGATCAGTCTCACCCCCACAAATGTCAACGTTTGTCTCCTTCGTTTCCAAATCATGTGTCACCACATCACTTTTCTGTTTGTTTGTTGGACTACTTTCACTAACTGCCTCTCGTAGATGAAATTAGAGACCATGCAGTCGCCTCTGATTAGACTTAATGCGATGTGACGTATGGAACATGCAAAGCAAACTTTTTCAGAGACATACAAATCAAACAATTTCAGCATCGTCCGTCACTTCAGGTCTATTTTCTTTCAAGGGAGGAAAATATTTTTAGAATATCAGGAAATAATAAGAACTCTGATCAATTTCCTTCTTCTTATTAATAAGGGAAAACATGGGAATTAGCGTGTGATTTTATTTTATGGGAGGACAAACGGTGATAATGTTACTGAAAAGGGACGATTAAAAGCAGCAAGTCGTTGCTTTTAGTGCAGATTTTCATTGTGGTGTTGCTGATAATTCTATTTTTTGCTTTTTACTTTTGCTAAAAGCAGCCAAACACAGCTAAAAAGGTAAATTTATTGTGCTGTATCTGTGATTGTGTTTGATCTCTGTGGTTCATTTACCACATATGCAAGTGGGTAGCTGATTGCTAGAAGTGGTGTGTTGTGTGTGTGTGTGTGCAACGATCAGCTGATCAGGCACCTGTATCATGTTTACTTTGGTGTGAAGGAGATGTGCGCTGTTGGTTTTCTTTTCAGGGAAAAGGTCACGTACAGCGATTAAGCTATCACACGCCTTCGCCTCCAGTCAGTCCTCGCCTGCCGGCTGTGGCTGACGCTGTGAGAGAAGAGAGCGGCGATGAAGAGGGAGCGGAGTCGCTCAGCGACTTCTCTGAGCACCAGCAGGCGGCCATGCAGCAGGAAGAGAGAGTGTTGGCAGAGCAAATTGAAAATCTACAGAAAGAAAAGTACTTAAAATGTTCCATCAGCATGTATTTGTGTTGTTAATGGTGCACGGTCTTCCACTCCTAATGTGTGAATGTGTCTTTCCACAGAGAGGAGTTGACTTTTGAGATGCTTACCCTGGAGCCACGAGCATCCGATGATGAGACGCTGGAGTCCGAAGCCTCTATCGGTACAGCTGACAGCTCTGAAAACCTCAACGTGGACTCTGAAGAAACCATTTCTGACTTCACAGGTATGTTGTTCAGTACATAAACGCAGAGGAAACTGTGATGAAATAACATTACATGCCTTTTTTTATTATTATTATTATCATATTGGTAGTAGTAGCAGTAAAAATGCTTTGTCCGTCCCTCTCAATTCAGAAAAGGGTCCGGTCTTGACCTCTGCGTGGCCTCGTACATCCGACGGGAAGAGCCCCCGACGCCGTACTCACCGCCGGCAACCTGACCGCCTGGACTCTGTAGACTCCTGTTCCACTGTTTCCCCCTACTCCTCCTCATCACACTTCCACCCGTCTTCCATCTCCTCCTCTGCCTCCACCAGACGGTTTCGTTTCCACTCCAAGTCTCTTACAATGGGCTCAGCTCTAACACATCCTCAGGCACAAGCTCTGAATGCGTCTCAGGCCTCTCGATCTGACGGCCTGGACGGCAGCTCCACTGCAGAGCAGGAAGGCGCGTATGATGAAAGGCCTCTGTTTACCAGCCGCGGCACCTACAATCCAGAGAAGGGCAAACAGAAACTGAAAGGAGCCAGACATTCAACAACAAGGCACTCGAGAGACGGCAGTAACCACAGCAGAGACCCTCCAGACATACCACAGCCCCTGGTATTGTACGGTAGTAATGAATTCATGGTATGAAGGACACTGGGGACACCAAAGCGCTCCCTGTCCAGCTCCCAGGAAAGCATATTCATACTGAGTGGGAGGTAAATTATGAAAGCACTCTTCCTTAGCCTTTCTTTTTCAATGCCTATGAAAAGGTGTCCCAAGTGCCATGTACAGTGCTTCCTCCTTCAGAAGGGGGAGGAGGAGGAGTTTGGCAGGAGCGCAGGAATCAGTGGAACAGCTCTGCTGTGGACGTAACTGCTACCTATGCTCTCACAGTGCCTTGGCAGATCTTTCCTCAGCACAAAGACATACACTGAGCGGGAAAAGGGAATGTTGGAATATGCGGAAGACCACTCGGCATCAGGGAATGTTACAGAGCTGGAAAGCTGAAGCAGTGTACATCAGAGAAGAAACCAGGCGCCATTACAGATGTTACAGTGGACTTGGAGCCTAAAATTAATAGCTGCTTTATCAGTTTACAATTTATCACAATGAGTCCAAGCAGTGGATCATCTGTTATTTTCCTTATTTAATAAATTTTAATGTTACAGAAAGTCTTTATAGCATATAATATACAGGTATAAATACTGTACAAAGTCGGAACACCAGCTTGTGCTGGGGAGTTGAAGTCTTTTTTTTTTTTTGAGTATCCTGATCAGAGATGTTTGGATATGAGGCGCAGAAGCTACATTTGTGTGTGTGCATGTGTGGATGCGTCCGTGCATGGCTGTATGTGTGTGTGTGTGAAAGAGAAAACCACTTGTGTTTTAAGTATGTGCTGCTTTTTTTTCCTCTGACGAGGGAAAATCCGCCATCAAAGGGACCAAGCCAGCTGGTGTGTATTCCAGCCAAGGAGATCCCAGCTCTTTACGAATGTTGGACACGTATGAGATTCCTGCATTCTCCTGCTCGACAGCCATTCAGCAGCTGTAATGTACGGTGCAGTTCATGTGTACAGCATAGCGAACAAATGCCACACTATTCCTGAGATCTGTTGTTGTCCAACTCGGTCTAACAGCCAACACTTCAGTGTTTGCTCAATAGCAACAAAGCAAGAGCATAAAATAATTGTCTTCTGTCATTATTAACGAGTCTGTCTTTTTTTTATTGTCATATGGATTTCCTTATGTTTTCATCCTTTAAGTCAGATAATTGGAGCATTTATATTAAAATGTTGTTACTCTGTGAAGGTCAAAGACTAATCAAATGCATCTTTCAAAGGTAGGAAAATGTTTATAGTGAGACGACTAAAAAGCATCCATCCCACATTGATTTTATTACATCTCCAATTTCAATCACTGCATGTCAAAATAACAAGTGCTGATCTCATTGCAAGTCCGTTTCAGTGATCCATGATCAATAATGGACCGTGCATGTATGGATAATTGGTTATTAATACATTATGTTGCTTTTGTGCATAAGTAATAAGGGTAGAAGAGTTTTGCTGCTACGACTGGAAAACTATATAGCGGCTAATTATGGTAAACTCAATATACTGTCGTGCAACTACCATAACTGGCTTTGCTAGATAATTTGCCAACTTCTGCCTCTTGTCATGCTTTTTGCAAGGCAAGTTTATTTATATAGCACCTTTCATGTACAGGACAGCTCGAAGTGCTTTACATTGTATTTCTACATCTACACTTTGCATTCACCACCACAGATGCAACAGTTGAATAAAAACATTTTGTAGAATTGGACTTTTTATCTGACTGTTGCCATATTTCACCATATGATAACCAGGTTTGCTGTAAAAATGTGCCTCAATGCTGTCTGGGTTCTCAGCTTTCACTTTGTGAAAAGGTTATTTTTGTTAGGCATGTACATGATTTTTTTTTTCTGAAGCTGGCCTGTTTTAGCCATTTTTAGGCTCATTTATCCTGAGTTGAAGTGGCTGAAACATCCATCCATCCATCCATTATCAACCGCTTTATCCCAGAGCGGGGTCGCGGGGGGGCTGGAGCCTATCCCAGCT
>JBAMHV010000001.1:5961003-5972609 GCA_037177535.1 Pseudomugil gertrudae | reverse complement strand
CTGGTTCATTTATATGCAGAAATGTCCATGAGGTGCTTTGCATTGACCATTTATAGTAGAATGTGGGCGTGTAGGGGACGGGCTAGCAGCAGAATTCACTTGCGCAAGCTTTAAGGCAGAGTGTGATTTATAAAGGGAAAATTGCGTGCACCTGTGCGCACACACGGTTTTATAAATCAGAATATTTTGTTGCTTACGCAAACTATGGATTCTTGGCGTACGTCCAATTTTAGTAAGAATCCTACGCAGAGTTTTATAAATGAGCACCCAGATGAAGCCAACAGAACCACATCATCCACAAAAAGCAGAGACCCGATCCTGAGGCCCCCAAACTGGATGCCCTCAACACCTCGGCTGCGCCTAGAAATTCTGTCCATAAAGGTTATGAACAGAATCGGTGATAAAGGGCAGCCTTAGCAGACTCCAACCCTCACTGGAAACGAATCCGACTTACTGCCGGCAATGCGGATCAAACTCTAATCTTGAATTTGGAGCATTATCAGTAAATACCGGTGGTAAACAAGTCTCGTTGCCATGGAGATTCTATCAACAAGTCTTAAAACAGCAGAAAAAAAAGATGCAGAGAGACTCCCGTGCAGCACAACTTCCACCAACACGAAAAGTCTTCTTCAATGACCCAAACTGAAGCTGAGACATATATTATAAAAATCACAGTTTATCACAAAGCTAATACTGTTTGCTGCCACCTAGCGGCGCATTCCAGAATAGAGATCAGCATTTCTTCAACATTATTTTTTTATACTTTGCATAAACATCACATTAGAATTGATCATGTTGTGGCTTCTAAACTATGTAAATAGCAGATAATTACCCACATAGGTAATGATGCAATTTGTTTCTGGACATGGCAATGTTGACCTGCTGTCTCTACCTCTGTAGTTAACCTATTCTATTCTATTCTATTCTATTCTATTCTATTCTATTCCGTTCATTCTATTCTATTCTATTCCGTTAATTCTAGTCTATTCTATTCTATTCCGTTCCGTTCTATTCTGTTCTGTTCTGTTCTAATCTGAAATGTGTCACTAGGTGGCAGCAAACAGTAGTGGCTCTGTGTTAACTGTGATTTTTGTAATATATGTCTTTTTTAAGACTTCATTAACTTTTTTTTGTATTTACAAAACTACTACAATTTGAATTTCCTTCTGGGATCAATAAATAATTTTTTATTTAATTTAATTTCAAAGTTAGATCATCAGTCATAAAAGGAAGGACATAACTATTTCCTATAATCTAAAACCTTTAAAACTGTAACTTTTTATCAGAACAGTAACCAAAAAAAAGGGAAAAAAAGGTTGATAAAAAAATTTACATTGCTATTTGTACTTATCATTTGTGGTCATTTTATATGCAACAACATGGGAAAGTGAATAAAAGATGTTTTATATACACACAATGTGAACAATGTATCTAAATCTCTAAAGAAATTGTTTAATTGTTTTTACTATTGCTACTACTACTACTAATGATGATGATTAACTCTGTTATTCTCCTTTTTAATGAAAATATTATGTGAAAAAATAGCAACCTATTTGTTCGTTGCTATCCACATTCTTTGACTTTTTGCCTGTAAAGCCCTCTGCAAGAAAAATATTGATCTAATCACACTGGTATTGAACAACACTGATACTAGCCTTGGGATTTTAATACCATCAATTGATCCTCCCAGCACTAAGACACCGTCGGTAGCAGTGGATGAACTTTAATGTGCAAAAAAATTCTTTAAACAACATAACTCATGACGGCATTAGTTGGTGCAGATAAAAGATAATGTACTAAAAACTGATTTATTTGTTGCAGATTTCACAGGTAATCAGATGTCTGTCACTATACATCTGCAAAAGTTCAGCTGCAAGAAGTAGTTCTTAATATTGGAATAAAAAGTATAAAACCTGAACAAACTGAACCCAGAATACCAGAAATAGTGAATTTCAATAAACGTGAACCCATAAGAGCCCATATGACTATTGAGATATTTAGCATCATTTTATGGCCCAACTCCAGTCCTCGGGATATCCTGCAACTTAGATACAAGCTAAATTCAACACAATTCAAAGAACTCAGTTCTCTCATCCATGTGTCATTCAGTCTTAAGAGGTCTGGTAATGAGACATTTATTTGATTCAGGTGTGTTGGAGAAGGGTTGCATCCATAGACTGTATAAAGGTTGCATCCTAAAGGGGACATCATGCAAAATCCACTTTTTTTAGCCCTTAAATTCCTGTTTTTCTGCACTTCTAAGTGTTTAGGAATACAGAAAATGTAAATTTATTCTTTCCTGATGATGTGCATATGTCTTTATATTCATTTTTGTCATATTTGTCAGTTTGGTTAATTTTCTCTATTCTCTATTGCATTTTTTATCTATTACATCACAGTATTTGCTGTGGGTTGTGGACTTCTGGGTAACCAGTTTCGTGAATCAAATACGCTTTCCGTTGTTGACATTTATAGAAAACTTACCAATAACATGTTTCTTTGCCAGGAGATTAGCATATTGCTGCTATCTAGCAGGCCTCATTCACATTTAAAGAGACTGCACCAAAATGAGTCGCTCTAAAGAAGCACCTCAGAACAGGGTTATAAAGTGTGTGGAGCAACAATAAATTGCGGTTCTACTTTATACAGACAACAAATTAATGATTTACATGTTAAAAGGATTTAAAAGCATGGTATATCCCTTTTTTAAAGGTGCAGAGAAGTAGTTGGGCACTCCTGCTTTATGGTAAAAAATTTCCTTAAATTCCTGTTAATACCATCTGATTCTTGATTTTTTTTTTTCTTTAATGGACACCAGAAAGGAGAAGACTACATTATATAAAAAAAATCTTATATCACATTGTAGCCTACTACATGGTAAATATCTCTTTAAAAAAATTACTTTTTAAAAATGTTGAGTTAAAGTGAGAGATAAAACCTCATAAAAGGCAGGACATTTGTTACCTTTTTATTTGTGTTGGGTATTTAAGGGTTAAGTTCAACCAACTGTACAATTTAAACCTTGTTGCTGACAGCTTTGTGGACTGAAGTCTGAGTCTATTTTCAACTTTAAGCTAAAACACATAAATAATAATAATTTGCTAGATTGTGAAAGCAACATTGTTGATCAGTTATCAATCCGTGATACAGACCTGCATATCTAACATCAGTATATTCAGGAATTTGAGATACTTTGCTGTAAGATTGACTTTAGTCACTGACAATGATGATCAGTTATGTCCTCATGTGAGCCTATTGCTACATAATCAATACAGAACAAAGAACAAAAGACTGGATGAAAATATGGATAAAATTATTTTAGGTAAAAAGTAATTTTCTGTTGCTCCTGACTGGGAGTGACTGTGGCTCTTTACCCGGCCTGAGCAGGGTATTTATTTACACATCTCCATGGTAATTAGTGTGTTTCTGCTTTTATTAAAAGTAAGCATAAATTAAGCCAGAATAGCGTGAAACAGCTCTCTGAATACACTAGATAACTTCATCTCCGACGCAACTTTGCAACTTCCACACACCATCTGCACGTTACCACGTGATTGAGCCGTACACGTCCGTGCACTATCGTTGCCACGGCAACAGCTTCTACTGTTGATCATCCCAAGATGGCTGACGAGGAGAAAAGCACAGCGGTGAGTGCAATACCAAATCCAGTTTTGCTTCAGGAAACGTTACCGCACCCCTGTACGGAGTGGCAGTTTATGCTTCTTGAGTAATTAAACAATATCTTGGAACACGGTGTGTGTGTTACGCTTATCTGCAGGTTTGTTAGCTGTCTGGCTAGCCTGAGCTAAGTTGATTAAGCTACAGCTAACCATAACTTGCCTGTCTAATCTCCCTCGTCCTAAACCCTAAACCGAGGAAGGGCTAATAGCTGTTCTACTCTCAGTCATCATGTATAAATGCAACGGTACACATACAGACATCATGTAGGGTTGACCATAGTCTTAGCCAACGCATGTAACATTGGTAATAGTTGGTACACTGCAAATCCCGATTGTCACTTAGCGTCTATGATTTCATGAAACGTAGAGAGCAAGGTCTTTCACAGCCAAAATAACATATTATGAGTATGTTTCTCAAAGCTATCAATAAGTAATTAAAATCAGCCCAGGTATTGCATATGTACGACTACTTCAACTCAACAAAGTGCTGAGTGTCCTGTCTTTATAGTCAGTGGGTTCCCTGCAGCTCATGCACTGCAGGGAACTAGCTAGCTACTTTATATAAGCAGACATTCAGACTTACAGAAACACTGAATTTGAAAGGGTTAATCTGTGGCATTTACGTGACCACACTGCATCTAAAAATCAGACATTTTTATAAACATAGGTCAGTCAGTTGCACATTCTTCAAGGCTGCAGCTAGCCCCTCTTTATATTCATATGATTGATTACACACTAAAATATCCAAATAACATTGCCACTCCAAGCTGTTTACATTTAAAATAATTTCATTATAACTGTTTTATTTACATGCTTTAGTATGACTTGCCACCCGCTGCTGAACCCTTTAAAAACTTTGTAAACACTTCATTGTTGCTTATACATAACTGTAACACAATAAATTTGCAAATGTTATATAATTGAGCTGGATCTACTGGAGTGGTATGTCTTACTGGATTAAGCTTTGTCCATGATCAGAAGCTTTAATATGCCTTGGTAAATTAAATCCTGCACTTACTTTTAATTTATCATAAGGAAATCTTAATGTGACAGTGAAATAAGAATTTGATGTTGAGCTAAGATTATATGTATGAAATAAAATTGGAGGGGTGACAGACTACTTTTTAGTTTAGCCTGCTGTGCATATTATCCCCCCAATAAATGAAATATGACATTCAGGGAATTTTGCTAGTGTTTGATTCCTGTTGTGTTGTTGTTTTTCAGCTCCCAGTCTCTTCTGAAGCCAAGAAACGTCGTGCACCTAAAGGTACAGCCACACAGCTGCATCTTGTTTTACAAAAAGACTTGATACCACAGTAGCCTCTGCAGCATACTTCATCTTGTATTTTTTCTTTGTTTTTGAGTGTTTGGCTAACACTGACACTCAAAGAGTTTGAAACAGAACGGCCTGTAGATGTCACCCTCACACCACTGTGCTTACAGGAGCTGAGCCATGTTAACATGTCTCAGGCAGCCAAAAAACCCAATAATCAATATATTCCACAGATTTTGTTTAGATTTTCCTTTTTATATTATCTGATTCAGCCTTGTAATTTTCATAACTTCCAGCTCTCAGGAAGCAGTTGATTGCACACTGTGGTGTGGAAGTCCTTGCTGGGGTGTACTTTATATGATTTGAAGCACCAAAAAAAACAGAATTGAGTTGATAAAATGAAAGGTGACTGAATGATTGATGTAATAAAAACAAAAATATTTCATTTATGGAGGTGATCAAGTGGAAGCTGTGAACTCAGAATGGTCAGGAGGGGGTCCTGTTAATGGTTTTCCAGAGAAAAGTGCTTTATAGAAAGGAAACGCTTTTACACTGAGCTCGGTATATCACTAACCTTACATTTATCAAACAGCTTTTGGCAAGAGAAGTGTATTTGTATATGTGGCAGGGGGATTTAAACATGCAAAGAACATTGGATAAAACTATTAAAGATCATGTCTAAAAAGAAACTTTTAAAGGAAGTGGCAGATTTGTACTATTTGAACAGGTGGGATAGAAATAAACTCTTAAATAAAATGTTTCAGCTGATCTGAGGCTTTCTGGGAGACGTGTGGAGCATACGAGCTGATTGCAGCATCTGCATGTCTGCTTTGCTTTTCCTACCAGTTACATGCACATTAAAAACAGTAAGGAAATGGAGCGTAAACATTTGGGTTTATTTGAACATCTAAATACAAACTCATAAAATATGATGGTAATAAGATAATAACAAATCCTTACTCTTTAAATATGCTAATTATTCCAAAGCTGGACAAATCAAACATTATGGGATGTCTCTGTAGCTAAATAGATTTATGATAATACACTTTACATTTATGAAATTTAAGCCTAACTTGCAGCCTGACATGTAATTATTTATAGCTCAACCTACAACAATTATAGTAATGGAATCCTTCTTGAATAGTAACATTTGTATGTGTGATAATGCATGGCTACAGTAATTATGTGTTTGTATAATTATATAAATGGCATGAATTAGGAAATATATCTGCAGCTGAATCATAAGCAGGGCTTTATGACCCAGGACAAAATGTCTGTAGCCCAATCACGAGTGCAAAGCATTGCAGTTGAAGTCTATGGAATCATGATGCATCAGGTGAAGAGTGCAGTAAATCCTTTATGTAAGTTTTTTTACAGTGTTGTCATTAGTTAGTTTGTACAGATGACATAAATGCTGCTTCTGTTCATTTTTCATTAAGCAGAGTTTCCTGAAGTAGACGGTATACTCCAGTGAAAACCTAACCACTTCAAAAGTTTGTCGTCTTGTTGGGACATATTGAAACATCTTTGAATTTTAATGCCAAAATATGAAAAAGCAAGTCTTATACAGAGTAAAGCTTTAACAAATGTGACTTTCACACAAATTGGCTTTGATTTAAAATTTTTCATCACCATAAAAATGTGAAATGTAAACACTAAGCCTATCAATAATAAGATAAGAAATAACGTTATTGATCTCTTTGGGATGACTCTCTCAGGGACATTCGGTTTCCAGCTGCTTTTACATAAACAAAGGAAGAATCTTCAACACAAAAGAACAAACATAAATACACAGACTTGCTGAGTCTGCAGGCTTGCTGTGACAGAGTGGATCTTCTCATTTGCAGTGGCTGCGTCCGCTTTCAGAGAATGTAAACACAGATGATGATCACATGACTGATCTCCCAGCAGATAGTATGGCTGCAGGCTAACAGCTAGCCGTTTGAGAACACGGCCAACACAAGACTTTTTTTATGGAGACATGTGGTTTCTCTGTCGGCTCTCACGGCATTGAATCCCAGCAGGTCCACGTTAGTATCAGTACAAGGTGGTTTAGCCATGTCTCCATAAAGATGATCAAGCTGCTCTTCGCTGGTTGTACAGTGTGGATAGCTTGTTGATCTTGTTCAGCAGCGTGTTCACATTCCCCATGATGACTGAAGGAATTGATGGATTGTGGCACCACTCCGATTCTCCACTAGCTGAGCCTTTAGCTTAGCCGTGGCCTTGCAGCCCATAAATCTCCTCCTCAGCACAGTCGAGATAACAGTCTCTCTAACAGAGCTAACAGTTCCTCTCATGAGTAAAAAATGGGATAAACTGGCTCTTTGTTGTATCTTAAAGGTAAATTTATTCACTAAATATATATGTATAAAACTCAAACACTCTCTCTTTGCAGGAAGAGTGGAAAGTAGAAAGAAAAAAGGTTTTAAGGTTGGCCTTACCCTGCCTTTTTGGTTTTGAAAAACGGTGACATGCATTTCTGTCAATTACTGAGAAAAACAAGTGTCAGCAGCTAAACGGGAAAGTAAATGACACCACAAGATGAGGGGGGTTCAGGGGTTTTTAGGGGAAAACTTGCAAAGTAATTTCCATCACATATTTTATTACCATCTCCCCATGTGCCTTTTGATCTCAGCATGCGTCTCCGTTGCTCTTATCCTTTTTTAACACATGGCTGAAACACAAGGGGGGCAAAGCTGTCTTAGCATTAGCCTGATCAAATGCAACAATGAGCAAATTCCTCAATGTTTGGGATGAAGTTTTTACACAGCAATATTTGGGACACCTCATGCTGTGCTCTGTTCTCTTATCTCGCTTTTGTTCATGCACTGCTTGTGTCTCAACCATGTTTTCCATTTGTCTTCTCCAAATCTGCCCTGGTTTATGCATGCGGCCGCCAGAACATCACAGAACCACAGCCGAGTCCCAAAGACAAGAATATTATTGCAGTCTCAGCAGGAAGAAAGTGGATTACGTCTCTAGAAATGGGTCTATTCCGCATCCGGACATGACAAATGTGTGAAACCTGCCGCACAGTTTCTCACTGTGAAGCAACTGGAAGAGGCGTGAGTTTTAGTGGCAAATCAGCAGTTCTGCTTGAGATGAAAACAGATGGGAGATGAAGTTGTGTATTTCATCCTCTATTTTAACATCGTATGCTCATAATTGTATACCCAATGTCAACGGCAGACTCCATGCTAGCACTGTTGTCGCACAGTCTTGAATCCTGTTTTAGCCTGGGAGGAAAAGGTAGTTTGTGCAATATCAAGGGCTTCCTTTAAATCAAGCTGGCCTCATTTGGCGTTGCATATGTTTCCCTGTGAAAAGGAATGATGGAAACACTGGCAAAAGGACTTTGTGGCTTATTTTTTTAGGTTTCCTACTCTAAAGCTTTGCATTGTGCTGCTCATTCCTTCAGTCTTCCTCTTTCTGTGTCTACATCCTCTGTTCTGTCACATGCACCTGGCTTCTGTGAGAGACATTGTTGCCCTGGCAACAGGGAGACTATCTCAACCTGCTGAGATGTTAAGAAAGAGCAAGAAAGCAAAGCCTGTTTGTTACACAAAACTTGCTTACAAGGTGACATCTTGAGCCTGGCTGGTGAATTGTTTCTAGCTTCAGGTTTTAGTTGAAGTGGTAACACCTATGTTAACTGTCACATCAAACACTTGCTAGTGACTGCAGGAGAGAGGGGGGCACTTCCCGAATTATTTATTCAGCTGTCAAATTAAAAGAGAAAAACCACCCACCATACACAGACATAAGTGTTTATAGGCTGAGCTGTCTTCATAAGGAAAAACCTGCTAACAAGCAAAGATTTCCAGTGTGTCTGGTGAATAGATTTAAATTTAGCCTGAGGATTTAGGTTATACCGAACATCCACGTTCACTGTCAGATCAGACACTTACTAATGACTGCAAAGGGAGGGCACTTTCTGAGTTAATCATTCAGCTTTCAGCCAAATGAGACATCACCTGAACAGAAAAATCTAATGAGTCTAACGTGTTCCCCGGTTTTTTTCCATTCTATACAGCATTTTGATTTTTTGTTGTTTCACCAGCTCCAGATCTTCCTATTGTAGAGAGGAGAAACTGGCTAATCCACCAGCACTACCTCCACAAAGACTATGAGACCTGTAAGGTAAAGTATGGCCTCTGTGGCTTTGTTCAGGAGAAGAGCAGTTCAGATTCACATAAACTCACAACCATATAATCTGCTATGCGACTGCAGCATGTATGTTTAACTTAAGTTCTCTTTTAGGTAAATGAAGACGAACATTAGGCAAATTCACACTCCTATCCTAACACACCTGAAGGCTCTTGTCAACCTATTAAGCTGTGTTTTGAGCATAGAAACAACAAAACCTGCTGGATTTTACTGGAGTTTGACACCCTTGCTGTACGGGAAGGGCTCAGATAGAGAAAATATTCAGTTTAAAAGGTACAGACAACAAAGACAAGTCAAACCACATCAACTTTTATGTTAAACAGCCACTGTGTCATTCATGTTAGGATTTCTGATCTTACTGTAACTGTTGTCATCAATCCTCCAAGATACGTCAATATTTGCTATATTGACCTCATACTTGTCTCTTTGTAGACATTTGCGTGGAATAAAGACATTTCTTGATTCTCCTCTTTAGTTTTGTGGATATTGTTCATTATAAATGGGATCTATTACTCGTACTTAATGATTTAGGGAAGAGGAAACCTCAGCGCCTGTTCATGCGCATGTTCACAGTGATCATTCTTGACTGTTTGTCATAATGTAATTTCAACCAGGGCTGCACATTGGGTAGAAAAATACTCATTGCAATGTCACCATTCCCAAGATCAGCTTGATAAGATGCTCGAACCGCAGCAAACTGAGGCTGGAGATCTTTTTATGTAGAAATTTGATTTGAAACTGACAAGCATGAGTTTATTACTGCGGTCTACCTCAATTACTAATTTCAGAATAATCATCTTTAGTATTTCTGCTTTTAAATGTTTACATGGAGAAAGAAACAAACTTCTTTTGCCATTAACTGACTAATATTGCTATTTAAGTGAATAATGTCCCACTTTCCCCAAAGCGATGTTGTTTTTCTAAATGCCAGATAGTTCTGTTCTAATAAATCTTAGAGTACAATTATCTGACTGCAACAGAGAAGTACTTCAACTTGTTTTAAATGAGTATCCTCTTAATTTAAGTATATGTTTTTATCGCTGTGTTAAAGAATAGAGTATTATATCTGTGAATTATTGGTTTTGACTTCAACTAGCTGTAACTGAAGTTAGTAATCAGTAATTTGCATTGTGTAATTGTGTTACCATAACGTTTAGCAGTACTCCGTTCATCTCTATTTACTGTTCTTATAGGTGATCATCAAAGAACAACTGCAAGAAACCAATGGAATGTGTGAATATGCCATATATGTCCAAGGTCAGCTGTGATTTTCATTTCTGTCCACACAAATTCAGTATGAGTGCTGTAAATGAACATTTATACTGGATAAAGCCTCTGTGGTAGCCGGCTTCTGAGCTCCCCAGTATACCGCTTAATTTCCTTAAATCTCCTCCTCAGACGCCATGCTGTTCCTTTGATTTTTTTGGTCCTTTTTTCTCTTTTAAGTAGACGAAGAATCTGCTGTTTTCATTTTATGTGTCTCTATTTCTTCCCAGCACTAATCTTGCGTCTTGAGGGCAAGATCCAACAATCCCTGGAGCTCTTTCAGAGCTGTGCCATCCTTAATCCCACCAGCTCTGACAACCTCAAGCAAGTGGCCCGATCACTGTGAGTCTCCCGCTTCCCTGAGCATGAATCCCTTCGCCATTAGCGAACAAGATGGAGATTGGAGAGAACTTTACAGCAATAATACCATTGTAAAGATGTTATCCAGCAGGCTGTGACAAATTAGGTGGATTTCACCTGTTGATCATTGTTTCCTCTGCCTTTAGATTTCTTCTGGGGAAGCACAAAGCTGCTATCGAATATTATCATGAAGCTGCAAGACTCAATGAGAAAGACTGGGTAAAGAAAAAACACATCACTTTCCTCTTCTTTTAAGGAGAAAGTATTTAGTGGGCCTTCTTGGTAGGAAGTTCTCTCAACAAATTCTTTGCCCAGAGGAGCCCAGCGTGACAGATATGACATGCATGGCAAAAGTATGGCAAACATTTTGTTAAAGGGACAAATAAAACCCTTATTAAAAATGGTCTTAATGGCTTTTTTAATGGGTTGGGTCTTTAAGAATTTAAACAGGAAATACCCAACTGGGTCCTTTTTTTTTGTCTATAACAACTTTTTACTTGTGGCTGTACTTTAAAGAGCCATTAGAAGTTGTGATAATGTAAGGCAATTAACACAACCGCAGCATTTAGCTTCCACAAAGATGTTTTCTTAAACACCATTTTGATGTCGATGACACTTGGCTGGTTCATCTGCTATGCTGCAACAATGCTTGTAAAATATGGCATTTGACATTTTCTCCCCCCAGGAGGTCAGCCATAATCTGGGCATGTGCCATTTCTTCATCAAAGACTTGAAAAATGTGAGTATGCTGGACACTTTGCAGTACAAATTGTAGGCATCGCCTGGGTGCTCATTTATAAAGCTTGCTTACGCACAAAAAGCAGCGTAAGTGGATTTCTACGGAAAGTTTCTGATTT
>JBAMHV010000001.1:5937835-5949099 GCA_037177535.1 Pseudomugil gertrudae | reverse complement strand
TTCGGCCGCCTGTACCCGGGATCTCATTCTTTCGGTCACGACCCACAGCTCGTGACCATAGGTGAGGGTGGGGACATGTAGCGACCGATAAATTAAGAGCTTCTCTTTCCGGCTCAGCTCTCTCGTCACCACAAAAGACCGGTACCTGTCTGTTGTGGTGCACCAATCCGCCTGTTGATCTCACGCTTTTTTAAAAAATCTTCATGTTATATCCACTATTGGAAGCTGCGCTCTGCAATGCATTGTGGTCTATATTAACCCGTGTAGTGATCATTGATGCTCACTACTTTTCAAGATGCATTGTGGGTAATTTTGAGTACACTTTTTCTCAAAGTACATTTGGAAACCCCTACAGAATGGCATGTCTACTATATAGGGCACTATGTAGGGTATAGGGTGCACATTCAGACACAGCCCGGGTGTGCTTGGAGGCGACCTATGTGCCTTACCTATAAGGAGAAATATTGGGTTCTTTGAACTCTCCATGAGCTCATGCGGTTCTTGGCCAGCTTAGAACTTTGCTGTTACTGGAATGAGCTGACCCAGCCTCCTTCGTGAACTCTTTCCCCTGCTGGGAGAGCAGCACACCTGCATGCTAAGACAATTTACTCCTTTTCACCTTTGTAATCTATTTTTTTAAACAGCTTGATTCTGGTTTGTACGTTTTGTGTGGGTCAGACAGTCTGTTTCGCAGACCCACGCTCTGATTCTTGGTATCTGTGTTTAATCATTGCCTGTTTAATGACCTTGTTGGATTACAGCTGCCATTATCCACATCGGTTATGCTACTGGGGAGACAGAAGTGCTGAAAAGTGTCCTCGGTTTCAACACCTCCTTCCCACACGATCGAGCTGTCACCTCAGAGTCCTCTGCCAATCACCATTCTCTCTGGCATCCCCACCTGTCTCGCACTGCTGCACTGCCACACATCTATTCTCTTTCAGCTCTTACTCCTGTGCGCTTCTGGCTGAATTTAGAGTTTTGCAATGAGAATCATCTGGTTTTATTTCTGAATCATCTGCCAAACAAACGTAATGGAAATAATCAAGGAATGTTTTTCATATTTCAAAACTATTTGACAAAAATTGGCCTCTGAAACGTGATTTATGTGCAGCACATCCCCACCGTGCAGATCAAAGCAGCTGAGGCCTGCCTCTACCTTCAGTGTCGGGTTTAATATGTTGAATCACACTGATGGAGTGAAGTCTTTCTGAAACTTATTCCTGTTTCTCAAACTAAAACTTGAAATCGGATGGCTGCTGCAGTCTGCTAAATCCTGAGATGTATCGCTATAGAAACCGTTACAGTTCCTGTTTTCTGCGACTGTTTAATCGCATGAAACTAAACAAGCTCTCATTTTCTTCAGTATGTCATCTTGACCATGTGTACATGCATAAACGCATTGGCATGCTGCCGTGTTATTGGCTGAACATCTGCTTGTGTTAACACGCAACTGAACAGGTGGTCTTGATAAAGTGGTCAGTGTGTGTGTAAAAATGGCTGGAGTAGACTTCCTGTTTAGAGAGCATGTTTTGCATGCATTTCAAACCACCACCGAAACAGATTGGATCAAACCTACACAGCGTAATGCATTTCTAATTTAATTCTGTGCTGCAAACAAACTCAGTCATGACTATCTTTTTTTTCTTCTTTGAACTTTAAAGTTGTTTTGAAGTCTCGTACCAGCAGCATTACAATTTGAGACCACTTATGCAGCTCACTGTGGGGGGTGGTGGTTCATGTGTGTTTTGGTGGATGGACAAACAGCACAGCAACAAAGCGATGCAGTGTTACTGATATGAGCCTGCTTTAGGATAAATGCATGTCAGGATAGTGTCATATCGAAAGCCCTTTTTCCTTTCTGCATACACAGTGTGATGGCTTGTTAACATGCAGAGGCCGCTGTGCACATTTTCAAATCCTCTCTCTTATTCAAGAGTGTGAAAGCCAAGAAGAGGCTTTTTCCTGTCTTGGCACAGCTGTGCAACACAATGCGAGTGAATGTCTGCTAAAACAAGATGATAGAAGAAAAGTTCTGAAGTTATGTAACCTCCTGAAGACACGTGACGAGATAAATCCCAGTCTGTTCGTCTTTCTGCCAACAAACAAGTGGAAAAACTGAACTTCAGACAGGTAGGCCTAATGTTTTATCTCTGAGTCATGCAGCTCTTTTGTAGCCCAAATCGATTAAAACCACCTCGGTGCATTACACCGTCAAAAAAAAGGGACATAATCGTTATTTTATTTTGAGTCAAATCCTGCTGTCCTAAATACTAACTGGAGCAGCAAACATTTAGTAATCCATGGCTGAAAGTAGTCAGTAATTAATGCATTATTAACTACTGCTTTTCCTAAACACTAAACCTGTTTCCACTGCAGTGTCATGCCACAGACAGGTATGCACAAAGGAAAACATTGTTAGTTTGGTCTGTTTGTGACGTGTTAACGGTAACTGCTGCCTAGTCCTGTATGAAGGAAGACTTTGGTTCATTATAGAGACCAGTATTTTGACATCAGTGATAACGATGCTTGTAGCTGGAGGGAAATTGTAGTCCGCAGCTAATCCTGTCGGACGTGTTGCTCTGCTTGTTTCATCTGCAAAAAGCTTCCTGCACATCTGTATGCAATGAATATTGTTTTTGCCAGATGAGATTAACTTTACAGCTATATCCTTAGAATGGGGAATATTTACTCATCTTTCCAGGACATCCCAGTCCTGGACTAAAATAACAGTTTATTTCCTGGCTTATATTCTTTATATAAAGTTGATATCTTTATGCCATATCAAGGTTTTGCTGTTTCCCATTTCCATTACTGAGCTTTTTCAGGTATTTAAAATGTCCAAACTCCACAAGAAAGTACATTTTTGTTATTTCTTCTGTCAGGAAACTAAGCTTTTGTACTTTTATAAAGAAATAGCTGCTGCCTTGCTGTAAATTAGCATAACATGCTATTTTTATCAAAGCTGCACTAATAAATAAACAATGAGTCAGATGAATATGCAGAGTGGGAAAGGTGCTACCTGGAACTAAAGCAAAGCTTTGCTTTAGTTTGCTTTTCTAAAAGAAGACCAAAGACACAAGCACAAGCCTGCTAATTATTTGGGCCTCCTGGGCCTTTACCACTGTGAGCACACACACACACACACACACACACCCACACACACACACACACACACACACACACACACACACACACACACACACTGTGAGGGGTTTCCAGTTAAATATCTTAGCTGTATACTATAGACATTTTAAATAATATGTTGTGTCATTGTAGCTGATTTTATTTTTTACCTTAATTCTTTTTTGTCCAAACAGCAAACATTGAATAAAGATGAACCCCCTCCATACAGGTACCAGCCAATTCAATTCAATTCAACTTTATTTATATAGCACCACTTCATGACAGTGTCATCTCAGGATGCTTCACATCATATTTGAGCCAATTCATCAAATAGCCTCGATAAGAGAAACCATATGATTGTATTGAAACTTGACTTTGATCCAATCCACAGCCTGAGCAAGCATGAAGCGACAGTGGGAAGGAAAACTTCCTATTGCCGGCAAGCTAGATGCAAATTCTGACCAATTAGGTCACCAATTAGCTACAAACTAGTGAGCAGGACCTGGTGGAGGGAATGTATATTAGTAAAGAAGAATCAGACCATTTAAATGAACATTTTCCATGTGAATGTGTGAAAATGCAACATTTGCTAACCTGTTAAAGCTTTCTGTTTAACGTTCATCCTGATAAAACCCTGCCACACAACTCAGTGAACTCAGATGGTAAAAAATACCACCTTAACTAGTTTAAATGCTCTTCTGTGACGTCTGTTTTAAGGTGTGAGATTTCTGAGGCTGTTATTAATTCATGACTGCTCGCTGTAAACCTTTTTTGCTGACTTTCTGATTGGCTGTAAATTTGTTTCATCAGGTGAAAATATGAGAACTTAAGATGGCAGGTTTCATTTGGGACTCGCCACATCAGTTTTCAGTGAATAATTAATCCAACTCCATCATGTTTGGCTTGAAACTTAATTTAGTTTCCATTTAGTGAAAAGCAGGTGCTTTTCTTTGGCAGATCACAGTTTTATGGTACATGGCTGAATTGCTGTGCCTGGTCTGGATGTGTGCATCATGCTCGATCAGGGACAACAAACGGCATTAAAAAATGGCAAAATATCCCCGTGGAGAGTTCTTCCTTCTCCCAGCCAGTCGTGATGCAGCTGTAAACGAGGAGGGAGATTCTGAGCGAGTGAGTGAAATAAGACACCAGTGCTGAGACTTCAGAAACATGGAATTACTCACAGCAATGCTGCATCGCAGACGTGGCAGGCTGTTTCTGTCTTGGTGATCTGCTGTGTTGGTGTTAAGCTTTTATTCTGTGAGGCGAGCCTGGAGATCTGACCTCATTTTATTATTGCGAAGCTTGAAATGGTAATCAGCTCAAATATAATACCGCACAAGCGTCATAGATGTCTGTTACTAGTCAGGATTGTGATGAACGTCTTTAATAAACAGATTTTTCTGTTTGTTTGTGCATTCTCGTTTCATAATGAATCATCCAACTCAGCCTAAAACACTTTCATAATTCAGAGTTTAATATAAACTTCAGCGATCTGGCCTGATTTTTTTATGCTGGTTTTGTGTTCATGGTCGTACAAAAGGAGACAGCAGCTTTTCTATAATGCTCTGTGGGGATATTTCTGGATGTATAAAATTAAAACCATATGTTTTTATTGTCTCACTTGTCCTAACATGACTCCAACTTGTCAAATTTACAGAAGTGACAACATTGTTCAAGGTGAGAGACAGTCAGTCAGGCATAGATGATATGTTAGCCTGAACAGCATCAATTATATCAAAGCATGTTATGAAACGGCCAGAATCAGATATTTACAAGTAGGCATTTTCATTGGTTGATATGCATTTGTCATTAAGAAGCCCAGTTTCTATTAAAACAAAGTCTAGAGTCACATCATTCTTTTGATTTGTGTAATAGTGTTGTTTAATTGTGTGGTTACAGTTAAAGCGATGTGTCGTGGTGTCAAAGCCTACTGAAATCATACTAACTGCATCTACAGGCATCGTTTGCTTTTCACAGAGTTGTGCTCTGCTCAGCCAATTAAACAGTTTCCATACCTTTTATTTATTTATTAAGTTATTTTTTTAACAATTAGTTGACTAAATTTACATCTCAGCCCTCGAGAGGGACTCCAATAAACAGAGACACAATGACCCATACTTTCTGCTTCCTAATTGCACGTGTACGTCTGTGCACATTAAGAAATCAAGAGGTTTTAATTCTGCCAAAATGAAATTAGCCAGAGTGTTACAACCAATACACCTCGAAAGGTGATGAAATTTTGCATCTCTAACAGCAGAAAAATCATCACAACTTTAGGCTGAGACAGGACACCGTGCTTACCAGAGTGAACCCCGATTGGCAGAGATTTGCTTTAGGAATCTAAATAGTCAAAACACAACAAAACCATCCTGGCCTATCTATTTACTTATGCCAGTTATTAAGGTTAACAAGGGGTGCATATTCTGACCATTGCGTACATAAGTGAAACTTTTTGAATATGTTACACATCATAAACCTTTCCACTAATGTAATTTAAATTTACAATTTTGTTGTCATCTTGACATTGATAAGCAAACACTATATACGAGTCATTGCCTTCAAAAAGCAGCTTTTTCCCACAAAGATACCGATAAACTAGCCACATGCTGAGCTAAGCTAACAGGCTGTGTATTGTGTAGAGAGGCTCAAACAGTTACAATGTTGATTTTTCACATTGCATTTCTTTTTCTGTAGATGATTTCTGTATCAATGTCGGAAGCATCCGTCAACCTCTAAAACAAATATGGCTGTGCTGCTTATTCAATGGTAAAAGATATCAAAGAGATAAAGATATTTAGTGGAACTCGTTCAAGAACTGTTCGGTTCTGTCATGTGGAAATGTTGCTTCGTTGCTTGCATGTGCAAAATATAGTGCAGTGTAACCACATTATTGCAATTTTGGCTAGCAGCGACCGAGCTAATTAGCAGACCCTGCTGGTTTTCCAACATGTTGTACTGGAACAAGGTCAACTCGGGCATGACATCATTCCCAGCGTTGTCATCCAACTTTGCAGCTATTGAGCAGATCATTTCCTTCTCTGCACCTTGGAGGGGGAACAAAAGTGCTGTTTCTTTATCTCTGTTTTCTGGATCACAGGTGTTCCAGTAAATATATTATAGATCGTCTTTGAACTGTTAATTGCAATGCATTACTCTTTGGAAGTAGATTACAGAATCATTTCACTTGATAAAGTCTCACTAACCTTCGACTCCACTTGGCTTAACACAAACCAGTGTTTAGGATTTGGACCTTCTGTAGCTGGATTAGAACATACAAAAGGAAAACTAGAGACAAATCCAGCCTTCCTTTGAGGTTTCTGTTTCATGTAAATAATCTAGTTTCACTGGACTTATAGCGCGATAACGCTAATGATATCTAATTATGATGTTGTAGAATCCTGATTAGTTTGCAAACATGTAATTTAGGTAAAGTAATGATGAATAAAATGTATTTTACTTTTAATCGCTTTGGCTTTTCATAAAGACATGAAAGAGTGAGGCTTTGCATTTCTATGAAGCCACTTGATCATCGAGCATGCTTGTTGCTGTTGTTGTTTTCCTGCAGATAGTGTTTACTTCGAGCTCTAAATTCCCCCCTCCGCTACTTTCCTGGAGACAGCTCAAAGACCTCCTGCTGGCAGCTCAGTCGAGCCGCTTTATCAGGGTTCCTCTCTCGCCCGTCTTTCCACAAGCCTCTTCTCTTTGTATCACCCAAATATTTCAGCCACAGGATTGAAGTCAGACACAAACTGCATGTCAGGGATGAGACAGCCATTCATTAGAACATCACCACCAGCTCTTTCAACAAACATTCACAGCTTTTTCTTCCATCTCTCCACTTGAATGTACAGCTATATAAATAATGAGGCAGGGAAGCTTGTGTTGTGCTGAGAAACGCTGATGAAATTCACATGCAAAGCAATTGAGAAAATGTTGAGTTTTCTCTGTTCAGGCTTTCAAAATGCTGTCTGCATGCCCAGCGCTATGAGGAAGTCCCCGTATTTCTCTGCAGTATATGCAGTTCCAGCATAAACTGCACAAACATCTAAGCTGCATGGGGGCACAACTGGTTAGCACTGTGGCCTCAGAGAAAGAAGTTTGCTGGTTCGAACATTAGCTGGTGGAGAGGTCTGAACAGTGTGTTTGCATGTCCTCCCTGTGTATACGCGGCATGCCTCTTGCTTGAATGATTGCTAGGACAGGCTTCAGCTTCCTTGTGACCCTTATTTGGATTAAGCCGGTTAAGAAATTGACCGACTGCACTGACAGAGAACCTGTTTGCATTGTTTAGAGGCTGAACTTGCTCTAAAAGTGCACATCCCGTACACAGAACCACAAGATTGGTTATGTTTTATTTATGATACAATATTATAACAAATAGAGTCAAATCCGGCCTGGAAACCGGAAATTAGAATGTAAATTTTGTCTTGTGTTTCATTTATCTAAATAATCACTCCTGTTAAAATAAACAGCCCCAGCATATCAGTTAAGCGGGGTCCATCAACGAATCGACCACAAGTTGTGCAAAGAGACCGATCCGAAATGAATAAAATGTGGCTCAAAACAAAAGTAATCATTTTACTGTCTTTTTTTTTGGTTTAACAGTAATAATACTTCATATTGATTAACATAAGAACAACCGTCACATTTTCTGGATTGTAGATTATAATTAAATTTTTTAACTCAGAACAAGCTGAACATAATTTTTACATGAAAACTTTACATGTAAGTGTTGTATTAAATTATGTGTATATAATAATTTAATGTGAGTATGTTTATTATGAGTATATCATAATTTAATGTGTGCATTTCATTTTGTTTCCTGAAAAGGTAACTTCTCACAGTCCGCAGAATAAAGCTGCTTTGCTGAGTCGTATAGAAGGATAGGACCATTCATCACCAGCCAGTCCTCCCCTCCCTGAACCTCCTTCCCATTCCCACCAGTGTATTCACCCAGGTTTTTAGAAGATGTGATATTGTCCCATAAGAGTTGACTTATACACTGTTTGAACATCCTTTTCCCCAGAAGCCTGGAAGAATGCGTTTCATTTGTGTAAGCAAAATACTGTCCCTGCAGTAATCTGGTGAAGAGTCTTTATTTCATTTTGTTCTGGCAGCATTGATCTGTGGAGCTATCTGAGCCCTGTGGTGAGATTGTATTCCATGCAGAGTCCAAGCAGGCAGGTAGGCAGGACTACTGCAGGGTAAAACAATGTGTCAGCCAAACTGTCATGCAATGAATCCCCCCCACTCCCCAATCCCCCCTCTCTCTCAGTTCTACATTGAAAATAGATTTAAATGCAATATTTCCTGTCATGAATGCTTTAGTGGTCTATTAACAGAACTGAGGTAAGGATTTTAAATATTGACTTCCTGTGTTCTCACTAGAATATATTACTTTAAACCATATTACAGTGTTGGGTGATTAGATTTTTGCTTTAATGGAATGAAAGGTTTATATGAGGCCTGTGACTTTAAACTTGTGTAATCAAATACTGATGCTCCCAAGTGACTTTTAAATTAGGTTCCCAAATTAGACTGAAAGCAAAAAAGACTTTGACTAATTAAAAGAAGTCTCACAGTTGCTCAAAAAGCAGCTCAGTGAGGCTGTAATGAGCATAATGAGGATTTGGTTTTTCAAAAACAAATTGTAAAGAAAATATGTAGCAAGGTGTTTAATGTGGCACTGAGAGACCATCCATCCATCCATTTTCAACCGCATGTTCCCAGAGCGGGGTCGCGGGCACTGAGAGACAATTGAAATAATTTAGATAATTTTCTAACTGTAGTCCTTTTATTGTGATATCTAGAAACCAAGGCTTTTAAAAGATTAAATGAAAATAGTAAGATGCAAGCTAAATCCTTCTTCTGGGTACACAACGTCAGCTGAGTGTTCACTAAAAACCAGTTCAAACATCATGATATAATTTTATCCCATTAACAGCAAAGATCTGGGGGATAGCTGAGCTCCTCTTGCTGTTTGAGCATCCTGCCTATAGTTAAAAAATAAAAACATTCTCAAAGACCATGGAGCAAGATATCTTAAATCTTCCATTTCTGAGTAACATCATTAAAAAGGGGTATGAAAAATGAAAAATATGACCAAAAAGAATATAAAAATATATGTGCAGCATCAGGAGGGAATGAAATGTACATTTTCTGTATTTCTAAACACTTAGAAGTGCACAAAAACATGAATTTAGGGCTGAAAAAGTGGATTTTGCATGATATATCCCCTTTAAAGTTTATTTTAAGTCCAAATCTATTTCTTAAAACTAATGTTCTTTCCTTTCTTTCATGTTTTCATTTTAAATCATGCTTATTTTTTAAAATGTTTTAATGCGTCTATAAAGCACTTTGAAGCACAATTTAATCACATAATTAAATTGTTCTATAAAAATAAACTTGCCCAAACAACACGCATATTCCAGCTCTCAATGTGAACCAGCTTCAAACTGAAATAGATGAAAGTTGGACTAAAATTCCTAAATAAAACATGGAAACCAACTATCTGCTAGCAAATGTTATCAAAGTTTAAAAATGTTTCTTTTTTCTGGTCGTGATTATTTTCTAACTGCAGTTCTGCTACGAGGACAAATGGACTGAAATGATGCAAATTCAGTCAGAAGTGAGTTTCAACAAGTTAAGAGAGATGGATCAAAGCTGAAGATGTTTAAAAGATGACCACTTGTTCTAAAAAACGTCAGAAATGGGAATCTGACAGACATCATGTCCTCAACAAGAGGTAGCGGTGAGTGTTGGGCCTGGAGTGAAAGTCAAAGATGGAGCTGTAATCATCGACTCGCAATTTAGAAACTGTGCAATTCCAAACCTCAGGGGTTTTGCATGTTCAAAGAGCAAAACAGCATTTATCTTGATGAGAAAGGACACCGTCTTCTGTCTTTCCAGAGACGCTTTCACACTCGAGTTTATCAAATGTCTGATAGATCGCTACTAGCAGGGGTCGCAACGTTTCAAATGTTTTGCCTCCAACAGGGCTCCTGGTCTTCATAAAGCTGGTAAACAGCTTGTAATCAGCCTCCTCACTCAGATACGTTATTAGCCTCGCAGCTTAATTTTATCTGAAACACAGGAAAACAGCATTTTATAGAGAGGAATCTTTGAACAGGGAAGATGAATCATCATCTGTTTTCTTTTCTAATCAATCATGTAGCAAAGAAAGGTGTGCGCTCTCAGATTATATAACAGAATAAACAAGTTGAATAATGTAACAGAAGCTGGTCAACAGCCAGGATGTGATTTTTAAAGTGATTATTGGTCATTAAGTAAAGACAAACAATCTTACATGTGATGTTTTAACATCCTACAGAACAGTAGGCAATAATCTGCTATATACCAGCTTCCTCTCTACATGTTTGAAGCATCACACACACTTTACAGCCTAGCTGGAGGGATTTGCTCTGATTCAGCTACATTAGGTCTGTGGAGCATTGATGTTGCAGGATAAGGTCAGGTATCTTGTTAGTGTTCCAGATCAGAGGGAGCCACTGGATGGGGTTGTCTTTGCAGGACTTCCTAACAAGAGGACACAATGGCTCAGTTTTACTAAAGTTTTCAACCAGAGTCATAACTTTGATTTTAATTTGTTTCTTACTTCTTCAATCACACCGATCGTATGAAGGAGAAAAAGAGATGGGTGGATGTTAACTGATCACTTTTCAACCTCTCCTTTATATAGGTTAGTATGAAGGTTGAGGGTTTAGGGCTCATGTTCAGCTGAAGCATTTCTACTTGGAGTTTGCATAATTTCCATGTTTCTATCGTGGTTTTGATCCAGTTTCTTTCTCACCGTCATATCGTCTGAATATACGTATGCAGTTTGGGTTGAAAGGAGAGTCATTTTTCCAGTAACATGTGGATTTGAATATGTTTGGTTTAACTCATCCATCCATCCACTTATCCATCCATCCATCCATCCACCCACTTATCCATCCATCCAGCCATCCATCCATCCACTTATCCATCCATCCAGCCATCCATCCATCCACTTATCCATCCATCCATCCATCCACTTATCCATCCATCCATCCATCCACCCACCCACTCACTCACTCACTCACTCACTCACTCACTCACTCACTCACTCACTCACTCACTCACTCACTCACTCACTC
>JBAMHV010000001.1:5882881-5908067 GCA_037177535.1 Pseudomugil gertrudae | reverse complement strand
GGACTGTGGGAGGAAGCCGGAGAACCCGGAGAGAACCCACGCTAACACGGGGAGAACATGCAAACTCCTCACAGAAAAGTTACTGGTTGAACCTCCCCACAGCCGAGGCTCGAACCAGCAACCTTCTTGCTGTGAGGCCACAGTACTAACCAACTTCCATCGTGCAGCGCCATTATTCATTACATGATCTAGTAAATCTTTGGTCTAAATAGTTAAGCTTGGTGGTACCATTTGATTAGTGCTGCTGTGTACTCTGCAGTCTTTCTGAGCATACATTATGTGATACTTGAAATGCACCCAGATAGACTCATCATTTGACTTCATGCAGAGGGCTGGTTTCATAGCTAAACTCATTTATATACATGCATTTTTAAAAAAAAAATCTTTCATTTACATTTTTTTATTTTGTGTGTGTGTCCATTACACATGTAAACCATTTAAATGTCAGGTTTGTATGAAATAAAAGGAAAGTTCCAAAAGGGTGGGGATATTTTTGTAAGCCACCTTGTCAGTGCATAAATAAAAGCAGTGAATACGTGCAGCTGATGTAATTAGCTGATGACTGATTGTAAAGCAAATAGAGTCACAGAGGGGTGCTAATAGAACACAGAACTCTGCTGTTAACTTTAGAGAACCAAATGCTTGATATCTCACATCAGTGTTTAAAAGAATCAATCACCTGTTTACTACCGAACTAACTGTGATGTGTTGCTGGTAGCAGCAGGGGATCCATGTAAACTGTACTCTTAGATTTCTGCTTCTTAAAATGTTGTAAAGAGAAAAATGTAGATGTTTGTGAAGGCTGCCCCGTGGTCCAGTTGGTCTGCTCATTAATCATTTCTGCCTATCACACAGGGGCCTCTGAGAGTGCCAGCTAGCAAGTCATTAGAAATGAATCTGCAGCTCACTCTGCTCCGCAGGTTGCTGTCAGTGTGGCAGCAGGGCGGCGTGATGGTAGAGAAAGAGGAGACAAAGGAACCGGGATCCAAAAAAGGAATCTGCCAGAAATCGTAGGTGATATTAAGCTGTTCACATGAATGATGGATGGAGTCATAATGTGCTCTTAACGACCAGCTTTTATGAGCCAGCTGAAGGTTTTCCTTTGCAAACTTAAATAGCCTAAATTGGATGAGCAGAATCAGAAAAAAAAACAGTTAAGAGGAAAGCAGATCATCATTTTATACTCGAGTCACATGAGAAAGCAAAACGGAGACGCACTTAAATGCGCTTCGCTCTGAAACTTTATCACTTTACAGCAGACGTCTGCGCCACTTATTGGAACTGCTCCTTCTGATGCGGATGTGTCAATCGTATCAATGATTAAGAGTCAGGTAATCCATCTGACGTGGAGATTATGGGATCAGTGCAGCACAGGCTACAGGCCTATTTGCCATGAATAAAAATGGCTGTGTTAATCTGTATAGAAGGAGGCAGCCCTTCAGGCTGAAGATGGGACAGGGAGTGCTACAGCCTGCAGAAAGGCAGCTTGGCAGCGCATCAAAGCCTGAAATACTGAGGCTGTCTGAGCTGGAGATGCTTCCTCTGTGCTCATATTGTGGTTTTGAAAATAACTGGGTTGTGTGGCTTTCAGTAAGTCATACAGGGTAATTCGAGCCAGATTTAGGTGAGCTAGCTTCAGGGTCACAGCAAATGGAGGTAAAGGGAGAGGGTCAGCAGATCAGGCCTGGGAAAGGAAGTCCTTGTCACAAATTCACCAGATATGGTGTGCTAGTTCTTTAACTATAATGCCCTTCCCAGGTACGGGAATGATGGGTATTCCCATCATAAAGTAAAGTGCACACCCCCATTAGTGCTTGTTGAAGGTATAAAGTAACCATGAGGTTTAGTGGTGAACTATTTGTTTTAGCACTTGAAATGGCTTAAATAAACACCAGCATTCATCAGTGCACAGCCATTACTTCCTGTAATGTTAGTCATGAGATCTGCAGTAAAATCTCTCAGGTTACTCTGCTACTGTCATATGTCATGTTTTACAACTGCTGGGTTTTATTATGGGTCCTGTGGTTTCTATTCAATGGGCCTCACAGTGGAATGCCCCATAAGACCCGCCCTGCTTCGTGCATTCAAGCCCTCACATCCAGCCTTAGTTGCACATTGTGTAATGGAGACTCTTATAACAGCAGTTACGCTTTTTGTCAGCATAGATATGCCACTACAAGTGTGTGCCATTATTGGAAAAAACAGAGAGCTGAGCAGGGTCAGGGCTGCTGTGTAGCACCTTATCAGTCAGCCCAACAGCCCCGAGGAGGGATTGTTTAAGTCTGGCTCTGTGCCTCGTCTTGAATTACGTCCAGATGGCTGATGAGATGTTGTGAGCTGGGTTCTTGCTCGACCGGTTGTAGCTTCAGATTTGAAATGGCCCGTTGGTTCATATGACACCCCATAAGTTTTTCCTTAAAAACAAGTGAAAGAAAAAGTATTGCTGCTGACACTCATAAATTTGCTGCATTGTTTGAGTTCACTGCCCAAGGTCAGAGAAATGTTCTGGTTCCTTTCATCAAAACAATGTTGTGTTCTCTCTCCAGATGGCCTTCGAAGCCACATGAGAAGTGATTTCACCTGCAAAGCAATCAAGACACGGGGCCCATTGGCAGAGTCATTAAAAACAAGCTGACATGTTGCCGGCCATGTGTTATATCCCTAAACATCCATTAAATGCTACCATATGCTTTTTTTGTGTTTCACCATTTTTTTCTGTTTGCTTCCCAAAAATGATGTGTTCATCATTTGAAGGGAATTGTTTGTGTGTATGAGTAATTCTACACACATTCAGGAGGATCTGAAGCCAGGCATTTATTTTTAGCTGCTCGTGTGGTATTTATATGTGTACTTATGAAAACAAGCACTTAAATACCTCTAAGTTACATGTAAATAAAATGTGTATATGTTAATAATGTAAGAAAAGACTGAGAAAAATGTTATAAACTATGATGCATGCACAGGTTTTAAATAGAGTTAAAGTAACAAAGTAACATGGTTGGAGTCATAATTGGTTGGAGCTTGTTGAATTCTCGCAGTGCTAAAGAAGGTAGCTTCCTTCTTATAGCAGCTTTGGTTCTTCATGAGAGGAAAGGAGATAATTCCCTGTCGAACCTGCTCTCAAAACACTGCAGGTCTTCATCTTATAATAATAATAATAATAATAATAATAATAATAATAATAATAATAATAATAATAATGCATAATAATAATAACAATAATTTAATAATGCTTCATGTAAAGCCTTTTAAATATACCAGTGATTGTTATGTTATATTTAATATTATATATATTTTAATTAGTCTCTTTTGGCCTGCAAACACCACCAATGACAGGCAAGAGTTTTACATAAGTTACATAATGAAAAAGATCATTTCAGACAATAGTTCAGTTTTAAATCACAAATATTGTTAAACATACATATAATTTATAAAGAAAAAAGTTTTATTTAGGAAATTATTAAAAAATGTTAAAACTAACAGATGTTAACTGATAGTATTTTAAAGCGTATTTTATAGAAGGGGAGAATAAATGAAGGGATCAGATTTGGGATTTATTATTATACTGACTGGTTTACTAGAAACATATGTTGGTGTTTTACCAAACAACTTGTAATAAAGAATAATGTGTATTTTGCCTTTTTGCTTATGGAAACCTGTCCTAAAGAGACAATCTACAATATGTTGGAGAGTGTAGTAAAGTAAAACTTTGCAGCATTACTTGTATTTTTACATATATGTGGATTTTTCTTTCCTTCTTTAAGCTCAGTTCTTTCTGTCAACACTCAATAAAAGTGCTTAAGTAAGGACACAAAAGTCACTTCTCAGAGGTTTATCAGCTTTATAATATCAAACAAGGTGCAGTGGGTTAATGAATGAATCTGTTATTATGTAAAAGTTATTTTTTTCATTGTGTAGTCGTGCATCTTAGGACAGTCAAGAACGTTTATGATAATGAACCAGTAAAAATAGAAAATATCATATTACTAGCTCATAGTAGTATCTGTTTTATGCTAGAAGAACATTTGGTGACGTATTGAGGATGATTACTTAAATGATTTACTGTTTATTTGCTGTTTTTTTGCTTTTGTGTGTTTTTTATTTTTGTGAACTGATGTTGGATGAAGGGACAGATTAGCTGCTCGAGCCTTCAGAGCTTCATCAAGACAAAAAAGAAGAGAAAAGTCTTACTTTTTTAATCTGAAGTTTTTATTTTGCCTAAAAAAAGTTGTATGTGTACAATATGTCAATATTTTTGTAGTACATTATTGTAAATTATGCACCAGGGGGAGGAAGACAAGTATCAGCTTGTGTACAAAAGGGTTTTGAGACAAGTTTTTACCATAAAATGAAGCAAAAGATATCAGAAACTGTATCTATCATATACAATACATAATACATTATTGGACATTTTCTCCAGTTTTGACTGGTCAGTACCTGCTTTCACTGCAGAGGAAAGCAGATAAAGAACAACATGAAAGAAAACTCTGAACTGTCTGTCCATGAAACACATTGGAGTGCTGTGCACAGAGATAAGAGGGCAGAAGGAGCCTCCAGGATGCAGCAGGTGGGAAGTGGGTCTGGGGAACCAGCTGAGGATGATGATGTCAATGATAAGGGTGTAGATAAAATGGGTGGAAGGAATGAGACTTGGGAGGGGAAGTGGGAAAGTCTTGTGCAAAACGAAAAGCAGAATAAGAAAGACAAAAGAGTTTGCCTGCTTTGAGTGAAATCACAGAAGACTGAGGAGGAACAAAAACAGCATGAGACAAAAGAAATCAGATGAAAGTGAAAGGAAGCACTGGAGCAGTCTACAGACAGGGGTGCAGTGAACCCCTGGATGAGTCTGTTCAGAATGATACATAAAAACTGAGTTTCTCATGTTGGACTGGCTGTAATTTAATGGTACATTTCCTGTTATTATCACATGTGGCTTAAAAACACTGATTTTCACAGGACATTGGATAGAAATTCCAATATTGATGCCTCGCCTGATTATTTCCACTTAAATATATTAATGCAGTTATGCATTAGCTGTTCAATTGTTACTTTTCATGCTAACACATTCAATGTATCTGTAAATGATGTAAACTTTAGTTGTACAGTGACACAAAAAGCCACATTATAAAGACAGGAACCTTTGGTCTCCAATTAACTCAAAAATTGTGCAGACCAGCCACTTAGTAAACATTTATTTGCTTATTATTTGTTAGTTTGCAATACATGTGTTTAAAAGAATAAAAAGATTTAAGCATTTAGGTCTAATCCAACCAAAACAATCAAGTAGATTGAAGTAGAACTCTTTCATTGGGTGAAATATGATTTACCAGTGTAAGGAAACCATGAAATAACAGTTTACCAGGATAAAGTATCCACTGCACCTCACTGAAACACTTTCTGTCACTTCCAGCTTAGATTTAGGATTAATCTTCAGGGTTAAAATACATTCTTATTACAATGCCATTGTCACTTTGCTGGTTGCCTTGGTGACACGTCACCACTACAACACTGTTTTCACCTTGATTAATTCCACACCTACCTCATATGCAGGTCCTCTCATATCCATGTGAAGTTTTATTTTTCCATTTCATAATAACAGGTATTAATGCCTGGATGTTCATTGTCTCAGTACAAAAGGTCTTTGATATAATTTTACTTGCCAAGACATGCAGCAGCTCAGATCAGCCGTACATGCATGGTATACTCTCTGCAAAACCCTATAATTATGTGTAAGAAGCAAAAGCAGCAGAGCTTAACAAATGTAAAACTATCACCTCTTTATCATTTTCAGAACATTTAAAGCCAGATCTTTTCTCTTTCACGTGATTTTAAAATGATTTAATCAATGTTCCACATCTGTTCCTTTTGTTTGCATGTAAGTGTAGATAGCCATTCATTTAAATGCTTTTTCCCTCTAATTCATTACAAGCTTTTATAATAAATAGAAGCTTTTGGTCTTGGTAGTGAAGATAACAGCTTCTATTCTGAAGGATGTGCATCTGCCTGGAGCAAAGCAGGAATACCTTTTCCAGTTTAACCCTAAAGAAGGTGATTTTTAAGAGGAAAAAACCCTTTAGATACAGATTCACTTTCACATATAGCTTAATATGAGACATGATGTGTTGTACATGAAACAAGCAATGAACAGTGAACACACAATTGCACTTTGCTCTAAGTGCATTATTTAGCTGTAGCATGCAGTATACCACACACACTATATCGTGTGTATGGTAGGAAATTGTGACCATGAGCTAATGTTGAACATGATATCTCTTAATCCTTTTACTGTTTAAAATAATAAGTGAAAGGGAAATAATTATTTTAGAGCATACAATCGATTCTAATAACAAATCCGCATGGCTGTCTCTGTAGTTTTGTGATGTTATATCATTTAAACTGCAGATTATTGCTGACTAAAATAAGCCCTTTTGCACGTTTTTAGTCAGACAGTACACACTAATCTTCAGAGGTGGCGAATCCAGGTGCCATAACGTAAAAGTCCTGCCATGTTTTTGGATCTACCTGTACATTTAGAACAGGTGTTTTCACTAACAGACTGGTTTACCTGGCAGATGAACTGTGTTCATTAAATCCAGCAGGTTTGGTGACTGGTCGGAGCAGCTACCAGACGGGCTTTACACTTTCTGGACCACAAATTGCCACCACTGCCCATCTTTGACACAAGATATTATAATTATTCTAGAAACTTTCTACATTTGGCACATGTGCACCATTGCACATTGTGTTTGCATGCCAGCTAACCATAGCAATTAACCAAACATGCATGTCTTGTGGGTAGGAGGAAGCCGGAGTACCTGGAGAGAACCATGCATATTGGGAGAACATGCTAACTCCACACAGAAAGGTCACTGTTCCAACCTCCCCTCAGCCGAGGCTCTCAGTTTATCATCACATCTGTCTGCAGTGGAGAGGAGCAGGATGCACAGTTCATCTCATCCAATCTGTGTCTTTACGCTCAGCATCTCTCTGCTGTTGGAGGACACTTCTGATGCCTCTCCAACTTCAAGCCTTTAGCTAGAAGCACGTCTATTGTTGCTGTGGGATTAATGATGATGGCCAGAAAGTTTCTTCAAACACAGATTAAAGAAGCATCTCCGTGCTTCTATTTTTAAAAGCAACCCTTTTAATCCACCAAAGAGAGTGGCATTCTTTGAAATGCATGAATATAAAACATCAGCTTCCCTCCAACCACATCACAATCGCACCACATATTTCATGCAAATGAAAATGGCAGACAACATTTAAAAGGCTTTATATGTTACTGGAGAGTGCATATGTCTAAAGCATTTATCCATATGTTATTTGCTCTCCCGTAATGTAATCTAGCTACCCTGGAGGAAAGTCATTGGTAAGAAGAGTAAATGCAGATAAACCTACTTGTTTTGGAGATAAAGGACTTGCTCCCTGATGCTGTGGCAGATTCACGATGGTTAAAATCTGTCCCATTTAAGCAGATAAACAATCATATGTAGCCTTTTATGTTCATTTCAGTGCTCCATACGAGCCATCTCATGGAGACCTCATTTATCTCGTTGCTGAAGATCTTTTTTTTATAACCTTGTTGTGATATATCTGAAGGTACAAGAAACTTAAATCTGGAATGAAATCAAGAGGCAGTTTATAAAATTATACTTCGGACAGTAAGTATTTGAATCGATTCGCAATAGATAATATATTTTTTATGATTTAAAAAAGAAAAAACTAAAAGGAGTGTTTATGCAAAACCTGCCATCCAACTTTAAATTCTCACATCCAGAATTCACTGATGTTTTCACTGATGCAGGATTCAGGGCTTTTGTCATTGCAGTTGTGTGTATTTGTTTCTCCTTGCTGTAATAGCTTGTGTCTCCCTTCCTCCAGGCAGTCCTGGAACATGTCACCACACCTGCATCCCATTATCATCATCATCAGCTTTAGTATTTAAGGACAGGTGTCACTCATGCACTACGAGACGGTTGCCAGCTGCTTGTGTTCGCCTGCAGGTCAGCCTGCCTTGACTCTTTGTATTCCTCTGAGACTTTCATCTTTTTTTCTCCTATTGTGTGAGAAATAATAATAAACCTTGAAGGTTTTCTCAAGTGTTCTTTCTAGGTTGACACGTAAGGGCTCGATTAAATAAAAAACATGACACTTGACTCACAATCATTTTTAATTATTCCAAATAAGTTAATCACCATGGCAACGTGTGCATTACTGCAGAGGTTACTGTTCATTATGTGCCATTCTGCTACATGCACTTGACTTTTGATAATAACTGTAACAATTCAGAGTTATACAAATATAACGATGAAGTTGATGCACGATGGAATTGTGTTCATGAAGAGAATCAGACACCTGATTGATGGCTGCCCAGAGGAACGAACTGGGCCATCGTTCTTTTCTTTCTGTCTCTCTATGCATGTGTTATGAGCTTTTTCTCATTATCTACAATAAATAATCCTCCTGAAGCTTTCTAAAGCAGTATTGATGAGTGAATGATAAATGAGAGCCTGTAGTGTTAGTGCTAAATTATATTCTGTTTTCATGTTTTTTAATGGTTTTAAATGGCTTATGTGGCTATATCGTGCTGTTTTTCTTAGAAAGTGTGTCCTGCAGTACCGCAGATGAATTTAGAGGCAAACACCACTGCCACTGTGGGTCCCCGCCCCATCCCCATCCCACCTGGTGAGTCTGTCAGCTGCATGGCCCTTTGACTTGGCATGCAACATGGCATCTCTCTGGCACACTTTGTGGTTGTGGGACTGGTGGATCAGACCGTGCCAATCGGGGCATCTCCAATCACTGTGGTTGTCCACACTTTGGATCTTAGGATGCCCACAGGCCAGCTTTTCCACCTGTTCAACAGAAACCTGAGGAGCACCTCCAGTGGCCCTCCATATGTCACCAGATTCACTCGGTGTGAGTATTTACTATAAGCTTTATGTTCTACAGCAGTCACAGCACCAAAGAAAGGTCAAGGGCAAAATGATATATGTTAAATATTTTCTTCTCTTTCTATCTCACCATCATCTATCTAAATATACATGTAAGAACTGCCTGATGCCCTGTTGTCATCATGCCCTGTGCTTAATCTTCTACTTCCTCTTTGCTCATTAGTTTGAATGCAAATTGCATTTTTTCCAAGCTTGCTTTGTGTTTTTCCTGTTTTTCTAATATTGTTCTGTAATGCTTCCTGACTATTACATTGCTCCCCAATCATGCTATTGTGCCATTTCATAAATGGAAATGATTCCCAGTTTCCCCGGAAAATGTTAAATATCTAGCAGTTTTTAAGTATGGCTCCAGGAAGTTTGGCACAGAAGATTAGCTGCTGTGGAGCTGTGTTAGGTCTCATGTTGCTTTGAAAACTCCGATTGCCAAATGTGTACTGCCAAACATCTCTTATAGCTGATAAATGCTGTGAGTTGGCATCATACCCAGTGTGACTCGACTTTGTGAAAGTTCTGAGTCGCACCAGGTCTTTGAGATTAGGATCACACAGGACACGACGTACATGCTTTTCCTACTTTGAGAAGAAGGTAGACGTGATCAATATCCAGTTGTAAAGGCAAAATATGACTACATGCTTTGAAAATGAGGAATTTATCTCATTTTACTGCTTCTTCCATTTTCTGCCAAAGCAACAAGTCATTTCTGGAACAAACTGAATATGAACTTTTATTAAGTTGTTTTGCACATTGAAGTTCAAGTGTCCACATGATTAGAGGTCTTGTGAACATTTCCAGGTATTAATACACAGTTTAGTTACCCGTGTGTTTTTTACAAAACAGATTCTGTTTCTTTGCTGCTACAATGTAGGAGAGAGATGAATTAAATTCAGTTTTTTTTTAGTTTGCTGAGTCCTTGATAATGTAATACATGAATAAATGGTGCTGGTATATCATGCAGAAAATAAATAACCTTTTTTAAAGAGCACATATGTAAGAAATCACTGCCTGTTAAGTTGATTTTGAATTTAAACCTTTGAATTTAGCCTAAAATGCATGAACTGTGTTGTCACTGTTCCTCCATCTATCCCAGCCTTGGTGTTACTGCTTGGTAGTGGTTCTCATTAGAAGATTTAACCCCATCATACATTTTAGAAAACTCGTCCCCAGCATATCAAGATCAAACTCACATATCAAATATTCTTTATGTGCCTCGCATTAATGTCTGAACTGGGCAAGCATTTTCCTCTCTCTTGGTGACTTATGCTTATGACTCCCTGAAAGTCACATCAATAATTAAGCATTTCCAGAGCAAAACTGAGCTTAAAAATACATATGTTCTTGATAATGCCTCCCCTTGAGTTCCTAGGCTAAATGTTTCTGTAAAAAGAAGGATATTTTAATACTAAACATACTAATCAAGAAGAAAGCAGTGTTCCCAACAGACCTCAATATGTCAGAGATGTGCTTTCCAAAAAAAACGAGTACAACATCCAAGATTTCACGAGCCAAGTTGACTGTTTTTGGGTTGTGAAAGGTCTAATTGGGAATAACAAGTGCCACATGAAACGTCAGCACTGAAAGAAAGGCTTCTAAACAAACTCCCGAGTGTGATGCTGATGTCAGGAGAGTTCTGTAAGGTGCCCAGAGTTCAGAGAACAATCTGGCTTGATCTCCTGTCATTGCTTGGCAGTAATTACTGCTATTGTGGATGAAGAACAGAGTAACTTTCAGAAATATTCGACTTTATTTCTTTGCCACAGGAACAAGCAAAATAGCAAAGAACAATAATCCATGATGCAAAGCAAATTATGTTAGATGTTTTACCCAAATTGTTGATTTAATAAGAAAAAAGAAACATTTTTAACATTTTTTTTTATTCTGATAGGTCAGATGACCTTTATTTCTAAAACTCTTACCAGCCAACAGACAACAATTCAACCAGGCAGTCGTGTTAAACGGTTGTGACTCATGTTAATGTTCACGAGTTCACTATCAGGGCAGCATTGAACATCATCTGCACAGATAAAAGCTGAAGCTTTTCAAAAGGAACACTGCTGCACATCTGAAGCTAGCTAAAAATTGAATAAATAAGCTATAAAGTTGCTTGAAATAGGTTTTTGGACAGGTGTGATTGAAATACAATGTCATGCTTTAAATGAGTTTTAAAGGTGATAATATTATTGCTTAGGCACACTTATGCACACACATAGGTTTATGCATACACGTGACTGGAGCTGTAAAATAAGAATGAACATCCGTCCATTCTGAAAAATGTCAACATATTGATTGATAATATGAATCTTAGGATAAAGATTAAAAAACACTTTTTCCAAAGAATGTTTTTAGAGGTTGGAGTTTCTTAAGCCAGATGAAATGATGCTTAATTAATCGATGTGACCTTTTTGATGAAGAAACACACACACATCCCAGAGCTGCAGCTCGTTTGTGCCACGGAATAAGCTAGAATTCCTCCAAGCTGATGTAAAGGTGTCACTTGCAGTTGATTTACTGGAAACACTGGTTTGCAATGGGTGTGACACCACATACTGAAGGTAATTGTTTACATGCTTTGGTTAGTCATGTGACCTCTAATATTTTTTTTTTAATAAATGATCTTTTTACTTTGAGTTTTCTTAATCTAAAACCACAACACGTGAAGATGTTTGTAGGTCATAGTTATACAGAGAGTATTTTCTAATACTTTACTACTTGTTTGTTGCTGCTATTTAAAAGAAAAAGATTAAAAACCCACAAAAAGACCAATTCAGATGTTTTATTTCCTTTAGCTATCATTTAGTTAACTATCTACAGTCCATCTTTTCATCTGATGCAGTGCTGCCTGCTGATTGGTTAAAAATTTCCCCCTGTATTTTTGAGAATGATGCTTTTTTTATGATATTTTATTGTAACCGCCAGTAATTTAATATCCTCTTAACACAACTTCAAGCGTGAATATATTTCACCTTCAAACCCAGCAACTGTTCAATCTCATGGTAATGTTCGTCACACCACGTTGCACAAACACCTCGATTTATGCAGCAGCTGGTGCTGGAAATGTGCTGTAATTGCACAGTCACACATGGATTGGGGTGCGTTCAAAGTATCACACCAGATCTATTCATCTGCAGCCCATGTGATAATGATGCTTTAGCACCACAGCACCACCTCTCTCTCAGGCCCACTCCATGTCATCCAAGGCTGTTTTGTTGTTGCTTTCTTTTATATTCTCATTCAGTGTTTGCATATCATAGTCCACTTAATTTGCAATTGATTGGAGGAAATTCTTCTGGGCTGTGATCTGATTGGGCATCAGCACTGCTCTCTGCAGTAATGACCCATGCTGGGAGGTGTTGCAGGAGCAGATTTGGAGGCGCTATCCTGTTAACAAGGAACCCGCTGAGACAAGCTGTGAACAGCACTACTTGGAGATGTGTGATTTCAAGCAAGGCCTGTTTGTGCCAGACAGTTGGAGATGTGTGTGTCACTGTCTTTTTGATTGTTATTGAATATAACATTGCTGGAAAACAGAGTGCTTCAGTTGAGAAGGAACTTTATAGTTGGTTGGTTGACTCAGATTGTCACTCATTTGTCAAAACCCAAACCCTTGAAAACAAGGGAGTATCGTGAATGATATTAATGTGCTACTTTAGATCTTTTCCTGTTGTAGGAATGAACTTAACCCAGCGTTACACCTCTGTTATACCTGCTGATTCCATTTATGTATTGGCCTCACCATCCCCACTTGTACATCCTCACGTTACATCTACCTGTTCCACTCCTGAGTAGCTAAAAACCAAGTCAAGTCAGCTGTATAATGTCTCCTGACAAATTTGACTATAATCTAAAAAGTCCACAAGGAAATGACATCCATCATGTAAACAGAGCCATTGTCCACTGTGGGAAATGATACAGGTAATGCACCTGGACTGCTTGCAAATGACCAAGCTTTAGTTGCATGACTGATGCTCATATGGAAAAAAAGGGAGCTTTGTTTCCTTAACCGAGCAAAGGAGGAACTATCCATCACTGGTGAAAACAGTTCTGGCTACCCCTGTGCTTCACAGGCTACATGCAGAGTGGTTCTCCAGGGATTGTGTTCGAGACATAATGAGAGAGAAGCATTGGGGTAAACAAATAGACTTTTCTTGCAAGCAGCTCTAATTACAGGGAAGGAATAAATAACTATGAGAGAGGAGGCAGGCACACTATAATGCATTGTAATGGGCCCCAGAATTAATGCATCATTTTTCTACCTGTCAGGCTGCTGCTCCATGTCGAGTCGCTCTAATCATACAGATGCTTAGCTGCACTGGCATGCTGCTGAGACATGTAGGTAGGCTGTTTATCTATCCAGAATGTGGTAGTAGGTTTTCTGTATGCAATAAGCTATATTGCCAGAGTGTCATTTTCACAATAAGTGTCTCAAATTACACTAATATATCTATTCTGAGGTTACAAATGCACTATATCATAATATTTAACTTAGTTTCTTGTACCAGAATAAAATAAAATGAGCATTCTCAATAAACTATCTGAAAAACAATGAGACACTTAAAAGAAGAATGATTGTTTTTTATTAAAAAAAGCATTTAAGCTGAACAACACTCTCAGGTGGAAACAAATACATTCACGTGTGGTTGTTGTATTCCTGCATGTATCTACTCAGCTGCCCTTAACCCATAAAACCTAATGCAGGGGTGCCCAAACTTTTTCCCTCCAAGGGCCAAACTGAAAATGAGTCGGTGAGCCATGGGCCAAATATTGCAGCTTTAAAGCGTGGGGAATCTTTCCTATCTAATAAAACTATATAAAAGTTGTTTATACCCAACACTATATAAATTGCTAGAGACCTAATGGACATAAGAGATATTATTACCAAACGTCATTAAGCTCTGAAATGCCTTTTCATCAAGATCTGTAGGTTTCTAAATATAAACATTTACAAGCGGGCCAAGAGGAAGTGCTGGCGGGCCAGTTTTGGCTCGCGGGCCCCACTTTGGGCACCCCTGATCTAATGGGACATGCACCTAGTTCTCATGTTTAGTTGGGACCACAGGTCTTAATGGGTTCCATGCCAAGGTCTCATCCTGGTAGTAGTAACAAGTACAGGCTAAAAGTCCAAAGTTATTTCCAGACATGAGAGAGTCACAAAAAGTAAGATGAAAAATTACTGATACGGCTGTACAAAGAAAAACACATTTAGTATTAAAGAAAACGTTACTATTTTTATTAACAGCCTTTTTTAAAAACATGTTTGGTGTAAGCTCTCATGGTTTGAGTTCGGTTTGTTTGGTTTCCTGTTTTGTTTTCACGTGTTTCTGTTTAGCTTCCTTATTCCATGTTGATTGTTTCACCTGGTTTTATTAATCCCACCTGTGTCTTCTCACTCCTGTCTGTGTATTTATACTTCCTGGTTATAGTTTGTCCTTGCGGTTCGTTAGTTGTCAATAGTCTAATCTAGTCGTTATTAGTCTTCCCTAGTCTTCTTTAGTCTTTCGTGGTTTTGTATTTGTTCTGTATGTCTCCTGTTTCCCTCGTTCCTGAAATTAAACCTTAAATATTCTGGATTCCATTCGGGTCAGCACCTCTGCATCTCCATATTACTCACCTGTGTCATAACCCTCTGATCAAACTTTGGCTGTGGTGACATTCTCGTACATTTTTATAGTAACATGTACTCGTGCTGGAAAGTATGACCACAGTTATACTGCATATTATGGTATTTGGGCGGCAGCAGAGGGCAGGGACTCTTGCTGATGGACCCCTGACTACAGAAACTAGCTTTGGGGAACCTAGAACGTCACCTCTCTGGCGGAGAAAGAGCCTGAACCGGTGCTGAAGGTTAAGCGGTTCCAACCGCCTGGACTCTGGAACCAATGTCCTCGAGAAGAGCGGGACTGGTGGGAAGACAGCCATGCCTTGCTCCCTGACTTGGTGTCTGTAAATTGGGGTTCACCCCGGTGATAGCCTCCCCCTGCATAACCTCAACTTAGGACATTGTAGTTATACTTTCCAGAGCTCCTCTATTCTGTCAACTCGTCTTCCAATGAAGAAGCAGAGCCGGCAAACTCAGGGGTGGGCTCTCCCTCGGTGGCTGAGTTTGCTGAGGTGGTCAAAAATCTCCTTGGTGGCAGAGCCTCGGAGGTGAGACCCACCCGGGTTTCCTCACCACTGTCCTGGCTGACATGCCTCTGCAGCATTATGGAGGGATGTGGAGGAATGTAGATTCTTACATCCTTTCCAAGGATTTGTGGTCATGGAGCGTATTGCTTACGATGTGGTCTTTGGCAGCAGCTGTAACTTGACAGCATGTTTAATCTGCATCTGATCTTTTAAAACCAAGGTGTCTCCAGAAAACTGATATGGCTTTTTTTGTTTATCAAGAATTTCTTTCTATCATTTTAAACTTAGTTAGTGGTGCAGCTGTGGTCCAGAACCTTCCTCATGCATGTTCACAGCTTGACATTTCTAACATTTCTAATGTTTTAGTGGCTCAAAAACAACGTATTCTGCATCATGTTTTATGTGCACCAGTTTAGCTGTGTGTTTTAACTGGTTATCATAACAAAAATAAAAGAAATATTTTGGTAGGACCTGTATATAACCCATCATTAATACATAACTTTAGTTGTAACAGAGTATTGTTACTGTAATATTGTGTACTTTTTCCAAAGTAAAAGATATACAGATTGCACTTTCTTCATGTACCCTTGGATAGAAAGATCACTTGAGCTGCTCAGTTTTTAAGTAAACAGCTTTGTGTCATGTGACCCGAATCCTTCTGTAACATGATGTAATTAGAAAAACTTAACATAACGCAGCGAACAGACAGCTGTTTTCTATCTGGATGTGGTTTTTCTATGCCCTCTTTACAGATGAAAGCCATAAAACTAAAAATGATTCAAGATGCTGCAAATATCTATGGTATGTTTTGGTGGTTTCTCTCTTCCTCTGCCTGGTCGGAGCATCCATGCACTTTATGACAGATGAGGTGAAAAGGAGAAGGGGGAAAATTGTATGTCCTCCTCTCTGTAATCGGTTCAGTGTGTTTTGCCAGAGCAGATTGCAGTATTTTGTCTCATTGTTGGACTGCTGTGTATTTTTCTCTTCCTTTCCTCTTCCCTCTTTCTATTATTGCAATTTCCTCTGTTTTTATTGTGTGCCCGCAGTGCTGTGTTAGCATAGACTTGTTAGACTTTGGCAAGCTCACCAGCCACCTCTCAGGTGAAGGTGTATGACCATTCGTCACATCTATAACATTATACCCTATGTGGCCACAGGTTCCTACTTAGCTCAGAAACTGAACGGATAAGTCCAAAAAATATGAAAATAAAATTGACCGCCTGATAAAAAGCACTTAAACAACCCTCTGCCCTTTTTCTCAGGTTAAACTGAACACATTTTCTAAACTATGAGAGCGCAGAGCATGAAAGATTAGGTGTTGCTTCTCATTTAGCATTTCACAGTGATTCCTCGACCTCATCTAAGGAGTAGCTGCCCCTATTGTTTGAGGAAGAAAGACTCCTCAAGTGGTCATGGCAATTCTAACAACAATAACCAACCTCCTCTGGCAGGAAGAAGTCCCTTAACTGCAAGAGCCGGGGTTGGATGGAGACGAGATGGGAGGAGAGTCAGGAGAAAAGCAACGTGGGGTCGTACATCTTAGGAAGGCTGCATGTGCTGCCCAGGCAGCCCCTTAACTGCCTCCCCCCCTCATCTCACTGTTAGCAATAGAAAGACATCCATTCTAGTAAAAAGCATAAAACATAGCAGATCCATCTGGAAAGAGGACAGGAGGAGGACATCAACCTAATGAATTAGGTTCTGTGCAACACTGTAAGCTGTTGGCAGTCGCACTTTCCTCCTTATGGCCACTGTTAATGGAGTATATTTGTTAATTTTAGCACATCAACAGGTTGTATAAATACGTATTCATAAAAGAGAAAAATTCAGACTGGAGCTGCTTTTTTTAAACATACCGCAGTGGCTTCAACTTAAAGCAGGACACCAGGGCAAAATCCACAAAGCATCAAAAATTCATTTTGAAGTGTGCTTTTCAGTTTGTTAGCCTAGCATCTCATGCCAGTTAGCTGCTGTTGGGATGTTAGGAAAGCACCGTCCTTCACAACATGCAGTCTAACAGGGAAGAAGGCGAGATGGATAGCAGAATTTTGAGACGGCATTATCTTGTGCTGGGAAATTCACTTTGAAATGCCAAGCTTGGCAAATTACACCTCACTTCAACCTAATATCCGCCCTGTAAATGTCTTTTCTCTTTCAAGTATTGTGCTTGAATGTACATGAATGGCTTTGGAGTGCAAAAACTCTCCATATTTGTCAAATGACCCAGAGATTGAATAGTTCAGGCCTGCCTGGGAAAGAGGCTCAGATGCAGGATTGTGTCTGTGAAGCGTTGCAAGGTGAACAAATTCAGCTCACAAAGAGCTGTTGGGCTTAATGGGTTTAATTTGAATTTCACTTCCCTTCATTAGAAAGCACTGACATTTCCAACACACCTAAAAGCTCCCTGTCTAACCTTTACAAAGAAGAGTGATTTGTCTTTTTATAAGATACAAAGGCTTCAGGAAAAAAAAATGGTCAGATTGCAAAACTCTTTCACTTTAGACTGGATAAAAGCTTTAATTGATGTTTTTTTTATGTTAATGTTGGCCTGTAGTCAGCCTAGTCTCACCAGGTACTGTATGTTTGTCCACAGGTTCAAAATATCCAAAATGTCATAATTTATGTTTGTAAATTGTTAAAATGGCAGTGTAACCTTTCGGCTGTCCTTAATGACACAGTGAGAAGTGTGATGCATGAATAGTAGCATCTGTAAGTCCTAAGCATGAATCATGTGCTATTAACACAAAGTGAATGCAGGAGAAAAGAATGGCATCTATCGAGGCAGAGAAGCAGAAAAGCACGACAAAGCATCCAAAGCTGTTTGAATGCTTGAACTGACTCGTAGCAGCAGCCAGTCATAGATCAGACAGAAGATTAAGCAATAAGTGGGATGTTGACTGATAATCATAAAGCTTACTGTGCATTACTGTGTGGAAATCATTCCACAGGGGGGGTAAGATGTGGATGCTGAAACTCACATGGCAGCAGCTCACTGCTTTGAGTCATCGTTAAGACTTACTGAAGTTTAAGTGTTGAAGAAAAAGGATTTTAAGCTACGTTCAGACGGCTGAAGTGACTCAAAGCTGATTTTTTTTAACCCTATGAGACCAGTTTACTTTTACACACATGAAGACATCACACACTCATCTTGGTACACATAAGGTTCATACAGGAAGTCACATTTAAGTCACAGTTAGTTAGTTAGTTTATTGTCCCTTATGGGAAATTTGTTTTTTACAGAAAAACTGTACAGTTATATTACGCTTTTAACAATTTACAGACATGTTTCAAACATACAACAAACAACAACAACAACTACAAAGCAGCAGGTTCTGATACTGTGTGTTCATGTGTGGTTCAGTTATGTCTGAGGGGATTAAACTGTTTTTGAACCTCTATTGAATCTCAAAGTTCTGTATCTGCATCCAGATGGTAGTAATGTGAAATACTGATGAAGTGGGTGAGTGTGATCCTGTAATATTGTGTTTGTGATGCGTGTGATGGCTTTAGAGTTTAGCTGAGTGAGGTTAGGGGTTTGAAGGCCAATAACCTTAGAGGCAGTATTGGTTGTTTTGGTGAGTATGGTCTGATTTTTGAGTGTCAGAATATTATAAAAACATGTAATTGGAAATATGAACAGACTTTTAAAAAATCAGATTTAGCAAAAGAAATCAAATTGAGCTTTTTGCCCTGCAGTCTGAATAACCTGAGTGACATGGGATGTGACATGGTTCCTGACATTAGTGTTGGACAGACCTGAATGAGTACCTCAGAAACTGCAGAGTTGCTGTAATTTTTACACTCAATCATCTCTAAGGTTTGCTGACAACGGTCTAATAAAGACAAAACATCCAGTGAGCAGTGATTGTCTGGACCAAAATAACTTGTTAAGGCCCAGCTGCTGAACTTTGGCCGTTTTCCTCACTGAGACACCTCTAAACAACACGTAATGCAGCGTGCACCACATCCTCTAATGGCTGCTTCTTGCAGGATAATGCACCATGTCATGTAGTTCAGATCACCTCAAATTGATGTCTTGAACATGACCTGTTCGCTGTACTCCAGTGGCCTCCACAGTCACCAGATCTCGACCCAGTAGAGCACGTCTTGGGTGTGGTGGAACATGCAGATGCAAGTCAATATGGAACAAAATCTGTGAGAAATTCTCCCAAAACCTTGTTGAATTTGTTTCTTGTTCCCACTTTCTGCTCTGACTGATCGGTCTGAGTCGTGTCAGCAGGATTGCTTTGTAGGGGAAAAGTGAGATTAGCGGCCTTTTGTATGGAATTCTGCCTTATCTGTAAACCTGTATTAGACATTCATCCCTTCATAATTCATACTTTCATAGATCATAGGTTATCTGGTCACTGTGATTGTAAAGCTAACTCTCTGATACGAGTCAAGTGCCGGCAGGCTCTGCACTGCAACATTTCAGCTGCACACCGAGAGGCAATTAGAGCCATGATGATCAGCATCCAGGAAGAGAATACTGAAAGTGCTGACAAGTGTGAGGTGAGCTGTGCCAGGCATTGGAAATGAGAGCAGGCAGGCACCTGCGTTGTAAGTGTGTCTCAGTGCACAATGACTGCTTGGGGCTGCAGCAAGTTGTGTGTTGTGTAGTGGCAGGTGGGAACTGTCCATGAGGCCATGTGCGGCTGCCACCCTCAACCTGTTTGCATGATGGGTAAATAGCCTACACATAAACACACACAAATACATCCCAGTGCATATCAATCAAACATGTGCCCAGGATTGGAAAGTTTTCATTTTTTTTGTCTCATTAAAGCTTTTTTTTCCAGTACAATGATGCACACAGACTCTCATCGAGTGACCACAGCAACCGCAATGTTGACAAAGAAAAATCCTCTCTATCTAGTTAATGGCTCCTTGAACAAGCATTGTAATTTAGCACTGTGATTGTTCCTCTATGCTTAGTGGTCTGTGGATGAAGTGACGTTTAATTAAGAGTGTAAATAATCCTGAGGATGTGCCAAATGCCAGGCTAAAGTCCGTTCACCCGACCCTTCTATGAGCTCAGCCTCGTGCCTCTTAATCTGGCTCTAAATAAGATCAGGATCATGCTGAGATCACGTTCAACTCAATGCCAACACTGATAATCCACACCAATCGCTTGTGCAGACGAGCCGATTTGGGGATGTTATTTAAGGAGTAGTCCTGTTAACAACCATTTTAAAGATGGGATCTATGACATTTGAAAAGGATGCTAATATGTCAGGCGTTTCGGGTTATTACTTTGTGTTTAATTTGCGCTGTTGTGCATCTGCTCGCTCCTCTGATAACACATGCCTGCCTGCAAGTCAATGATGCTTAAAGTACACACTTAAGGGTTCATTACATTTATAAATCTTTGAAATATAAATCAACAGCTTCATGTGCAACTGAATCCACATCTTTTCTATTTCCTTCACTGCACAGCGTTACTTCATTCATTACCTGATTAATGAAGATCATAATCTCTTTAATGTAAGCAATGGGTGATTGGTGTGACATTATTCTTTAATCTGGAAGATATATGTGCCCTAAACGCGAAGCAACAGGCTGTGAGGAGGAGAAAATAAAGAAAGAGATGCTGATAGAAATTAGAGTCAAGTTTGACCCCAGCTGTGTGCCCGCGCGTATTATAATTGGCCTGCGAATATGAACCGAGTCTAACAGGCAGGTGGAAAATATTGCCTCATTAAAAAGGGCAGAGCATATGTCAAAGGACGAGGACGGATTTCATGTAGCGGGAATGTATGTTTTGGTTTCTTGGGAGTTTTGCAGAAGAACAAATGTAGACCATTATATTATAATAACTAGTTATGTAAACCAAGCTACAAGCTAAAGTCATGATAATCTGTCAGACTAACCTGTTCACTGTCTGTACTGCATGGTCTAAAGGCACCATCACCTAAATGCAGGAGGGAGGAAGTAACCTGTTTTCATTTTGCAGATGAGTTTTTGTCCAAATGCTGTGTGTTGTGATCATATATATATATATATATATATATAGGCATAATAACAGTATATGAAATATTAGCATTTATGAAGCTAGAAATAGCTTAGCATTGATTTTACTGCCTCTTGCTAACTGACAGCTGGGATGGATCTAACTCTGTGACTCTGAATTACATGAAGCAGGCATAGAAATAGATTAATGTTTGATCACACACTTTTTAAAAATAATTGTTTTTAAGTTTAGATCTAGAACAGATTAATTAATTCTACCCTTCATTTATCTCATTAAAACCTGAAAAACTCTTTTCAGTTTTTGTTTAAGTCATGTACTCACAACTCGCTTGTTAATTATTTTTTTTCTGTGTTTCTTTCTTAATTAAAGAGAAATCATCTGGAAAACTCTCAGCGCTTTAAAAGATCTTCCTACGTCACCAAATCAGACAGCAGTTGTGGCAGTTTGAGACATTTTGGCACATTGAGGGATTTTTGCCACCCGTATAAATAATATAATTAATGTATCATGTGTACCGTATAATTAATGTACAACCCGTGGCCCTGCTCTATATTGAAGTTTGTACATTTATACTTCAAACAGTGCTCCAGAGAATAATGTTGTTTATTAAGCAACTCTCTCTGGAGTGGATGTAGGACTTTCTCTATGGATAGGATTGGCATTTGGGGAAATAAAACTCCAAGGTGACTCAGATGCTTTTGGGTTGTGGAAGTGAAACAGAGTAATGCTGTATTTAGTTCCTTTGATATTTCAGACATAATACAATAAGGATATATTATTAATAGTTTAGTTCGATCAAGAGCAGATTTTGTATTCAGACTTTTAAAGAGTTGTGTTTGATGGTTTTGAAGGTTTGAATGGGGATATTTTTGTGTTTATGAAGCTGTAAGAAATTTGTTAGGGACCATTTCCAACCCAGTAGAATGGATGCCGGCGAGCAGCTGACCAACATAATGAAATTCACTCAGTTTAAACAACCATGTTTGTTTGCTAAAACATTACCAAACTAAAGCACATTTCTGACCACGTTGGACAAGGATTGAAGGAAGTTTGAGCTGACAAAGCGGAGCCCTTTTGTCCCTGCTTTAGTGATAAATGTGTTCATGATGATGTTGCAGTAGAGGTTGTGAAGAGAATGTGTTTTAATAACATTTTAATGTAACCAGCCAGGCTGGTTATCTTTTTTATAAAAACAGTTTATGGATATCCGTACATATTCCTACATGATTCTGAGCCAATCAGGCGCTGTCTTTTGTTTGCAGGACTTTTCTGTTTACAAATGTGTGGCACTGGTCTGATGGAGTAACGCATCCTCTGAGTGTGGACCTCAACAATATTAAACACTGTGGGATCTTACTGATAGAAAACAGGACAAACAGCAGCCAACATCTAAAGCAGGGGTGTCAAACTCGGGTCTTGAGGGCCGTATCCAGCAGGTTTTTGTTGTCTCCATGCTTCAACACGGCTGACTGAAATGACTTAATAGGTTGACAAGAACCTGATGGATCTATTTGATTTGCATCAGGTGTGTTAGTGCAGGTAAACAACAAAACCTGCTGGATACCGGTCCTCGAGGACTGGAGCTTGACACATGTGATCTAAAGCCTCCAAAAGCCTGGAAAACTAGTACTGAATACTACTCATTTATATATTTTTTTCCTATATTATAATTAAATTAATATTTGCACATGAATAAATAAATTACTGCACATATTTGTGCTTTTTCCTGGCAATATATTAAGTCGTGAGACTTGGCTGAGTGCATTTAAAGTGTGGGTACCATACATTTTACTGATCTTATACTATAAACTAATAACAAATAATGTGCAAAAAAATCCATTTCATTTTCCTTTTTTATTTGTTTTATGTTTTTTATTTTTGTACATTGTAAATTCAAGCTCAGTAAGACTTGCAGCTGCTGATATAGTATTAAATATTACATATCACATACTTTTAAACACGGACGTAGTTTTAGGGGAGGACACGAAATGTCACCTGCACTTTTTCAAAAAGTTATTTTCGTCCTCCGAACTTTTTACTGTCCAAAAACAAGATTTTGCTACACGTCAGGCTCTAGGACCAAGCTGAAGCCCGTTTTTCACTGCGTCTCATTGGTGTTTTGTGTTTACATTATTTACTGAGTTAATCCATTTTTAAAAAAGGGAAAACTCTTGAAAAAAAAAAAAAAAAATATATATATATATATATATATATATATGTGTGTGTGTGTGATATTGGGCTATATAAGTAAAATTGAGTTGAGTTGTGCTTGGACCCTCCTTTGGACCACTGGCATCCTATTTATGTTCATTATTGACTTAATGGTCAAAGACAAATCAATCATTTGACACAAACTTGATCATACCCACAACATTCATTTAAATATTATATGCATAAGGGGTTAAAATGCTCATTTGCAACACTCCTGATGGACTGACTTCTCTCTGAACTGCTTTAAATATCTATGGTGATTATTGCAAAAATCCCCAAAGTAAAGCAACCATTGAACGTCACTACCAAGTTATTTTTTAAACCATTCCTTTGAATGACATCCCACCTTTATCTTATCATTCCTGTATTGACTTACGGCATTATTCACAACCATAAAAAGAATACTGAGTTTATATGAGGTGGATGGAAAGGGCTTCAGCAGTCAGATGGATACTTTGTTTACCTGAGAGGGCTGTGATGAATTTTATTTATAAAAGTTTGAAACAGGTGTGAATTAATATGATAAAGATATAAATAAACCAATGTTAGTCCAGGGGGTGAGCCTGAGGGCACACAATGCCATTAGTGAGTCATAAAGTATTGATAAAGATAGTTTTTAAAATAAGAACAAGTCCAAAGCTCCAACATCTACCAGAGACCACATCATGGGGCTCAAATGTTCATGATTGATGTGTTGTGGGTATTTCAGACCAGTGGGGGGCGCTATTCAGTGTGTCTGAGAGAAAAGCTTTGTTTCCAGGATGATACAGCAGTTGGACTATCACTATTAACAGCCAACACATCCTTCTGCTTATGCTGCTCCCTAAAGCTAAGTCACAAGCTGGGGGAGAATACAGCACTTTGTTGTTTTAGCTCTCATAATGGCGCTCCTTTAAACGAGGTGGCAGCTTTTCCCTAACTGAAGCAGAGGCTGCATTTTCACAAGGATTGATGCAAACGGCTCAATTTTCACATAATATAGAGCTCTTTTGATCCTCTGGGATGTTTACATGTGTGCTAAAACAAAGCACACCACTCATTAAGCTATTTTAAGCAACTTGATTGGAAATTTACCAGATTTAATCCCAGTCTTGATATTCAGCCATCACGTTAAGAGTCAAGTTACAGATGTTAGCCGCTGTGCCTGTATAGGATATATTCTGTGGTGATGAGGACCGTTTCTATTGGCATCAGTGAATCATACTCCTGTTCTCTTCTTTTAAAGCTTATTCGGATTAGGCCACAAGAGGGTGAATTATCATCTACCCTTTCTGTTATTGAATTGTTTCGGGTCAGCTGACTCTTGTGACATGAATTAAGATTTCCTTTCACTGCTTTTCAGTTGGATCTCAGTCGGTGTACCCTTGAGGGTCATGAAAACTCAAGTGTAGGGGCAGATATAAACCCTGCTAAATGAAATTTACTCATATTTCTATCACCTAAACGTAGCTGGACTTTTTATTGTTTAGATTTACAGCATCACAAGTAGAAAATGAAAGATCAGAAGCCAGTGAGCTATAAAACTGTGTTAAGGTGCTCATTGCATTGCTGTTTTGAGTGCTAAAGGGAATATGTAACCCCGCATTCATTAGACTAAGTTAATTATTTTAAGCTTAATCTAAAGTATGGATAAATCGATAATTGAATGATGATGTCATATCCTAATTAAAGTAATGAGTCTTTGGCAAATAAGAATCTAAATGAACTTAAAGAAAATAGTTATCATACAAAATAAATAAAAAGCTTGGTGATCTGTACGGGAAAAGTAAAATAAATGGCATAAAGGACCCTTTGCAGTACGCCTACCGGCCCAACAGGTCCACCTCAGATGCCATCGCCGCTGCACTGCACAACTCCCTCTCACACCTGGAGAATAAAGACTCCTACATCAGGATACTCTTTATTGACTACAGCTCTGCATTTAATACGG
>JBAMHV010000001.1:5869016-5882781 GCA_037177535.1 Pseudomugil gertrudae | reverse complement strand
TGATAGTGGATATGAGTAAGAAGAGGAACCCTCATCATCCACTGCTTATCCGCGGGCTGGAAGTGGAGAGGGTGAGCTGAACTTTGAACTTTGAACTTAAATATGAAGCAACCTGTTTCAAATGTGAAGGCACATCTGTACATTTAAATAAAAGAAAACAGAAAAAGTATTAACTAGACCCATTGTTCATGATGGGAGCACCTAATAAACACACCACTGAGCTCCACAGCAAGAAATGTTCATGTGATAACTAGTTTCTTTTCCACACAATAATGTGAAAACAAAAATAAATCAAAGTGGAGCATGTTTTCATGTGATGTGAACAACAGTTCCAGTTTGACCACTGACTGGTGACAGCTGGTCAAACTGGTCAGGAACTTTGTAAACCTGATTTTCTCGGACGTCATTATTTTAATCTGTTAAAAAAAAAAGGTTGAGAATGATACCATGTTGTTTTATTTTCACTTATAGCCCTACATTTGATATTTTGCACCCATCACAGCCCACAAGATGCTCAAACTGAAGCTCTGTCTCAGTGACGTCATCAGGAAGATGCTTCATCATCGTGCCGAGTTAGAAACAAAGTTATATTTAGTATTTATAAATAGCCTTGGTCGTGTTTTTTTTTCTCTTCAGTTCACTGTGCAGGACTGCAGGTCCCACACCGTGTTTTGGTTTTAGCCAGATCGCGCGCTCAGAGCACGCGCAGCCAGGATCCATGCTTCCGCGCGGCTCCGCGCCCTGTTTTCCGGGGAGCCGGGGAGATCCAGCCCTTCCAGCACGCTGCTCTCTTACGTCCCAGTCCGTGAGCAGCGAGCAGATTTCTCCTTCTGCTCGGATCTGATCTTTTTTCCTACATCTCACCTCTTCCTTGTCTTTAACACACTCGGAAGGTATCGGAGTAGTGTAGTCAGCACGCCGGCGCGTCGCTGCGCAAATCATTGTAAGGCTGCTCCTCCGTGGCAATGGATTGATTTCAGTGTGTGTGTGTGTGTGTGTGTTTGTGTGTGTGTGTTTACGACCTGTGCTTCGACCAAGTTGAGAAAACATTGTCTAACCTGCGGTTCTCTCCTTGCAGCTACATGTTCCACCCGGCCTCTTTGCAAAGTACCTGGCCACGGATCTTTCTGCGCATTTCAGGACTTTGAACTTTTTCCCCTCCTTTGCGCAATTGCAGGAGGTGGCCGGGGGATTTTAAGGATCTATTATTATTTTTATACGCATATATATATTTTTTTTTAACAAAGCAGCTTCTCAGGGGTTCTTGGGAAAAGTGATGGCCGAGCGGGGAGCTCTGTCGCTCCTCTCTCTCCTCTGTCTCACCTTTCTCCACACGGAGACCACCACGGCAAAGCATGCCGACAAAGGTAAAAAAAAATGCTTCTTTTACTTCTGATGTGTGTGTGCCTGCTTCTTCACGCCTCTGTTGGGGGAAAAAAACTTAACCCACACTGGATCTGGGCTGTGGTGAGAAAAAACCCCATGGAATGTGTCTGGAAAGCAGACATGGGGTTAGGTGATCCATTCTGCTGCGCACAGATCAGCCGTTTGGGTAACTTTAAAAGTAGGCTGCTTCTTCATAACTGTTTCGGCCCAGACCAGCCCTTCTGAAGCAACACGCTCCCACACTCCTTCCTTTTGTCTCCTCACAGGCTTATGAGGCAGAACTGCTCATAGATTTCTCTGCTTGTCTTTTAAATGCTCCACAGACGCGCTGCTTGCCTGCATGTCTTTGGATCACATGCAACTACATTTGAAAGGCTAAATAATACATTTGCACGCTGAATTGAGTTCATCCATATTCTCTGTGCGCGTGTGAGACAGGTTGGTTTTGGAAATGGAGAGTGCACTGACTATAAAAAAAAAGGGGGGAGAAAAAGACGCACAAGGCAAAGAGTCATTAGTGATCTCTGTCTGATAATAAGCTTGCATCATCAGTCCAGCAGACATCTCATTACCTGGGCGTCAATACATGTTTAGCTGATGGATAAACGGAACCTAATTCATTTGCTCCTGTTAATTGTTTTGAAGTGAGGACACTGTACTGCGGTGCACACTTTCTAATACCAAGTGGTGGTGCTGTCAGGATAAAAAAATAACCCCACATATATTCATGAAGTTATTGGAGGCGTTAATAAGTATGGTTTTCATCAAACACACCACAGTCTGTTATAAATAAACTCCCCTATCCGCCTTCCTGCTCCAGATAAATGGCAGAGCCATGAAAAAAGGGGAGGACATAGTCTTTTTGGTTGTTAGTGAAGTGCACAGCTCCAGAAAGCATCACATACCCCATTTTCACAAATTTGTGTCTTAATTGTTGAAGGTGGAACATACAAACACAGCAGCATGTGCTTTGGAAAATATGATCATAACTGTGTTGTGCAACATGGCCCAGTTCTTTCCCCCCCATTATTCTTGTGATATGTGAAGTAGTTGTGTCAAAGAAAGAAGTCCTTTGAAAGCATGCTGTTTATTTTGCCAGTTAGAGAAATGAATGTGTAAAAAAAAATCACTGGGTTTGGAAAGATGGGCCTCTGCTAGCTGTTGGGCTTTCTTGCGTGTGGAGCTTGATGAAAGACCCTCTCCTGAATGAAAAGCACTCTGCAGTAGAGGAAGGGGAGATGGAGAGGGAGTGAGAGGAAAAAGAAAGGGGGGAAGAAAGCCCCTTCTTGGCTTTGCTGGAGATCAGTACAAAAGAGAGATGGGGGTAGGGTGAAACAGGCCGACTGTCTGGAAAGTAATAAAACCAGGAGATTAAGGGGTCCGGGGAGTTCCTTTGGGAGGTTTGATTGATTCCAGAGAATTGGACAGGGACCCACACGCAGAGCGTCTCACGTTACTAATTACGGGGTCCCCTTCTCTGAAAATATCTGTTTATTCAAAACACATTTCTTCAAGAGCCTGACTTTGGTCAGAATTTATCTCCATCGAAGCTGGAAGGGTTGTGGCCCAAAAAGATTTTGGTTGTAAAATGTCGGGCTTGTTTGGTTTGGGGACCCACAGTCGTATTTCTTTCTTTACTCTGACATAACCTGTAAATGTCGAGCTAAATGGATGCTTCCCCCTTTTTTTTGCAGCTTGTAGGAGTTAAGATTTGTTGAAAGCCTCAAGAAGTTAGTCTTTTGTAAACAAGTCCCAGTCAGAGGAGTGTAAAATCCATTTAGGCCCTATCTTATCTGTGAAACCTTGCCATGGGGGGGTTGTGTGCTGATTGTCGCCCAGTGGGCAGTGCAAATAACTTGCTGAAATGTGCAAACATTTGGCAATCCTGTGCTCTTACAGTGCTCTCTCCTGGGTATTATCCTCACAGACCACCTCGGATGCAACGTTGCAAAGACTTGCAAAACAACTGTTGTTTTCTTTGCTGCATTTAACATCGTCTCTGTGCACGGTGCTGTTAAGAACATAATTTACCGCCTTTTTGTTGTTTGGAAAGCCTTGGTGGTCCTGCATTCCAGTTTGTGAGGACAGAAGTAGGGCAGCTTATAGGTGTGTGTTCCTTCAGTCTGGGAAGTTGGAGCTAGAAGCTGGGAATGTCCCTGTGTTTCAGTTATAATCAGGAAAACCTGTTAGATAATATAAGCTAACAAAGCAATGCACTGTATCTTTCCCATATAAACACAGTAGAAACAGGTTTACTGACAGATGTTCAGCAGTATGTGTATGAGTGATTTAATGAGAGGGAAACTGACAGAAGTGAAAATAAACTACTTATTACTGCGGCTATTACCACTTTTTATGTGCAGGGTGGCCATGTTGGATTTTGTGGTCCAGGCTCACGAGGTTCCTCCAACTTTGCGTTTTAAATATTCCCTCTGGGAACTATTATTCATCAGCCTCCTCTCTGAGTGTAATCCGTACACACGACATCTGAAATGTTTAATATAACATAATGATTACATTTTCAGCTAAAAATAGCAGAACTTGCATGTTGACATCATCTGATGACTTGAAGAGGCATCATGCAGACTCTGTAGCTGTCTCTGCTGTGTGTAGTGTGCTATTTACTAATAATTTATTTATGGCCTCCAATCGCTCATAAAGTCCTAATGACCTCCATCCACTAAGAGATGGATAATTGCACATGCAGCCAAGTATTTGATTCATCTGCCTCGCTAATGAACCCACACCATTAGGATATGAGGCTTATCTCCTTTTGGTCCTGATGTGCAGGATTCAGGTTTTTTTTAATTTCATGTTATTTCTAAGAGACGGGAGGATGATGAGGATGATTTGCTTTATTCTCGTTTGCTACTTCCAGCTGCTACATCTTCTCCAGCAGGGTTTTAGGAGGCTAAAATGAAAGCAGTTACTGAAATAATTTGCACCCATTGTCACAGCAGTTTATCACATGTAATTGGCAGAGCGAAAGGAAGATCAATATCGTCTGAATAGATGGCTTGACATCTGCTGGTACAATGTATTGGTGGTTGGGGTCATTGCTATCTGCTACTTTCAGTTGCTTTCTTTGTGCTGTTGCTAAGAATGGAGATTGAACTGAAAGATGTGTACATATGAAGAAACAGCTGTAGCATCTTGGTTGGTTAATATTGAGGTTTTTGCACATGAAACCAAGATTAAAAACACACACTAGATTAAAAATGCTTTTATGTTTACAGACTACTCGGTGTGCTTTTTAAAACACCTTCTCTAACTAGTCCCTCCTGGATTCCAGACATAGACTGGGCCAGCTATGCTGATTCCCTTTGGTGGTACAGCGTGGACTGTTTTAAATGGAGATAAGCCAAATTTCCATCATGCTCTAAAATCCATAGTTGATCATGGGAAAGTCATGAAAGCTCCGTCACAGCTACTTCCAGCGATGTGGTGGTGCAGAGAATGTCCATTGAAGCTTGCTGTGCTGTGACTGCAGCCTGCAGGTCAGCTTCCAGGATGAAGCCTTATCAGCTGCTCTCCTGATTTCTCAACTTCTTACCTGATCTCAGCTAGGGAAACCTCGCACATCCTGCAGCTTTAGGTGACTGGAATGCAACAAATGGTTCTTTATGTCATCCTTTACTTTGCATAAAGGTGAGATTTGAAGCTAATTTTAAATAAAAAGCTTCGGAAACCCTCATCAGAAGCTGCATCCAACCTACAATGTTTATCCTGATTCTTTTTCTTCTTGTAAACAACTTCAGTTCATGTGTTTCTTGCTGTATTAATAAGTCATGATTTACTGTAGGTTAATGCTTAAGAGGATGACTTGTCAACACAGTTGTACTCTGCGAGACTCTGCACTAAGCTCAACCTGCAGAAACAAGTGAGATGTTTGCATTAGCAGCTGTACGTAGGCGGGAGTATTAACTTTTTGTTTTGCAGAGCTGGAAGGATGTTTTTCTCAGAGAAATGTGTAAGAATTGGTCTGATACAGCTCAGCAGTGACAGCATTTGCTTGGTGGGATTCACATGTTTACAGGAGGCAAATTAAAGTGACATGTTGTGCTTTGCTGAAGCGTTCGGCTTGTTTGTGGGTTTGATTTGCTTTCTCTCTTGTTGCATCCTATAAGAGTTGTTGTGAGCTCGTCCAGATGAAAACATGATGTAGGGAAAAGGTTGCTCACATGATTGATCATATGCTTTTTGTTTTCAGAATAAAAAGCAGCATTTGGATAAGGAAAAGTCTTGATTATGTTTCTTCATTTTATTTCTGTTTATGGTTACTACTACGGATGCACAATATTTATCAGGACCGATAAAATATGCACCAATTTGGGTTATTAATTTTTTTATATCAGTCCGATTTTCCCGATTAAAATATCAGATAATATATAATTTATTTATTTTTTTATTCAGGCAGCGCAGCCATAAAGCAGGTCAAGATGGCAAAGGTCACCTTACTAGCAGGACCCAGGCTTGGCTCCATCACTGCCTGACTAATAATGAGCAGTACGTTTGTATTTTAGCAGGAGATGAAACAGCATTGCTGTGAATTCTGAGAGGAGGGAAAATATTTAAAGTTTAAGACAAAAAATCTAATAGCTTACCTGAAAAGTTGTCATCACAGTGAAGCAGGATGGTAAAAATGTGTAGCTGCTGCAGTAGCAGCTAGCGGTGCTAAATGTATCCATTCAGAAAGCTGTAAAAAAAATTAAGAGACAGCAAAAAAGTTACAGAATTTACCTAGTTTTCTAAGATGCACTTAATTTTATATATTTAATTACATTTTTGTAATTGAGGCTGACACAGTATGTCATTACATATAATTTCTTGTTTAAACACAGATATCTTTGGAGATGAGCTGTACATGTGTTACAGAAACGATGCACTTTGTTGATTAAATGACTACATTTTTGGACTATGACGTGAAAAATAAACATTTGAAGAGCCAAAACTTTTTTACGCCAGAGCTACTTATCAGTTTATCATCGCTGCATCCAGCACAAACTGCAGATTATAGTAAACAAAAAAATATCAGTAACTTATCAATCATGACAAGCAGAAAAATATTGATTACCGGTGTTGGTTGAAATTTTTCATATCGTGTATCACTAGTCACTACCACTTGTTCACTATTTCAGTTATTACATCAGGTAAGAAGCAGTAATCCACAGTTGCCCTGTAGGAAGTTGTCCATACAATACTACACGGTGTTGCTTCTCTATTCCAAGCCAGCGATGGGAAACGAGTCGTGCTTTGAACAAACATTTCAAAAGTTTGCTCTGCGGTTGGATGGAAAGATTTTTTTCCATTAGAAAATGAAGATTTTACTCGTATGCTGTTCTGTTTCCCTGAATGCAACTTTCATTTAAAACGGTTCAAAGTTGTGCTCAGGTGTCGTCCGGAAGCATCATTGCTTTTCTTCTGTTCTTTGAAAGCCAGCTCAGATTGGTCAAAGAGCCGCTTGCATCAAACGTGCTTCTCTTAAGAGCAGGATTTCTCGCTTCTTCAGAGGAACTCCTGTTGTGCCAGAAGAAGGAATCAGAAGCACAACCTTCCCAGACCTGCTGTCTGTTAACTTTATGTCTGACTGCCCTTTCATGTGAAAACAAACACGCTAAAAAAAACAAAGACTTGCTCGGACTTTGAGTTGAATCATGTCTAGAGACATAAAGCGGTCCATCTTTTCCTGCGTGATGGTTCCTTCGAGGCTCGGCTACCCAGGAGACATCACAATAACAATAGTTTCATCCTCCGAGACATGTTTTCACCTCCTTGATATCCATTTTCCCCTCAATTTTTCCTGGAAATGGGATCAAAATGCAAAAATAAGTAAGTCACTGTGGTTCTGTTGAGCTCTCAAGGGTTTTGTGTATTGCTGTGATTGAATGATACCCTGGTTTAATGACTTCTGGGAGAGCCGAATCTTTCCAGTTTCCACAGAGTTGACTCGCACAGTGTGAGGAGAAACATGAGGAAAAGATTGAAGTTATGGCTACACATCAGGAAGAGTCTAGTCTGCTGTTCACATAAGCTGCATGCTGGTCAACCTCTCAAGCTCGTGTGCAATCAGTTTTATATGCTCAAAACCCTGAAACAGAGTGCATGCCTCGTCTGGATGTGAGAAGTTTTGGACGTTTTTAACACAAAGCTGAAAAAAAAAGCACAATAAGAATATGAAAGCACACTTTTTTGCCAAAACAATTTACACAGAGCTAATGATCACTCACACAGACTTTGACTCATGTGTCGCAGTTTCAAGCAGAGCTCCGCATGACATGTGAGTGAAGGCTGTATGAATAGCATGCTGTCTTCTTTTGGCAAGACATGTTCTGTAATATTTATGTTGTGCTGCTCTGCAGTCAGGGTGGGTCAGGTTCTCGGAGACAGCGTGGCATTGTCCAGTGTTGCTGCTGAAAAATTGCAGCAAGCCAAGGTTTTCTGATTGAGTGTGTGTGTCTGATTACTGCAGTAAAACAGCTGAAAATGGCCTTATAAGTGTGTGTCGCTGTTAGGTTTAAGTAGTGTGCTGCAAGCGTTTCCCTTTGCTTTGGATTCAAGTGAAACCTGGAAGGAATGGGCCTTGTAGCCCTTCCAAAAGAGTCTTTATACTCAGCAGAGAGGAAACTTTTTTTTAAAGTTTCCTTTAACTTGGAGCAGTGTGGTTCAGCAGAGCTCCTGATGTGACGTCTCCAGGTTGGTGGCTGCTGCAGCTGTGTGGGATTATGACACATGCAAGCTGTGCTTGTCCGATGAGCCTCAACTAATGAGGCGAAGGCTTTGTCACACACAAAACTGTTCTCCAGTTCTCCTCATTCCTGCGTAGGAATCAAAAACGCTGTGCAGATTTTATTTTTCAGCTCTGTTGAGAAGCGCTGGTGCCAAGCTGGCAAAATGCCCATTTTTAGGATCTTGCCTAAAATATTGGTACGGAAACTTTCTTCTGCTTCACTTCATCAGAAAAGTGTTTGTAGAGATGATGTTGATGTGTTGTTTTATGGTTTGGTAAGAGATTTAAAGCTTGGGCTGGCTCGGTAGAGGTCTGTTCTCTGGTTGCATTTTGACCCTGAAGCTTTGATTTTTTTTCCGCTGTACCATCTTCTTTGTCTTCATCAGGCAATTGCTAATGTTTCTCCTGTCATTTCATTGTGGGTTTGCAACTTTTGAGTAGAGCTTAGAAAAATAAGCACAGGGCTGAAAGGTTAAATGTAATTGGTGAAACGTGTATTTCTCGCCTAATTCTATCGAGTTAACTTTTTTTCCACCAGCGAGCTTAGTTGTAAATTAAGAGACTAATACGCTTCTTGAAAGATGGATTAATAACCTTCATTTGCTTGCTGCACATCTGCTGGAGGTCTAACATCCTGCAGCTTTCAGACATGAATTTATTCTCTGCTGTCTCTTTGGAGGACGTCTAGAGTGTGATGTATTAACCTGAAAGTCTTCTCAGTAGTGTATTTCAGAGTGTGGTGTAACCCTTAAGTAACATGCAAGAATTAAGCACATTTTTTATTTAATAATTCTCTTAATCATTGTTGTCCAGCAGTTTTCTTTCTGAAAGAACATTTCTATCAGATCTTCTGGCCTTTTGATCTTCGCTCCTCCTGATTATTTTCTCTTTTTTTTTAACCCTAAACATCACAAAGTACTCTGTATTTGTGCTCAGTGTTTGTGTCTTATGTACACACGCTCGTTAAGTATCGCTAACCGTGTACACAGGCTTCATTCAGTCAAAGGGACTTTTGGTTTGTTGAAAGGGTGTGGAGGCCGGCAATCACAGAGAGAGCGCTGTGAGCGCTGCTTAGTGGAGCTGGCTGCTACCATCTCGTAACCGGCTGTGGCTCTTGGCAGCTTGAAACATGGCTGGATGTGTGTGTGTGTGTGTGTGTGTGTATATATATCTTTGGGTGGCTATTCGTATAGGTGTAAGCCACCCATCTGGGATTGCACAGCTGTTTTATCAAGAAAGTTCAGAGAGTTTCTTTGCTTCAACTCGCTCACAAGAAAAAAAAGTTTACCTGCTTCCACTATAAGAGCATTTAATTCAGCTTTGAGTTTGTTCTGTGCAGCAGCCAACAGCTGTGGTGACTGATTCAGCATTATGGGCTGAACATCAGGAGGAGGGAGCCATTGATAGCCTCACTACTTATTATGAAAGGCTCTGTCTAGCTTAGTTAGTATAAAATGACAGATTTGCTCACAGATGTGTATTGTAAAGTAGTGGTTTGGGTTTTTAAAGGAGCTTTGATTTCTAAAAATATGCTTTGAAAAAGACTTTATAAGGTTCATAATTATGTTTCATATTTTCTCCGTAAACCAGTTCAAGGCGTAATTATAAAAAGTTTTCATGAGTAGTGCCAGAACAGCTCTGTTGGAAGGGATGCATTTTCTCAATAACTTTTTTTTTGGTCTTTTTTTTTTACAAAGATGGAAACTAGTCTGTCTGGTTTGGAAATCCAACGCACACCGGCTAACTTTTAAGCCTCGTCGGCACCGTGTGCTGCAGCGTCTGCAAGAAAAGAGGGTGTCATTTTTTTCTGTTGTCGCCCCACGCTGTACTTTTCCATGGCCGTGTCTCGGTGCATAGAGCTGCAGTAGTGGCAGACATTAAGCTTTTACAGTTAGGATTTACATTTAAGACCAATGAAAGCTCCATTTTAGTCATACATACTTCAACTCGGTCTCCCAGTTGTTCTTGGAGTCCGTCCAGTCAGACCCCAAAGTTTGGATTTTGATTTCACCTGCTGTTATGGTGACCTCTGACAAAAGAATTGTCAGTCTTAACCAGTGTTTCTGCTCCTAAACCCAAGCTGAAACAGCTCTTTGAAAAGTTTAGCTTCAGATAGAGGCTTCTTTGTGCTGCAGGGAGCTCCCCTCTGGCATGAAGCTCCACAGACTGCAGTGATTTTTGCACTGTTATTGGAGCCAGTTCTTCCTCAACTGAGCTCATCTGTAGCTAACGCAGGTCACCAGAAGCGGGCGAAAAGCTGAAATTACGGCTTAAATACACTGGCATGATGTAATGGAATTGGCTGTCTCTTTTGATTCTGCTTTCTTGCCCTTTCAGGGTTGCATAAAAGTGCTCTGACTCGCAAAGATGCTGGTTTTCTGTTTTTAATTGTACATAAAATAAGCTCGATCCGCTTGACCTAGGAAACTCATTAGTTTAATTTACAGCCAAGTTCAACATGTCTTCTTGCTTTCAATTCAGAGTGAGCTGTAGAGGAAACTGGTTGCAAACAAAACTGTTGCTAAATGAGGTGCACAAAACTGCAGAGTGATTCAAGTTGCTTCTGAATTTCCATGCCTTTGCTACAAGTGGCGTTGCACCCAGTCAGTAAAATTATACCCTCCTTCCTTTCATCACATAGGCTTTCTTTTTTTCTAAGGTTTATTTTAAACTTGGAAAAATAAGAATCTCCAGATTTGTGATACAAAACCTGTCATTGTAATAAGAATTACAGGAAGACTTCCACAACTGATACAAGAGAGATTACACAATTTCCTTATCATGACTCAGGTTTTTTTAATGTATTTTTGTTTTTTAAACGAATGCTTACGACATAGTAGAACGAGGATGAGCAACTCTGGTCCTCGAGGGCCGCAGTCCTGCAAGTGTAAAGGATTTCCCTGCTGCAACGCACCTTTGCTTGGTGGTGTTGATTTGGTTCACTTTCATTGTCTTATTTCCAGCAGCAGAACCTACAGTACAGCAGTCTTGTTTTCTCTTGACTTTTTCCTGGTATAGACGAGGAAGAGGAGGTTGTACTTCAATTAATTTCAATTCAACTTTATTTGTATAGCACCACTTGATGATAATGTCATCTCAGGGCGCTTCACAGACATCATATTGAGCCAATTCATAATAAATAGCCACGCTAAGAGAAAACAAATGATCGCATTGAATCTTGACTTTGATTCGATCCCCAGCCTGAGCATGCATGAGGCGACAGTAGGAAGGAAAACTTCTTTTAACAGGAAGACAAAACCTCCAACAGAACCCGGCTTAGTGAGGGCAGCCATCTGCCTCGACTGGGGGACATCCCATAATGCACTAACTAATGGATGGCACTATCTGTAACTGTAAGATTTGTTGTAAAGGAAGGTCTTAAGCTTGATTTTAAAGGTAGGGAGGATGTCTGCCCCTGGAAGGATAAGATGGGAGAGGGCAAGGTGAGGATTTGTATTCAGCTGGAAGTGTAGTGATGAAAAGCAGCATCATTTCCCTCTGATTCCTTAAGCATTGTCCTTTGAACCTTGACTGGACCGCCACTTCTCCTCCCTGCCTCTCAGCTGGTGACGGGCCTCTCAGCGGCAGCAACAGCAGGCCTGCGAAATGGATGGCAGCCAGCAGGGAGCACCTGCGGAGGAAAAGCCGGCCAGCAGCATTCCATCACAAGACCCTGAGACGCAGATGTCATATGAGACACAAGGGAGGTGAATGGAGAGGGGGAAGGGTGGGAGGCCAGTGGCAGAGGTTTGGAGTGGTGGGGCAGTAATGGGGTGAGATAGCAAGCCAGCTGCTGCCAACAGATTCCTAATGAGGTTTCCCATCAAGAACACAGGGAGAAGAACATTAATGGGTACTGGTTGTTCATTTATTCCTCCCCTTTCAGTCATGTTAGGATGAGCTTCCTGACATGTTTGCACTCATGTTAATTGTTTTTTTTTATTATTATTTCCCCCAAAGGAGCGGGTGATTTATCTAATTTTTTTGTTTGATAAGATTATTTTTTTTTTAACAATTCATTGCGTGATTGTAAATATTTTAGGTATTAATAGCAATCGTTGTTAATTATAATTTCTTTAAATTGTTTTAAAGACAGTAGGTGAAATGAACAAAAATGTCATATTTGAAGCCATTTTCCCAACCAAGCCACATCAGTGTGAGCCAGCTCTGTGGAATCAGCTGAGTGACAACAAAAGCTCCAGTTTGAGTGGTGACTTTTGCAACGCCAGCTTACCCTTTCACAGACGGCCCACAATAAAGCAACAGCAATTCCAAAATGTCTGAACGAGTTAAAAATGATGCGCTGTAGTTATTTACCTTTCATCTTGCTCACACCAGAAAGAAGTTACTAATATTGTTGCTGGTATTCTTTGAGCTTCCCAAAAGGAGCCTGTTGAAGGTGATTCCTGCTCCTCTGTGGTTCTTCTGCTATTTTTTATTTTGCATGTCCACTCAGGTTAGCTGTGCCTTTCAGGGTCCACTGTTCTGGTCCCAGTCCATGTAAAATTACTATTCTGGTAGGTTTGGTTTATTAGAAAGAATTAGAAATAAGAGGTTTTATCAGTTCACGAGGGAACCTATAAACAAGTCCTGAAAGATTTCTTTGCAGGAAATCTCCCAGTCAGAGCCTGTGTATATTACATTGGACCCTCTTGTGTCTAGGTTGTGCATAAAAGTAAGCAGGCACCAATTTTTTTGTATTGATCCTTTGTTTTAAACTGAAACCAGAATTGTTAAGAACAATTTGGGATTAATGATTGCCAAATGATTCAGCAAGGTCTGGAATCAGTTGAAGTTTATTAATCCCAGTTCCACTGGGTAATTCAGTAACTCATGTAGCTTTTGTTGGATCTATTAATGTTTTTATTCCATATCTAATTATGATTAGGTAGAAGCTTTCTGTTGCAGTTAATTGAACATAAAAGCGTAAATCCTTACATACACTACAGTGCACTTAAAGCCTCCTCGATAAAAGGCTGTTTTATTCGGATCACCTGCAGATTGCAGCACTTTTAACTCTTCAGATACAATAATATTACACTCTCATCTAAAACTGGTCTCTGACCAAGCCATTCCTGCTTTCCCAGTTATAATAAATAAAAAAAAGCATCAAGCAGACTATGAAATATATGCCTTGTGTGAAGAAACTTTTATATTCTTCCATCCAGCAGTTCATAGTCTTGAATTAGTAGCTTGGGGACATTGGTTTTCTGCTTTTAAAATGACCTGGTGTGGTAAAAAAAAATTGGCCCTGAGAGTATAAGCATGTCATTCAAGCTTTTTGGACACCTGCTCATAAAATTCATTTAAAGTACACACATGCACTCAAATGTGCACCTCAGAGCAGAATCCTACAATATGCCCTGCAGTCTGTCTGTGCCATATGGCTTATAATATTGTGGTGCAGAGTAGCAGGTCTAAATGAAAATTCACCAAAGATCATTTCATTAGGCAGGTGTGAAAGCAGCTTAATTCAAGACTGTGTTGCTCCTCTCAGCAATCCGTGTCAGTACGAAGTAACAGTTTATTTGACTGGATGCATGCATATATATATATATATATATATATATATATATATATATATATATATATATATTATGACGCTTCTGCTTACAGAAGATCTCAGGAAGGGTCTTGAGTTATGAAGAATAA
>JBAMHV010000001.1:5857819-5868916 GCA_037177535.1 Pseudomugil gertrudae | reverse complement strand
ATATATATATATATATATATATATATTATGAAGCTTCTGCTTACAGAAGATCTCAGGAATGGTCTTGAGTTATGAAGAGTAATGGTTTTATGAACTGCTGCTTGCCTTTGGGGTGCTGTTTGTTGCAGAGTGACAGCGGTAATGAAGCTCTCTAAACCCGTCAACCCTGAATACGTAGAACCCTTCTTTTCCTTCATTGTCCTCATCTCTGTCCCCCTATCATGTCACTGCATTCCCAGCCTGGCAGGGCAGTGTTTCAGGAGGAAGGGGGAGGGAGGGTGTCAGAGGTTCAAGTGCTCCCTGTGGATTAAAGCGCAGGATGCTGGGTGACTGGTGCTCGAACCACTGGCTACACTATGAATTAGTGTCTAATGACAACGAAATTGGCTGACCTTGTATTTTTTATCTTCCTTGGCTTTAACTCGGTCTTACTGACCATTTACCGTTTTCCTTTTACTTTAGCAGACATCAAAGGAGAGGTGAGGATGGTCCTCCCTGATCAACGCTGATAGTGAAATGCTCTGAGAACATTCCTTACGTGCTAGAGAGGTGTTGAGTGTGGATTTTTATGGGCTGTGTTTCTGCTAGTCCCACACATACCTGTGCTTCATGTGCATGCAACAGAAGCTTAACCCTTTCTCCTGTTTGGTATCTAAAGTAAAACTGCTGATTTTGGAGGTAAAAAAGACTCCTGACTATTACACAAGTTCAGATCTACAGCGTTTTGCTTTGTGGTCATCTTCCACTCAACTCTCATAGAAGAATCCACTGATATTTTATTTATTATATCTATATTGTGTTGCCAAGAAGTGGAGTCTTAGGATCAATAATAATTTTATTTCTATGCATTTGGTTTGGAAATAACACTTTAATGCTCTGAGTGCACCTTATTGGACACATGAAGCACAGGGAGTCTCCTGAGAGAATTACCTGCACAACGTCTCTGAAGCGGTCTCGTATAGGGGGGAAGTGTATATCTTTTAGTAAGCGAGCTATAGTCATCATTAGATAGTTCTGCACTTGAATTATATACAAAATGTTAAAGCAAGTAAGAGGTTGTGGAATGTCTCTGGTTCTGATTATGCTGTCCTAGTTTCACTTTACTAAAACATATTTTCCACTAACACTCATCACACGTTAGGTGTGGGCGGCGATTCAAGCGTCTAAACACTGATGCAAACCGAGTGATTTTCACAACATACTCTGGCAGGGAAAATTAGACAAATAATGATTTCATTGGTTTTTAGACTCTGTTTGGATATTACCTCTACAATCCAGTATGTTTACCTGCTGGTTGAGTGGAGCTGTGGGTGCTGAGTATCCCCTGGCTATTCTGGTGTAGTAATAATGAATTTTATCTCTTGGTGCCTTTCCATTCCCAAGGTCACCTTACAGAAAAAGAAATTACATGAGAATGAAAATAAATGTGTAAATGCCTCCTGAGGGAGACTAAACAAATCTGACTTTCCAAGACAAAAAACTAGGATCTGATTTAAGATGAGTTTGTGTAAATGGGACCAAAGCGTTTTGCGTCCTTAGTTGCATCAGAAGTCCAAATGTACGCTGATGCTTCTGCGAAAGAATCTGACTGTTTGCGTAGAAGTGGACCAGGGTTCAGGTTAAACTGGACCAAACGGCACCGGTACAAATACGGGCTCAGCCATTCCCTCCAGATGTGGCTCAAAAGTATTGCTTTGCATCATTCAATCCCCACAAACATCCAAAAGCTACATCTTTTTAAACTGGATCAATACAGTTAATCTAAAATATTAGGAATAGGAACATAAGTTATCCGCTCTTCAAATATACTTAATTAAGACATCGTATCCATGTGTTGTGGGTTTTCTGGTCAGTGCGTCTGCAATCTGTATAGATAAGATTTCCTGAGGGGAAACAATTGTGTGAAATTCAGGAAGCCATTAGGAAGTCAGGGACTCGTGTCTCTCCCTGCTGAGTAAATAGTGTCTGGGCCTCCCCTCACCCCATTTCATTCACTTTTGAATGAGCCCAGCACTTGTAACAATAAAGGCAGGAAATGAACTGTATTCACAGAAGCGTGCAAGATGATCATTGTGTTCCTAATTGACCAAAGTAGGTTGGGTTATAAAATATGACTTTTTTTTTTCTTTGCGTAAGACAAAAATACCTCAAAGGTAATTCACTGAAGACATGGTTAAAAAAGGAGGCAAAAAAAGCCAAAACAAAACAATAAACAAAGCAGCTAATGAGTATTTGTTTGCATAATGTTTTAGATCTTTGGGCCAGTTGTGGTCTGTGTCTCACCTGACCCAGTTTGTGTTAAACTGGAGCTCACCGATTAAATCTGAGTCTTCAGTGCAAACCTTTTAATGCCTGCATGCAACATACGGCATACAAATGCAAGTGTGCCACAGGGACAAAAGAGAGAGAGAGAAAAGTAACACGTCACCAATTGGCACCTTTTGTTCCGTTTGTGCAGTAAACTTGTTTATGATTTGCTAACCTCATCTGGCTGCGATGGTCTCATTTTCCTCTGGAGTGCAGATGTGATTCAGAGCCAGAGAGTTATGCTGCAGTTATCACCTGCGATGGCCTCTGGGGGAAAGTTGTTTTGTCCTTGAGTGGAGGTAATAAGCATATTTGGGCTGATCTACATTCAGATTGCTTCTGTGGTAGGGATTTAGGATATGTGAAATAATAACCCTGTTTCTCATCAAACTATTTAAAGCAAGGATGAAAAGTTCCCCCCGGAGTCATTATTACTTTTATACTTTGTGTTTTAATGGTATTGTTTGCTAATTGAACAGAAGTTAAATAAACCTATTTTAAAATGGCCATTGTGGTTTTATTAAGGGAGGGATCAGCTGTTGTTTGGCCCACTTTTTATACTCTGTGTAATTGATATTTAGTTTACCCCCTAGATTAAGTAGGAACTAAGCAGGTTAGCACTGAGGATTTTCCCCGATTAATTCCAAGAGTCCAATCTGAGTGGTCTGACCATACTGCCTGTATCATCCCAAGCATCTGCTGTACCTGGGATTTACCAGCGTATGAAAGGGAAATGAGATAGGAGGTGGTGATAAATCCCAAGCAAAGCCTTCCTCTGGGAAAATTAGATGCACACACGACATTGTCAGTCACCAGCTGCTCGTGAACTCATTTTCGATAAATTGATTTCTGGTGTCCAGGTGATGAGAGGACATGCAGTCCTTCAGATAAGAGTCAATGTGGTCATCAGTCTTTTTCCTTTATATTTTACACACCTTTGTGAACAAATGTGCTTTTTTCTTGTAGCCTCATGTGACAGCGTTGCACCTCACACCGACTGTCTTTGCACTGTGTTGCCGATTCCCACCATACCCACTGGTTGCTGTGTAGGGTCCTTACATCCCGGTAGATTCGCAAGCAACTAATTTCAGAGCTGTTAAGTGATTTAGCATTTGTCTTTTATGGGACCCTTGTGAGCCTCAGCTGCCACCCCTTTCCTGCCCATCGCTGTCAATGCCTGTGGCGTCAAAGCTTGCTTTTGAATTTCAATCAGCCCTGGGTGTGTTATTGTGTTTATTTTAGGGGGAAGGGTTGGATCGGGCGTTACTAGTAGTTACCGGTTGTGTTTGTCGGTCAGATATTCAGTGCGACCAATGTACAGCTCGATGGAGGCAAGTTGGGGTGTTCTCACAGGGCACAAGGCTTTTAAGTGCTGCCCGCGGGGCGAACCCTGCCCTCCATTCTTCACTCACCGCCTCTTCTACCCTCGTCATCTTCCTCTCAATGTGAACACAGCCAGAACAATCAATAACAGCCTTACCCTCCCCTTTCCACCGTCTTCCCCCTTCCAACTCCTCCTCTGGTCAGCCGCTCCCTGCTCTCCATTAATCAACACTGTGTTTGATGTTGGCTTCATCATTCTCTGTCAGCCCTCTCAACACCACTATGTGTGTAATTGTATTAGATTAGTCATGGTGGTGTCGTGATTTGGCCTGCCCCTTCTGGCTTCGGGCCAGTGGGCTTTATTTCGTGTACCTACACCCCTGGCATTAATTTAAGATCTGTTGGTATTTAATCCATTTCCATGTGGTTCAGTGGGTTCTCTTAGTATCCTAAGATATAGCACGTCCTTTATTAAAGGCTGTTTTTGCTTTTTGGGAGTTCCATTGTTCCCAACATCTTTCTCTTGTTACCAGGCAGTGAAGCATAAGTGGTCATTAAAAATCAAACCCCATAGCAGGCCGTTTGTAGGGCATGAGTAGAAATGACTTAAATTCCCTGAAATTACACAGAAGCTGTGTGTCAGAAAGTAATCAGTCAGACTGGACATTGGGAGGTCTTAATTCGGCTAGATGCCTTGTATGAAGTCCCTGTCATGTCTGATTGGGGTTATGTCTGAATAAAGTGGTTGCCCAAGTGTGCATGATGTTTCAGCCACAAGACTTGAGCAGAATGAGGGGTACAAAAACATCTCATAGTGATTGCCTTGATTGAATAAGCTACTGTAAATCTTCCAACTGCTGAGATGATAAAGTTCTGGACAGTCTTGTGTGCAAAATCACAGACGTTGTAAGAGACCAAGTGGCAACCTCTCTTTGAGGAAAGTAATGTGCTGAAGTGTCAGAAATTGTACTTCAACCCTTTTCCGCTAGGAGCTCCTAAACAGAGTATATCCTTATAGACTCCAGGTTAAAAAGGCCAGCTTCACCACAGAAATAAACATGTTTACAGCCTGGTAGAAAAAACATTTTAAGTTTAATAGGTTGAGTTTACCTTCATGACAACTGTGAAGGGAGCGATTTTTTTTTTAAATGTATTTTTAAAGCTCTTTAGTTTAGACATTTAATCTTGAAATTGGACATTATTAGGGTCATGTACTTTTAATTGACAGGTACCAAAAATCTGCAGCAAGAAGGCAGAGTGTAGCACAAACGCGTTTTTAGCCGGCTAACGATGTGCGTTAGCTTTATCCCACCTACCTCTGTAACAGGAGCCAGTACGCTCCTGTTAAATTCAAGTTAGTATAGTTTGCTTTTAGCTACTAGCAGCTCGGAGTCTGATAGACATCATCCATACACCCCAACACGCACCCCCCCTCTCAGCTCCAACTCTTTGCATGTTTTTTTCCAAAAGCAACGGTACACGTGACGCTGCCCAGGTGATGACCTGTCCAATGACCTTTGCTTTTGCTCATAAGAAACCTACTGGAAGACGCTGTCTATCTCTTATATACAGTTTATGTGAGAGACATTGTTTATGTCCAAAGCACTGCTTACTTTTTGTATCACCTCATATGTCCTACATACTCTAACCAGACACCGCCACTTGTTAAAAGCAAAGGGAATCTGATATAATCTCCTGTCGTGTGCAACATCTGTGAAAGGACAAATTCTCTGAATATACAGCAGATGCTACTAATATAGTTGTACTAGTTTTGTATATTTTATCTTACACTAATATGCCATTTTTGTGTTTGAGTGCAAACCGAAAAGCTCAGCCAGATCTTTAAGTATTGCATGTTTATTTTGTGTTGCATGTAAAGATCAGTGTAATAAACTGGAAACTGTGTTTGCACACTCATCAGTTTAACATTACTATCGAGCCTCTAAGCTCTGTTTGTCTTTGTCTCATCTAATACCTTCATCAAATAACCTTCTTCATCTAATGCTGCATCAGCTAAGTTTCCCTTTGACATTTTCTGTGAAACATGTGTCAGAATAATCTCTGGGTTGTTTTTCAGAAACTGGAATGATATAGTGTTGGATACGAAGGGGAAAAAGGGTGTGCACAGAGGAATAAGGGAGGCTGGCTTTAAGAGGCGCAGTGAGAGAATCCATCTCTGTCGATTATACACGCGCTACAACCTTGACGGCCACATTAGATCTCTTTCCCTGTACACTAAATTATCATTAATAATGGATAGAGCTCTCCATGCTCTTTTACTTTCATCTTCCCCTCCCCCCAGCTTTCACCATTAAGGCGTGTACCTCTCTTTCCCTGTTTACCCCCCCGTTTCAGCTGTGAGACTGCTACCCTGGAGCCATGGCAGGTGTGCATACATCATCATGGTGCTGGTCACACAGCCTGCAGCACCCAAACAGTCGCCATCAGACAGATGCATCCACCTGCCTGCTTAGATAGGACACTGGTGAATAGTTGAATGTGCTTATCTCTCTTTAGATTAGGGCTTCTACTTGTTTTGTTTCTCCAGACAGGAAACTCACAAACTGTAACAAATGAGTGACACATACATTCTGTTGAGACGCTGGAAATAAAATGAATTGCATATGAGCTATTGTTGACATTCATCTGCATGCACAGGGGGGAAAAGTCTTGTTTTATTAATATTACTTAATGTTGATTGTCACTTCAGCATTGCATCCATTATTTAATCCCCAAATACAAACATGTCAGACTGAACTTGTTAATATTCTCGTCTCAAATCGCACAGTGAAGATGATACACAGAGCATTTATAGTTTATGTTATTGAATGTATTCTGCAGAATCACATAGCAGACACGCACCATCAAGGCCTGATTCACGATCTGCTGTCTGTGAGATTCCACTCAGCTGATTGGACCAATTATGTTTGTAAGAAAACAAACAATATGATACATTTTATTCATTTGTTTATTTTTTTAAATGCAAAAATGGGGTTTTATCAAATATCACCTTACAAACAGGACGATGTTCTGAGGACTGTGAGGAGTTTGTGTTCTTCATGTGCTCGTGTTTGCTTGTGTTTGATCCACATAAATACGCTGGATCAATGGGAGGTTCTAAATTTAACTTCAGGCTTACTTTGGAGTGTGAATGATCATTTGTTTCTCTGCGTCAGCTCTGTGATGGATGAGCCAACCAGAATGGGTGAGTTTTCCCCCCCAGTGTCAGCAGTGAAAGACTCCTCCCCTCGCTTTACTGAAGCAAACAGGTGTCGCTGATAGATGTATGGAGAAAGAGTGTTTAAAGTCAGAGGTTTTGACTGGTTTTTATGTCACCAGCAAATGGTGGGAGTTTCTCAGTTATCCCAGATCTGACTCAAACTGGTTGTTTATTCTGTATTTTATATTCGCTCTGTGTTCGCCCGAGTTCTGAGGCTTGCAGTTAAATTCCAGTTTGACTGAATATTTAGGTATTTTAAAGGAGTTGGTGCGTGAAGTGTCAGCAAGGAGTTATAGTTAATGAGAGTGTGAGAGACAAGGAAGGAGATGAAACAGATTAAACCCAAAAAAAGAAAATAACGAACAACAAGAACATCCATGCATCTTTTCTGTTTGAGCTTTATAGTATTGTAGCAGACTTGAGAGGATGTGTGAAAAACCTCTACCAAAAGAATCACCTGAGACTTTATTAGCAGGAGCTTCCTGTATCATAGTTTATGTTACACTTTAATGATGAGAGTCCACATGCATGCATACTGGATTAAAACCCGCCAGTCTGAAGTGAGAAATGACCAAACATGGGTCGACCCTGGACTTCTCAGGCAGTGTAATGTAGCAACACAACAAATTCATTTGAAATTGATGAGGTATTGTGAGTGTTGCTCTATTTACTGCTCATTTTCATGTATTCATCTATCGGTACTAATTAGGATACTCTGGAGCTGGCATGCCCTTATCTGCTGGCAACAGTTAGCGCTTAATACTGAATGTTTTCCATAAAAATCGGCGTCTCGTGTCACACATCGTGTTTCTGGGGAGATGATATACTTTGCATTTAAAGACATCACGAGGCTGAAAGTGGGTCTGCTTGGTCATAGACTATGATGCTCAAACCAGGGTACAAAAAAGTGAATCTATGAATAAGCTGGGTGGGTGATGCTATACAGGCAGATTAAGTGCAGGTTTACAACAATCTCAGTGCAGATATTTTCTGCAGATCATGGTTGGATTAACTTCGTCTACATGTTTTATAGCGTTATAGTTGATGCGGTCTGAAGCTCTACTGTAATGATGCTAATTGGTATGACAGTTTTTACTGAAACTATAGAAATTAATTCTGTTTCTAGTGGTTTTTGGTTTAGTCGGTGGTTTCTCTGTCAGATAAGCGTGTGATCAAGTTTTGCTGTCTTGATGAAAGATCATAAACAGAACCTGCGAACAAACGGCTTCTAAACTGCTAGTGAATAATTGGTGACCTTTTTGTAGTTGAGGTTGAGTGGAGACCATTCCTCTGTGTATATGTGTGTTTAGGATATTGGTGTATGTACCTGCCGAAGTGAGTTAACGCCACACAAAGGACACTGGGAACACAGAACATGGCGGTTAAAGGTTTCAGGCTAGAGGAAGGGAGCTTCATCGCCTGTTGGAATTTGTTTTCCCTTTCCTCGTGGGACCTTCCTCCTCTTCCCACCCGAGGCGATCTGTCTTCCTGTCATCCTATTGATCCCATCCAATACTCATTAATAGGAGGAAAAGGCCATGCAGCCTTAGGTGTGAGTCTAGTGGTTGCTGTTTGATATTAAGAAAATGTGCAAATGAAATGTGATAGATGATTCATCTGGAACCAGATGAATCTGGCCCAGAACATATTTTCGTAGAACTGGGAATACCTTCCATCTCATCAAAAATGTCTGGCTCAGAGGGAGGCTTTTATGAAAACCCTGGTGTGTAAATTAAACTGCAATATCTCAGCACAGCCAGTGTTGGAGGTGCTCTGGAGATCTCTGACCCAATGCACATCGATGACAAAACCTCTTTAAAGGGGAAGCACATAGAAACAAGGGATAATCATCTTTTAGCATCAAGTGGCCTTGCTAAGCCGAGGCCGGCTAACACTCACTCTAGTGAATGTCTGCTTGCTAACGCTTCCTCTGCAGTTTGCTTACTAAACAGTAGTGAGAGGCAGACTCAGATGCTTGTATGGTGAGTTGGATGGAAATTAAACGTCTCAAATCCACTCAAGGTACTGACTGTGGTTTTTCTTTTCTCTTTATTTTTCACAACCACTGTTGCATTTTAATTTGCACTTCATTTACATTCATATTGAATTTGTTTGCCATATGCTCCCTGACGTTGTCATGGGATACAGGCCAGACTGATCCTTTCCTTTTTGTAAGCAGCTGTGCACATTCAGCTGTATGTGTTTTCAAGCGATAGAAATAAGGAGATAAAGTCTCCTTTCTCTGGCAGATATTATTTGTTAAATAAAGATCCAGATTACAGAGTTTTTGTCTTCTAGAAGTGCTGTCCTAAATACCACATAAAATAGCCAATGAAGCTGCTGTAGTGCCTCTTTGGATCTGCAGAGCTCTAGGAGTTGATGTCACACAATCCCGACATGCAACAGTGAGGCAAAACATCGCCGTTTTGGCAGGAAGGCGTGCTGTTCAAATTACTGCAAGTTTTATTTGCTTTAAGCTAAAGTGATGGAACAAAATGGTAAATATGGTGGATATCTGTTGCACCCTGGGATGCCAGAACAGTGGAGGAAAAACAAAGGGAATATCATTTTATAGAAGTCCCAAAGATTTAGAAAGAGCGATGGATAACCGTCCTCAAAGTCGCCAGAGAAAAGAAGAAAACTGCAGTGGGACCCCACAGATAGGTGATTCTGCTAATGTCACGTTATATCAGAGACATATAACTTATAACTCTATAACTTTTCCTAAACTTTATACCATTTTTATTTAATGTTCTTCTATTATGTTTCCTGACTAGTAACTAGTAATGTTAGACTCGTAATGCTGTGAATTTTTCTAGAGGAAAACGGAAACGTCACGGGCTGTTTTAGCCTTAAGCTTAATTGTTCATACGACATACGCAATTAATTACAAACATGTTTGATTACCTGGAAATCATGCAGCAATTAATAATCATACAAGTTAGCACAGACGGCGATAACGACACTGCGCATTGCTCATGTGAACTGGAATAGGACAACGTTACCCTCCCAGTAACCACTTCGCAATCCTTCGCAGGAAATCTCCAGATCTGAATATTGGACCATTTAAACAGAAAAAAACACCACTGTGTCCATTTATAAACCTCCAGGGTTTTGGAGGCTTTAAAGGGAAGGCTGTTGGAGGCTCCAGTGGAGAAGGTAGAAGAATCCGGTAGTTGTAAATGACCACATACCACATTTGACCCACCTCAAAAGTATTAAAAAGTAGATCGGACCGTGATCGGTGTCAGATATATTTGTATTTAAAATAAGGTCTTAAAATTAGATATAAACTTCGACGGCATAAATTCACAGCTCGTTTTGAAATGCATTTTTGCCAACATGGCGGCGTAAACAAAGGTGATCCCTTGACTTCCGGAGCGCTGTTCAGTCTTGACTGCAAATCTCTGCATGTGTTGCAGTCAGTTAGTGGCTAGAACGCCTGTTTTTGATGAACAATGAAATGTCCTTTGTGACTCAGGCAGGCCCACTCGCCAGGCTGCACTGACACAACCCAGAGACTACGCAGCAATTTACAGCAAAACCTTTTCCTTAAGACTGGCAAGAGCCCCCCCCCCCCCGATTCAACCCAACCTCGCTGAACCTGTTAGTAAATCAAGACCATTGTGAGAAACTATCCATTAATAAGCGCTATGCCTAGTCAAGTGGCACAGGAAGCACAAGGGTCAAGCCCGCCTTCCAATCATTATACCTCATCTAGTTCCTAGTAATAGGCCCCTAGACACTCAGCTACAGGTCGCCATGGAGACCCAGGACAGGGAGTGGAGTGCAGAATGGGGGTCGGGGGGCTGGGGAGTGATGCAGACAACCATTAGCAGCCCATTCCATGGTAATTAATGATCATCCCACTGGCTGGAAATCAGGGCCTGGAGGAAAAACAGACACAAGTCTTGCACTTTGAAAGCAAATGGCAAAGTAGAAAGAAATGCATTTGTGAGCTGGAGAGATGAGGTGTTTTTTGTCATTCCTGGAAACTGGTGACAGGGTGCCTCAACAAGCTACGATGTAGCCAAAGTAATACAGGTGAAAATGATATGTGATCAGGAGAATCTGTGAGAGGGGAAAATGGTTTTCATTTGAATCTTATCACGAGTGTGCCTTCTGTAAAGCAAGAAAATGATAGGACGACAGCGTGGTATAACACAAAGGTATGAGGTGCCGTATAGGCCAAAATCTACTTTTTACTCTCACACACAGCGCTAAAATTCTGCACATACTACTATAAT